>JAJNCJ010000008.1:0-1200000 GCA_029844175.1 Trichoderma sp. CBMAI-0179
CCCTAACCCTAACCCTAACCCTAACCCTAACCCTAACCCTAACCCTAACCCTAACCCTAACCCTAACCCTAACCCTAACCCTAACCAATGGGGTTGCGGGTGCCGCGGGGGGGAACGGGGGGGGGGTAAACCCCCCCTTCTACAAACGCTCGCGTGTTTGGGTTAACGGGTTAACGGGTTGCTTACGGGTACTTGGGTGTTGGTGTGTTGGTGTGTTGGTGTGTTGGTGTGTTGGTGTGTTGGTGTGTTGGTGTGTTGGTGTGTTGGTGTGTTGGCGTATTGGGAACTTTAACAAACTAAACGGGCGGGGACTGGGGGGGGGGGGGGGGGAATAGTTGCGTTAACCCTAACCCTTTGTAAAAACTCTTGTGTATTTGGGTTAAACGGGTTTTCTTATTTACCCGTTTGGCGGTTATTTTGTTGTTTAACGCGTTTTTTTAACTAGCCTACTACTTAAAAACACTTTTTAAAAACACTTTTTAAAAACACTTTTTAAAAACACTTTTTAAAAACACTTTTTAAAAACACTTTATAAAACCCTTAAAACACTACTAACTTTTTAAACTTTACTTACACTTACACTAACCTTACACTTTCTATTACTACTTACCTTTTTTACTACAACTTACTTTAAGCACTACTTTCCCCCGCCTTAAACACCTTTACTTTTTGTTTTAACCCCTTACCCGCCTTACTGTTGAACGCCTTTGTTCCTTTACTACCTTACTACTTAACTGCTTTTTTTCAACGCTTTTGCTATTTCAACCCGCTTACTTTTCGACCCGCCTGTTGTTCAACTGGCTGCTCGTTCAACTGGCTGGTTGTTTCTTTGACTGGCTCGACGGTATAACCGCTTCTTTTTGTTGTTCCCCCGGCCTCTTGTTAAACGGGCTTACTCTTCGACTGCCCTGTTGTTTTCCCCTGACGCCCTTGTTGCCCAACTGCTTTTGCCTAAGCTTTTTTACCGCTTGACCGTCTTTTTTTGTTCAACGGGTTGTTTAACCGGCTTGTCTTTTGACACCTTTGCTGTTCAACGGGTGTCTTGTTCAACGGGTGTCTTGTTCAACGCGTGTCTTGTTCAACGCGTGTCTTGTTCAACGCGTGTCTTGTTCAACGGGTGTCTTGTTCAACGGGTGTCTTGTTCAACGGGTGTCTTGTTCAACGGGTGTCTTGGGCTTACGCTTTACTTTACCCCTGGGCGGCTTAGCTGCCCTACTCTGTTTCTTTAAGCAGCACCTTGACGGCGTTAGTAGTTAACCCTCGATTCCCTTTATACTTTTACAACTCGTTAACCCTAACCCAAACTTACTCTCCCATCTGTTTTTTCCTTACCTTACAGCGTCCTCTTTGCACAGTAGTAGTAGCAAGCTTAACGGGTTTAACAAGCTTGGTCGGCTCACAAGCTTAGCGGGTTGACTGTTTGCAAGCTTCGCAAGTTCACAAGCTTAGCGGGTTGATAGTTCACAAGCTTACCGAGTTGATAGTTCACAAGCCTGACTGTCTCCAAGCTTGCTGCTTCACTCTTTTGTTTAGTAGCTTATACCCTTACAGCTCGACGCCGTAGTGTCACGACCCGGCTCTTATGGTCGCGACAATGGGCCTACAAGGTAGGCGCCGCCGGATTAACTATTGACCGAAGGACCAATAGCAGTACGCTCGCTCAACTCTTCCGACGAGCCATGCGAGCAGTATCTCGTCCAGCTCGTCCAACGAGCCTCACGAGCCCAGAATCAACTGGGTATATAAGTCTATTTTATCTCACTCATTACAATACTTAGATAGCCAGTTGTTATCACAGCATTTACAATACAATCAGATTGGAACCTGGACATCTACTCTTATTCGTATTACTAGCTGGTGACCAGTCTTGCCCGTCTACCGACCTGACCGCTCCGCCAACATAAACCATAGAACCATTCTAAGGTTTGTCCCTTGGAAACAGCTAATCTATACTAACCTATAGCCCCCGCTTCGTCACACGTAGCGTTAACCCTAACCCTTCTTAACCAGTTGACTCTTTCGTCCAGCGGGTTAACAGCTTGACAGTTCCGCTGTTTCCTTTTGCTTTAGCCGCTTCACCAGCTTGCTGTTTAAACAGTTTAAACAGTTTTATGCTTTAGCAGCATTATTGACTTTACCTGTCTGTTGATTAACTACCTCGCCCTCTTGGCTATTTAACTGCTTAGCCGCTATGCTCTTTAGCCGGCTTGTTGCTCAACTCGCTCAACCAGTTCGTTGTTTAATGCCTTTACTGTTTTATTTTAACCCCTTGACCGGCTCGTTTAACAGCTTTGCTTTTCAACCGCTTAACGGCTTTACTGCTTAACGTCCCTCTTGCCTTTTGTAACCGGGCTGCTGTTCGACGAGCCTGTTGTTTTGGGGTTAATTGCTTAACTGGCTTGCTGTTCAACCGACTTGTTCCATGGCTTTGCTGTTCGTTTGGCCGATTTATTGCTTGACGGCCTACCCTCTTGACAGTCTACTGCATAACCCTAGCCTTAATGTCTATTGTATTATAGTGTTCTTTGTGTGTAGTAAAGTAGCTTAACCTATTTGCTGTTTAATGGCTGAATAGCTTTTTGTTATATTTTTACCTTTTGATTATTTTTTTTTTTTTTTTTTTTTTTTTTTTTTTTTTTTTTTTTTTTTTTTTTTTTTTTTTTTTTTTTTTTATATCTAACTAGCTCGTTGCTTAATGGGCCTTTTATTAAATAGCTCTTTTTAGTTTAATAGCGTTTTATTGTCTTAATAGCTTGACGGGTGGGGAGACCGTAAATGCTTTGGAAAATAGCATTCATTAAAAATATATAAAAACAAAGCTTATTAAAGATACGGCTATTGGGAAAAGTAATGTATAATGTATTAAAGTAATTAAAAAACACTAATTAATTAAAGTAATTAGGAAAAGTAATGTATTAAAGCAATTGGAAAAGTGGTGTATATTAAAGCGGTTGCATGACCGCTTTAATAGTTACCCTATACCAACGTAACCGTATTTAAGTGCCAGCGAGATGGGCTATTTGATTACCTGGCTCCATCACATCCCCATATTGCTTCATCATCGCATACTTCAAACCACCGGCTGAGCTTGCGCTTTTTGAATAACTGCTGGCACTTCACTCCTTCCCGCCACGGCACCCGGAACCCTCGTTGCAGGGCCGCTTTCGATGGCGCCCCGACCCCTCGTTCACTACGCAGCCCGTGTACTTTCCGACGGTGATATTTTATCTTTGTCGCATTGCGGCACATGTAGCTGCATCGCTCGCACTTTAGCCCGTCTGTCCTGGGCCTTCCAAGATACGGTATCGCTTTGCGCACAGAGACTGGTCCTTGGTAGTCATCGAGCTCCGTCTCTTTCTGAATCATGTCGGGTAATAATGTGAGTGTGTATGCTGCCCTGTTGCGCTGCGTTGCTGGCACCGCTTCTTTGTGCATCGACTGGAGATGGCTATGGGCTGACGACACCATCGTGCCGCTCTGGCATAGCGAACAGAAAACAAATGGATATGTTTTGTCGTAGATGAATGGGTAAATATCTCCTTTTGTTACTCCCGGCGCGATTTCAACATCCTTTTCCTCATCGTCGTTGTCGGCTGACTGCGACATGTTTTCGAATAGAAGAATAGCGATATGTTAAAAATGTGGGCGGTGTATTGCTATGCTGCTCTAAATCGACTGCCGACGACGCCTTAATCATCCTTACGCGCCGGTGGAGCAAACACTAACCTCTTCCCCCCCCGTTTTTTCTTGAACGCCTTAATTGAATCACATAGACCGTGCTATTGTGCCAAATTTTTCCAGCTCAAACACAACCAATGCAAAATAGCTGCACTCCGGTTTCGTCCAATCGCTGCTATCCTGCAGCCAGTCAATGCCGTTCTGGCTCTCAAGTTCCGTCTTCTCCTGCGCCCAGCTCTCCTTTATATGCGCCACCACGCATGCCGCGCCCGCCTCGAAATGCGCCAGTACGCTGCCTGCGATGTGCCTCAGCATTTTCTCATCCTGGCATGCGCCTTCTGGCACCCTTTGCCGGAAGAAACGCCCTGGTATATGCTCGAAGCTGTCGCACCGCCATGCCGGCAATCCGCACTTCCAGCATCCTGAGCTTACGGGCCAGCCCACCAGCTCTCCTCCCACCACCTTCTTCGTCAACACCTTCCTCCCTATCACATCCGCCCGTTGCATGGCCGAGTTCCATAGAGTTGAACCTTTCTGCGGGCAATTATCTGGTCGGTGTAAAGCTTCCGTAGGCGTTCTCGCTTCACCGCCACGACTGAACCAGCAAATCCCACATCTCCTCCCCCAAGTCTTGTGTAATTCCCTGAATTCCTTTGCTTCGCCTCGGCTGTCCATCATCTGATACCTCTCCATCCATTTCGTATACGCATCCAACTCGTGTTGGCCCATTGCTTCGTGCCGCATGCCCGTGTCCGTCCGGCGCACCTGTGCTACCATCGCCCCGTTGAATAGAGATGGGGCTGCCCACGATCCTCCTGCCTTATCCGCTTCTCTTCGTCTTCCCATCTTGGCCGCCGTGCCGATCGCCAAATCGCCGCTTGCCTTTCGCCTGTGAAACCTCCCTCCTGGCGTGGATACAGAGTTCTGCGTCGCTTCTAGCTCGTCCATGCCAAGCTCGCCATCCAGAAACACGTCGGCGCTGCACTCGCACTCGTCTGTGGGCATAATCTGGCCGAATTGCGGAATCGTCGCCTCGGGTCGTGGCGTTTCGCACTTGACTCGTTCGCGCACTATTCCCATGTCACCATCCCTTAACACACCCGCACCTGCATTTGCATTTTATGTGTCAGCCCTGTAATGTATTATAGATTTGACATGTCGTCTGCATTCTTGCTCCCTGGCATTTCCCTACCTTGGGTGCTTGTCTCGAGCCATATGCATGCCGCCGTCATCTTCCTCGTGTCGACCTTGCCGAGTGATGCCCCGACAGATTTCATCTGCTCCCAGAGAGCGACCATGCGAGCCGCGCAGACAAGCCCGTCGTCTCGCAGACGATCATCCGCTCTCTCGCGCGTACTCATGTTCGCCTCATGCCAGTCGTACCGAAGACCGCAATCCTCACACGTGGCCGTCCTGTCCTCGCAGCGGACTTCTTTGGCCCTGTTTTCCGTCGCCGCGCCGCCTGTGACTAACCCTAAGCACCGCACTTGGAAGCCGCGGGCGGTGCAGAGCACGCAGCCAACTCTGCTTTTGGCCATGGCGAACCAGCTTGGATCGAGCCCTGCCGCGTCGTCAGCCCCTGCCTGGCTGGAAGACATGATATTGCTCTCGATGAGTTCAAGCTCGCTGCTTTGTTCGCTCGTTTGCATCGGCGTGCCGAAGTCGCTCACGTCAAACGCCGGCCGGCATGGTTCGGTATCGCCCGCTACATCTCCTGCGTTGCCCTGCCCTGCTTGCATGTTTTCAGCGTGGGGAAGCGAATTACGAGACGACCTGCCTTGGATACGTACGGAATGCATCGCTCCCATGGAGCCACGCCATGAGTTCACCGCCAAATGCGCCTTCCTCCCATCCGACCTCGAACCAGACGCTGTATGGGCCTTTTGCAAACAGTCGCTGGCATCGTACGTTGGTCCTCCATCGCGTGCCGCTGCTGCCCGGGTGCGTCTTCTCGTGCGTTCGCATGCGCGTTGCGCTTGTCGTGATCCATCTACATTCGTTGCAGCAAATCCCATTATTCACCGGCTGGCGGATATATGGTATGGGTTTGTCGTCTGGGCCGGGAAAGCAGAACTTAGCCATATCCTCTTTTCCCCGATACACGCCATGCAGTCGGCCAGTGGCCTGTCGCACAATCTTCCGCCGGTTGGTTGGTATATCCTTGTGTACGTCCTTTAAGTGATCCGACGTTGACGGCACAAGTACGGCATATTTGCAAAGCGTGCAAAATAGAAACGGATACGCTGCGTCGTATACAAACGGGTAGAGTTGACTCTCGAAGCCCTCCATCTCGGCCACATAAACGGTAAATGGCAGATCGAGTTTGCGCTAGATATACCATTATGAATAGAAAAACCAACTGGCATGCACCTTGTCATTATTATATATCATCTTGCCTTTGCGTGAAGTAACCCTATGTGCTGATCCTTGTCTGCCAACCCCTGACCGTCTGTTGCTGCTGCATCGTGCGGAGCAGTCTGCTTCCTTACCCTATATCGCCGGTTACATAACCTAACCCACGCCACATTTCATTTATCTTCTACTTAAAAGACTGCCAGAGTCTATATACCCACTCCTGCACCCTTTATCTATGCTTATATTTTACTGGCAGATAAAATTATGTTTCTACATGATAAACTGGATGTTGCGTATGATCGTATAGTATTGTTTAAGCTGGTAAACCTAGCTTTTTTAAGCTGTCCCTGTGTGTGTGTCGTCCTTTCGTTTTACTTTTCAACCACTAGCTTGGGTTTAGACCACTAGCTTGGGTTTAGACCACCAGCTTGGGTTTAGACCCACTGGCCCGCCCACCTGTCGGGCCACTCAGAATTGGTCCTCTGAAATTGTGCTACACCGACTAATGTGCGGATGGAGCCGCCCTCATCCTATGTGCGTACGTCTTGCGAACGACCATCGCCCACAACATATGCATATTGGTTCCCTTCTTACCCATGAATACTCTTTTACCAGCAAGCCATTGCTGAAAAGCTCTTTTGTCCGTCGGGTCAATATCAAAACTGTTGCGTATCCACTGGGCTTCCTGCGTCAAGCTGGCCGCGATTACAACGGCCGGCAGAACCTTATCCACGTAGACGCACCTGTCTGGGGTGCCCTTGTCCTCCTTGGCCGCCACGCACCAGTCCAGCGGCAGTTTGCACCTAAAGCAGCATGTCAGTGCAGCAAACCTGAGCTGCTTTCTCGTCTTCCGGTATGGCTCCATCCCCTGCACACACGCCGGGCATGATGCCCCGAGCGCCTCGTGCTCCTCCTCATCGCCGCACCCTTCGTCACGCACCTGGCCGATCTCGCCGTCTGCTTCATCCTCGGCGAGCAGTAGCCTCTTCGTAAAGCACGCGGCGCACTTGCCGTCTACCTCAACGAGCCACCGCTTGAGTATGAGCTCGTCTGTAGCGCTCCGTCGATGGTCCTCCTGAAATGCGCTGGAATTGGCTGGGAACCCTCGCGCTCTTGTATCTTCCTCGTCGATCCGTCGCACCAGCGCGTGCGTGCCGACCTCTCTGGCGCTTATCTCGGCAGATGAGTCGCCATCGGTGCTCTGTCCCCGTTCTTCGACGGCTGCTGTTTCTGTGCGCTCGCATGGAAACGCATAACTTGGCTCGCAACGGCAGCATGGCACGGCATCGGCAAGATCTGCGCAACACTCCCCGAACACTCCATCCATAATCATCGCGATCTGCTCTCGTATGCAGCCCGGTGCCGTTGCCACCGTCCACATGGCATGTTGATTCTTGAGCGTGACGGGGTCGATTCCTGTGGCCTCGGACGGCTTCACCCCGTCATGTATCGCCACGCAGAGCACAAACTCGCCTTCCAGCCGCGCGCCTCGACCGGTCTGCTGAATGAAGTCGACCAGCCCGTAAGGAATCCCGCTGAAGAAAACCGCGATGATGCGCTGAAAGTCCAGACCGGTGCCCAGTCCCGTTGTCGCCGCCATCACGGCGCTGCCCTGCCCGGTCGACCATCGCTCCACCACCTCCTTGCTGTGGGTGTTGGTCATGTCGCTGTGGTGGCATGCGCACGCGAGCTTCTCTGCCATTTCCCGGCAGTCGGATATGGATTTGCAGTACACGATGCACTTCTCCTGGCTCTTCATCGATGTCTGCGTCCGCCGTACGAGCTGCACCGCTGCCTTCTCCACGGCGCCCTCCTTCCTCCCCACCTGCATAAACTCGTATCTGGCGTTCTTCTTCGTCGTTCTATCGCGGATGATTGGCGTCTCGGGTTGTAGGAGTAGCATCTTGCGGAAATCGCGCTCCATCGTCTTCATCAGCGTAGCCGTAAGCATGATGATTGGTTTGGAGAACCGATGCAGCTCCTTGAGCTTCGTCAGCTGGACCCTGTACGATGAATCCGTAATCGTGACGTGCGCCTCGTCTATGAAGATTCTCTGTAGATGACCCCCGCCGTCTAGCTTGTCCATGTAAGCCATGAATAGCTCGTTCTGGGCGACGGCCACATCGGCACTGACGATGACCAGCCGCGGCACGTATGGGAGCGCCTCGCGAGCAATGACTCGGTTGCTTTGGAAGTGGACAACGTCTACGCCCTTCTCCTTCGCGCGCTCGACTAGATCGTCGATGAGCCTGGAGAATGGCACGACGACGACGGTTGTCCCACGCCCTCGCATCACCGCCGGAGCCATGAATAGAACGCTCTTCCCCGCACCCGTCGGCAGCACGCATATGAGATGTCGTGCCCCTTCCAGCCTCATGATTGCGTGCATGCACTCCTCCTGCTTCGCCGATCGCCATGTCGCGCTCCTGCCCTCCAGCTCCTGCAATGCTGCCAACGATTCCGCCTCCACATCCTCCGTATCCGGTTTCTTGTTGCTGCTGCCGTGCTCACCCCCCCCCTGTCCGCCTCTTCCTGCCCCACGGCTTCATCGGATTCCCCTTTTCGAGAAAGAGATGCCATAGCCGGCTGATCTCGTGATATTTCCGTATCAGCATCGGGTGTAGACGGCCTGGCATGCCGATGTGCACGGCGTAACTCTGCCGAGCCGTTCTTGTCCCGTGGGTGCTTTGCAGGTCCCAGATGACGTTCCAGCTCCCGCCGACCTGCAGCACTTCCCCCGAGAGCTCATCCATCTCGATCCCCTCGCCGCTGTCGTCCTCGATTCGCTTTTCCATCTCCTCCATAACAAGCCCATCAACGATCCGGCCCATCTCTATCACGATGATCCGGTACCTCGCCATGCCGACGTGCACGCCGATCGCGGCTCCTATCTCGCGCGCGAGCAGGGAGCTCAGCTTCTCCGTCTTCCAGCGCCCCGCCGCGCCGTGCCGCCACATGAATTCCCTGGTGCCCGGCGGTGTTGCCGGGAGCATTAGTTGTTGCTCCAGAAGTTCCTCTGCCGGAAGCAGCCACGCGATGTATGCGACGAGCACGCGGCCCATGTCGTCTGGCAGGAACCGCGCGACCTTGCGTCCCATGTCGCGAATCGACTTGGCCTTGTCACGATCCGTCACGATCATGATCGATCCGTCGTATAGAAAGCAATTCCGCATCACCTGCAGTCCATCACAGTGTCTCATCGTGCTCACCTCGGGTCCGCGGCCGGGCATCCCACTCCATACGTGACATACGACCACGAGCAGCTCTTTCAAAGCCCGAAGGTCGCCTAACCACGTCGTTACCCCCTTCGTCTTCCACATGTTCGCCCTGGCATCGAAGAGCATCGACTGCGCGGCCTTGATGGCTAGCCCCGGCCCACTACGAAGCCACCCGTTGGCCTTGTTCGTGGCGAATGATTGCCCGGCACCAAGATACGTCATGTCGTCCTGGATGCTCTCTAGATCAATGTTCGGCCCAATAGTCGACCACTGACCTCCGAGCAGTCGTCCCATGAGTTGATCGATGCTCAGCTTGACTCGGTATGCGGCTCGCTGGAATTCGTGGATACGCACGCGGTCTCCGTTATGTATAAGCGTCTCGTAGTCATCAGTCCATCGAACGCTTGGTGTGGCCAGAGTCTTGTTTCGATGTCCCTTGCCATACGCCATCCACCTGATCATGGTCCCGACCACCGTGAATCGGTCGACGCACAGCCACTGGGCATGCTGCTCCGCGAACCACTCCATCTTCTCCACCGGAATGTCTTCTATATCCAGCGGCATATCTTGGAAAGAGTCCTCTAGAAAAGCTAGTCGTAAAATCCACAGCATCGCCGCCACCGTTGCCGTAAATAACCCTGCGGGCTGGAATCCGTCGCCGCCTTGCCTGATGCCCGCGGCCGCGAAGAAGCACAGCAATGCGTTCGTGTACATGGCGCCACCGACTTTGGTCTTGATGGATGCAATGAGAAACGCAAACAAAATCCCATCTAGTTCGGCGTGGTCGGATGGCCCTTCGGTTCCGGGTTGGCTGCTTTGTGCATGGCCTTCTATGTCGCTGTCATACCCGCCCGGGCTTTCGTTGCCATCAACTTCGACTCCGTCCATAACCCTAAAAACGTGGTCCATGTCGCATAGTAAGCCCCATTGCTCCTCCGTGAACCGCATCCCAAGCCTGCTCGCTGCTTCTTCCCTTCCAAGCTTATATGCTCGCCAGCAGAAGCAGAGATATCGTTGGCATACAATGCTGTATTTACGTAGTGTATTGGAATCATCGCTCATTTTAAACGGTATCGGGTTGCTTTTGCCGTCTTCGATGCCGTGCAGCAGTTGTCGGATGGGCTTGGGGACGGCATATATGCGTGGTTCGCACCGCTTCACTTCCCGGTTGACGCTATCGCACAGCATCATGAGCTGCGCCGTCTGCTCGACATCTCCTTCCTGTGCTTCTCGCGCGGACCCATCCGTGGCCTTGGCCTTAACCCACCTCGTGGCCGCCGCAATAACAGCGCGGTCCTTTCCTTCTGTGAACTGGATCCAGCGCATGTCTTTAACGAATTCGTTATCATAATCCGCGCCTTGATGAGCCTGCCCGGCCCGTCGCCACTGCTCGTTGGACTCATGCAGTCGTTTCGCTCCCGCCCGTACGATCTGCTCCAGCGTGCTTAGACTTCTCTCGTTGCCTGCTTCATCCCGTACGTCGACGTCGACGGTTGGGTCGTATCCTTTGCTGCCCACCGTCCAGTATCGTGAAAATTTCCCACTCATCCACGATTGAACGTGAACCTTCGTGTAACGACGGCCCTCTAAGGTATGCCTTGCATTTCTCCAGTGGTTATCGGCTATTTTTTTGGATATTGTGATAAATGAGCATGCTCTGCACTTAAACCCATCCTCGACCGGGATCACTGGTTGTCGCGGTCCACCATTAGCCGGCAGTTCAATAGTTCTTGGGTCTCTTGCTTGCCCTAATAAAGCTAAGTAGTCTTTAATATTCTGCAGAACGATGCCTGAAGTTTGATGTGTGTTTCGGAGGTGGGCGATTGCTCCATCTCCCGGCGTTAATGCTCGTTTGCACTTAGCACAAACTACCAGATTGTAAGTTCTGTTTATTTGAATGTGCTCTTCCATTATAATGCTTGTTTTTATATGTGATAATATAATGCTATAATATAATACGGCTTGGGCTTTCTATATTTTACAGTTTACTTACCTTTTTAACCCCTTTTGTAGTTTAGTATAGTACTCTGACCCTTACTCTGACTCTTGTCTACGATACTCTGACCCTGACTCTGACCCGTACTCTGACCCTTCCTATAGAAATCAATCTGAAGAATTTAGAGTGAAAAACCCTGACCCTTTTACCCCACTCTCACCAAAAATCAACGGGTATTCAGACTGAATTCCCTGTCAATAGTGCCTAGGGCATCAGGCGCGGCATACAAGGAGGGCAGTACCGAAAGCAGGTATCGCACCCGGAGCCCGAGCTCCTGGCCGTGGCGCGCAAGTTGTACAACGACGCAGACCTGCAGTTCCGCCAGCCGGGCCAGCGCAATGGCGTGATGGCGGTGCTGGGGCCGAGGCCGGCGGAGCAGGTGGTGGTGGTGCTCGCGACGGGGTCGGGCAAGACGCTCCTGTTCATGGTCGGCGCGGCGCTGGACGACGCCAGGACGACGATCGTCATCCTGCCGACAGTGGCTCTCCGAGGCGACATGCTTAGGCGGGTAAGGAAGGTTGGCATAAAGCACTCCGTATGGTTGCCGGGATCGCAGACGACAAACCGGGCGAGCCGGCTCGTGGTCGTGTCGGCGGAGGCGGCGTGCACAGACAGCTTCTTGACGTACGCACGCAGACTCGCAGACCAGCAGCAGCTGGATCGAATCGTCGTGGACGAATGCCACCTGACAGTGACGGCAAGCAAGTTTCGGGAGTCCATGTCCAACCTGGCGTGGTACGTGCGGCAGATCCGGACGCAGACGGTGTGGCTCACGGCAACGCTGCCGCCGGAGACGGAGGGGGTGTTCATGGAACACAACCACCTCGTGCGGCCGCAGATCATTCGGGAGTCGACAAACCGGGCCAACGTCCGGTACACGGTCGACCGAGGCAAGCGCGGGGCCGGGGGTCTTGCGGAGAGGGCCTGTGCCCTCGTCAGCTCGTTCCAGGAGCGACACGAGGACGTGTTTGCGGACGGGCGGCAGAAGATCATAGTGTACTGCCTGACGATGGAGCTGGTTGAGGAGGTGGCGAGCCTGATGGGATGCCCGTCCTACGTGGCCGACTCGGGGACGGAGGAAGAGAAGAAGACGATAATCGACGGGTGGCTAGGGAAAGGGGGGCCGGTGGCAATCGTGGCTACGGGGGCACTGGGGGCCGGGTTTGACTATCCACACGTCCGATTGGTGGTTCACGTAGGAGCGCCGGTGAAGATGACGGACTTCTCCCAGGAGTCCGGGCGGGCGGGGAGAGACGGGGTGGCAGCGGAGTCGATTGTGTTGGTGACCGCGGCGTGGGAGGCAAGGGATAACGGGGAGGTCGGAGACGTGGACGGGAGGGCAATGCAGCTGTATCTGACGCAGAAGCAGTGCTTACGGGGAGTGCTGAGCCAGTTCCTAGACAGCAAAAAGGACTGGAGGTGGTGTATGGAGGGAGAGGACGCGTGTGGAGTTTGTAAAGAGCCACACAGCGTAAAGAGGCCGGAGGATCTGGTGTTTCAGCTGAGGCCGGCGCCAAAGGAGGGGGCTGCTAGGAACGAGAAAGGTGAGATAGCTGGAGGATCAAGGGGGGGACAGGAGGAGCAGGGGCGGGGGCGGGAGCAGGAGATGCAGTTTACAGGGCCAGGTGAAGTGCTTCGACAAGACCGGATGAGAGAGGAGGAGCTCAGGCGGTACGAGAGGGATACGGAGATAGTGGCTGGGACGTGCCTATACTGCCGCGTGGAAGGGCGAGCGTTTAATCATACGGCGGGTAGTTGCGCTCGACGGCACGACTGGTTCCGGGCCAAGAAGAAAGCGATAGAGAGTTGCAAGAAGGATGGCGGGAGCTGGATGGGGGGGTTGAAAGTGTGTTTCTGGTGCTACCAGCCACAAGTGATATGCCAAGTGGCAGAGGGGTCAAGGGCTGGGGCGGCAGGAAGAGCGGAATGCCGGTTTGGGGATATAGTAATACCAGCATGCTATGGGGCGTGGAGGCAATGGGGGCAGCAGGAGTGGTTTTGGTTGGCAGCTGGGCAGAAGTTTGAGAAGGAAGAGGAGTTTATGATATGGTTGGGATGCCCGGCGAAGATGGGAGGAGTGAAGTGTGTGCAAGCAAACCGGGTGGTAGCAATAGTAATGAGTCGAGTGCTGGGGGAGTTAGGAGGAGAGACAGGGCTTTAAAAATTATAGATAAACGGCGTAATAGGTTATGGCATAGACTGTAAATAATTTTGGTTTTTATAAGTTGGCGGTTGGCATAAGGTAGGGTAGTTCCCAAGAGGATAATTAAGTGCATATGTTATAGGGCTATAGTGAAACCTCCTCCAATTAAATACCCTTGTTATTTTTAACCCCTGGTTAAAACAGCCAATTACATTACTTTACTGTTTGTATTTCACTTAAAATCAAGTTTCCTTTTACAGGGGTACTTGCTTATATTTTACTATAGTGGATATTTGTATTTTACTTAAAATCAATGAAGTTCATAAGTGCTAGGACTTGAGATTTCAATGACTCTTTGTAAATTTCGTACTACATTCCCTCGTGTCAGCCAGGAGTCTCGCTTCTCCAGCGGCGTTATTGCTGTAAGAATCGCAATATCTAGAGGATAAGAGCCTGCCTCTAGATACTCCGCTAGCTTTAATACATCTCTTACACTACTCTGAAGGTGCTCTCCATTTTCATAGTAGTCAAGTCCGATGAGAATAGCCCAGTGCTTCCTAAGAGAAGAAATGTCTGCCATATTAAACGACATTATAAAAAGAGTAAGGATGTAGTGAGTGTAGTAGGCACTATGGGCTGTCTGTTTATATATAAAGGAAAGGATAGAATTGTAATGTGAATACTATATGTGACGGGGTGGGAGGCATGGCGGCAGCTTCGCCTCGTTGGGCATTAATAGATTGCCCAATCGAGCTTGCAGACGGCATATATGCGGCGCAGTAGGAGGCATGGCAGCGGCTTCGCCTCACTAGGCATTAATAAAACAGCCTATAAGGCTCGCAGGAGCATAATATTCAGAGCGGGTGCATATGTGGCTTGCTGAGCTAGCTTAAGGCAATAGTGTCGCTGTGATGTAACCGTAATGTGTAAGTCATAGGTGCCCACCTCGGGAGTAATTTCAACTATATAAGCCTGTTAAAGCAATAAATTGGAAATTCTCACGCGGTCGCTATACTTATAATTTATTAACTATAAAATCACTGTTTGACACTATAGTGTATTCTTCATTATGGAAGAATTTCACATTGATGAGGACTTGCTGTCCGTTATTCATGAAGCGAGCGAGGAAGACCTTCAAGCCCTTGCAGAGCTGCAAGAGGATCCTACGAACGATGACCAAATCGAGCTCTACATCTATCTTTGCTTCATGATATTCCGAAAGTCGTGCAATACACAACGCCTTGAACAGGCGATCCAACGAGCTGAGGGATGGGCCGCGGTGACGGCTGCAAACCATCCAGATCTCGATCGGCGATATAATATCCTCAATACAGTAGTTGTCTGTGGCCACCAATATTGGGCTACTGCAGAAGATATTAAAGCTATATCAACTCCAGTAGACTTGTAAGTCATATTACGCCAAGCTCATTGCTAAAGAAAAAATGAATTTAGGGGAAATATAAGTTATGATATTAATGTATTATAGAAATAGGGAAGAGTCAGCAACAAATGAAACCGATACTCAAACTCGCCTACATAGCGAAGCAATTAGACTGGCTAGAGATTTCCAGCAAACCGGTCGATTTGAATACTTAATTAAAGCTATTGAGAATATGGAACTGGCAATAAGTATAGAGGGGGAATATATGACACCCCTTATGCTAAGTGACCTTGGAGCCATGCTTGGCATGCGATTTCAGCGGACGGGATCAATAGATGACCTTAATCAAGCAGTCAGCACTACCATTGAGGCAGTTAATGCCACGCCTCACGACCACCCAAATCGCGCTGGCTATTTAAACAACCTTGGAAGCTGGCTTGGCACGCGATTTGAGCGGACGGGATTAATAGGTGACCTGGATCAAGCAGTCAGCGTCGCCAGCGAGGCAGTTGATGTCACGCCTCACGACCACCCAAATCGCGCTGGCCGTTTAACCAACCTTGGAAACTGGCTTGGCACGCGATTTCAGCGGACAGGATCAATAGGTGACCTGAATCAAGCAGTCAGCGTCGCCAGCGAGGCAGTTGATGCCATACCTTACGACCACCCGGATCGCGCTAGCTGTTTAAATAACCTTGGAGACTGTCTTATCATGCGATTTCGGCAGACGGGATCAATAAGTGACCTGAATCAAGCAGTCAGCATTATCAGTGAGGCAGTTGATGCCACGCCTCAAGACCACCCAAATCGCGCTGGCCGTTTAAGCAGCCTTGGAAACTGTCTTAGCATGCGATTTGAGCGGACGGGATTAATAGGCGACCTGAATCAAGCAGTCAGCATTACCAGTGAGGCAGTTGATGCCACACCTCAAGACCACCCGGATCGCGCTGGCCGTTTAAGAAGCCTTGGAAACTGTCTTAGCATGCGATTTGAGCGGACGGGATCAATAAGCGACCTGAATCAAGCAGTCAGCATTACTAGCGAGGCAGTGAATACCACGCCTCACGACCACCCGGATCGCGCTCGCCGTTTAACCAACCTTGGAAGCTGTCTTGGCAGGCGATTTGGGCAGACGGGATCAATAAACGACCTGAATCAAGCAGTCAGCATTACCAGTGAGGCAGTTAATGCCACGCCTCACGACCACCCGGATCGCGCTGGCTGTTTAAATAACCTTGGAATCTGGCTTATTTCGCGATTTAAGCGGACGGGATCAATAGGTGACCTGGATCAAGCAGTCAGCGTCGCCAGCGAGGCAGTTGATGCCACGCCTCACGACCACCTAGATCGCGCTAGCCGTTTAACCAACCTTGGAAACTGTCTTAGCATGCGATTTGAGCGGACGGGATCAATAGGTGACCTGAATCAAGCAGTCAGCGTTGCTAGCCAGGCAGTTGATGCCACGCCTCACGACCACCCGGATCGCGCTGGCTGTTTAAATAACCTTGGAAGCTGGCTTATTTTGCGATTTAAGCGGACGGGATCAATAGGTGACCTGAATCAAGCAGTCAGCGTTACTAGCGAGGCAGTTAATACCACGCCTCACGACCACTCACATCGCGCTAGCCGTTTAACCAACCTTGGAAACTGTCTTGGCAGGCGATTTGGGCAGACGGGATCAATAAACGACCTGAATCAAGCAGTCAGCGTCGCCCGCGAGGCAGTTGATGCCACGCCTCACGGCCACCCAGATCGCGCTGGCTATTTACATAATCTTGGAATCTGGCTTAGCACGCGATTTGAGCGGACGGGATCAATAGGTGACCTGAATCAAGCAGTCAGCGTCGCCAGCGAGGCAGTTGATGCCATGCCTCACGACCACCCAGATCGTGCTAGCCGTTTAAGCAGCCTTGGAAACTGGCTTGGCATGCAATTTCAGCAGACGGGATCAATAGATGACCTTAATCGCCAGCTATCATCATACACTGCGAGCTGGCATTGCACAACTGCCCCCCCCCGCCACCGTATTCGATCAGCCCAGAAGGCTGCGGACATTCTTATTTCACAGCAAGATTGGGACCAATCCTACCAGCTGCTGCAAGAGGCTGTATCCCTCCTTCCTACAGTGAGCCCGCGATATTTAGACCGCACTGATGCACAAACCTTGCTTGCGGAATTTTTCGGTTTGGCCTCATCAGCTGCTGCTGCTGCATTAAGCGCGGGAAAGGCTCCAGAAGATGCCCTTCGCGTTCTCGAACTCGGCCGTGGCGTTATCGCGAGCCTGCTAATGGATATGCGTGGAGATATCACTGATCTTCAGCAAGAATATCCTGGCTTGGCAGAGAAATTCAAGTTTCTTCGGGATGAGCTGGACTTGTCTAGTTATAATATAACATCTTTGACCTCTACTGATCAGTTGTCTTCTTGGGAGCTGCAGATAAAACGACGCCGCGAAGCAGACAAAGAATTTAACGAGGTTATTGATACAATCCGTGCTCAGCCGGGATTCTCCAACTTTCTCAAACAACCAGCTGCAGAGGAGCTAATAAGTGCGGCCAATCAAGGGCCTATTGTTATTGTGAATATAAGTTCTTTCCGCTGCGATGCATTTCTTATTCAATGTGGTTCTATCCAGGTGGTGGAACTGCCAGGCATAACGCAGAAGAATGTTAACCAGCAAGTCATTCATATACAGACTAAGTCAGACCTATCATCTTCACTCGAATGGCTTTGGCACAATATCTGCCATCCTTGCTTAAATGCACTCGGGATTAAGGATATAATATCAAATGATAAGTGGCCTCACATCTGGTGGATCCCCACTGGGCTCCTCAGCCAGCTGCCTCTTCACGCAGCCGGCGTCTACAAGCACGCATCCAAAGAGACAGTCTTGGATAGAACTATATCATCATATGCATCTTCCATCAAAGCACTACTACATGGGCGCAAAAGCGGTATCCAAAAGCCTGGCCAGCTATTCCTAGAGGACTCTGCTCTTATGGTCGCTATGCAAGAGACGCCTGGATTAGGGGAGAGAGGGCGCTTAGATTTTGCAAATGATGAAGTGGAGATGCTGAAACAGCTCTGCCCCAAACTTCAACTTACTCCTATAAAGCCGTTACGACAGAAGGACGATATTCTCAAGCACCTGTTGAAGTGTAAGCTATTCCACTTCGCAGGCCATGGACAGTCGGATCCAAATAACCCTTCTCAGAGCTGTTTACTACTTGAAGATTGGGAAACAAATCCACTCACTGTAGGAGAAGTCCGCGATAGTCGGCTGCAAAATAACCCTCCATTTCTGGCGTATCTCTCAGCTTGCTCGACGGGGGCTGTTAAGGCGATCAAGCTTGCTGACGAGGGGATCCATCTCATCAGCGCCTTTCAGCTAGCGGGGTTCCGGCACGTCGTCGGCACACTCTGGGAGGTGTCAGACAAATACTGTGTTGATGTGGCGAGAGTGCTCTACGAGACGATGCGGGACGAAGGATTGACGGATCTGGCCGTCTGCCGAGGACTTCATAAAGCCGTTCGAGCGTTGCGCGATGGGACGATTGAGAAAGGATATGAGGCAAGAAAGGGCTTTTGTGTAGACTCGGGGGCTCCAGAAAGGGGGCTGATGAACGGCTACTGGATTCCCTATGTCCACTTTGGTGTTTAGGTGGTAAGTGTGGCAAATGCCAAACATTATCATTATACTACTAGCGAGTATAAGTGTTATCTTACGCCCTTTGCTTAGTTTTTTTAATCTCATATAGGGCGTGCGGGCGTCTAAATCTCTGATGCTAGTGTTTTTAATACTGCTACTTCTCTTTAGACCCGCCGCTCAGCTTGTTATGCCGATCTCATTCCTCCATGCTCGGCACGGTCCGTCCCTAGCGCAAAGCTAGAGGCAGAGTTGTAAAAGACCCCTTGTTTTATGCCAGAGCCCTGTCTACAGCGTTGCTAATCTATATAGCGGCAACCTGTGTTTACACTGCAACACGTTTTTCTTACATAAAGCATAAGAGGGTTATTATTTATATTAACAGACTACTAGATTGTTACAACCTAATGCCTTGTAACAGTACATACCATGGAATAGATATAGGCCGGATAGCCAACATAGACACACACATCTATCCCTTGGGAATATCTTTACTTTATAATAATAACTTAAGAATGTAGGAACGGATTGTTATAATGTTTATATTACAGTTAGAGCTTAATTCGAATCTTAATGTCTACTGTCTCCCAGTCAATTTCTTGACGACTAGGAACTGAGAATCCCCTACTGTGTGTGTCAAGATCAGCTAAGAGATTTTCCAATCCTAGAGACCATGGCCCACTCTCAGCGCCCCGGCGTGCAACACTTTCCTCCATTTCTTTCAATCCTGGGAGCTGGAGCAAGTCAAGGCTCCTTGGTGGGTCGCACACAAAGATTTTAAGCGTATCTACGATTGCAACGCCATTCGCGGCCGCCGCCCGAAGCTCTGGAGCGACCTGCATTCCAAAATCTGCGGTTATAGTTTTGCCTTGGGTAATTCTCTTATACTGCTCGCTTAAGGGATAGAGCTGCTCGATGCCAAACTCTGCACCACAGTTCAGAACCACGCAGCCCAGTTGTCGGTCAGACTCGTTCTTGACTGTTATACGGAACAGTGTCATCTCATCCACCTCATACATCGCATCCCTCTTCTCTATGTTAGCGGGACAGATCCATTGTCCTTCATGCTCCATCCCTTTAGGTGCATTATCTACTTTAATCGAGATAAGAGCCAAGGGCCGCACAGTTGAATTGGTCAATTCCATTGTCATTTTGAACCTAGCCAGATGTTCAAGGCGAGATATGAGTGCTGTCATGCTGTCCACTGCCGCAGCCGCAGCCGGCAGTGGCCGCACAGCGTTCTTAATGGCTGCCGTAAAGTTGCCTGCCCTGTCGCTAATCTTGAAAATACCGTTATCGTCAATGGATATAGTAAAGAATGGGTCTCTGTTGTCTTCTCTGTTAAGGCTAAGCCAAGTTTGGCTGCCGTTCTTCTGGTGCCAGTCTTTTTCGAAGTTGGCCTTCATGCTGTCATCAGGGGTGACGAAGTGGACAGTGGACTTCTTAACAATGGGCAGTTTTCGCAGAACTGCCGGACACCCTTCCTTAATCTCCCCCCCACGCACCTCATCTGCTCGTGTGAAGGCTGTGATGGACTGCCCTGTCATTACTTTTGTCACTTGCACCCGGGCTAAGACATCTGTTGCCTCAACCTGCTTGTTGAGGTCGAAATTCAAGGGTAGGATGGCGTACTCGGACCCTTCTACCACTCCGTGAAGTATGCCACCCGCCAGATGTACCCAGCGGTCCTCTAGGTCCTTTCGCGTATCAACAGCCGCTTTTCTGACTTTTAGAGCGTAGACGCGTGACCGGAGCTTCTTGCTGAAGAAGAAGCGATCTTTATCGCCTACAAGGTATGGGGTTTGGTTCCGATTACGATCCTGCACTTTAGCGCAGACCTGCTCGTAGAGTGTCTGCGAAGAGAAGTCTAAAGGGCTGTTGCGAAGGATTGTCAGGAGCCAGTATGTCAAGAGGCCGTGGCTATTCCCATTCACGGGGATTTCCGCAGCCTTTTGATGCTCCTCGCACGCGGCGAGGACGACAAAGCCTTTTGGAGCGTCCATCCACGATTTTTGGGATCCCAAATCCATAATACGGCTATTAGCCTTGGGTTGATCCAGTTCCAGATTCGACTTGTATATGTCTGAGATTCCTCGTATATCCCCGAGCTCTGGGTCGTCATCGCCTCGAACTGCACCTCCAGAGTGGCAACAGTCAAGCACTACGGTCACCACTAGACCGGCATCGACCATTTCTTGCAGGAGAACGCCCATCTCGAGGTCCCGGAGATATTTTCCACCACGAGTGATGTCGCTCGGCACGAGAGCTTGATCCTCAGCATCAGCTCCACCGTGCTTCAACTCTGGGAAAACGGTTGTAGCGCGGGCTCCGTGGCCGGAGAAGTGGATGTAGACAAAATCGCCCTTCTTGGCACTCTCAGGTACCTTCAAGGCATTAACAATATTGTCATACGTGGGTTCGCAATAGCTACTCGCAGGAAGCTGTGACAGATATTGACGGCCTGGGTACGGAGCAAGGAGCTTCGTGATTTGCGTCGGGTCGACTTTAATTGTGTCGACAAGGTACTGCTCGACTGCGAGGACGTCATTGACACAGCCACGCAAGTTTTTGTATTCAATATTGTTCCCTCGGCCGTCGTATCGTGGTGTGGTTGTAGGCTGTTCGGGGTGTTTATAGCATTCGATTCCGATCAGCACCGCCCACTTGTCGGGTACGGGGTCGACTTGTTTTGACATTTCGAGATTAGACATATTGGCGTGCTGCGTTATATTCTACATGGATGAAATAAAGAAATGTCGTTAAACGCTGCGGGGTTTAGGTTGCATGCGGCTATTGACGCTACATAAGGCAGAATTCGTTTCCTTATAAAGTCTTTCAGTCAAAATATAACTCTTAAATTAGTACTATTGTATTATTAATTACCTAGGTATATTAGCTATTTAAAAAGTGTACAAGTAAGATGTCACAACCTAGTACTTATAGTTATAACAATAGGCATGGGGCAGAGAGGAACGGATTGTTGGATAAGGTTGACTTGTGTCGGCTGGAATAAGGATTGACGCGCTGAATCGTTGTCGACTTTTTGGCTGGCCCAGCCAATTAGCAAAGGAGCGACAACAGCTAATGCTAGAGCGAGGTACGCGAGCGCTCCTCGAACTTTGGGAGCGACGGGCTACATCGCTCCCCAAAGGAACCACTGACTATATAAAAACGAGATATTCACATTCATTGAATAGCTTAGATAGTCAGTTGTTAACATAGCAATCAGATTGATCATTGTGTTTAACCTACTAGCTATGTGACAAACTTGCCAAAGATGCTGTATACCTACCTAGGTAGGTAGTATACACCGGTCCGTCACACTCTCCTATTGTTAGTTATTCGGGCCGTAGTTATTCCGTAAGACGTGCTCTATAAGCAAGGTGCGTTGGGTCGCAAAAAGTATAGATTTCAGTTTAGCATAAGAAGAGCAATTATATTTGATCTTAATGTACTCTGTCTAATCATGCCTCTCCTACACCAATACACTGTCGGCTGGATCACGGCCTTACCACTTGAGATGGCCGCAGCAATGCAAATGCTTGAGGAGGTACATAAAAACCCGGGTCTACAAGATCCCAATGATCACAATAATTATATCTTGGGCCGTATAGGTCCCCATAATATTGTTATTGCCTGTCTTCCTATTGGGGTCTATGGGACTACCTCCGCATCCGTTGTTGCTATGCAAATGATGGCAAGCTTTCCCTCCATTAAGTTTGGTCTTATGGTTGGAATCGGCGGGGGCATTCCATCTCCTACTCATGATATCCGCCTAGGTGACGTCGTGGTCAGCAAACCGAGCGGGACCACAGGCGGTGTCATACAATATGACTTTGGAAAGAACCACAACGGGCAGCTTGACCCGCAAGGGTCTTTAAACAAACCTCCTCAGGCATTGCTAACAGCAGTTTCGGCTTTACAAGCATTGCATCTCATACGTGGAAATCAAATTCAGACAATATTGTCGGAACTTAAAATCTCCAAGTTTTGTACGCAGCAACCTGAGCAAGATCGCTTATTCGAGTCCGATTACTCCCATGTGGATGGTTCTGCTGGTAGCTGTGAACAGTGTGACAAAAAGCGTCTGGTTGCTCGCCCTGACCGCCCCGATGCCAGCCCTGTGGTCTTCTACGGCGCTATTGCGTCTGGTAATCAGGTTATAAAAGATGCAAAGACTAGGGATCAACTGGGACAACGGCACGGAGTTCTCTGTTTTGAAATGGAGGCAGCTGGGCTGATGGATAATTTTCCATGCCTAGTCATCCGTGGGATTTGCGACTACGCTGATTCGCATAAATCAAAGGACTGGCAAACATATGCGGCGTCAACAGCCGCTGCCTGTGCAAAGGAACTTCTCGGGCTTATTCCCGAAGTCAACTATATAGGGAATTACGCTGGACCTAATTCTGAAAGTAAGTTCCTTTTATTCATAGGTCCAACTATCAACAATGGATATATTAAATAACACTGGTCTCTCTAGGGCAAGGGATTCCTTTCTCAGAGGTCCCTGATTTCTCATCAAAGCCAAACTTTATTATGACCAAAACCCTGTATGGAATGGGTGATCTGGCTTTAGCTAGTCTTATTCCTGACCACCGGTATCCACACCTAGATGCATTAGTAGCTCGAGTTGTTGAAGCAGACCGAGACTTTTCAGTTTCCTCAGAGCATAATATTCACGACGTCTTTCATGCAACATCTATGCCCACGGCCCGACTTAGACACCGATTCGCTAAATGGTTCAATATTACATCTGATTCCATTACGGCAAATAACTCCGCATTATGGCAAATGCAAGCCGAGGAATCGCGATTGTATATGCTACGGCAACCACGGGCTATATTCAAGGGCCTGTGCTCTAACCTTACTGTCCGTCAATGGTTGCAGGATATTCTCGAAGATCAAGGAGACGCTCATCTACTAATTGGATATCGTTCGGTTATTAATGCAAATATTGTCCGACAGGATCGAGATGCCACTGAGCAGGGAGGCTATAGGATTGATGGCGAACGGATCTATGCGATCTGTTATAGGAAAGTTACCTTTAAATTCTTAAGGAAGGTAGATAGTGCTCACCTAGGTAGAGATAACTGTTGGAAGTTATTTTCTGATGATCGGGGTGGTGGTAATGATGAGAATGAGAATGAAAGCGGGTCAATCTTAGAGGTAGATATATTAGATGAGGATGAAGTAGAGAAGTATGATGTGGAAGATAATTGTTAGTTGTCTAGGAGTTACAACCCTACTCTTGAACGGCTTCGGATAGCTTGACGGATAGCTTGACAGAGGTCGACTACTCTTAAGCCAACACAGGATATTGCGGCTTGACTTCTTTGCTGTCGCTTTACACCGGTCCATCATTACATCCAATAGGTTAAGAAGAGCCGCAATCTTGTTCTTATTGCTTTCTCGGCTGATGATGTCGTTGTCTAGCCCACTAGCACTGCGCTGAGCGAGGATGAAAGGCTGTCTTGCCGAGAGTTGGGAAGGCATTTCTGCAAGGGCGGAAAGCAGATCGCGATCTCTGCCCTTGTATGTCTCCAGCTAGCCAGTTCGATCCAGCCAAGGCCGCTCTTCGGCAAACGTCAGGTGTGAAGAGTTGGCAGCTTCTTGAGCCGCCGCCAGATACCCAGGTCCCCGATTGTGACCGCGATTGCGCTCTCGCTCCTGCACAGACTGAAGATGATCTTGAGTTGCCTGACCTCCGATCGGCCGAAGCAAACTCCCGTTCCGCTCAATGATCCAGTACTGCCGGACTGAGCCAGTTGCCCACGTCTGTAAATAGACATACTGAATAAGATGATCGATCTCAAAACGATTTTGCCCAGTTACATGGCTGTTGTAGGGGCAGCTATCGCCTGCAGGTAAAGGATCAGAGTAATGTTGCTTCGTAAGTCGGAGACTCAGAGAGCGAAACTTACAGCCAGAGCAAGCGAATCCTTCATAAACATGCAATAGAGGATGCTCAGGGGATCCATCGTTGCGAGGAGGCGCCTGGTCTGGATGCTGTAGATTGAGTGTCTTAAGGAAGTTTGTGAGGTTTCTTCTCGCCTCTCGGGGGATCTTGTGTTTTTCCCACAAGTGCGTTGTTACGTGAGAATCATTCGGCGAGAGAGCACGCTTGCATTCATCATAACCACAAATAAGGATACCTGCCTCGGGCTCAAGGCAGAGGCGTAATGCAGCTAATACCTCAAGATTAAACATTTTAATAAAATAGAGAACTAATAGAAAAGGGATAAATTATAGATAATATACAGTTTTTAACTTGTCAGGTTTTTATTTACCAAGATATATGCTGACCTGTGACGAACCGGGTCCTATAGATTAGTATAGGTTAGCTGTTCCCAAGGGACAAACCTTAGAATGGTTCTATGGTTTATGTTGGCGGGGCGGTCAGGTCGGTAGACGGGCAATCTTGTCACCAGCTAATACAAATGAGAATAGATGTCTGGGTTCCAATCTGATTGTATTGTAAGTGCTGTGGCTGTGATAACAACTGGCTATCTAAGTATTCTAATGAGTGACATGAAGTGAACTTATATACCCAGTTGGCTGGGCTGGATCTATGAATATTTCGTAGATCCATCGTTGGATCTAGAAAAGTTTCCTAGATCCTGAGAGGATCTATCAAGTCTGCCTAGATCCTTTCCTGATTGGTCAGGCGGTCCGATGTTTATCCGAGACGGCCTACCCGGGAGGCCCGTTGTCGCGACCATAAAGGTTGGGTCGTGACACCTTGGCTTACTCTCTCCAGCTTGAACTTCTGGTGTAGCTGTAAACAGTTAATTTATGTAGATAGACAATGAAAATGCTTAGACTAACCAATGGTAATACTGATCTTCTGCTGAGCCTCTATCTGGTTTAGGGGAATTCGATAAAGTAGGTCTTTCGCATATGCGGCCGCCGTCATCGCCGCATACCCCTGCCAGTTCTCGTTCCTATGGCTGTCCGAGTAGTCACATATGCCGCGAATGACTAGACAAGGAAAGTTGTTCATTAACCCAGCCGCTTCCATCTCAAAACATAGGACATCTTTTTCTGCTGCAAGGGTATCCCTAACCAGAGCGTCTTTCATCAACTGGTTTGCCGAAGCAATCAAGCCGTAATGAATAGCCGGATTATCCTCATTCTCTGTCCGTTTAGATCGAAAAATTTTATTAAATGGATTGTTATTGCACGCAGCTGCACAGCTTTTCTCGTGAATCACTCCACTTTGATATAGCCTGTCGCTATTTGCGTCTGGTCGATTATATTCTCGCCGTAATCTTGGGTTCACTTGAAGAACTTTGTCAATTGCCTCTTGGAGCTGGTGTCCCTTCCTCTTATACAAAGCTTGTATTCCGCTTACAGCAGTCCTTAAAAATGTCGGCGGCTGGTTTAGGAATCCTGTCTCTTGGAATTTCTGACCCTGCATCGTTATGCCAAAGTCATACTGGAAAACGCCGCCATTGCCATTATAAGGAGAGCTGACGACGACATCGCCTAAACGAATATCATGCTTTTCGCTTGGCGCACCGCCGCCAACACCAACCATTAGGCCGATTCTAACGTTGGGAAAACTGTGCATCATATCCCTCGCAACGCTCGCTGCTGATGATATGCCATACTCGCCGTTAGGTAAGACAGCGATAACGACATTGTGTTCTCCAATTCTTCCCAGTGTATAGTCGTTGTTATCATGGATGGAGACGTATTGAGGTCTGTTGTGCTCTTCATCGAGAAATAACTGCGCAGCGACAGATTCTATAGATATAGCGCAAATCCAGCCAACAGTATAATCCAACGGATTAGACATGTTTATAAAAGGAATATAATAGTGGTAGTGGAAAAAATAATAACTTTGTCTTTTATATATTTTATTAATTTTAGCCAGATAAACACTGGTAGCCCTATGCTGCTTAACATATATCCAAGCGTTAAGCAAAAGCTTTGCGGCATTTTAAGTAAAAGAAAATAGAAAATGAGAATTTATAATAACGACGCAGGCAGTGGAATTGGGAAATATATATACATGCATTAGTTCAGCCTCGTTGGACGAACCCCGCAGGAGCGTTTGCAATCATTGGGCTTAAACCCAAGCGAAGTTGCCACGTCAACTTGCATTTTTTAATTGATTAGACCAATTAAATTGGTATTAGGGGACACTTCTGCAGCTTAGCTGGTGATATTGATGCCTTAAGGGCTCCCAACTGAGTACAGCCTTTAGGCCACCGAGCTGTATTTAGTATAATTAATAGTTTTTCTATAAGGGATTAGCTTAGAAAGAGGTCGGTCTATTTCCACCTGCGTTATGCTACAATCTTAAACAAATAGCTATATGTGACGAACCGGTATCTATAGGTTAGTATAGACAGTGATTTCCAAGGGACAAACCTTCGAATGGTTCTAAGGTTTATGTTGGCGGAGCAATCAGGTCGGTAACGGGCAATCTTATCACCAGCTAGTAATACGAATAAGAGTAGATGTCTGGGTTCTAATCTGATTGTATTGTAAACGCTGTGATAACGACTGGCTATCTAAGTATTTTAATGAGTGACATGAAGTGAACTTATATATCCAGTTCTGTATTCCGGATCGTATGGGAAAGCTGGCTTTCCTAGCTTTCCTGTCATAGAACACCAATAATTCTGATTGGTCTGTCGGTCCATAGTTAATCCGGTCCCGGCCAACCTGTTGGCCCATTGTCGCGACCTTAAGAGCCGGGTCGTGACAATTATACTTTATAATAACTAAAGCAGAGGCTTTATATATATAGACCATACTTTAAATAGCAGCGTTAAAGTATAGTGTTATTTTATTTTAATCCCCTTTAGCTACCCCTATTACTATTATATATAAATCACTGCAGTAGAATATTATTAAAAAAGTTATATTAGGCGAGCGGGTGTGTAATAATACTATATAACTTATCTAAAACCTACTTAGGTATTTTTATATTAATATCTTATATCTAACCCTACTGCTTTTTAATTACTAATTAATTAGCCCCCAATTGAGGCCCAATCAAAGTAGACCATTAATAATACTAGTTCCATTACATAAGTAAAGAATGTTTATAAATGTAACTGTATATAGTTAAAATTAAAACAAATGAAGCGGGCAGTCATGCATTATAATAGGCATATACTAATTTATTGAAATTAGTGAAGCTTTCTGGTTATTGATATTTACTATCATAGTAGTTTTACAACGGCCCAATGGCCGTTTTGAGTAGCTACTAATAGCGGTGTCCGGCCATCTTTATCCTTTACCTCAGTCTCAGCGCCCTTCTCGACTAGTATCTCGACAGTACCCTCATGTCCATGCCAAGCAGCATATAATAGTGGCGTCCGGCCATAATGATCCTTTGTTTCAATTTCAGCGCCGTTCTCAACTAGCAGCTTGACAATAGCCCAATGCCTTTGTTGAGCAGCTACCAATAGCGGTGTCCGGCCATCTTTATCCTTTACCTCAGTCTCAGCACCCTTCTCGACTAGCAGCTTGACAGTACCCTCATGTCCATGCCAAGCAGCATATAATAGCGACGTCCGGCCATATTGATCCTTTACATCAATCTCAGAGCCCCCCTCGATAAGTACCTTAACGGTAGCCTTATTCCCATGCCAGGAAGCCCATAATAGAGGCGTCCGGCCATATTGATCCTTTGTTTTAATCTTAGCGCCGTTCTCAACTAGCAGCTTGACAATAGTCCAATGCCTTTGTTGAGTAGCTACCAATAGCGGTGTCCGGCCATCTTTATCCTTTACCTCAGTCTCAGCGCCCTTCTCAACTAGCAGCCTAACCGAAGCCTCATGTCCATTCTCAGCAACCTGTAATAGCGGCGTCCGGCCATCTTCATCCTTTGCCTCAGTGTCGGCATCTTTCTCGACTAGCAGCTTGACAATAGCCCAATGCCTTTGTTGAGTAGCTAGTAAAAGCGGCGTCCGGCCATCTTCATCCTTTGCCTCAATATCGGCGCCCTTCTCGACTAGCAGCTTGACAATAGCCTCGCCCCCGTCGCTGGCAGCTAACAATAAAGGTGTCTTCCCATCGTTGCTCTTTGCCTCAATTCTAGCGCCCTTCCCGACTAGCAGCCTGACAGTAACCTCATGTCCAGTCTTAATAGCCTGCAATAACGGCGTCCGGCCATCTTCATCCTGTGCCTCAATGTCAGCGCTCTTCTCGACTAGCAGCTTGACGGTCGCCTCATGTCCATTCTTAGCGGCCTGTAATAGCGGCGTCCGGCCATCTTCATCCTTTGCCTCAATGTCGGCGCTCTTCTCGACTAGCAGCTTGACAGTAGCCTCGCCCCCGTTCCCGGCAGCATATAATAGCGGTGTCCGGCCATATTTATCCTTTACCTCAGTCTCAGCACCCTTCTCGACTAGCAGCTTGACAGTACCCTCATGTCCATGCCAAGCAGCATATAATAGCGACGTCCGGCCATATTGATCCTTTACATCAATCTCAGAGCCCCCCTCGATAAGTACCTTAACAGTAGCCTCATTCCCATGCCAGGAAGCCCATAATAGAGGCGTCCGGCCATATTGATCCTTTGTTTTAATCTTAGCGCCGTTCTCAACTAGCAGCTTGACAATAGCCCAATGCCTTTTTCGAGTAGCTAATAATAGGGACATCTCGCAATCTTCACCCTTTGCTTCACTCTCAGCACCCTTTTCGACTAATAGCTTAACAAGAGACTCATTCCCATTCTCGGCAGCTAACGATAGCGGCGTCCGGCCATCTTCATCCTTTGCCTCAGTGTCGGCGTCTTTCTCGACCAGCAGCTTGACAATAGCCCAATGCCTTTGTTGAGTAGCTAGTAAAAGCGGCGTCCGGCCATCTTCATCCTTTGCCTCAATATCGGCGCCCTTTTCAACTAGCAGTTTGACGGTAGCCTCGTGCCCATGCCACGCAGCATGCAATAGCGGCATCCAGCCATCTTCATTCTTTGCATTGATTTCCGCACCCTTCTCAACTAGCAGCTTCACAATAGCCCAATTCTCATTGTGCATAGCTAATGAGAGAGGCGTCCAGCCATATCGATCCTTTGCCTCGATTTCAGCACCCTTCTCGACTAGCAGCTTGACGGTCGCCTCATGTCCATTCTTAGCGGCCTGTAATAGCGGCGTCCGGCCATCTTCATCCTTTGCCTCAATGTCGGCGCTCTTCTCGACTAGCAACTTGACGGTAGCCTCATACCAAGCAGCACATAATAGTGGCGTCCGGCCATATCGATCCTTTGCCTCGATTTCAGCACCCTTCTCTACTAAGAGCTTCACAGTGGCCTCACGCCCATTACTGGCGGCCTGCAATAGCGGCGTCTGGCCATCATTACCCTTTGCCTCAATGGCAGCGCCCTTCTCGACTAGCAACTTGACGGTAGCCTCATGTCCATTCGCAGCGGCATGAAATAGCGGCGTCTGGCCATCTTTATCCTTTGTCTCAATCTCAGCCCCCTGCTCAATTAGTACCTCGACGAATGCCCAATGCTTATTCAAAGCAGCCCATAATAGCAGCGTCTGACCATTTTGATCTTTTGGTTTTATCTCAGCGCCCTTCTCAACTAGCAGCTTGACAGTAGTTTCATATCCATTCTCAGCAGCTAATGATAGCGGCGTCTGGCCATCTTTATCTTTTGCTTCGATTTCAGCGCCTTTCTCAACTAGCAGTTTGACGGTAGCCTCATGCCCATGTCCAGCAGCATGCAATAGCGGCGTCCGGCCATCTTTATCCTTTGTCTCAATCTCAGCCCCCTCCTCGATGAGTAGTTTGGCGGTAGCCTCATGTCCATGTCCAGCAGCTAGTGATAGTGGCGTCCGGCCATCTTCATCCGTTGCCTCAATTTCCGCGCCTTTCTCAACTAGCAGCTCAACAGTAACCTCGCGCCCATTGTCAGCAGCTAATGATAGCGGCGTCTGGCCATATTGATTGTTTGCCTCAATGTCAGCACCCTTCCTGACTAGCAGCTTGACAGTAGGCTTATGTCCATGTCTAGCAGCTAATGATAGCGGTGTCCGGCCACCTTTATCCTTTGCCTCAATTGCCGCGCTTTTCTTAACTAGCAGCTCGACAGTAGCCCAACGCTCATTCTGAGTAGCTATTAATAATGGCGTCCGGCCATCTTGATCCTTTGCTTCAATGTCAGAGCCTTTTTCCAGTAGTAGCTTGACAGTAGCCTCATGTCCATTCTCGGCAGCTAATGATAGCGGCGTCCGACCATCTTTATCCTTTGCCTCAATTGCTGCGCCTTTCTTTACTAGCAGCTCGACAATAGCCCAACGCGCACTCCGTATAGCTAATAACAACGGCGTCCGGCCATCTTGATCCTTTGCTTCAATGTCAGAGCCTTTTTCCACTAGCAGCTTGACAGTAGCCTCACGTCCATTCTCGGCAGCTAATGATAGCGGCGTCCGACCATCTTTATCCTTTGTCTCAATGTCAGCGCCCTTCTCGACTAGTAGCTCGACAGTATCCTCGTGCCCCTTTTCAGCGGCTATTGATACCGGCGTCTGGCCATATTGATCCTTTGACTCAATCTCAGCGCCCTTCTCAACTAGCAGCTCAACAGTAACCTCGCGCCCATTGTCAGCAGCTAATGATAGCGGCGTCTGGCCATATTGATTGTTTGCCTCAATGTCAGCACCCTTGTCGACTAGCAGTTTCACAACAGCCCAATTCCCCTTTGGAATCGCTAATAATAGTGGTGTCTCATCTTCAACCTTGGCTTCAATATTAGCGCCCATCTCGACTAGTAATTTGACGGTAGCTTCATGCCCACGTCTAGCAGCATATAATAGTGGCGTCCGGCCATTTTTATCTCTTGCCTCGATTTCAGCACCTTTCTCGACTAGAAGCTTGACGACAGCCTCATGTCCATTATCAGCATTCCATAATAGTAACATCCGGCTATGTTCATTCGTTGCTTCAATACTAGCTCCCTTCTCAACCAGCAGCTTAACGGTAAGCTCATGTCCAAGCGCAGCAGCATGCAATAGCGGCATCCAGCCATCTTCATCCTTCGCATCGATTTCCGCGCCCTTCTCAACTAGCAGCTTCACAGTAGCCCAATGCTTATTGCGAGTAGCTATCAATAGCGGCGTCTGATCTTCCTTATCCTTTGCCTCAGTGTCAGAGCCCTTCTCGACTAGCAGCCTGACGGTAGCCTCATGTCCATTCTCGGCAGCTTGCAATAGCGGCGTCTGGCCATCTTTATCCTTTACATCGATTTCAGCACCCTTCTCAACTAGAAGCCTGACGGTAGCCTCATGTCCATTCTCGGCAGCATACAATAGCGGCGTTCGACCGTCTTTATCCTTTGTCTCAATCTCAGCGCCTTTCTCGATTAGTAGTTTGACGGTAGCCTCATGTCCATTCTCGGCAGCTAATGATAGCGGCGTCCGGCCATGCACATCTTTTTCCTCGATATTAGCGCCATTCTTGACTAGGAGCTTGACAATAGCCTCTTTCCCACTCCATGCCGCCTCTAATAGAGGGGTCTTCCCATCGTTGCCCTTTGCCTCAATTCTGGCTCCCTTCTCGATTAGTAGCTCGGCAATAGCCCGACGCTTATTTCGAGTGGCTATTAGTAGCGGTGTCCGGCCATCTTTATCCCTTGCTTCAATCTCAGCACCATTTTCCACTAGCAGCTTGACGGTAACCTCATGTCCATTCGCAGTAGCCTGTACTAGTGGCGTCTGGCCATCTGTATCCTTTGCCTCAATGGCAGCGCCCTTCTCGACTAGCAACTTGACGGTAGCCTCATGTCCATTCGCAGCGGCATGGAATAGCGGCGTCTGGCCATATCGATCCTTTGTCTCAATCTCCGCCTCCTTCTCGATTAGTAGCTTAAGAAAATCCCAACGCTTATTCCACATAGCTGACGATAGCGACGTCTCGCCATCTTCATCCATTGCGTCAATATTAGCGCCCTTCTCAATTAGCTGCTTAACAATAGCCTCATGCCCATTCCAAGCAGCTTGCAATAGCGGCGTCTGGCCATCTTTATCCTTTACATCGATTTCAGCACCCTTCTCAACTAGAAGCCTGACGGTAGCCTCATGTCCATTCTCGGCAGCTTGCAATAGCGGCGTCTGGCCATCTTTATCCTTTACATCGATTTCAGCACCCTTCTCAACTAGAAGCCTGACGGTAGCCTCATGTCCATTCTCGGCAGCATATGATAGCGGCGTCCGGCCACCTTTATCCTTTGCCTCAATTGCCGCGCCCTTCTCAACTAACAGCTTGACAATAGCCCAACACTCATTCTGAGTAGCTAGTAATAGCGGCGTCCGGCCATCTTTATCTTTTGCCTGAATGTCAGCGCTCTTTTTGACTAGCAGCTTCGCTATAGCTTCATATCCATTTTCAGCAGCGAAGAATAGCGGCGTCCGGCCGTATTGATCCCTTTCCTTAACCTTGGCGCCCTTTCCGACTAGCAGCTTGACAGTAGGCTCATGTCCGTTCGCAACAGCCCATGATAGCGGCGTCCGGCCGTCTTTGCTCTTTGCCTCAATTCTGGCTCCCTTCTCGATTAGTAGCTCGACGATAGCCCAATGCTCATTGCGAGTAGCTATCAATAGCGGCGTCTGATCTTCCTTATCCTTTGCCTCAGTGTCAGAGCCCTTCTCGACTAGCAGCCTGACGGTAGCCTTATTCCCATGCCAGGAAGCCCATAATAGAGGCGTCCGGCCATATTGATCCTTTGTTTTAATCTTAGCGCCGTTCTCAACTAGCAGCTTGACAATAGCCCAATGCCTTTGTTGAGTAGCTACCAATAGCGGCGTCTGGCCATCTTCATCCTTTGCCTCGATTTCAGCACCCTTCTCAACTAGAAGCCTGACGGTAGCCTCATGTCCATTCTTAGCGGTTTGTAATAGCGACGTCCGGCCATCTTCATCCTTTGCCTCAATGTCGGCCCCCCTTTCGATCAGTAGCTTGACGGTAGCCTCATGTCCATTCTTAGCGGCCTGTAATAGCGACGTCCTGCCATCTTCATCCTTTGCCTCAATGTCGGCCCCCCTTTCGATCAGTAGCTTGACAACGGCGCGATGGCCAAAGTATGAAGCTATCATAAAGTCTGTAAAGTCCCCAGCAGTTGCTATATACCCAGTCTGTCGATAAATCTTCATCCATGCCAAGTAGCTCTTCGAATTAGGATTAGAAATTCCAATAGCAAAAGGTATAATAGCAACATTATCAGTAACGCAAGCTTCGCGAAGGTGAGCGCCCCAATATTTAGCTGAGTAATCTAAGAAGGCACTGCTATTACTAGCGTGAGTATTTTTGCCATCTGCATTTGAAGAGAAGCTAGCGCCAGAATTGTATAGATTTAGATAGAGAACACAGAGTTCTGCGAGAATGTTATGTGCTTGGCGAATACTAATAGAGTGATGCCACCGCAGTGCTGATAAGACAACTGTAGGAGATGCTAAATCTGCGAGGAGAAATTCGCGAGCAGTTTGGTGGAGAAAGTAAACCTTGTCATGATGGATCGAGATAAACAATCCACACCAAGACCTTAGGCGTGACTTGAAGTCGTTTTCATCCTCTAAATCGAGGTCATCAAAAGTTTGTGTTGTGGCATCTTGTGTTGTGTCGTTTATATTCATAGCAATGTTCATTTCCACTAGTGTTAGTGGTCGACTAGCTGCCAAAATAACACTCAATGCTTTCCGAATATTTTTATCTTCCTTAGACTTATTCAGGATTTGCTCATATGCCTCATTAATACTCTTTGGAAGCGTGTTAATAACAAGTTCAATCCCTTTCGTTGTCTTCTTAAAGTCTTCTTTCTCTAGGTAGTCAAATATAAGATATACCCAGAGATAGGTTCGGTGGGAAGTGTGCTGTAACCTTGTCTTTAAGTAGCCCTTGCTATCAGATGAAAGTTTCCTCTTCACTGATAGCTGGTTGACTCGATGCGTGACGACATGATTTACCTCCTGACTAATGGCTTCTGACTCTTCCTCTCCCGGTATACGGATTTTTGGAAAAATACTTAATAGGCCGTAGAACTGTGAGGTGACTTGCTCATATGGGCGACATGTGAGAAGATATTTTAGCTTAATACCGCTTGACTGATCGCTGTGGAATTGGCTCTCGATATTCCGCATTAAGCCCGCAAACTCAGACTCGGCACATTCATCTAAGGCATCAAAGACGACTATAATAGGTCCTGCCTTAGGATCTCTTATAGCACCTCGCAAAATCTTCCAGAGCGACTCTGTAGAATTTATTAAACCTTGCCCATCTATGCGGAATTGCGGCATGGCATGTTGAATTAGAGGCGGCTTTTGAGAGAAGAGCTGGTGGAGTACTGCACAAAGTGCTTGACGGGAGGTGTTTTGGTCCTGATCTTTGAAGAAGAAGTAGCAGATAGTTGATGATCGTGGCAGGCCATGGTCGATAAGGTACTTAGCCAACACTGACTTTCCACAGCCAGGGTCTGCTGTGACTAGCAAGGGACCGGACTCTTGTTTCAACCACGTCTGAAAGTGCTCATGCTTAAGAAACCAGAGGCACGTGTCTTCAACCCTTTCGTCCACTCGATCTTTATACCACTCATATGTGGCATCTTTGCCGCTGGCTGTTAGACGGAACAGCCGATGACAATCTTGTTCTTCTTTAGATAGCCTCTCTTTAGCAAAATCCTTCTGGACTTGGAGCTGCTCTTTTACAATATTTCGGTTATCTTCTGCAATATCTCGGTGCTCTTGAGTGAGTTCCTGAAGGCCTATTTAAAGTTAATATAAATAAAATAATAGTAGAGTTCAAAGGCCCAATACTAACTAGATAGAATATCATTAATCTTTCGCTCATCCTCGACTTTATTAGGAGCGATTCGGATGAGTAGATCCTTTGCATATGCAGCTGCTGCCATTGCAGCATACCCTTGCCATTCCTCGTTCTTGTGCGAGTCGGAGTAGTTGCAAACGCCGCGGATTACCAGACAGGGAAAGTGATTCATTATACCCGCTGCCTCCGTTTCGAAACACAAGACATCTTTCTCTGCCGCAAGCGTATCTCTTATTGTGGCGTCTTTTATCAGCTGGTTAGCCGAAGCGATTGTGCCGTAGTGAATAGCCGGATTATCATCATTCTCTGTCCGTTCAGTTCGAGATTGTAACCTGTCGAAAGCATCACCACAAACAACCGCGCAGCTTCCTCCATCCTCTGGATGGATAATATCACTTTTATATAGCCTGTCGCTGCCTAGGCTTGGTCGTTTATACTCACGTTGTAATCTCGGGTTCTTTTGAAGAATGCTGTTAATTGCCTCTTCGAGCCGATGCCCCTTTCGCTTGTACTGAGCCTCGATCCCGCTTATAGCAGTCCGTAAAACCGTTGGCGGCTGGTTTAAAAACTGTGTATATTGGAAGCTCTGGCTTTGTATAGTTTTGCTGAAATCGTATTGGAACACACCTCCCTTTCCGTCGCGAGGAGCACTAACGACAACGTCACCTAGACGGATATCATGCTTCGTACTTGGTGCACCGCCGCCAATCCCCACCAGCAGACCAACTCTAACGTTAGGAAAGCTATGCACCATGTCTCTTGCAACACTAGCCGCAGTGGCTACTCCATATTCGCCATCGGGCAAAATAGCAATGACCACATTGTGTTTCCCGATTTTACCTAGTGTATAGTCGTTGTTGTCATGGGAAGCGACGTGTCCCGGGGGCTCATGCTCTTCATCAAGAAAGCTTTCTGCGGCAACTCGCTCAGTGCTAGTAGTGCAGATCCACCCGACGGTATAGTCGTCGAGGTTTGGCATCCTTATTAGCGGACTGGGGTTTTGTCAATAGAAATATAAGTGAATTCCCCTGGTTTTATCCCAAAGCCGTGGAAAACTTGATATCGCAACTTGATTTGAATGTGAGAGAAAAGAACGCAAAAGGAGCCCAGAATATAAGGGAATGAAGCTGCTATCACAACCCTGCCTTGCATTAGATCGAATCGAGCGGGGTCGGGCAGGATTTTAGACGGCTACTAATTAGATTAGCCGCCGGTTTCTGTTACATTTATTAGCTAAAACTCACAATCACCAATCAGGCGGCAGAGCTGCGGCCGACAATCGCTCGCAGTGTTTTAGGTCCATTCTGATATGGATAGGAAACTGAAGATCCATCGCTATGTAATTTAACGGGCATAGGTCTGTAGATTTGTATGCCAACTACGCTATGCCTACTATACTGCTTTTTAACTACTGCCTTTTTAATAAACTTAACCCAGCAGCTGGGATAATAGCTGGTTATTCAGTGGCACAGTGTTTACTGTTTGTAATTGCCCGCTTATTTCTTGTGATCTATAATTTGGACACACTACTACTCTACATAATTGTTTATTATTTCTACCTATCGTCGCCGCTGTCTCCAACTCCTTAGCCGAAACTCGGAGACTTAATCCGGCCCTACCCATGGGACCCATTTGCCGATGCTTCACCCAAGTCCACCACACTGCATTGCATATTGATATAAAACCCATTGATTGGTCACAGATGCTTGTCTGGGCGCATAGATCTCCTTGAGTCTGATATAAGCACCTACCTCTCAAAAGGCCCATGAGCCCATCCAGGCAGCTTCTTCCTTGGAGCTTTTGCTGCAGCCCGAGAAGCTGCTACGTCGTGGTGGGTCCCGCTGGGAATCCGGAAGGCTTCTGTCCTGGCGTTGTTATTTCTGAGCGGTGGGAGGACCACGAGCTCGTCAACGTCGTCCCCGACGCCCAAGGAGGGTGGAAGAATACGTATTGCTTGGTGGTTGGCACGAAGGCTTTTGTCCACCTCCGGCGGACCGGGCCTGATGCCTCCTCCGCGAGAGAGGTCTCCTAGTTCCTGGACGGAGTTTTGAATCGCCACTGGAATGGATCGTTGTGGCAAGAGGGCATTGCTCAAGCCATCTTTTCTGCTGCTAGTTCCCTTATCTCCTCTGCTGGTATTTGCGTTCGTGCCTACACCTCTGTCTCTGGCTGTGGGCTTCGTCACCGGGATTTCATTTTGTTCACGCCGCTGCTCTCTTGGCCTTTCAAGTGATTGATGTAGTTGATCCGAGTTGTGCATACTACTGCCGCCTTCCTCAGCAAGCCACTTCTCAATGGTCTGCCCCATCATATGCTTGAGCCTTGCAAGCGACGCCCTGTCTTGTGCCCAGGCATGCTGAATAATCTCTTGGATGCCAGATGTTTGATCAACCATTGCTAAAACTGCCCTCTTGATGTTGATCTCTTGAGATTCGATCCCCGCTTCGCCATCAAGGCCCTGCTGCTGACCCGTTGCCCACTGAGGACGAAAACCGGAGCCTAGGCTATTCCGGACAATCTTCAAGATGCCTCGCCATAATTCGCTGTCGATGAAGCGACTAGCATACACCGCGCTGTTCACCTCGTCTTCTGCTGGGAACTCTTCGAGAATTGAGCCACTCAGGGAATCGAGCTCCTTAGGTAGGCTTAGTGCATGTTCGAGCACTTTTTCTTCCAGCCCAATTGACAGTCGCATGATCTCGGCCGCCGTGGTGGAGCTGCAGCGCGCATCCTGGAATGCCGGCTTCAGATCCTGGCAGAGGGGCGGCTTGTTGTTCTTTGTCCGTTTGACGTCCATGGGGTGCGGATTCGCCCAGGCCACGACGTGCCTCATGATGTGGCCGAGCGCTTTGCCATCGGTTTTCCTGATCTCAAGGATAGGTTTGATGTGGTCGAATCCGGGGCAGCCAGCCGATCTTGATGCATTCCACTAGTTGCCGGACCTCATTGTTATTTAGCCAAGGTAGGAATCCTCTGCCTGTTGCTTTCTTCCCCTTCACTGCCGTGCCGACCTTGAACCGCTGCGGTTTTCGTCTCTCTCGGTACACAAGATCCAACGATTCTTCCGTGTAGCCGCTGGGCAGCAAGGTCGCAAGCGACTCCCAGTCACTCAGAAGAATTGTATTAGAAGGCGTCCAGCGACCCTGGTTTACATCAACCTCACGGTCGAGGGCCTCCAAAGTATCAAGCACCCTCCGGAAGCGGGATATCCAGAACTGTGACACGAATCATTAGTTGCGATATCCAAATACGCTAGTTTCCCATTGTGAAGCGACCCGTCTGATCAAACATAGGATGGGTGGGGCCAGCAGGGTGAAGAGGGTGAAGAGGGTGAAAAGTGCCGGACTTACATGGTCGAGGCGGTGGGCTATCATATTAACCCACTTGGAAGCGTTAAAAGTCTCTTTCCCAATAGCTGTCTTGCACCATGACGTGGTGAACTGGCTCCACTGCTCGTTTCTTAATATAATCAACATCCGACTTGGGAGCTTAGTTGCGTTTTCACCATCTAGCCTCAAGGCAGCTCCAAGTCTCTTGCAGATATCAACAGCGTTATCTTCACCACGTATAACACTCTCTGGACTGTTGAACATCGACACAAGCTGAGTCCAAATTTGCCCATCACGATCGGCTAGCTTTAGTTCTTGTCTATTCATGCAGAGCTGAAGCCGTACTTCGCTTGGCAGCGTGTCTGCGACGATATTCTTGGTAAGTTTGTGGTTGCAGGGTAGGGCTGTGGCTCGAGGTGCAGCTTCAGTACGTACCTTTGTCATACACCTCACAAATCCACCATCTATTGCTTTTGTCGGTGAGGCCAAGCGCTTGCTGAGCTGCTCTTAGGCGATGCTGCCCGTCGAGAACCTCTGCAAGCTCATTGGTGACTTCAGACCATGCCCGGAAGTCAAGTGGTTCGGAATATAGCCGATTATTCGCTCCGTCGTATTCCGAGCTCCCTGCTGCATTCTTCGTGTGGCCCCGGCTTTGGTGAAGATAAGCCTGAATGGTGGTAACGGCCTGGGCGCTACATGCAACCTTCATGAAATTCCCCTCGTCTTGCCGACCTATGCCCCTGTTGACAAAGCTCTTGCATAGACTGTTTATGTGGCCTTCGTCTACTGGCCGGTTCTTCCCCTCTCTCCATCGCGTGGATAGGATATCTAAGGACAGCTTCGCGACCGCAAGCAAGTGCGCGCTGGCTAAAGTTCGAGCAGATAGCAATTCCTCGATCGCAATATCTCTCCCCAGATCAGAACCTCGGGCGGCTCTGGTGCTCGGATTCGTCATGCATGGCGATGTCTGCTGCCGCTTCTTTGGTGGTCTCGACATAGTGGAATGACTGTTAGATGAGAATCGCTTCATGCTGCTATCTAGGTGGGTGACTGTGGATTGGATGCGACTGTGATTTACTTGATAGCGAGATTCTATACCTGATTCCTTTTCTTCAAATAGCTCTTATTTATGCACTAAGAAGGCGGTGAAGTTACTCTACACCTAAAGGCAGAGGCAGAAATAGTTATAACATCCAGAAGCAAAGGTCAAAGTGGATTTGACATATGTCTAGAACCAGAGATGGAAATAATGTTAAAAATACCACTTCAGCAAAAGTGAAGTGATCGCTTCTATTACTGAAGTGCCTGGAGGCAACAAAGAGCTATTAATATACTTATAAAGGTCAATGGTTTCTTGAAGCGGCAGAAATGGATTTTACATGTGCTTATTTACAAAGTAACAATCTACCTCCGGAGGTAGAAGTGAAGTTAGCCATGTTTAGAAGCAGAGGTGAAATCAGTTTACCTCCAGAGGGAGAAGTGAAGTTGGTTTCATTTAGCAGCAGAGGTAGAATTAGTCTACTAGACTTGGCGTTAGTTTGCATTTAGCAGCAGAGGTGGAATTAGTTTACCTCCGGAGGTAGAAGTCGGGTTACTGTATTTAGAAGCGGAAGTGGGACTAGTCTACTACCGGAGGTAGAAGTGGGAAGAAGAAAAAAGCTACTATAAGGAACCTAAACCTACCTTGGCGAGTCGAGACCCTGGGGTATAATCGATCCTGTCCGCTCGAACCGCTTGCCGAGCCAGCCTCCAAGGTTAATTAAACAGCCAGCACGATTTGAGTAGTCGTCAGGCGTGGCATTGACTGCATCACTTGCCACACTGATGACTCGATTCAGATCGTCCATCGATCCTGTCCGCTCGAATCGCCTGCCGAGCCAGCTTCAAGGTTGCATGAACGGGCAGCATGATCCGGGTGGTCGTAGGGTGTACCATTGACTGCCTCATTTGCAGCGCTGACTGCCCGATTTAAGTCGCCTATGGATCCCGTCTGCTTGAATCGTGTGCCGAGACAGCTTCCCAGGTCGTTCAAATAAGTAGCACGTTCCGGGTGGTTGTAAGGCATAATATCGACAGCCATACTAATACTAATAATGCTGATTACTCGATTTAAGTCATCTATTGATACCGATCGCATCGCCTGTTGAGCCAAGTGCTAGGATTTATAAAAGGACGACTAAAGGCAAAATACAGAATCACTACGTATGTTAAGTATGCTGCTTAGAGAGACTTATATAGCCGCAAGGTATTTAATATAGGTACCTATGGCAAAACTACTAAACCTAAAGTTACATAACAGCGACACTGGCGCCTTAGGAGCCTCGCTTAGCAAGCCAGGTCTCCCATCGCATACATATAAAATACTCTTACAAGCCCTACAGGCTGCCTCGTTTATGCCTGACAAGGCAAAACTACGGTACCTTTAGCCCCGCTGGATATAAGATTTCAAGAATTTTATTGGGCATTAACAAAATGCCTAACAAGGCGAAGCTGCGCTCTAAACCACAACATGGTTCATAACCGAGAAAAGTACTTTACTATTATCCTTAGATAGTTGAATTATACGGTTGAGATTTGGAAAATATAGCTTTGGAGATAGTAGGACGTGTACCTCCCAGTAGCCGCTATTATTACACCCATTAAGAAAGTGCTAATGTTACTTAGCAGATGGGGTAATTTGCGCTGCTGATTTACTTAGATAAAAAAGCTTATGGACTTGTGCCTCTGTGCGATCTGTCGGGAGCGACTTCGATAGGTTCACTTAGTTGGGTAGCTAGATGGCCTCTGCGGCGTCCCCTGGGAGACTCGCCAGCGTGTTCATAATGTTTCAAAAAGGTTAAGAACCAAAACTTACAAGACGAGGCGCGTTAGCCCAGGCCCTTAGATAACATATGTCTGTTTTCTTTACTTCTGTGTAATTATTGTATGTGATGAACCTACATCATCCATCCTGTAGCTTATCATCCATTCCCATGTCGATATCCGGAACGTCGCTCTTCCGATTGTTGTTCGACACCAATCGGTGGTTATGGCCCTCCATCTCCCATTCCTCCACACAGTGATCAGGCGGCGCAGTGGAAATGTGATCTCGCCACTCAGCTGCAGCGTCTTCACTACTTGTTCTTCCACCTTGGAGGGCTTGCCCTCGAACGCCTGAGGGTCTTGCGAGGCCGCGACCATAACACACTCTCATGTGCATGTTGAAACGGCTGGGAACAACGCTTCACGCCGCGAAGCAAACGAGTATGCCCCCGAGTATCATAAATAATAATACCACTCAGTCGCACTGCCCCTTAAGCCGGCTCTGCATCATTGTGACAAAACGCCGCCTTAAATCGCTGTTAGAGATGACAGGCCTAGAGTTATTATTCGCTAGTAGCAGCAGTAGAAACCCCACTCCCACACGTCTCTCTTCTCACGAGGCTCCCACTTCCAAGGATCACTTGTCCCAGCTAACATAAGAGAAAAGATACTGAGTGAAGTCGTTAACATAGCAATTAGCTTGAACATCGTATTTAGACTACCAGCTACGTGATAAGTTTGTCCAAGTCCATGCTGCCTCTCTACAAACATAAACTACGACTAATTTATACGATTATCGTTACCCTATATGATTTAGTATAGACCGGTTTATTACAGATAGCTAGTTGTGAATAACATGAGTAACCTTGACCAAGCTACCTACTTGACCTAATCCACGCTTGTAATATTATTATTACATTACCCGTTTAATCTAGCATGGCCTCTCCGCCAACATAAACCAATACCAACAGCCTGTCCCTTGGGAATCGTATCTATACTAAATCATAGGTGCACGGTTCGTTACAACATGGCGAGCTTTATCCCGTGGCCGCTGCTACAGGAGATAAATAATACCAGCAATCTTGCACGTAACGCCCTGGGTATAGATTTACATTAGCGTAACGGTTATTTTGGTTATTGTCACGACCCAACACTTATGGTTGCAATAGGAGGCCTCCCGGGTAGGCAACACCCGGTTCAACCCCGGATGATCCAACCAATAGGATCAAAGTCGTTCTGAGTCGGCACGACCGCACACGATCCAAGTCGTCCACGGTCGGTACGATCACAAACGACTTCACCTAGCACAGCTGGATATATAACTTCACTTCATAACACTCATTAGAATAGTTTAGATAGCCAGTTGTGAATACAGAACAACGCTTGATTATACCTACGAGAGTATCATCTACTAGTTGTGTGAACAAACCCCTTGATCCTTGTTGATTGCCTGCCAGTCCAGCCTGGCCTACCCGCCAACATAAACCTAGTATAAGGTTTATCCCTTGGGAATCCCTTCTATACTAACCCTATAGGAGCTCAGCTTGTCACAGTTATAGACTTGGGTAGAATAATAATTAGGTAGCTTGTAAATATAGAAAATGAATTAAACCTAGTTACTATAATAACTAGTCATAGGTATCTAAGCTATTTAGACAAGCATTATGAAGTGAGCGTCTATAACCAGTTCAAAGCGGCTCCTCTATTTATAAGGTACCTTGGGTAGTACTCAATAATCCACTTCATCGGGTTGAGTTTAATTCGCTAGTCGGTCCGTCATTTATCCGGGCCGCCTAGTGTTGACTTGATGTCGCGATTATTGGAGCCGGTTTGTGACAGCTATGAAACACCCGAGGCCCGAATTGCCATCTACCTGCGACAGGCCCTCACTTTGCGAACTTGACGCCGCAAGCTATTGAGCTTGCTTGTCAAGAGACGAATCTGAATCGAAATACGTCTGAGCTCGAGCCGGCGGATACTAGTTACAAGGCGGCGTTGCTTGTGATTCCATTCCGGAGGCTGACTCCCTGTTATGTCAGAGTTAGCATGCGGCTATATTATACTGTAAGTGGTAATAAAACGCATCTACTCACTTTTTATTTTAGGCAACGCGCCCCTATTTGAGGGTGATAAATGGCTTCCTTTCAGTTGACTCGCGCCACCATGCTTATTTACTACTTCACCGCCACTGCCCGCATGTAAAGTATTCAGGTTGGCGCTCCGTGTATTTGTATGCGGGCGGCTGCGGGTGTCAGTAGCTGAGCAGATGTTGACGAGGTGCGTTAAATGGTTCTGGATAACAGCCGAGAGGTGTGTGGTGGTGAAATGAACAGTAAAAGCAGTGGTGCTAGCCAGGGCACGCATTGAGCTTAGAAGGTCTTTTGTCTGTGGCTTCGACACAAAGACGCAGTTTCGCGGGGTGACAAGTGTGGGGTTTTGCGACAGGATGAAGGACATCTGAAGAAAGGCAGCAGACATTGGTACCCGGATGTCTGACTTCAGCGAGATGGACTGGATTGACTCTGGGTATATGAATATAAAAACTCGCTGTTTTTTCTTCCTAGCCTTGCTGTATTTAAAATGAATCATGCAGCTAAGTTTGAACAGCGCCGTGTTAGACACGCGGTCCATGTTCATGTTGAACGTCAGGCCGCTGGCGCATCGCCGACGACCATTCCCACTCCATTTAACGTCTCCCTGGCAAGTGATGTTCACCTCGGGATCCTCGAGTGGATAGACCACAGGATGGGGGAGAGCGGGCAGGCTGTCATCGTCGGCGGTAGTGTCGCTGATAGTATCGACGCTATTGCGCATAGTGTTAGGCCTTCGACCCTCGGGCACAGAATAGGATAAGGGGCTGTAGACTATTAGCTTACAGCGTAAGTTCTCCAGCCCGAGTAAGACTGGATATAATAGTATCCAATGTCGTAGGTAAGAGCGTGAACTGGGTGAGTTGGAGTTCTACCACCGCTGCTTGGTGAGCCACTCGAGAGACAGTGCCACTGCCGCATAACTAATAGAGCCAGGTATCACTAGTGCGTAGGTAGCTACGCAGCGAGGGATACTCATGACGCATACCCGGAGTGAAGAGAGATGGCTCGACAGTCCGGGCTGCTACTCGCCGTCGACCAGGCCACTGATGGGAGCCAGGTATCACTGGTGCATACGCAGCGAGGGATACTCCTGACGCATGCCCGGAGTGAAGAGAGATGGCTCGACAGTCCGGGCTGCTGCTCACCCTCGGCCGCCGATAACATCCACCTGCGCTCCTGGATAGGAAGCGAGTAATCTGAATCTCGACATCTTGCGGAGCATAGTGCTGGTCACTGGAGGCAACATCAGGCAGGGCAAGGACGGCAACCTACACGGGCCGGGGCCCCGTAGTATTACACAAGAACTTCTATACTGACCCAGGTGGAGATAATTCTCTCGTGCCGTCGATGAGATAATTATTTGGTGGGCGCATGACTAAGACTGAAGAGGACGAAGTGGAAGCCAATAAACAAGAGCGAGGTGATGGCAGTAGAAGTAAATTTGGCAGTGTGGGGACTCTAGCGAGGAGACAGGAATCAAGACCTTGGCGAGCAGCGCAACTGCGCCATACTTATAGAAAAGCAACCCTGGCCCAGGTCATGTGGCCCGACATCTGACGGGGAGACTGTTACATTTGAATGGGGCATGCTATGCATGGGGCTCTGGCATAGGGTAATACAGCTAAACAGCACTTGCTGCAAAGCGGCGTATCTGGCGAGCCGTAAATTACTTATGTGCTAGGGAATAATAATAGAACTTCTAAGAGATAACCAAAGACAGTAGAGAAGGAAGACTGCCGGATCTCCCTTTCTTCCTCGTTATCAAGGGTCGCTCATGCCCGTGACCCTAACCACACTGCCACAGCGTGAACAATCAGGTGCCCGGTTGGGCCCATCAAGGAGCCAATGAGGTCTTCCCCGTTCCCTTCTCGCAGATATTTCCCCCCTCGGCCAGTCCTCGAGCCCAGGATATTCCTGAAAATAACATGCTTCTCGGTTGCGCCGCATTGGCACCGGACTTCCGCGTCCTTCCGCTGGAAGCAGTCGTGGTGCCCTTGGAAGTCCCCGTGCCCTGATCTCTCCGCGAACAGTTAGTGCAGGGGCTCCAGAGGACTCTAGGCTCTGCCGACTTATCTATCTAGCTGAAGTGCCGGTTGCTTTGACTAGCTGGTCCACTCTCATGCCATTGCTCAGTTGCAACCTGGCATATGTCTCATGGAGTAGTAGTAGTAGCATACATGAGAATGTGCGGCAAGTTTATTACTTAAACACCAAAGTGGATATATAGAATTCAGTGGTTGTTCATCAGCTTCCCTTCTGGAGTCACCGAGTCTACACAAAAGCCCTTTCTTGCCTCCTCTCCATTCTCCATCTTCCCATCACGCAACGCTGGAATAGCTTTATGCAGTCCTCGGCAGACTGCCAGGTCTGTTAACCCTTCGTCCCGCATCGTCTCGTAGAGCGCTCTCGCCACATCAACACAGTACTTATCCGACGCAACCCAGAGCGTGCCGACGACATGGCGGAAACCCGCGAGCCGGAAGGCGCTGATTAGATAGATCCCCTCGTTAGCCAGTCTGATCTCTTTATTAGCTCCCGTCGAGTAGGTTGAGGGATATGCCAAGGACGGGGGATTGTCTTGGAGCCGGCTATCGCGGACTTTTCCCACAGTCAGAGGCTTCGCTTCCCAATCTTCAAGTAAGAGGCAACTCCGAGATGGGTCTTCCTGATCTGATCGACAATGGCCTATCCGCCAACATGAACCTAGTATACGTTTATCCCTTAGGAAATCCCTCTTATACTAGCATACAGGAGATTAGTTTGTTGTACTTATTACTTATCCATATCCTCGTTACATAATTAATCAGCGTATGAATTCTGCTCCCTTGGAATCCAGATATACTCTACGTTTCCCACATCCGTTAATTGATCATCGAGATCAGAAGCCTCCTCAAGAAGATCTCGATTAGCAACGTCGTTGCCTGCGGCATTCATCCATCCGTTTCTAGTCCACTTGTAAAGCCAACGATTCATACAACTAATCGCATACCGAGATTCCGAATGGATCTTGACATCGAGAATTGGGCTTGTATCTAGCCGTTGAAACTTGGCCAGGGCTACCTCTAGGGCCAGGATAATAGCAGTGAGTTCGGCTCGCTGGTTTGTGGGCGGAGGGTATTGGTCTAAAGACCGTGTCCACGTATGATACGTGCCGTCTCGTGTCTTGAAAGCGGCAGCAGCGGCACCTATTGCTCCAGGTTGTCCATTAGCTCTACAGCCACCATCGGTATAAATTTCCATAATAAAAACCATATTAGGAAAGTAAGGCAGCAGTAAAGAGGATATAATTGGTAAGAGTTGAAAAAATTGATTGGTGAGATTTTACTACTGTGTTATGACTTAACCTCTTCTAGTACTCTAAGACCAGCACCGGATTAACCATCGGGCCGCCATAGCTAATCATCGCTGGAACGACCAACCTTTATTGTTTAAATGTAAGAGGAACGACCGAGCCGTGTGTCACGACCTAATTCAACCTCTCATGCAATCTAAGACAAGTACATACCTGGAACAAGGTTATCCCGCCCCAGCCAATGAAGAGAGGAGCGATGTCCCCGAACCGCTGGAGCGCTCTACGCAATCGCTCCTTGGGATACTGAAGCAATGGGCTATATTACTTTAAAAAGGAACAATTTACTATATAAAAACAAAAAAACTTATATTTATTAAATAGCTTAAATAATTAGTAATTACTTTAGCCATAAGATTAATTATTTTATTTAAACTACTAGCTATGTAATAAAAATACACTTAGTATTTTACGTATTTTATAATATAAGCTATAATAAATTTATTACTTTAAAAAGCTACCCTATATTACTTAAGATAAATTAGTTTATTCTATTTTTTTTAATTAATTATAAAATTTTATATAGGGTAACTAATTTTAAATAAATTTTAATTATAATATTATTATAATATTTTTTTTTTTACGTTATTTATAAAATTAATTTATTATTATAAATAATATAAAAAATAAATATTATAATATAACTAAATTCCCTAAATTAAGTTTTTCTAAGTTTATTTATATTAAGCTAAATATGAATCTAAGTAAGAAAAGTAAAGGCCCCACATAAAGCTAACCCTACCCACTAATTCAAAAACCCCTCAATTTCTTGTTACCATCTTACAACATTATATAAAACTCTTGCTATATTATACAACTTCTACTAATTACATACAGTCCTTTCTTCAGCCAGATCTTTAGTATCATATAACCTAAGGGCATCTACTGATAAGCAACCAAAGACTTCGCCGCTGCACCCAGCCCTGCCAGGATAACGACCATGTCTATCGTCTCAGCTACATCGCATTACCTTCTCAAACTGCGCCGCTGCCTCCAACCCTGTCGGATTAACGACCATGCTAGAAGACAGGTAAATTGGCAATATGCTGCTCAGTTATATCTGAAGACTGCCCGCTGCCCCCGGCCCTGCCAGGTTAGCGGGTATGTCGTTCAGGCAACCGATACTTATTCCTCGATCCCCTCGCTGTCCTCACCTTATAGTCCCTTCTAGGTGATCAAGGTTGTCATCAGCTAACTTCCACAGCTCAAACACACAACTATACTTTGACCTTTGTACAGAAACTGAATCTTGAATCTCTCGGTCGCGCTGCTTTTGCTGCTTTCGCTGCTTCCGTGGCTGCCGCTTTCTATCACTCTCTTGAATCTGCTGTTGCGTTGATCTTTTTTTAGTCTGCTTCTTCCCCAGTTTACTTTGTACTTACTTTCTCTTTCTTTTTGGAAGGAGTTGGGAAGGCTGGGCTATGCTCCCGCGGCCTGGCAAGACGTATCGGCAGAACGACATCGATGATCATTGTCGTATCTCTTGCTGCGCTCGTTGGATTGTCGTCAGGTGTTGAGCCTCGGGGCGCTACCCTTTCTTCCCAATATTGACCAGAACCTCCTAGGCTCTCATCCTCGCTCTTGTCTTCGGCCTTCGGGAATATCTGGTATTTGGAAGCTGGTGACAGGCCGCGTGGATATCGGAACCGGCTGCTTCCACCATGGCTCGATTTGATTCGCCTTACTTCTCGATCCCCGGAAGCTTCAGCCTCAGACTCTCCTGATCTCTTCCGTTTCCTCAATAGCTCGGGAACCATTGGCGTTGATGGCGATGTGGGTGCTGCTTGGATAGCATGCTTCAAGTGGTTTGGTGTAATGTCGGGACAGTCCATCTTGGCCTTTTTGCATGCAACGGCGAGGTTGTCTTCGAACTTGCGTTTATACATATTGAAGAATCTGACTAGTATGGTGATAATCAAAAGGCAGGAGATGAGTGAGTGAGAAATAGCGGTGAATTTTGAACAGTCAGATGACAATATATATGATTTAGCCTGCAATCACTTGATAATGAATGAGGGGTATTGTATTACAGGGGCTTAGGTAAAACCTTTTATCAGCAATATGCAGCGGACCAGTTTATATTCAGTAATGTAACGTAGCTTCTCAAGGGAATAAATTGATATGGTTATGGTTTATTCTTGGTAATGAAGGCAGCGTGTTGTACATAAGGCATTTCCCTGCTCCTAGGGGTCCTTGGCTACGTAGGTGAAAAACTTTGAAGCTATATGGACTGGAGTCGTGTATATTACGGTATTTACTTTAATACGTCATGGAGATATTAGCAGAAGTGGAGAGATAGATCCTGTAGAACGTAGCAATCGACTAAATTGGCGACCCTTTACGAAGAAGGTGTACTACGTCGCAGAGCATCTGAAGATCTAGGCGTTCATTGATCCTGAGAAGGAAGATTTATCAATTCCCTCGCCCGAATCAAAAGGAAGTGTAACATTCTAAGGAAGGAGGACCTTGAACGACCCGCATGGGCGATGGAAAGAGCAGTTGCTCCGACTTGGAGGGCGCGAGTCTAATACGAGAAATCGCCAAAAAAAGATTATTCAACTTCGGAAGATTCTAGTGGTCCCGGTCCCCATAACCCCTTGGCAAGACTAATGCGTCAAAGAGCCCCTAGGAGATCGCGAGCCCTAAGGGAAGCTGCAACTGACTGATCTGGGCCGACGGTTTCGATAAGGCATACCACGAATGCGTTCATCTTGAACTTGCCGTTTCACAGGGGATACTGCGGTTGACGCCGTCCTTTCAGCCGTCGAGGTCGGTCGCTGAAGGCGATAGTGGGCAACGGCCACCGCGTTTTCCCCCGTACAGACCGCCGCTGCCGCCTATCGAGATCAACGAAGCGTTAAAAGCCATCAACAGCAGTTACGATAATTTCTTGGCGGAAGAAGGAGGCCGGGTAGACCCGACTCGCCCAGAGATGATGGAAATTGCTAACGACCCAGCCCCAGGGAGACGCTCGCACTTTGACTTCGAAGACGCGAGTTCGAACGCGTATGAAGAAGAACAGGGAGGGAGGAGCTCTCCTGACGATCGACGCGCTGGACGAAGCAATACAAGCAGCCTCAGGGCTAAACCAACACGTCGATACCCTTCCCACGCCGCCGCGCCACTACCGCGAAGCGATCGAAAGTATACATAAAGAGCAGCGGCTACAACACTGACGAGAGAGGTGGATACACAATTCCAGATAGAAAGAAACGTTCGTTGAGAAGGATGTCAGGGATGTTCCACAATCGGAGCTTCTGCCTCTAAAGTGGGTGTATACATACAAAGGCGACAAGAAAGGCATCGTAGCGAGGTTCAAGGCGAGGCTTGTGGCTCGAGGAGATGAGCAGCAGGGCCTACAGCAGAAGACCTATGCAGCCAAGCCGAGATCGAGCTCATCCTGCTCCTCTGCGCGATCTGCTGTAACGCTGAACTTAAACCGAGGCAATATAGCGTTCTCAACGCGTTCCCAACCCAAGACTCGAGGAGGATATATTCTGCTCGACGCCACCGGGATTTCCAAAACCGGGAAAGTGACCCAAGGCCTCAAAGGCACTATGTGACCTCAAGAACGCCCCGAGGCCCTGGTTCGAGAAGATAGCAGGCTTCCTCAGAGGACTAGGATTTTATCATCGTTGGCCTATTTCCAAATGGAAGAGATGCCGAGTGGGAGAAAGTCAACAACAAACTAACCGGCACCTTCAAAGGCAAGGATCTGGGAGAACTTCATCAGTTCCTAGGAATAGAGATTATTACGGGCTGCGAGAAGAAGCAGCTTTGGCTCCCGCAGGCTTCATATATAGCCCAGGCAGCCAATAAACTAATAAAATACTACATCAAAGGCCTAGGGCAATGGCCAGTTGTGCCGTTGTCAAAGAAATCACTATACCCATTTGGTTCGTTCAACATGTGACGAGGAATAGAAGTAGTTATATTACGCCTCTATCGTGGGCCATCTACTCTATTACTCGATTATAACTAGACCCGGCCTAGCATTTACAACGGCAAAGCTATCAAAATTCTCATACAACCCATCAAAGCAGCACATCGCGGTGGCAGAGGCCTGCCTTAAACATGCCCTTACAACTAGAGATCCCCGCATCTACTATAACCTAGCTATGTTCTGCCTGCGTCACCTGTCCCTTGCGTTCGAGGATGACTTCATCCAGGCTGTTCTTCCGCACAAGCGTTTCAACCCAGACTAGGTTCCTCTGGCTGATTCGTCGTACACGGCCTATTGCCTGTGCTTCGACCTGGTGATCTATTACAGGGTTGATAAAATAGATTCGAGATCCCTGGTACATATCTACATTAAACATTGTTGCCTTAGGGTTATCCGCAAGGAAGATCCTACCTCAGAAATAACTTAGGTAAAGTCCTCTTTATAGATGTGTCTAAGGCAACAATGTTTAGTGTAGATATACCCCAAGAATCTCGAATCTATTTTATTAACCCCGTAGTAGATCCCCAGGTCGAAGCACAGGCAATAGGTCGTGCATGACGAATCAGCCAGTGGAAGCCAGTCTGGGGTTGCTTATGCTGAAGAACAGGTTGGATGAAGTAATCCTCGAACACAAGGGACAAATGACGCAGGCAGAACGTAGCCGGGTGAAATCCACTTTGGATGTGCGAGCAATCTTCGACTGGATTAGGACTTCGCCGGATCCTCTAGTGTGGTCAGTGTTCGGGATATCCTCGACCCACGAATAGTGCGTTTCTTCAAGATCTTCTGCCTGAAGCTGCCGATTGAATAGTGCCGAGAGCGGTGACGCCACAACTGTAAGAATCCCTCCTTCCTTCCTTCCTCATTAGTCGGGCTACTCCTTCTTCACCGAACTTCTTGCGTGAAATCTGCTTTTTGGCCGTATCAGGAGTCTGCGCTTGTTCCAATTGTTCAGCAGACATTGACTCTGAACTCCTATCGTCATCATCTTCGTTGGCTATTTCGTCGGCCAGCTTTGCCTCAAATTCGTCATCAGACATCCTTCCTAAAGCCGTCACAATAGTCTCATCTACCGGAATATCGGTAGCAACAGACCACAGACTGTAAAGATTGTGTAGGGTATGCCTGGGTTGCCGGCTACCACCTTCAAAATGAGCCAAATGGAGAATGGCCTGCCCACACCCTCGAGTGGTCAGGGACCACCGGAAAGCTCGTCGCTTGAGAACGAGTCGAAGCACCACGGCTGTTGTATCGCGGTAGCGGCAGTAGATCCAATGGATCTAATAGATCTAGTAGTTAATAGTTGATTGATTGTTCCCATTCAAAGTCCCTTTGCTTTGGCCGGCCTCGCCGATCCGAGGCTTGACCTCCTCCGGGGTGGGATGTCTTCGTCTTCGTCGGTCACCTCCCCCTTGATGTTGGTGAGGTTCAATTGGGTCCTGAAGTGTAGGAACCTTCCTCGAGGAAGCTCCTTCGTCAGCCCATCTGCGGGCCTCTCGTCTGAGGGGATATATTCAACTGTTATCCTCCCCTTGTTGAATTCCTGCTCCAACCACATGTTCTGCATATCAACGTGGCGCAACTTGGTGCTGATTCGTTCGTCTAGGTTGGTGATCAGTCTGATGGACTGCAGGTTGTCGTTATACAACCGTAAGCCTCGTCGTCAGCTCACAGCTGGAAAGGGACTTCCGCTTTTCAGGGAGATTGATTAGCGATTTCTCAATATCGATTTGAAGTGGCAGATGGGAATTTCTATGTGCTTTCTTACCTTGTGTTCAAACCCTAAGATAATGTCAAAGGCCTCCTTCTTCGAGGCCATAGTTCAGGCCCATCACATGCCGGTGTATTCATCGGTGATTAGTAGCACATACTTGTGACTGTTGTGTGCCGTTGGAAAGGAGAAGATGTCAATGAAAATTCGAAAGACAGGATGCCGGGCCTTTCCCTCGGGGACCCTCCTACTTATCTTTTCGTGTGCCTTTTCCTGGGCACAGTCCGGGCAGTCAATCGTTGTAGGTCCCCTGATTCTTACCCCTCTCGTTTGCAAAGCTAATTGATCTATCATATCCGGACCTGCGTGGCCAGTCCTGAGGTGCCACACGTGGGCGGCATCCTGCCTGACGGGCAGAGGCATCCATGAACCCGGAGGGACGTTGCGTCTTGGCTGCGGGGCCTCAATTGTTGAGAAGGCCTGCATTGGCGTGCTTGGATAGATTGTTGAGGAGGTGATAGGCCGAGAGTCGGCCACTAGTAGTCCATGCATCTTCTGCAAATTTTTAACAGTCACGTTGGGATCGTCAGTGCTGAATCTAAGTGGGTAGTCGAAGTAATTGACCCAATAGCCTCTCTCTTCTAGTTCGTCACCGCTTATCAAGTTTATGTAGAAGCCCGAGACTAAAAGCCACGTCATAGAAGATGAGATCTGTAGCATTCCTGCCTGCCTTGCGGTTGAGGGCATTCTTTATGGCTATCTCTCCTCTGTGAGTGACACTGACAGCGGTGTCGCCGACTAAGACCACGTCATCCGGTCCTGCCTTGACAATATCGGTCAGGAGATGTTGTGAATTGACTATGTGGGTGCCAGCACATCCGTTAAGGAGTGTGGAATCCCGCGGCGGATGCGTCTGCTGCTGTAGCGTTGAGAAGGCGAGCCCAATAACCATATTGGCTATCGGCGCCGGCCACGTGGGATTCTATCCCTTGGTGTTAACTCCTCCGTGCCTGTGACTTTTTCTGATCGATTCGACGGGGTTCTTCTACCTAGGGAGGTTGACAACCTCGCGGCTTTGTTTGATGCATTGTGGTAACACTATCTTAGCGAAGACTGGCTTCTATGGGACTGCTTCTTAAACGGCGGCGCAGTCTAGAGGCTTCCACGCGTGCCTGGTCCTAGGGTATCCGTAGGGGTAGTCATAGCCTCTCTGACCTACTTGCTCCATCGCCGAGAAGGCCGTGTGACTCCGTGACTGGCTAGAGAGGCGACTCAAGGAGCATCCGGAGAAGCGGGAAGCAGTAAAGAAGTGTACAAAAGAAAAATAAAAGCAACATGAATCAAGTTCCCAGCCACGAGAAGAGGCTGATGACGATGAAGACATCATTAATGTTGAGAATCACGTTTGGATCTACGTGATCCACCTCATGTTGCAAGCCGCGACTGCCCCGTAGTCCGTTTGCTATAGGAGACCATGTCTTCTGTTGCTTTCTTCTTCCTGTTGAGGTGTCACGAAGATCTGTGTGACAACTCTCCTTTGTCAAGCCCACTTTCTGTTTGCTGCTGTTTACGGCTAGGTTTTCCCATTCTAATAGATCATCAGCATTGCAAAGCACTGAGAGTTGTGCACCTTTTCAGCTTGTCAGCTTGTTAATTTATCAGCTTGTCAGCTCCTTAGCTTGCTAACTTGTCAACTTGTCGCTTCCTTTTCCGCTTTTCTAGATAGCTTCCGTTGATGATAGAAATAGACTGCTATTTCTGCATAATCATCAACGAGCAGCACCCCAAAGCGAGGGTCAACTCGCTTTTGAGGGTGAATAAAGTTGCAGCCACAAGGTCAAAAGGCAAGGAGGTGCGAGACATAGCGATATATGACTCGTGATCGAATGCCTGCGTGTTCAATCACATTGATTGGTTTGATCAAACTGACTTTAAGTGGGAGATAGAAGAGAAGGTGCTGGCAGGAGCAGCAGAACTCTCGGTGCAGGGAAGGGGTACAGCGTTCCTTAAAATAAAGCTAAACGGAAGGCGGATTATCATCAAAGATGCCCTATGTATTCCTTTAATGCACATAAGCATCATCTCCACGTTCTAATCCCCTTAGCTAGGATATATTTAGGATAAAATAACTCACTAAATCCTCTGCAAGGAGACAATGAAGATAATAGCCCAGCTCGAAGTCAAACATAAGCAATTTGTTATTGCCGAGTAAGACTATTCGATCAAGCAGGCTCAGGGTAAGCTACGCGTTAACGCGGTAAGGTCCCTAGTACCTATTCCACCGGGAAGATCGCAAGGCGACCTTGGTCCAGGCGTACAGACCATATATGCCATGAGGCCCTCGAGAATCTCGCGATAGGCACTATAGGTGCCAAGATCAACGGCCCCTACGTTCACGAGTGCGAGATCTGCGCGTCAACAAAGGCAAAACGCGATATCTCCCGCGAGGCACAGCCTATGATACCCCGGGCCCCGGCAGAGGCCATCTCAACGGACCTTTGACTTCGAAGACGCGGATTCGAACGCGTATAGAGATATCTCCATCCATGATTTGAAGAGGCCGCGGTCCCTCCCCCTATCTGGCGAAAACCTTAATCCAAGGATATTAAGTAATTTCATTCGTCTTGATCTACTGATGTAAGCCCCATCTAACATAATCTCAAACCAACAACATAACCGCCATCCGACTGCACAGTCCTCATCCGACAGATTACGCTTAGTCTCACAAGATCACCTTAACCTAACGGATTAATCTTAATCTAACAGACCAACATCAGTCTAACAAAATACCCTTAATCTAACACAGCAACAATAATTATATATTATAACATTCTCTCCTATATAATATCACTTTACTAGCATTTGGATTAAATCTGTAACTCTAAAGCAGTAGTTATTTTAAACCTGCAGGCTTTACGTATTGGGTAAGTGTTTTCACCCAGACGTACTTTTTATACTAATCCTTACCTATAGCATTCAGCTGCCATGCCTCAGTTTACCTGCTTTGCCCGCCTGCCCTTTGACATACGATTTCAAATATGGGGACTCGTCCTACGCCAGCACACCCACTGCGTCCATTATATAGCAGTTGACACAGTTATTCCTACGCAAATACCTGGCACGCTTTACGGCCTTTACAATACTACATTGGCTTCTGCATCTGACATTGGCCTCTATCAAGCTTGTACTGAATCACATGTGGCTTTTCTGAAACGCTACTCCAAGCTGGCGCTCCAGTCTGAATCCTATAATTGGACTAATCGGAGTCCATATTTATTCTACTTCTCTACACATGGACCACCTGACGCATTTATCACTATTCATATAAAGCATGATCTAGTCATCCTGCAAGCCAGCTTAGGCAACCCTTGGCCTCTCTCTTTGTGGCCTTTAATGCGCCTTGGGGGTGCATTACGCACAGTTATTAATATTGGCTTTGAGTATGACGCAAGTTGGCTAGCTGGCCTAGATGATATTACATATCAATCTCTCTTAACGGAGGAAACACCTCGGGGGTGCTTCGCCCGGATAACTCACGAAATCATACTGAGACCCTTGGTCATATGGCTAATTGACCAAACCATTAGACCGGATAGTACTCTAGCTTCTGAGCTTACTCCTGAAGGAAGGGTTTTCTATCATGGCTCTACTCGATTCCGCCAGGTAAAAAGTGAAAAGGAGGCGACACGTGGGTCAGCGTTTGCTTTTTTAAATACTTTTATAGACCGCTTTCCAGATTCTATGCTAGATAAGAAATTTTTTAAGGATCCTGAGGTTGGTATATTAATGTATAATTAAAATAAATAAATAATTAAAGGTTTATAATATAAATATATTATTATTATTTTTATATATAATATTATACGCTAGCTTTTATAACTGTAACAACGGGTTGCCTAGAGTGGAAGGCTATGGATGATTAACAGGCCGACCGACCAATAAGGAACCACTCGATGAAATTGATCATCGAGTTGGTCGAGTGCAACTCGATGGACTCTATTGTCGAGGACATCGAGGACGATTGCCTGCCAGTCCAGCTTGGCCTATCCACCGTAATAAACCTAGTATAGGTCTGTCCCTTGGGAATTACCTCCTTTTACTAACATAAGAGTATGACTTATTATAGGTAAGGTAGTAGAAGCTTTATTTTCTAAAGTTAATTTTCTAATAGTTGCTTTTAGTAAGCCAAAGGTTAATTAGAACAGGAGAAATAAAGGCCTTATGAGGTTATATCTCGGTTAAGTTATAATAATATTTTAAAAACTCCTTAAGATTTTTATATATTTTTATAGCTTAATATAAAACTTATACTTCATAGTATAATTACCTAGTAACCCTAATTACCCGCAGCCATTAAGTAACTTAGATGTTTATTATTCTATAACCTAGGGGGATCAACTTATAAGCAACCAAAGACTTCGCCGCTGCACCCAGCCCTGTTAGGATAACGACCATGTCTATTGTCTCAGCTACATCGCATTACCTTCTCAAACTGTGCCGCTGCCTCCAACCCTGTCGGATTGACGACCATGCTAGAAGACAGGTAAATTGCGATACACTGCTCAGTTATATCCGATGACTGCCCGCTGCCCGGCCCTGCTAGGTTAACGGGTATGTCGTTTAGGCAACTAATACTTACTCCTCGATTCCCTCGCTGTCCTCACCTTATAGTTAGTTCTAGGTCATCAAGGTTGTCATCTGCTAACTTCCACAGCTCAAACATACGTCCATACTTTAAACCTTGTACAGAAACTGAATCTTGAATCTTTCGGTCGCGCTGCTTTTGCTGCTTCCGTGGCTGCCGCTTTCTATCACTCTCCTGAATCTGCTGCTGCGTTGTTTTTTTTTAGTTTGCTTTTTTCCAAGTTTGTTCTTTACCTCCTCTTTCTTTTTGGAAGGAGTTGGGAAGGCTGGGCTGTGCTCCCGCGGCCTGGCAAGACGTATGGGCAGAACGACATCGGTGGTTATTGTCGTATCTCTTGCTGCGCTCGTTGGATTGTCGTCAGGTGTTGAGCCTCGGGGTGCTATCCTTCCTTCCCAATATTGACCAAAGCCTCCTAGGCTCTCATCCTCGCTCTTGTCTTCGGCCTTCGGGAATATCTGGTATTTGGAAGCTGGTGACAGGCCGCGTGGATATCGTAACCGGCTGCTTCCATCATGGCTCGATTTAATTCGCCTTAGTTCTCGATCCCCGGAAGCTTCAGCTTCAGACTCTTCTGATCTCTTCCGTTTCTTCAATAGCTCGGGAACCATTGGTGTTGATGGCGCTGTGGGTGCTGCTTGGATAGCATGCTTCAAGTGGTTTGGTGTAATGCTGGGGCAGTCCATCTTGACCCTTTTGCATCCAACAGCGAGGTTGTTTTCGAACTTGCGTTTATACATATTGAGTAATTTGACCGGTATGGTGATAATCAAAAGGCAGGAGATGAGTGAGTGGGAAATAGCGGTTCATTTTTAATGAAAGATATATAAGGATAGTAATAATGTCACATGATGATATGTATAATTTAGCCAAAAAATCACTCTTGAATATAAATGAGGGGTATCGTCTTATAGGGCTAAGGCGGCGCCCGGTAGGCGCACGGGACCGTACAACTGCACAGGACCCTTGGTCAGCAAAAGCTCACTATAACAACCGCTATAACAACGTGCAGAGATACACGCTGTAGTAGGGATAAATAACCCTGGAGTACTACTATACATATCTACGGAAATTATTAGGTCCAAAACTCACCGCTGCAGATGAGGATTTTAGTCAACGGACCGCTCTGGTCGACAATCTAGCAACACCTTCACTCCCTACGGTCGTTCCGGACTAGATTGCTCCCGGCGCTATAACAGCGGTTATTATAGCGATCTTACAGCGGGCTTTTGCTAACTAAGGGTCCCGTGCAGTTGTACGGTCCCGTGTATCTAGGGGCGCCGCGGTCTGATGCTTACATGTATCCAGGCTTACCCTATAGGCCTATTGTGGTAAATGTACAAGTTAAGTTATAGCGCCTTGCCACCGATGGAATTATAAATAAATGATAAATATTATAATTATATAACTTATATTATTTAATTACTGTGAAATATTTTTATAATATCCATTTTTTTAATTAGTAAACTACTATAATATAATAAAGTAGCTATTTACTTAAAGGTAGAAGGCGTTATGTTACGACCTAACACTTATGGTCGTAACCAGGGAGCCTATACAACAGGCACAGCCGGATTAACATTAATCCTTCTAACCAATAAGAGGAAGATTAATAAAACATTTATCGATCCAATCTAGCACAGCTGGATATATAAGTTTTATTCTCCACGCTTATTTAAAATAGTTAAATAGCCAGTTGTGAAAATAGAACAACGCTTTATTATATTTACAGAATATCTTCTACAGTTGTGTAAACACCCTTACTATTCCTTATACAATTATCTACCAGTCCAGCCTACCCGCTAACATAAACCTAGTATAAGTTTATCCCTTAGGAAATCCCTTCTATATTAACCTATAGAAGCTCAGCTTATCACAAATAGTTTCTTTTATAAATAGTAAATAATAAATAAAGTAGAAGAGAGTGTTATATATTACTACTCTTACCGTTCACGAGCTAAATCTAATCCTATAAAGTCGGAACAAGATGACATCCATATGATCTCAAGCTCACTATATCTTCCCGCCCATGCCCCCTCGTGGAGGGTTGATATCACGCCGTTCAGCTCCGACAACCTCCATGGCTCGCCATAACACACAACACAGTTAACGTGTCTTAGTTGATGCCTATAGCCGTCTATGGAGCCGGGAGACGCTACTATCGCATACATCGGGCGGGCCGTCGCAGCGAACAAGCTGTCCGCTATCACATGCCGTGACACAACGTGTAGCATGTGCTGGCTGGCGCCGCTATTCTCGACCCCCGTTCATATCGCAGTACACTGACCAGCCATCTTCTGATTGATCCAGATCGTTAGGACCATTGCCAGCACCGCTTCGGGGACCAACAGGAGTATATACCCCGGGTTTGTGTGCTTAACCCTCAACTCCCCTACTAAGCCTACCAAGGCCTCGAGATGACAACACCGCATCGAGGCCACCTGTGCGACGAGATCAGGGGACGCCCCGTCGTCCATTCCCACGTTGCCCGTCTCCCCGTTCCACGCGCGCGCCCATGCCGTAGGTAATATAGGCCATACAACCGGCAATATTGCTGTAGATCTCAGCGTTTCCATACACACGTCGCGGTAGATTATGTGATGCTGGGCTGCTAATGTGTCTAAGCCAAAATTCCGCCCCGTGTATTGCAGGTTCCGGACCCTTCGCGCAATATTCATTAGCTCTGGGCTGGGGAGTTCGCCTTGCTGGCCCATAATGCGCTCAGATGATCTAATTGGCGCCCACCAGCGCTCATGAGGCTCTGCCTTCCGATATGTGATAACCTGCTGGACAAGCCAAAGCCGCTCGTTGGTACGCGCGAGCTCGGCGTCGTTATAGCATAGCTTCGCCACCGGTTCAATGGCCTCCAGCTCGTGTTTTGTGCGGACTGGTGTAGTCATGGAGAAGGATAGGGTCTTTAATGACCCGATAAGCCAGTTCCTTCCGATCAAGGCTTGGAGTATAAGCTCGGGCTTGAAGTAAGGCGTGTGAGCCCAGTCGTGAATATAGAGGTGCGTGACCGGTAGGATGGCAGCGTGCCGGTGATATCTATCGCTTATATCCCCCTCACCTACTAACCACTGCATGGCCTGGAGGGGTGTCATAAATATAATCATATGATCCCAGTGCAAAGGTTCGGTTTGAGGCGGGTAGGGTCCTGGGATTAACGCCGGAATCTTACCAAGGTCTTCTCCTGTAGTGGCATCTCTGAGGGTCGTACCGTCTAGCGTGGCAAGGACGGTGGGCTGTAAAGCCAGGCTAGCGCATGTGAGCGTCTCTCTTACAAAGAACCGGTCTGCCAAGGTCGCCAGAGCTGCAAGGCCACCGCCTTGAGCTACCACGACCATGGGATGCCGAAAAGTTCTCGTAGCTAGCTTCCACGATAGGGAATCGGGATGGCAGGCGCACTCGATCCCTAGCAAATGGCTACAGGTATCGCTGTCGAGGCAGTTGGCGCCGGATGCCTGGGTGAAATCAGGTTCAAATCCATAAGTGCGGTGCCGACTAGTTTGACATAATCGGATGCATGCCATAATAGCCAGTTGGACTTGGAGGGCACGCGAGCTGCCGTGGCACGAGAACACCATCCCGCGCAAGTGACCCTCGGCGATGTTTCGAATATACCCATACACGTCTAGCATCTCCTGCTTCGACAGCCGCGCCCTAGTGCCCAGCAGCACCTTTCCCTGCCCTTCACCAGACTGGTCTGATGGGTGTCTCATAAAGCGGCAACAGGACTCCCAGTCATCGTTAGTTCGCAGGGCCTTCTGGACGAACCAGTGCCCCTCCCTTGGGGCTTCGAGTCGCTCTTTAGGCCTACCCCTGCCGGCACCGGGAAAGCTCACTGTCAGGCGGAGCTCTAGTTCAACTAGCCTGTTCGTTTCTTGCTCCCATATCTCGTGTAGCATGTTGAGCCAGGCGTCGGCGTCTGCGTTGGCGATAGTCCATGAAGCGCCACCGAACTCGGCGTTTATCTGGACCCCTTGTGCATCTTCGCCAGCAAGACCCAGCGTCTCATATAGCGAGCGCAGCGGACACAACCAGGGGCAGCTGATAAATGCAACATTGGTCAACTTCGAGAGCGAGATTGATCGAGTCGCCGGTTCGTAGACGTTAGGAATGCCGCCCAGTACCAAGATGCACAGCAGATCGCCGAGTTTTGGCAGCGGGTCGATTAGTCGCCTTCGTTTGGAAGGCTTACCATCTGACCGTACGCCGGAAACGGGCCCCGACTGACTGACTGAGTCTGTCATGGCTAGCGAGTGATCGGGTAAAGGATTGCAGTCTGGACTAAGACTTCCCAGAAGAAAGGGCGAGGGGCGAGGGGCGAGGGGGTTTGAAGATTGCGTATGCTGTCTGTGAGGTCAGATTCTCAATAATTCGGTATACTTCTGGAGAGATTCTTGCAATACCTTTTGCTATCCGCAGATGATCGCAAGCAGACGTCTAATGAATGCCGCATTACGGCAGTCAGCGCATGTATGCCTTTTCTTGATGGGCGCGGCAGCTGTCCACGAAGCAGCACATGTGCTATCTCCCGGTAAGCCCAATACCGGCCCAAATCTTTCCCATTATCTGCTGATTGGAATGTGATTGAAGCAAGGGTAGCGGGACAAAGAGCGGATGCCGCGATGGTCCTAGGCAGTATCTTACGCAAGGGCTGCGCTTTGGTGTTTGCGACCAACTCGCCCCATATATTCATTACCTGAGCTCCATACTATCAATATCTCTTTTCCTGTTTGCCTGTTTGCCTGTTTGCCTGTTTGCCTGTTTGTCTGTCTAGTTGCTTTTTCAAAAGGCAAAGGCCGCTTCCGGCGTTGTAAGTGCGTGCAGAGTTCTGCGCATGTAATAAAACAAACATGCACGCGCATACCTACCCAATAGCATATCCGCAGTACGCATAACCTCAACGGATTTAGTGTCATCGCGCACGTGGCGGACGTAGGTCTTGGTTAAATCAGATGCTCCGCCAGGTCGGACAACGGATACCGTGCCTAACCCCCGCTGCAAGGGGTGTGTAACCCCATTTAACTTTTACGCCACTGCGACAGCAACAGCCTTATACGGTATAAGTGACGGCAACCGTTGGATGGACCATTAACCCCTGCTAGCCCCAGGTTTAATTTTATCTTAGGTCGGGCCATTGTTTACTACACGTACCCACATGTACTATAGTACCTACCTAGTCTGCCGCACTTGATTTAGGGCGGTCTCATTTCAACGACACCTCGCATTTTTACCACTGTCAACACGCCATATCAAAAACGTCTCCAAACCACGCACAGCATCAATTTACTTTATTCATGTAAAAGAACTACCCTACAGATAACAAGAGCTCTATAAGATACTATCATCTCCCTGTATTCTTAGAAAAACTTCATATCAGGTGCCTGCTGTAATACCCAGGCGCGGCGCTCGAGCCGGCGCGCCTCGCCCACCGTCAAACGCTTTGTCTTTACCCTCTTCATTACTCTTAGCAGGGCGTTCCGTACTTTAGTGCAGTTCACGTATCCATCCACCGCGCGGTGTTCAGAGATCAGTTCTAGTAGGGTGCGTGCGAGGCCCACGCACCACAGCCCACAGCTCCAACCGTCGTTTATTTCGCAGTTGCTATGGGCCGCGACAAAGGGTTCCGTTGGCACCGTTGGCACAGCTGCCGAGCCTTCCACAAACTTGGCGTGATTAACGAGGGCATCGACTGTGTGCTCCTCACTCCCCGGGTTATCGCAGCTGGCAGACGCCAGAGGATTAAATATAATGATACTGTTGATAGTGTGAAAATGGACGACCGCCACCCAATGGCAGTCACCCATGTTCATCAGGCGGAATATGATTTCGTGCCTACCCACGCTGGGTTGGAAGGCCGGCTGTACTATATCCTTGAGCTTCTGGTCATCGTTGACATGGGGGTTTCCAGCGGGCAAGGTGTAGAGTATGTCCGGGGGGTGGCTGATACTGCTGTAATTGGCGAGCATGGCCTCCATCACCCACTCAAGAGAGATGTTAGTCGTCCACTCTCTCTCTTGGACGAATCTAGCCTCATTCCAGCGACAAGGCCCGTATAGGTCGGAGGCTTCAGCGATCATGTGCGGGAACTTAATGAAAAAATCATCCCCGCGTCGTATGTAATGAATTATGCCATTGCCTAATCCCTCGGCCTCTGTAGAGTCTGTCGCCATGTTCGGTTATGCCTTTATTGCTCTGGTCCTGCGGTGGCTCTCTGTAGTGGTGGGTTTAATATGTCGTCTAGTGCGGGTCCGAGTGTATGGGTAAGCGTAACTGTAAGCATATATGCGTGTCTCGAAACAAATATCCTGGCGATTACGCTGTGTTACAGGGGACGCCATGAAGCTGGCCTTATAAGTCTTAATCCAGTCTTTGACTCCGATAGACGGTCGTCCGTTCACATTTCCGGTATGGTGTTCAACCGAACAGAGCGAGCACTGGGTTATGGGTGCTATAAATAGACTGCGTATGTGGCGACAGCGTCTTTGTTACGTTTATTGTTAAAGTGCCTTGGTTAGGTGATCGATAGGAAAACGCAAAGGAAACAATGGCGGCGCCACAATCAGGGCCTTGTTCCGTGTTTTCTCTCTCGCAGTCAAAGAGACAACAAAGAAATACAGGGGCCAACCTATGCTAGAATCTTTCAGTTTGCCCAGCTCCACTATCGGCTAAAGCACCCTCTTCTGTTCAATCTCTGCGCAATGGCCCGATAAAAGCTTGAACAAAGATGTTTGGGGCAAACAAACGGCACAATGAACTCGCCAGATATGCCATGGTGACATTCTGGTATTACATTGGGTAGATACATAAAGCTTTATATCGTAGACCTTGATCCCTTTAAGTTAAACAATTATTGCAACTCTTTCCTAATATAACCATCTATCGCATTACACCCATGAAATCGCAAGCATACATCCTACAGAACTCTCTTTTATAATCTACCTACTATGGCTTTTAGGAAGAATATTGCACCTTTTGACAATAGTCGAAGCATACCCTTCCTTTATACTTTTCCATATTCCATAGTAACCGAGCTGGTTCCAGACGGGGTTGGTGGGCTTTTTTCGACATTCCTCGAGGACGATGATGACCCAGATGACGACTTTGGGTCCCTACCGACCGATTTCTCCTACGAGAAGTTCCAAAGGCACGCCCGAGACACTACCGGCAATCAAGGCGCTAATAAGTGGCGGGCCGTGGTGGGCGACGATTCATTCACTATCACACACGAGAACGAATGGCATCGCTTCCTCCTAAGCACCCTGCGATTCCTCCAGATCCATGCCGACCTTTCAGTTAAAGACCTGCATATCACTTTCTCTATATGCCCTGATGAACAAGGCTCAGAGCCAAGCGGCGGTGCGATTCCAGAAAAGCCCATCAACAGCGCCTCGAAGAGAGGCCCCCCCGACCCCGATAACGATGAGGAAAATACGAGATCACCGAAGAAGCCTCGGGTGGGCGAGATCCCTGAACCCAGGCATACATCACCGAGGAGAGAGAGAGAAGGCTCTGAAGGCCGTAACTCCTCTTCAGAGGAAGCCTTATCATCCCTCGACTCTGGAGAGCTTAATTGGGACACGTCCGACGATGATGAGGAGCCGAGCCGGCCGGAAGATATGTTGAAGCTAGTAAATGACGCAGGTAACGCTGAGGGTCTCTACGAGGTAGACGCTCTCGACGGGATATCCTTAAACGACGTTGCGCAATACTTTGGGGTCTCTCTGGACATCATACAGGGCGATAATACTCATACACTCTTGGGCACGAAGCAGCCACTCCGCCTCGAGCAGACCATATTCGTCTACCGATATATGCATAGGTGTAACCACTCCACGCCTCCTCTACTATGCGGGCAGGTGCTTGCAGACGGGACCGGCCTAGGCAAAACGCGCAGCACTTGCGCGTTAATCGCCGAGATGCGCTGGACTACCATCAACGCACAGCACGTCAGGGACCACCCGGACGAGCATCTACGTCCAGGGAGCAAAGAGACTGCCTGCCCGTCACCCCGCTGGCGCAAAAGCGAATGCGCTTGCGTAAAGGGCTCCGTCAGACACTACTGGGCCCAGCGTCTCTTCGACGGCCCATATCTTATAATCCCCCCGACGGCGGTCACCCTCCAGTGGGAATTCGCTGTGGAAGAGTATTTTCACCGGTTCATAGACGACGAGTGGCGCGGCTACGAGCATCATCGCGCCGGCCGCACGGAGTTTATTGATGCATATGCTTGGGATACGAAGGGTTTCCAAAGGGCTGCAACAGATGACACCTTAGGCGGGGTCGTGCTCGACAACCTAAGAGACGCTGTCACCGGGACGGGTCATGTATACAGTCCGGGCATGCAACGTAACCAAGGAATTACCCGAGCTGAGCTGAGCAAGTTGCTCAAGAGTGGAAGCACCACTTACACTAAGGAACTTATGAAGCTCGGTGTGAATCTCGAGCCCCGGCGTCCTCCTACTGGGAACAAGGGCTTGACGCTCAGCTCAAGGCTCATTATGATCTCAGATGCTTCGATAAAACTGGTTAAATCAAAACCCGCCAAAGAGCTAAAAATAACCGTCTCTACCCAGATCCGAGATGCGCCGCCCAATTCCAAGCGCCAAGAAGTTGATATACATTTTGCAGTCCCTCCCATGTTGGTAGTGCTAGACGAAGCACACCTTTCCAAGGCCACCGATGCCCTTCATGTTCGTCTCGCAAGCACGTTGAAAATGACGACGCCACCGCCTGAATTAGACAATCAGGCCCGCCGGCCATCGTGGCTCTTCTTAAGCGCCACCATGTTCAACAAGGGCCCATCGGGCTTATCCAAGCTTCTGCCCTACCTATATGTCAACAGGGCGGTAAAAACCCAAGCTGAGAGGCTCTCACTTCTTGAAAGCACATACAAGGGGCTTCTGAAAGAGGCCACGCAAAGGCCAGATGGGGATGAGCTGCGCGAGCGAATCGCCGATTTTTCTCGCAACGTATTGCAACGCTTGGCACCCGTCGTGATTGCGAGGCGCCAAGGCACGCCGATGGGTCCCGGCCGCAAAGTTGTAGCATATGCTGGCAAGATTTTTGAAAAGCGATACCTTATAAAATTGCAAAGCGAGGAGTCAGAGGCCGTGGAGCAGATGGGTTCGCTGTGGCGGGACGGGCGGCAAAAATTATCCGGCACGTTAATAGCAGGCATGCTCAAAAAACCTGACTACTTACGATACGCCTGTGCTGCTTTGATGCCAGGCCTAGCACTTGCGCAGATTGCGTGCGCGCCGACAATATACCCTTTTTCGCTAGAGCAGATTAACGACGACATTCGGAAGGAGACCAGTGCCCAGCTTATTGAGAATAACCTCCATCGTCATGATAACAGCAGCTGGCTTAGGAGATTTTCCAAAATTATCCATACAGCATGGCAGGATAAAGGCAAAAATAAGGACGAGCGCCGAAAAAACGTGCTCATCGTCACGACGTCCCCGGGAGTGGCCTACCACCTGAGTCGCGTTCTTAAACGCCACAAAGATTTGAGATCCTGTGCGAGCGTCGCAGTACTGAGTAGCCAGTCGACGCCGAGGGGGCGCTGCCACGAGATCAGAGACTTGCGACGAAAGGCCGCGGGGAACAAAAAAAAAATACAGATTGTTATTTCTACAGCCGCACTCGTTGGCACCGGGATAGACGGCCTCAGCTTCTGCAGCTACCTCATTATTTTTGGTCAATTGACCGAGCCAGAGCAGCTTCAACAGGTACGTGGCCGTATAGCCAGGGCAGGGCAGCAATTTGACACACATGTATATACCGTGGATGTTCAGCATGCTACACAAGAGCTGGTTCATCAGAGTTTACAGAATCCTGGCGCTGATCTCACCCAACTTGGAGTATTTGACAATGTTGAGTAGGGATTGCAGGGCAGCGTTGCGTAAGGGGAGCGGGTGATGTGGGTGTGGAAGGGGAGCATAGTGTGGGTGGTTAGATGTAGAGCAGGCTCCGTTTAGGTATACTGTTGGTAGAAGCTGGTAATAGAGCGTTATTGTCTGTGCGATCAGGTGGTCTAACTGCGTGATTGGCAAGGTAGAACTGATGTGTACATGTATAAGAAAGGAGCTGCCGCCCCTATCCCAACGCCGTCACAGTGGTGGAGATCAATAACAATCAAGCTCAATATTTCGCTATACAGCCCACGAGGGGCCCCCTTTGCACCCGATTTCCGACAATTACTTACTACATTAATGGCTTCCACTCAAGAACATGTCCCTCCGGTACCGCCCGGCCGGATCCAGCTGGAGTACGCAAGCTTCTGTTTATCCGGGCCCGCCGGTGAACCCTACTACGGCTCTCTGTCGTTATTCCGAACCAGCCCCTCGACGCTGAATAAAAATAACCCACCGAGTTTTGTTGACTTTTCCTTCGACCTGTTTCAACAATTGGCCCTGTCCCGCGGCCACACGTCGCCCCAGGCCTGGGTGGCCCAAGTGGGTAACCACGCGATCGTGTTTGGCCACCACCCAAGCTGGCTCGTCGCAATCGCCTGCCTCGACAGCTGGCTTACACTCGGCCTTACATCGCCAGGCGGGGATGATATACAATTTTATGCGATGTATACAGCTGAGTTAGATGGGCAGCTTGGCCGCGTTTTCCAATTGCTGGAAGAAGAATAAAAGAGATTCTGGTCACGGCCCAACTCTTATAGTTGCGATGACGTGTCTGTTGGAGTGGGTGCCTACTAGGTGAACATACTTACGCCAGAAGCTATAGTTTAGCTGCCGTTTTGAAATCACTGCAGGCAGCCTCATGTTGATTTACACGTTCTTGTAATATAACCTTATTATATAAACTTAGGCTGTCTATAGAGAAACACACCCTTTGCTAATATATAAGAAGTTGGTCTGCAATAGCTACTACTAAATTCCCAGGCCATAGATGTCTTTCTCCAAGCAATAATTCTTCATTATAGAACACAGGAGATCATGGCTTGGTTGAACATAAACAACACGTATGTCTCGGGGCTCGCCGCTGCCGCACACAGCCTGGACAGCCGACCGGAATGGGCGCGGTGAGAAGGGTGCGCCGAAGATCACGCAGCAGTTCACGTAGCCCAGGGACAGCCACCCGCTATCCATGGCTTCGGGTCCGGCTACGAGCACCAGAGACTTGCCGCTGCCGCTTGTCGCAAGCAGCTTGATCTCGGCCTCCAGCGTCGTAGTCGTGTCCTCGCCCATCGATATCCAGTCGGGCGTCAAAGCAACAACCGTCGTTGCCTGGACCTGTGGTGCATTGTTTAGGTAACGAGCTATGCTTATCGTCAGGGCTTCATCATTAACAAGGACGAGGATACCCCCGGTGCCGTCCGCGTGGTGGCAGATTGCCTCGATTAGCGTCTGCACAGAGAGACTTTTCTCAATGACGCACGTTGGCAACACGGGGCTCTCTGCCTCTGCCGCACCAGGTGTGAACAGGGCCTCTGTTTCGCGCCAGGTTTCGGAAGTACATGCGAAGAGCTCTACCATGTTTGCAATCCGCGCTTCCGTTGTAGCAAGCGCGGCGTAGGTGTGGGCTGCGAGATCACTATGTGTAGTCTTGGAAAGCGAATCATGGGTGAACTGATGTATCCTTTCGCGGACTTCGGGCGTAGGTGCATGCGTTCTGGGGTTTGGACTGCCGGGAGACCCTAATAGGACATAGTCCACGGTCACCGTCGTGGCTGCCGGGTTGTCCATACGGGTCGCCAACGGATTATATTGGTTAAGGCGGATTGTGACGTCGGGCTCAAAAGGCTGGACCATACCGTATCGGCGGTAAAGCCCCGCTTTCGCGAGGACGGCGGCACCTAAGCTCAACGTCCGCAAACGTTCGAACTCGATCCTTTGCCGACCTTCGTCCGCCGTCGGTGCGACGGCGTGGATGAGATCACCAGCGCCTGAGTCGTCCATTTCGATCATGCCCGGCGTCGTGATTAACACCATCCCAATCTCCTCCGGCAGCGAACACTTCATCTTATCCGCCCACTTGATGAGGGCCATGGCAGTCCTCTTTGCCTCATCATCCACAGTGAAGGGCGGACGCCAGTCGAGCACGGATATGTAAAGCGGATGGCATTCCTGCCACAGCCAGCTACCCTCATCAGGCGTGGTGGACCCCGGAGGCGCCAATACCTCAGCTGCCTCGTCGGCATTTACGAGGACGACGAACCCACCTCTGTCAATTCTCTCGCTCTCATAACCGTTGACGAGGCCCGCGTTACCGGACAGGATGTAGCGAAGGCGCGCCTCAACACTCGACGGCGCATTATCTCTCGGCGCCGCCCCCCCGGGAGGGGGAACTGCGAGAGCCCGAAAGTCCCTGCAACCCACGGGCCGCAACATCAGGTACGGGTCCCTCGAAGGCGACCAGAGCTTTTCGCTGAAGAAGTTCCTCATCTCCTCCTGGCAGCGGGCAATGGACTGCCCCTTGAGAATATACATGAAGGGGCGACTTGTTTCGCCCACCCGGGCGGCCAGCCGGGCGGCCATGGAACCCGGCCTGCAGACGCACTGGATCCCGAAAGGATCTCTCGCGCAGCACCGGAACAGCACCGTCTGGTCAGGTGACTCCATGTCGTTTCGGTGCCTCCTCAGGTGCTTTTGCTTTTTACACAGCACGATCAGCCGCAGGATGACTGTGATGACCATCTGTATCCTGAGAGTCCCTGGGTGCCCTTCAGTCTGCAGGACCATCCCGCCCTCTCCCTGGGCTACCCGACTGAGAAACCGATACGCACCAAGCATCTCCGTCGGCGTTATAGCGGACTGCGCACCCAGCAGTACCTTCCTGCTGTCTGGCCCTCTGGCCTCATAAGGGTGCAGCATAAATTCGCAGCACGCGGCCCATTCGTCGTCCTCGGCCTCCCGGTCCCTTATGTGAAGGCGCTCTAGGGATCTCCTTCGGAGTTGCCCGCTGTAGGCTATCCAGCTCTTGAACTCATGGGGAGACGTGTAGATGTCATGCTCGGCCTTCCCGCCGTTCTCCCCCCCGATGGATCGAATCTCCAGGATGGGTAGCCTCAAGGATTTGTCACTTGCGCGCTGCGACTGGAGCTGCACGTTAACTCGCTCCAGCATGTCCCGCCATGAGCGGCTATCGCTGATCTCGAATGTTGCCGCTTCATATGTCACTTGAAGGTGAAGTGCGAGCCTGTTGTCGTCTCTTGCCAGTTCGTTATGATCGCAGAACACGTCAAAGTTGTACATCTCGGGGCCTGTTGGGGGGGTGGTTCCGCCGCCGAGTGCGATGGACAGGCGTTTCTCTGCGCCGCGGCGGCCGCCCGGTTGATGAAGGGCATACTTTAGATCACACAGGTCGGGGTAATTATAGCCAGACCAGCGGCGCATCGACCCTAACGCGCTCGAGGCCGATTCCATGCTGCGCCGCGGTGATGTGCAGTTGCGATGGGTTATGTATAGCTCTTCCGGTAGTGTGCTATGTTGGTGGTGATATAGACGTGTGAAGCCCACAAGCCCTAGTTGCTTCGTAGGCCGGGGATGAGAGACTGCGTATATGTGGATGTGCGTTAATATCGACTGGCTTGCTCGTGTCGGCAGCTAGCTCTTCAGTTTAATATGAGGGGGGAGAGTGCGATGTGGTCTCTGGCAAATCGTACGGAGAGAGTGCCGGCGCGCAAGGCCATGGAGAAGAATAGAGGACCAGGATTAGCATAACATAGCCAACGCTGCCAGCGTCTCGGGCAGAGCCGGGTGCTCATGGGCTAAAGCATTCCCAACACGACGCAGAGGCCTCTGCCAACGCACAAACGGGTGTGGGGACGAGGCATGGGCAACGCATGCACAGGCAGCGAGAGATCCTAACACGCACATATGTCATGTGTAGGTTAATACGTTTGCCCGAGGGTGGGACATTGCAACCCCTATAGTGCGCCTAGGATATACCAGCTGCCACCCTCACCATACCACGAAGCAAAACTACCATCTGCTCGCGCCAGAGGCTCCGACCTACACCTGATAGCAGTTGAGGGCACGCGGTGTATAAGGCTTTGCCGCTCCTCGCCGTACGGTTTAAAAGGCAGTTACCTCAATTGTCGGTCCGGTCGTTAATCATTATCTTTCATCCGTCGAAATCCAACTCATCACAGCTCAGAAGCACCAGTCGTTATGGACGTCCTACAACGAGAAAATATTGGGTTGCACATAATGGGCATGATATTCTGTCTTCGGGGGCCGTCCAAGGCCCCCGCAAAGGTCACGATGGCTACTCGGGGGTGTATGGGGGCGTTTGTACTCAGGGGCAAGTGGTCGACACAAAAAGGCCCGAAACTCCCTCACTTTTCATACACCAAGTTCCTCGAATTTGCGGCAGAGTACATCTCCCCGTTACCGTCCTCTTGGGTAGCTGTGGTCGGCGATCGAGCCTGCGCCTTTCGGGAAACTGGTGCTTGGCATCGGGCAATAGCTTTAGCTGTGGCATACGAACTGGACCACTTGGCCCAAGGAAGCAGCTGGGAGCCTGCAGTAATCTTCATTCCCGGGACCAATGTGCAGAGCGAAGGCGTTGAGTTTGGAGTCTCGGAGCTTCCACACAGTTTGCATACCTATGCGACCAGCTGCTCAGGGGATACCGGTGTCGACAGCGCCGCCGACCACTCCATTCGCACCCTGCTGTCTTTGCGCGCTCGCCTATTTCCAAAAATCCCAGAAACTATTCAAGACAACTCTAAGATAAACCAGGTGACACACAATAGTCTAGTTCGACCTTTCGGCCTGGAAATCTCAACTTCTAATACCAGACAAGAATTCTTTGACATTAAGATCTCAACTCCTGAAGCGAGCGACCAATCTGTGGACAGCGATTTTGAAGACAAAATTGAGCAATTATATGGGGATCCAGAGTTATCAAAGCAGGCAGCGAGGCTCATGGGCATTCCCAGCCCTACAAAAGATCTGTGATAAGCCGGATCGAATAAAATTACCTTTTTTATCTATCTTCCTTCATCGATTGTAATATTCAAATACTTCCCTGAACTCCCCCCTTTCCGTCAATCATAACCATACACAACAGTCTCACGAATCTCATTTGTGCGATCTTTCCCAGCGGTTTAGTCAGCCCGTCTGCCGTCATCTCGGTTGTCCGGATCTGGTGGATTGTGAAAGCCTTTATCTCTACCTTGTTGATAATCCACTTGTATCGTATGTTAACATGACGCGTTCTCGCAGTGTTGTATTTGTTCAGGGCCGTGATCCTCGCGTTCTGACTGTCTGTGAATAGAACCATCGCTGTTTGACTCCCGATTTTCATATCCTTCAGCATCTGTTGGCTCCAGATTGCTGATATCCCGGCCGGGGAGAGGTTCATGAACTCGGCTTCTGTAGAACTTGGGGCTACGATGGTCGGCTTCTTCGATTTCCACATCACAGGGCCGTCTCCAACAAACACCATATGGCCTGCCGTTGAAAATCTCTCTGCCAAATCGTCTGCAAATGAGGCATCCGCATAAACGCCTGGATTAAGTCCGTCGTCATCATAATATCCTCCCAGTCAGGTACACAACTTCATTCTGTCGTAGACATGGCGAAATAAATGCTTCAAGATTTCTTCATGGTCAGCCGTGGGGCCTTCCTTTGCCTCGCAGAGCTTTTGGACTGTGTATGTGATGTCATGCCTTGCGCCCATCGAGATGTAGTCGAGGCTCCCAGTTCTCTTGAGCTACTCCTCCGAAGTCATTACAATTTCTCCCTGCTTCCAGTTGGCCGGGATCTCTTTCTTGGGCGGCCAAGACGTTGTGGCTGCGTTTTTGATGTCAGGGGCAAATTTCTCAATCACCTTCCTGCTATATTTCTCTTAGCTGATGAGGATCAGTTTCTTCTCACGGTCTCTTTTCATCTCCAGGCCAAAGAAGGTCTCAACCTCCCCCAAGGCCTTGATTTGGAACATTCTCGCCATCTCAGTAGCTATCTCGTCAATCTCCCTCGTTAGAAGGGCAGCAACGATCCTGTCATCTACGTAGAGGATTAGAATCCCTCCGTTTTCCTTTCTGAACATGCAAAGTTCGGAAGATATAGGTTTCAAGCAGATCTTTGCTAGCATTGGAGTCGCAGTTTTAACTCACCACAGGGGAGCCACAGGATGGCGGTACAACCCTCTCTGGAGCATACAAACTCGTTCGGAGCCATCGTCGAAGCCTTGTGGCTGCTTCATGTAGACTTCCTCTTTGACCTCTGGTTTCGGGAAGGCCGTGGCCGCGTCAAACTGTTTCCATTCCAAGTCATAGATCGCCACAATCAAACAGAAGACTCTGACTGAGGACATGTGCGCAACTGCACCATAGATCTCTTCTGTGGCATAGTCTGTGCCCTTCAACTGGTCTCCTCGAATAACCAGTCTCGCCCTCGCGATAGCTTTCTTTCCAACAGGGTGTGTCTCGTCAAAGACCCATCGGTTGTCTTTCCAACAGGGTGTGTCTCGTCAAAGACCCATCGGTTGTCTAGGATGACGCCATCGTCGGGCTTCTTGACAAGCAGCCACGTTTTCCTCTGCTGGAGACTTCCAAGTTGCTTTTTCATCGCAGGCAACCACTTTCCGCGATAGTCTTCTCTTTTCTTTGCTTCGTACCAGTTACGAGGGATCGTGGATCCCTTGTTGGGTTGTGTAGAATGTAGTGAGAAACGAACAAACGTATGAAGTTGTTATTGTAAGGAATAAGACTAACTAACGTCCTAAGACGTGTGTGTTTATGTATGTTCGCTAATAAAGTTTGTCTGTAAAGTATATCTATGTATGTTCTTTCCAACACACCCCCAAAACTGGATAGATTATTTTACAGCAAAACAAACATACGAACGGATTAATAGGTGTCCCAACAATCAATGCCCGTCTGTCATGCCCAAACCAACGACGTGCCTTTGAAAGGCCGGCCGGGGAAGTGCTTTCGTGCACACGTCGGCGATGTTGTCGGAGGTCGGAACATGTCGTACGTCAAAGGATGTGCCGTTGTGTTGACGAACGAAGTGGAAGTGAGGAGCAACGTGTCGTGACTTGAAGGTGATGCGGCCGTTGTGTGCGAGATCTATTGCTGGACTGTTGTCACACCACAGAACAGGGCGTTCGGCAGCAACATCGGCGTCCGTCAGGAGTTGTCTGGTCCACAACAGTTGGGATGCCGCCTCAGAACATGCCATGTATTCTGCTTCGCACGTCGAACGTGCGACGGTCGTCTGTTTCTTGGAGGACCAAGCAATGGTGGCACCGTTTAACTGAACAACGTACGCGCCGACGGATTTGGCCGTGTCAGGATCAGCATTGTAAGACGCGTCAGTGTACACCTCCAAACGAACGGCTGTCTTGTCTGATCTCTTCGGACGTAAGTATCTCAACGAACGGTCAGCCGTTCGTGCGAGATATCGCAAAACTTGTTTCATGCCGGACATGTGGTGTGTGTTCGGGTTGGCGTTATAGGAGGACAGCATAGAGATCGGAAAGGAGAGGTCAGGTCGTGTGCCTGTAACCAGGAAGTTAATGGAGCCAGACGTTTGTTGGTATTCGCTGGGATCGACTCGTTCGTCGTCATCTCTGGTTCGTGGGTAAAACGTACCGGCGTCCAATGGTGTATCACGGCTTTTGCAGTCAGACATACCAAAGCGTCTCAGGATGCGTTTGGCGTAGCCGTATTGACTGATGTCGACATACGAGGTTGTCTGTGTGATTTCAAGGCCCAACAGATAACGGCAGAGACCGAGATCTGTACACTTGAAGCGTGTGGAGAGGTCTGTCTTGAAAAGCAGTATGTCTTTGTTTTCACCAGTGATGACAATGTCATCAACGTACACAGCAACGATTAGGTTGGTCCGTTGAAATACACATGGATCCGACGGTAAGGCTTTCATGCCTATGTTATCCATCGTCTGTCTGAGTGTGCCAAACCATTCACGACCAGATTGTTTCAGTCCGTACAATGCCTTGTGGAGCCGCAAGACAACGGGCTTGTTGGTGTGCGGCTTATATCCGTCAGGACAGGACATGTAAACTTCATGTGACAGCTTCCCGTTCAGGTAGGCAGTTTCAATATCCATCTGGTGGATTTCCCACCCCCGCAACGCGGCGAGACAGATTATAAAACGCAGTGAGTCGTACCGTGCAACAGGGCTGTATGTTTCGTGGTCAATTATTGTCGTTGGTTTGTAAGAAACAGATTTGGAAACCTCGCAGTCATGACAGTGCCAGTTGGGTGGTTCTTTGGGGATTAGGTGCCCGTCAGTGTACAGCCGTTGTGCGGTGTTTTGGGTCATCCGTACGTGTCCCACGGACCTATGGAAGTCTTTGTATGTTGCAAAGTTGGCCTCCGTTTGTTCTGATGTCGTCAGAAGAGCGTTCACGTTGTCGTCTGTGTTGTCAACCTGTATCTTGAATCCTCCGTCACGGAACTTCGCCCACATGGCACAGCGTCCGTCTTTTGCGTGGACGAGGATGTCGTCGTTCTGACCCGTCAGACGGAACTTGTGACGGACTTGACTCCAGCTGAACAATCTGGTGTTCATCAAGTGGCGGCTGTATAGTGCGTCAGTGAAGATCGTAGGTTGGGTGCTGCCGTCAGGCAGACGCAGAAGGACGCGAACGGTTCCAACGCCTTCGACGGGCAGTCTTGCACCGCCAGCAATGGAGATGGTTCCCGTACGTGGCCGTAGGTCTATGAAGTCCGTTTGGTGCCCTGACATGTGTCTGGACGCGCCGGAATCAAAGATCCAATTTGAGGAAACGGGGAGGGATTGGGGTGTTATATTTACCGCAAATGCGTGTATGTCGTCCTCGTCAGTCAGATCAACAATGTCAGCAGTTGTGGCCGAACGTCGGCCCAAGGTAACAGAACGTTCGTCAAGGTCTGATGTCGCCACAAACGCCTGGACTGTGTCCTCGTCATCTTCGTCATCATCCGAATCGGCAACGGCTTGACGGGCGTTATGTTTCCCCTTGTTCGTGTTTCTGTTATTATTTCCCTGTCGGTCTGCTGTTTCTTGTAGTCGGCGAGCTTTGTGCAGTTTGTATATACGTGCCCCACGAACGTCATATTGCGTTTTCTGCACCACGTACACTCGTCTGTGGCTGTGGGTGGTGTCTGACGGTTACTGCTGCCGCGGTTGTTTCGTCCGGGCTTGTTTGCAGTCCTGGTGTAGTACGCCTTTTCATCCGTTGGTTGGTTGTGGCGGAAGGCGATGTCTAACATCTTTGGTTCGATGTCGACGAACTTGTTGACATTTCGTGTTGATAGGTTATCGACGATCGTGTCCATGCTCTCTGGAAGTGTAGCAAGGAAGAACGAACCCTTGATGGATCCTGACGAGAACACGGTGCTCAAATTCTTTGCCAGTTCGTGTTCGGAGGTCTTGCAACGGCGTTCGAGGTTTGTCCAAGCTTGATGGAAGGCATTAAGATGTTGGGTGAGATCCTCTGACTCGTTATACCTCATAGAGGTCAACTGACGGAACTGTTGAATTGTAGAGTGTGCCGTGTCTCTGTCGTAGCGGTCTTGTAACGTCATCCAGGCTTGGTGTGCCGAAGACGCTGTTGTAACCAGCATCACGATGTCTGTGTGTACGGCGGACATGATCATGACCATAGCCTTGTTGTCGTCTTTCTTCTATTGTGTGAGTCTGGCTGTCTCTTCAGGTGTCGGCGGAACGGATACGGTCGGTGGTTTTCCATCAAGGATGAGGTCCCACAACTCCGCGTAGCGGAAGGCGATCGTCCATGCGGCACGCCATTCGGCGTAGTTGTCGCCTCTGCTCGTCAGCTGTGGTAGGCTGGATGGGTCCAACTTGAAGGAGAAACCGGCGGTGGCCATGTTTGTGAACGAGATCTGTCAGCGATGTCTGTCACAGGCGGAGGGATGTCTTCAAACGTGTGTCTGAGCAGCGTGTGTTTGAGCAACGTGTCTGGTGGTGCGTTTGTGCTGGTTGGTGATGATGATGTGTCAACACGTCAGCGGCGGTTACGCGTCAGGGCGTTGGTTCACGCGTCAGAGTGTGTGAATGAAGAGACAATGTGCGCTCGTGCGTGTGTCAACAAGTTGAAGTTTTGTGATGTAGCAGTATGTGCGTGCAAGAGATCAAAAAATGCGTAGGTTAGCGGAGCGCCGGGCTCATAACCTGTAGAATGTAATGAGAAACGAACAAACGTATGAAGTTGTTATTGTAAGGAATAAGACTAACTAACGTCCTAAGACGTGTGTGTTTATGTATGTTCGCTAATAAGGTTTGTCTGTAAAGTATATCTATGTATGTTCTTTCCAACAGGTTGTTGCATAACTTTCAAGGCTGCCAACACAACCAGTGCTTTCTTTTTCTTTCCTGAAGTCATCCCTTTCTCTGTGACGGGTGGCCAATGACGTAAAATTCATCTTTGGCTTCTTTCTCAAGTCCCTTCCGTTAAGGCTTTCATAATCAACCCGCAATATATTCGTCATCGATCGTCTTGGTCGTTGGGAATCGTTCGAGGGCTCGATCAGATCTGCTGTGAGTTCGGGGGCAGGTCCAATGACGGATTCGATGATGGGCTCGGTCGCAGGCTCTGGGTCCCTGTCAGTTGATTCCAACACTTGAGCATTTCTCTCTGGAGGAGAGAGGTCCTCGAAATCTTGATCTTGATGTTGACCATCGTCAGTCAAGTCATATTTATCCTCGTCATCGTCCCACGCGGCCCTCAACGGAGATTTTCGTGGGGTTTGAAGTTGGGCATGCTTTTCTGCTTCCGTGATCAGTTACCGTTACAATTCGTCATCCTCGGCAGCTTCAAAGAACTCTGTGTCTTCGTCAGCAGCCCCCTCTTGTCGGGCTTCCTCCCCAGGTGTTTGTGAAGTTGAAGTTGCAGTCTGCACTTGCTCTCTGACTGGTACCTCCAAAATCTTCGTGTTACGATTTTAAAATAATAAGAAAAAGGTTGAAATTTTGCGGAACAAAAGCACGAGGGCTCATAAACTATTAAGGGACTAGAGCAATAACGTCAATTGATCTAGGTGAAGCTATCTAGCAGGAAGAAGGAAGAAAACAAATAATAACAAACGGACTTCCGTCTAGTTGGAAGGTATGCGTTCGACCAGAGGGCCACGTATACTCATACGTAACTCAACAGGAATAAATGATATATAGAATATTCGGTTTAAATAATATCTGGGAAATACTGCCTATAATAGAAAGTTAAAAAGGTCTTATATATACATTAGGAGGGGTTTTCTTACGGAATTGTTTCTTTGTAAATAGCGTAGTCCTCGTTTGAGTACACTACAAAGACCACTCGCTCGAGAGAGGAGCTCGTATGCTGCTCGAGATAACTCCGTACAGTAGAACAGGCTACTATAGCGGCCTCGGGCTTAGGGAACCTGAAGATATCCGCGCTTATGCAGCAGAAGCCGATGCTCTTGCAGCCCCTTTCTTCGGCCAGGGTAAGGCACTTTGTATAGCAGCTCTCCAGTGCTTCTGTGTCGGGAGGTTCGTCGCCTATACGGCAGGGGCCGACGGCGTGGATCACGTATTTTGAGGGGAGGTCGTACGCACTCGTGATGACGGCGTCACCCGTCGAGCATCTTTCGCCCTTTCTTTCACCCGTCGAGCATTGTTTCAGTTTCAAGCACTCTCTGAGAAGGCCTCCGCCGGCAGCTTTGTGTATAGCCCCATTGATACCAGAGCCACCCTCAAGTTTGGCATTGGCGGCATTCACAATGGCGTCGAAGCTGAGCGTAGTGATGTCGCGACAGATGAGGCTGATCCGCTCGTTGAGGGCGAGGGAAGGGGCGCAGCGAGGTTGCGTATGACCGGTCAGTCGGCCAGCCCTGTAGTTGAACGAGATTGTAGGAATGTCAAAGATGGATCGGAGAGTCGTGAACGACATTGCGACAGTGTATACTCGTGCCGCCTTCAGGTGGTCTCTCGGCGATATGGTCGGGCAATCTGTCCAAGGTGTTCGGGCGACGCGAGCAGCGGAGCTTAGTAGGGATGCGGCAGCACTTATCACGTCGAAGACGACGTCCAACGATGACCTGCTTATGGCAGAGGAAAAAAGCATGGCGCTGCGTGACGGGATATCTAATATCCTGCCTGCTAGCGCATGGGCCGCGCTCTCGCATAAAACAATATGGCCGAGCTTCGTGTCCCGGGCCACAGTATGGTATTTCTTCGGAAACGTGCGTACAATCCGGCTAGATTGCTCATAATCATGCGTGAATATGTATATACTGCTGGTATAGCTCGCTGTTCCATCGCTGCATGTGTTCCGTTGACTCTTTGCATGCTGTCTTTCAATCCTACCCTGTAAACCTATCCTTGCCCTCTCCATCTCCGCGCTTTTAGTACATGGCGGCGCGCCCTTCTAACAGACCTGGGTTCCATATCCTTACGCCAACCTTTAATCGCCCTGGGAGCCAATGGCCACCAGCTTCAGCAGTGCTCGGCCGGCACTATGAAGAAGCCACCATTCTTTCAAATACGAAATCGTTAACCTCCCTAACCCCTAGCCGCCTTAGATTGCCATCTGCCACTCTTTCGCGTATGCTACTGATAGCTGCGGTATAATCTGGGGCAGTCTCGTTGATGGAGATCTGCTCCAATACGCTTTTCAAGCAGGCCTCCACGAACGCGAGACACCATAGGCCGGCCGACCAGTCATCGTCCTCCTGGTAGCAGTGCGCCAGTTGTACTTTGTCGCGCCAATAGGTCTCGGCATCGAATTCCAAATCATCTGATGAGGGAGGGATAATCTTCAGTTGCGACCTTAGTATCCTATCCATATCTGGCATATAGCGACAGTCAAACACTACTATGCTGCGAATAGTTCGGAAGTGGACTAGAGCCGTGTAATGAACATTCTCACACATGATCCGGATCATGACGTCGCATTTTGATGCTTTTGCCATGGGCGTCTCGTTTCCATACCTAGGTTCGCCGGCGGAAGGTATAAAGATGATGGGGACCGGCCTGAAGACGGGGCTATAGAGGTCGCGGAAGGCCTCGACGACGCAATCCAGCTGCCTTGTCCCAAGCATCAGCCCTTCCTTGAAACCTGGATATATATTCCACCGGCCCGCTCCCAAGGGGTCAGGGAATTCCTGTCCTAGGTCATCGAGAGATACCTTATAAGACCCGCCATCGTCTTCTGGTTCGGTTGACGAAATTATTATAACCGTTCCAGTCGTGTCTGTAACTGTGCCCTGTTCCCGTAAGGCCAGGTTGGGCCCAGACTGTACTCTATTGATTTGGCGGTATATAAAGCAGACGGGTCCCGATGTGACTCTGATCTGTTGCAACTTGTTGTCGCCATCGTATTGCCATTGTGTAAGCGGTTGGGAACTCATCTCTGCAGTTGCTGCCTTGTGTAATAGCCCTGCTGCTTAGGGAGGGAGAATGACTTTTTCAATCGAGAGATTATGGAGGCGTTGGCTGTGCTCTATACCGCCATTGCCCTCTTTCATCATGGCTGCTCTACGTCATTGCATTTCTGGGAGTGGCGAGAGGCGGGTCTGTGAACTGGCTTGGCCGCACGGCCCTGCTCTCGTCTTCGTGTTGGCTGCTAATGGCTTCATTACGCTGGGTCACAATCGGATTCTTTCGTTTCAGGTCCACTGCGGACCTACCAAGCTCGTAGTGCGGTCAGTCGGCAAATGAACTTCCAGATTCTCGTCACAAATCTCCTCAAACACGGGTGGAGGGGTCCGGGTGGTGTCGTGTGATTTTGAGAAGACCCCTTAACAAAGGCCCGTCTCCAGAGGTGGAGTTGGGTGAGGTCCTGTCTAAAATGGTAAACCAACAAGCTTACTGCGGCGTGCCTAGATGAAGTTGGACAGCACAGACCTGTCGTAATAAACCGGAACAGCCTCCAGTGATGGGATAGGCTGGTGTTATCACCATCTGGAGAGGCGGTACCCAGGTGTGAGTGCGAATCTCTAGCGGTACCCCGGCGCCACCTCTTTCATTGGGCTCCAACGAGATTCCGATCGGCGCTGGTGCGAACTCGCGACCTGCGTCCGCAAGTGCGACATAGGTGTCCCAGCTTGCCGCAGGGCAAGGAAAGAGGTCACGGTCGTGGGGATCTTACAGTGGATACCGGAACGTGATGGGCTGCGACTAGTCTGTTGCGATGGGTGACGATCTGGGACTGCCAGCTAATGGGGGCTACCCCCGAACATGGAAGGGGCCAGGTATGCCACTCTATGGTAACGCGGGGCGAATGAGAGCATCTAGGGCGATTGATGCTTCGGCAAGCTGGGCCTGATATCGGTCGTGCGACATTTGAGCCACCCTGAGAGAGCGGAAGTGTGCAGCGGTCTCACGCAAGGTCTTGCCGTGTAGCAACTGTCCAGTGACACGCCTTCGTCAGTAACAGCCTGGTGGTTGTGGCCTAAGCCGAATGCGCTTACCTGGTCATTGGCCGAACAGGCCGACTTGAATCGCTTTACGCGCTCCGCGTAGGAGCCTTGGAGCTGGGCAAAGACGGTTGCAGCCGCGCGTACCTCTGCTCTTGCGGTGGGCCAGCGCACACACCGGGTGGCGAAATCTATCGCCGCTTCTCGTGCCTTGGTGTTTGGGGTTTGGGGTTTGGGGTTTGGGGTTAGCTGACGGGCGCTCCTTGTATGGTGAATATTGGTTGGCAAGCCTTGGTTGCGCTTGCGTGGAGGTTCGAGCGCTCGGCCCCTATCGCCCAAGGGTCGACTTCGCCTCCCTCCTCGCTCTGATTCATGCAGGCTTTATCGTTGACTGGCGCGTCGTAGCTTCCGAGACCGAGAGAGATGCGTTCCTCCCATGCTGCCTTTGACGATTTGACATACGCCTCCTAGGCAGTGTTTACTGTATGTCACTCAACAGGCTGGTCGAATTCGCGTCCGGAAAATTGCACTAGAAATACACTCGACGTTAGCATGGGCGACCTGCGTTGTCGGCTGCCCGGGCTGGCCTGCCGCGGTGATTGACACACGATGAGGCTTCCTAGGGAATTTTGCTCTGACACGCCGGGCACACCGCCGGGCCATCACAGAGATGCTTGGGGCTGATGTTCTCTCCATCGAAGATTCCCTGGATCATCCGCTTCACGCACGTCAGGCAGAAGCCGGCCGCGGCCCCGTTCTCTTGTTTGACGCTGTCTGGCTGTATCGCGATGCCTGATGGGCCATCGGCCGTTCTCGCGCTCGGATTCGCATAGGGTTATTATTGCTCGAGGCTGCTAGGTCGGCCAGACAGTAAGCAGTCGCTCTCGCCAGCAGGAGATCATCTTCACGTTCTGGGGTAGACTTACTCGCTGGGCTCCGCCGAGTCTTCCCTCAACTCTCTCATGCGCGCTCGAGAACGCGGTGGCGGGGAAAGCTTGAGAGGAGCCTTCATGGTTCGAAGCGGTTAAATCTGCAGAATCCGCTGTTCGACGTTAGCAGCGTCCGGGGCTGGCTGGAGAGGAGGGAGGTATTGCCTTGGGATAGCCAGCCAAACCCACAGAGTTTCTGACCGAGATTGGGCCAAGAGCCACGGGGCGATGAGGGGAGAAAAGAAATGATGGCGAAGAAGCAATTAAAACACTTTGGGGAAAATGACGTTGGCTCAGAGGTGGGATGCAATCAGGCTGAGGTCCGGATTTTTTATTGTTCCCTCGCCGCCTGCTTACCTACTTGCTCGATCTCAATGCAAATACAGGGTAGCACCACGGCGGTTGTGTCAGGACCTGGAAATGTCCTGTAAAATCGCAACATCATCTACATGTGGATATTCAGTTTAACAGCGGCTTTCTTGGTGTTGTGGCGCCGGCTCGGGAGCCACATGGCGCCAGGGGTAAATTGTCTATAAATAAGTGGGCGCGGAGGATTTCCTGATCAGACTACGGGATAGTGACCCGATCATCAGGGCAGACGCGGGGTCGGTGGGGGAGGGGCGATCAAAAGCATCAACGACACCATCTACGAAAGTAATAGAGGTAGAAACTTTACAGTAGCATATACTGCTACTTTTAATATACGCCGCTGCTTTAGGCACTGCCTTTATAATGCATCATATCTAGTTGTATATTCGTCAAAACTACCCCCCCCTATACTACGGTTACCGCCAGTTCCTCCGAGAACGGAATCTCACTGCAACTATGCCCGACGCCTCCCTTATCCATCACCGACCTGTGATTTTACAAAAATTTCCCTTCAACCTGCTATCATCCTCGCCAGTAAACACCTCGTCCCCATGGCTCACCCACTCAGCCAGGCGTCTGCACGCAATCCCGACACACTGTTGCCTGTCGCGCTTCGACGGGTCGCTGATGTTTACCCACAGCTCCGCGGTGCCGGACTTGCTCTTGTCGTGTACCAGCTTCCAAATCTCCTTCAAGGTCTCATGCCGTATCACGTCCCTCGGCCTCGGGGCTCTGTTTTTGGGGAGCTCGGCGGCGTCGCAGTCGTATATAATCATGACCTTGCCGCCCCCTTGCTTCGCGATCACCCCAAATGCGACGGCGTGCCACCACCCCTCTCTGGGGATTTCCTTGTCTTCGCCGATTGGAACACCGACCCAATTCGTTGGTGGCAGCGTCGACAAGCCGAGCCACGCTTTCTTGCCCTGCTTGCTCACGAGCCAGAACGACGAAGCTGTGGCACAGAACTCGCCTCTGCAACCGTCATCAGGGAAGATCGTCGACCAGCGCTGCGAGCTGCCACGATCTTTGTAAGCAACCAGCTTTTGGAACACAAATGGCTTGTCTTTTTCTCTGACGTTGCCCTGAGTCTGGCGTAAAAAGTCCAGAAACTGTTGCGATGTTGTTTGGGGGTCACTGGGCACGTCCAGAAGCTCGTCGGCCGGCATCCTTTCAATCATCTTGGTCCCGTGAAGCGACGGCAGCGTAGACTTGTTCAAGGGATATTCGCCTGCGAGAATGTCGAGAGAGCGGGATTATCTGATGAGGAAGTCCTTTGGCTGTTGCTCCTGGTAAGTGTTTGGCCCGAGCCTTCTCGCCCCAGTGCCTCTAGCCGCAATTCTCCATTGTTATGATAAACGGCCACCGTCCAATCAAGTAGTGCTGCTATATTTGGGGCATAGTAGGAATAGCCTTTGCTCTGCTGCGTTCGATACTCCCATGGTTGCTTTATATTTCGATTCCATCGTGCAGGGGGTAGATTTCCGTTGAGTATGCCAGTCGCCAACGGATTACTGATTAGGCAGTAGATAAAAGAGAAAGCATATAACGGCTGTGAGGGATGTATACATACAGCGCCGGGTGGTAAGGCACACGACTTTCCTTCGCTTTCAGTACCAGATGTCGGTTGAGGCGGCGAGATTCGCGAAAACAAAGATGGTGAATCAGTAACCGCTCCCACGCGCGCGTTCTCTACGCGCGTGGTAGTATAGAGAACGCGCTTTACGAGAAGCATCCTGACTCTGTTATTGGGTTAGCGGACATGCAAGGCTGGCTGCATAGATAATGGGGGTGCATTTTTCCGCGCCTGAACCTTTGTCAGTAAGATTCTTCTGCCTGGGGATAACTCCACAAACTCCTTGGAGAACTTCGCGGAGATGATCCAGCTTCGTAACCCACTTTATGGCTGGTTCAGAAAGACAACCGGCCTCTTCATCCATCTCTTCATCGCCCCAATCCTTGCCCTTTATATCACTGTCGTGCTTTGCTCTGCACTGTCTGTACTCCCCTCTGGCCTTGAAGCTTCGCTTCCAAATTTCGATGAAAGTGTGTATTTGCAATAGATAGGTAGCCGATGACAAACTCGCGCTGCCTGACGTTAGTATTGTGTACGGAGGTAAGCTCCTGGCTTGGTGATAAGCCCCTCCCCAAAAGAACAACTCACTGGCGTCCAGGCCTTCTGTTTCCCACATGCCAGGCATGATTCATGCCCTGATCCTCTTCTGGTCAGTAATGACGTAATAGCCAAAGGCGTAAGAGGCGCTACTGACAGCCTTGCGATGGCGGAGGGGAAAGGCATTTTTCCACAGCCTCACGGTTGCAAAGCATTCTGTGAATACGGCTAATGTAAAGGCCAGTTCTTGATTCCATCGAATACTCATTCTCCATAATGGGACGGTCTTTGGCACGGAGACTTCCTACGAGCAATGTCACTGAGGTTTTTCGTATGCATTGATAAGAGGAGATGACAGAAGAGAGGGAGAGGAGGAGAGAGAGAAATGGTGAGGGCGGTGAGCCCTTTCCCAGCGCCAGGCAGTATGTGACCAAAAGGTGCGTGCCTGCAAACGCAGCTCTTGGCGATGGCGGCAAACAGCTTTTGCGGTCCTGCAATACTGCCACTCACTCCCCTTTGCAGTTAAAAGCACCAACCCCCCTTCCTTTTCTATTCCCATATTTCATTCTAAACTCGATTTATTCATCATCTTTTGCAGCCTCAAGTCAGCTCTTCTCTCCACTTCCCACTACGCCCTGAGGGTAAGCAGATCCGCCTCCAGCTCTCTTGCACGCGCCTCATCCAACTGCCTCCCTTTCGAACCAAGATTTCGCACACGAGCAAGGCCGGCACCTTCGAGAGCCGCCCGGTGGTTGTCATCTTCTACAATAAGGAGGGAGATACGTCAGATACCCGTAAAGAGCACTCCCTCATCCAGGTACTCGTTCGTGACCACGGCAGCAGCTGACATAGAATAGTACCCCGCGATCTCTCCGTAGGGACACAACCGCAGATATGAACCGAAACGACAAGCCCCGCGCGGGTAACCCTTCTGATGCAATCTTGAGTCGCTTCGACAACCTCATGGCAGAGGTAGAGCCATACGCAGAAGCCATTGCCCGGCGTATGGCCGAAACGAAGAAGGGAAGCAAAAATGAGGGAACGACCGGCCAAGGTCCTCTTGACGATCGTGAAAAACTACTGCAAAACCTCGACCCAAGCGACCCTCTCTATGCGGTCGGCCTTCGATTGGACCGCCTGATTGCAGAGGTGGAACCAGATGCAGAAGTTACTGCACAGCGGATGACTGAAAGGGAGCAGCAGGGAAGCAAACATGAGGGAACGACCGGCCAAGGTCCTCTTGACGATCGTCAGAAACTGTAAGACCTCGACCCAAGCCACCCTCTCCAATGCGGTCGGGCTTCGCTTGGACCGCCTGATTGCAGAAATGGATCCAGATGCAGAGGTTGTTGCACAGCGGATGATCCAAAGGGAGCAGGGAAGCAAACATGAGGAAGGCATCCAGCGCGGGCATGGACGGCACGACACCTAATCCCTGTATGGAGTAGGATTCTCACAGGCACGGACATGGATATGGAGAGCTTCATGGTCATCAAGGTTGACAGGGCAAAGTTAGCTAGCTCAGCTGCCATGTAGAAAAGCAGCCGGGAGAAGATATAGCTAAACAGAACCACTGATCATTAGATATTGCGGCCGATTTGGAAGTGTCGAGTACTACTACTATAACCGCATAAATTTGACCAAACGATCTAAACAACATTCATACAAGATCATGCCCATGTATCTTTGGCATTACAGCGCCGCATCAACCTGCCGAACTCTCGAGATAGGAAAATATTCAACACAAAGATATACCAACACAACAAACGTAAAGCCCCTGCACCATCACCCCTCATTCCTCGTCTCCGCCATTCATACATCCAAAATCGCTGAGCAGTGTCATCCTTCCTTTGTTCCTCTGACGGACAAGGCTGTGCGTCTGATGGGACGATCGTATGTGAAATAGGTGGACGGGAAATTGCTGTCCCTGGCGGCGAACGCGACCGACTGCTTGACCCTCGTGGTGGGGCATGAAAAGCTCTCCGAAGATGATGAGATAGTTGCAAAATGTAAGCGCGTCCGTGCCGGTGCCAACGAGGTTGGCCGTGGAGATGATGACATGTGCCTCCTGGGATTCGATCGCTTGTTTCTCAATCGCCTTAAGCTGGCCATCTCTCTGCCTCGCCACACTCTTCGACGAGACGCGGTGGACGACGACCTTGCCGAGAAGCTCTCTGTGGCCACGTAGGATGACTGCTAGGTGGCCAGTGAGGCTCGGAGTAGCAGCAATGACGAGGACGTGCTTCTGCCGCTCTCTCGACCCCGAGCCGCGATCGCCATGCGCCATCAGGAGAATCCTGGTCACCTCTCGAAGCCAATCGTGCCCCTGGTGTAGGTGGGCGGATTGGGAAATGAGGCCCCGGTCGCCTTCCTCGATGTCCTGGTCAACTTCCTCGGCGCGGGACGGGTAAGTGCTCGAAGAGCGGCTCATGGTAAGCTGGGCGGACGCTATGGCGGGCATGATGGCTGCACAGAAGTACTGGGTGAAGACGGGCATCTTGACCAGAATGTTGAGGCCGTAATCAGGACGGATGCCCTGCCTCGACAATCCCTCCCGGCAAATCTTTCCCAGCTCTTCGAGATCGCCCGCCAGGCTCAGCGGAACCGAGACTGTCTTGATCACCTTTGTGTAGTCTTGGCGAGAGCCTGCGACAGTCTGGTCCAGAATCGGGCTGCCGCCAGTCCTTGCTATTATCATTGGCTTCAGAAACTGGGCGAGGTCGGCGGCAAATGCTGCCGTGAGAGCTAGACTGTCTGTCCCATGGCCCGCAGACGACTGTACCTTCGAGAACCGGCCGTTGAATGTAAGCAATTCCGTATTCACCCGATCGGCCTCGCGCTCTGAGGTGAAGAGAACTCGACAGATGCTTGCTATGTCAAGTGGCTTCGTCGATATCGGCGTCGCGCTGACAAAGCACCATTGAGTCCTGCGAGGCTTGGAACTGGAAAGCCGGTGAATATCGTCGACTCGTTTCCAGAACTCGGTCGCTCCATCTTTGATCGAGTGACATTCGTCGAACACGAACAACGACGGCACTATCGGCATCGGAAACCAGAGGGAGGCAGCGCCCGACCGGCCGGCGTAGAAAATGTCCACGGGCATCCGAAACGCCTGCGCGGCGCCCGTCTTGTGGCTTACGACCGCGGAGGATATCACAAAGACCAGCCTGCTCTGGCCTGCGGCTCGGCCGCCGTTCGAGTCAGCATCGAACCTGACTCCCTTCTTGTCCCTTAGCTGCCTGACAGCCGCGGTGGAGTTTGGGTTCCTGATTGCCTCTTTCGCATGGGTCGCCGGCACCCTGTTGGGGTTGGCGGTGATACCAACCATCAGGTTCGCGGCGGGGTACGACTCGAAGCCGGCGAGGGCATCCACGCCCGGTGTGGCAAACGGGTGGCTCACCACATGCCCATCCGTCCACGAGAGCAACTCGACGAAGCGGTCGGGCACCTGGGACCCCTTGGCCTTGACTTCCGGTAGGTAAAAGTCGGCAGCCCTCGCAACCCATTGCTCGACGAGGTGGGCGGGGCATACGACGAGCGAGGGGCCTCCCGTCAGACGACTGACATATCGGCTGCTCAGGGACCCTGCGACGCAAACGCACTGGATGCCGTAAGGATCACCCGCGGGGCATGGAGACGTGGTGGTGCCGTGGTTATGAATGTCTGGATGCTTGTGGACATGCGCTTCGGACAGTAGCAACAAGCGTATGACGGCGATCAAGGCCATGTTACAGTGGGTTTTGCCCATTCCCGTGGCGTCGGCCAAGATCTGACCTTGCGGCTGAAACCTGCTGCGCAATGACTTCTTGATAAACTGAAAGACGAAAGCAAGCTGGGGAAGGGCAAGGCTCTGGCCCGTCCCAGGAACCACGAAGCCGCTTTTGATCTCGGTCGGGGTCGCGCAGAAAAAGGCGCAGATGCCATCCAGGTCGTCTGGTGGAAGAGTGTTGATCTGATAAAGCAGCTCAAGGGTGGCGACTGTGCCACTGCTCTCCTGTTCGTTCGAGTCATCGTTCGACTGGCCATCGTCGGTTGTGAGGTCGATGACCTCGCAAGGCCTGCGTTCAGAAGCATCAGTGCCGCTGTCTTGGGCAGGGTATTCGGAGCCGATCGTCTCTGCGATGTCTCTTTCATCAAGCGATCCGTTGCTCTCAGCGGCCACGTCCTCAGTGTGAGCGTGCTCGTCATCCGCATCTGCGTCTTCGGCGACCGTGTACTGAACGTCCATGTGGTTGGCATCTTCAGGGCTTTGAGCGTCCGCTCCGTCACAGAGATCGCTTTCTGCACTGCCCACGCTCAGACCGGCATCGGTCATGGCTTCGTCTTCTCCGCCCAGAGAGGCGAAGGGCAGAGGGGATGCCGCGTTGCTGTAGTCCACATCTGACTCCTGCGGGGCCGCCGATAACGATCGACGGCTGGACGGCAGAGGCGAGAGCTGGGTGGCGCTGTCATCGGCATCGGCATCGGCGACCATGGGATTGAGATTACCCGGAACCAGGAACTGCGGATCCGACTGGGGGGGCACGTTGGTTTGGCTGCGATTGAATGGCTGAACAAGGCCGTCTGGGCCCAGCATGCCGGGAACAAACATTACGTCGGGTCGATGAAGATACGTTGGGTGGGTGCTCCTGCGATACTGGACAAGCAACAGGGCGACCGCCTAGGTCCCTGAATGCTTGAACGAAACGCTCTCTCCATCCACGATGGCTGTCCAGCCGTCAGGGTGGTGTTCATAGTCCCTTGTTGCCGCAGATAGGAACTTCTGATGGCTAAAATGCCAATGCTGCATAACTGTTCCTGCTGGGAGGTGGTCGACGAGGAACTGCGTCAAGCACCCTCGTTGTTCATCAGCGCCCTCGTAAGCCGGTATGAGGTAACACATCGACCCCAGTATCGGGCTCGGCTGCGCGGGGGATACGAAGGTTGTCGGAAGACCCATCGGTGGGCTGTACGGTGCGATGCGGCGCTCGGGGTCTCTGTTTCCACCACCATCGTCAGCACTCGAACGGCCAAAGAGGGAGGGACGCTGGCTTGGAGATATGCAGACCTGCTGGTGCCCTGACGGCGCTGTTGCTGGCGGCGATGCATTTTGACGAGCGGCGCCGCGAAATTTTGGCGTGAGCTCGGAAATCGTTGGCTAAGTGACGAGAATGGAAGACGTCAGATGAAGAACCGCACAGCGGGGCAGTCTGATGGGGGGAAGGGAGGCGAGGCGAGGCGAGGCGAGGCGAGGCAACCAGGGAAACCTACCTTCTGATCGGTTGAGATTGATTCAGGCACTTCGGGGTGATGAGGATCGAGATGCGGAGGGACGAGGTCGCAAAGAAGAAGCAACAGAAATGAAGATTGAATGTGCCCGCGAGGTGGGATGTGGAGCAGGTTGGGGCCCGCAGGGTGGATGCCTCAGGCCGAAAGCCCGGATTTTTTGTTGTTCCCTCGCCGCCCGCTTACGTACTTGCTCGATCTCAATGCAAATACAGGGTAGCACCACGGCGGTTGTGGCAGGACCTGGAAATGTGCCGTAAAATCGCATCATCTGCATGTGGATATTCAGCTTGACAGTGGCTTTTTTTGGTGTTGTGGCGCCGGCTCGGGAGCCACAGGGCGCCAGGGGTAAATTGTCCATAAATAGGTAGGCGCGGAGGATTTCCCGATCGGACTACGGGATAGTGACCCGATCACCAGGGCGGATGCGGGGTTGGTGGGGGAGGGCGATCAAAAGCTTCAACGTCATCACATGGGAAAGCGACCAAAGTAGAAACTGCGTACATGCATCCGCTGCTATCACTGTTTATGAGGATGCCCGGGAAGCAGGCATTCTCTTTGAGGTGGTAGACGCCTAGTCGGTGGATCATGTTGCTCGCGAGTGTTTTGCGCGAGCTAGGCTGGCTTCTCTTACTGCTGGCGACCTGGGATTACGCGTGTGCTGCGTAGCTCGAGCTCGAGGCATGGATACCCAGGCGTCGACGGATTTGGGCGATGTATTCAGTCAAAGGAAGCACTGCTATGATAAGCAAGTATCGAAGGTCGACTTTGCATTACTAAAGAGCTAACCTACTACCCTCATCTCAGGGATTCATCCCGTATTCCACCAACCTACGCAACGCGTTTCTTCCTCGGCGCGTGAGTATCTTCCAAGGAGGGAAATACTAGGGGTCTCGACGAAGCGGGTTCAGGTCATTTCCCTGAGCGTCATACTCCTTCAACTGGATACGGTCTATGCAACCTGCGCTGAAGCGTTGCCCCATGTCAAAAGCCGGGCGGATGGGGTTGAATCCTCCAAAGGCCGTGAGGTTGCTCCTGGCCCTCAGCGGCTCCCATTTCTCAATGTCGTCGGCAAATGGCTCCATGTTGAACTGCAATTGGCGAAGCGGGGTTTGACTGAAACTCGTGTGTTTTCGTATGCCCAATTCTGACACAGCACAAGCCACGAGGTGATGAAGCACCCAGTTCAGTGACCTACGCACGTCGGCCTCCCGCGTGTCATGTTTGATGCTGATGCACCAATCCCTGAATCGAAGATCGCTGTTGCCGCCGTAAAGGTAGAGACGTTTCTCGTCATCAATCTCGTACAGCGAGTCGCTCGGGTCGCTGGGCTCTGGGAACACTCGCGTTCGGCGCGGCACCATCTTGACGTTGTGCAACAAGGTCATAATCCTGTCTCCGGAAAGGCCCCGCATGGCCTGCATAGCAGCAAACATGGCAATATATCCCGTGGCCCAGTGCCCCGGTCGGCTAGTCAAGGGAAGCACGTATGCCATGAATGCCGCGGGATGTCCGATCTCCGTCAGGATCTGGCGCCAAACCTGAATGACATAGTCTGCTCGCTCGCTTCGTCCGGTGGTGTGAGGATCCAGCACGTACAAGTGTGGCGCCTTCTGTGTCTCTTGTTGATGGTACCTATCGAAGATGATTGCGACCCAGTCACCGGTGCCTCGGCCTACTTCGACCATACTGACGAGGAATCTCATCCCAGACCACCGACGACGCAAGGCGGCTGGGTCCTTTTCGCAAAGGTCAAATGGTATGTAGGGTAGATTCCAGCGCCGAGCCTCGGGCTCCGAGCTCAGTGCCACCTTCTTGTCGGGATGGATGACCAGCGGCTGGCTTGCGACGTAGAACAATCCACCCAGGCCCTGTGCCTGACCATGTAGTACTGCCATCATCTCAAGCCCGTTGGGCTGCTGACAATCTTGCAGCCGAATCAAGAAGTTGTGCGTGTCCGCAAGATAGGCCCACCAACCTTTACCCTTGGAGGATGCGTCATGCTTGGCTGTGGTTCCATAGTGCTCCCGAACTTGCTGGCAATCTTCACGGTTTAAGGTGGCGTTTGGCAGGTTGCGCAGCTCGCCAGACCAGTCCAGGCGAACGAAAAAGAATGTCGGATGAGGTCCCAGGGTAACATCGAGGCTGCGGCCGATGCTCATTTCTTCGCCGCTTCGGTAACAGAGTCCGTTGGTCTCCAGCGAAACCATCACGACCTCAAGCTTGCCGCCGTCGCGGCCCCATCTCCCAATCTTCTCGTCAGACCCAGATGCCTTGCCGTTTTTTCGATTGGCGTCATTGCCATCGATGAAAGGAACGATGACTCTGATGGGGTCGCGGCTCGGGGCCATGATTGCTGTCAAGTTGCGGGCGTGTGAAGAAGAGCTCCGGGGTATTCTTTCCAGTGCTGGGCTGGCAGAGGCGCGGTCGACTTTGTCCCTATCTTCTTGATGGCCCGAGATCGTGTTACCCGTGTGACTGTAGCTGCAGAAATAGTCAGAAGTCTTTCTTAGGTTCAAGGGCCTCCCTGTTCATGGGAACTAACCTGTTGGCTAGCTGTGGGAATGCGGTGCTTAAAAGGCTGGGGTGTGAAGCATGCAGCTGCAGAGCACAATCGCGTGAGGCTAGAGAGAATAGTGATGAAATCGTGGCTGAGGGACGTTGCCTATCTGCGATAGAGGACCTGAGGGCCAGATACTCGGCGAGAGAGAACTGAACGGGCGAGCGGGCGCTGGTGTAGAGAGGGGAATGGACCAAGGAGAGAAGGAGAAGTGGATGAGGGAGGTGAAAGGGGGAGAAAGGCAAAGGAGTGATGATGGCGCAGATTTGAAGAGAAACGGCAGTGCAGTGAATAACTCCTGTGATCAGCTCCCAGACCTACTAAGAGGGCAGCGAAGGCAAGTCGGGCGTTTGCAATCGCGCCTCTTTATAACAGCTGCTAGGTCTGTGCGGTAAATACAGGTTTGGGGTTGTTTACCCAAACAATAGCAGAGCGGAAGCAGAATCAAGCTTGCTAGTTGTCTCCTCGCCATTCGCACTCGCACCCTCTCTTCACACACGAGCTTTCCAATTACTTTCATCTTTGGTTGTTTACCTAGAAGCTACGCGATCGCCTCTCTGGTTTCAACCCTACAGGTTCAACAGCCGCAGTTGAGATTGGCCTTGATGCTCCATCACTTCGTGGGGCAGTCGATGTGCAGTGATTCACTGTCACGCCACAGAGCCTACTCTATATATATACCTGCACTCACATTTATCTCAACTTCCTCCACCCTCCCGCACTCACTCCTCCTTCACACTCTTCATCACTTCGCTCCCGCATCTCAAACCTCCCTCTCTTTGTTTCTCTCTCTCTCTCTCTCTCTCCCTGACACACAAAACCCACCACGCCGCTACGCGTAAGTACATGCATTCTTCCGCCTCTCTCACCAGTGCTTGGCTGACTGAGCTTCGTTCTTGCCGTCATTGCAGCAGACGACCAACATCCGTCTTCCACGACAATGCCACGGCAACAACAGCAACAGCAGCAGCAACAGCAGCAACAGCAGCAGAGGCAACAGCCCCGACCCATCTACGCCCTGAAGCTCCTCGTCGGGCCACAATATCACCCCTGGCCGGCCAGCTACAGCACCAGTGATGTCGAGTGGGCAGAGAATTGCAGGATCCCCCCGATCAACGTCAGACAGAGCTGGAGCAAGACAACACGCTTGACGGGCGACTCGACCCTCAGGCTGTCTCCCGAGAATCTCGCGGAGCAGTTCCCAGGCCTGAAGCCCACCGGGGCCTACGAGTTCGTGGAGAAGTACTTTGGGCGGAGCTGGCACCAGCATGTGTGGGAGGTGAGGGATCTACTCCTCAGGATGCGCGACTCAAGGCTCGCCAACAACTTCGGCCTGCAGGCAATGCTGGCGGTCTTGTGCCAGGGCAACACGAAGGCGACCGCCATGCAGGAGTTCATCAAAGTGCTGAACACGACCCCTTGGCGAAATGGAAAGGGAGAGGGCTCTGACCCCCGACTCGACGAGGGAGACGAGCTCGTCGACGCCGAGCTGCCCGGCCGCACCGAGAGGGATCGCATTCGAAACGAGCTGTACACGCGCCGGTGGGTGCTCACGTTCTTCAACTTCAACGACGTCCACTGGGTCGCCGCCGTGTTTGACAGCCTGCGATGCACACTGACGCTCTACGACACATTCGAGTCAAACCGCGAAAAGAGAGCGAAGGCGGCCGGTCTGGCGTGGAGGAGCTTTGCCCTGAACATGGGCATGCCGTGTGGGACTCTCGTCATATCCCCCGCCCTGCCTGAGCAGCCAAACGACTGGGCCTGCGGTTACATCGGCCTCGTGAACTTGTTGCTGGCGACGCGGTGCCGGCAGGGAGACCAACACATTGAAGTCTCCCACCAGGACTTTCCCAGGATGTGGCTGCACGCCGACGCCCGTCCCGCGAGCTATGAGAAGATGCCAAACCCGGGCTACCCCTTCTTCCCGATACCGGACTGGACATACGGCGCCGGCAGCAGCAAGGAGGCGTGGCGACGCGCCAGCACGGTGCTGCACGCCATGATGGCCAACGAGCTCGGCATCAGATCGCTGGGCGATCTCGGACGCTACGATGCGGGCAGGAGGAACAATCAGCAGGCAAACGAGCCGTACGAATTCTCTTTCCACTTGCCGTTTCCCGGAGAGCCCATCGCCCTTCGGATTCCCAGCGCCAACGATTGGAAGACAAAGGCTACGACATACCCCAAGCACGCGCCTATCTTGAGCGGCTTCACGAGGCCGCCGACTGTAGCAAACCCCAAGCCGGGCGTCTGGGCCCCCTTTCGAGACTACATCTACCGAAACCTACCAGGCGAGGCAGGGTCAGTCGCCGCGTTGGCAAGGCCTCGTATACGATGCTGGAACCCAAGCAGCAGCCGCTTCTTCAAGGAGAATCTCCCTCAAGCGTCGCAAACCGTGCAGACCGCCATCAGCCTCTCATCGGGGACGCAGCTGAACAACCGCCCATACGATATCATCTCGGTGTCATCGGGCCGACCTGGCGAGTAAGGGGCATCACCAACTTCATAGGACGAGGACGCCACTGCCAGAGGGGGGATATGGATTTACAGGGTAGCAGCTTATCTGGCTTCGGGAATATAGTCACACGTGCTTCTGCAGTATACAGAGGACAGGAACTTGATGCTGGAGGAGGATGATGGTTCTGTGTACATGGGGTTTACCAGGGGAAAGGGGAGTTTGATGCTTGCGCGGATTCAAGACTCAGTTTCGAGGGAGAGAACTATATACCACGCTTAGTGAATATACTGCCTTAAACTCCTGCTATGCGGAGCGTATAATAGCCTCCTTGGTAAATACTACACATATATCTACCCAGGTAAAGACACAGCGCCTAAGTGCGAGGGTCAATCACTTACAATACCCCGGCGTTACTTTCTCCACTGGACTCAAACCAGATTCCGGCCGTTAATAGTAGTTGTGGGGAAATAGCGGTCTATTTCTATCTCTAATAGAAGCTATCTAGAAGAGAAAGAAGAAGGAAGAAAGCAGCAGAAGACATCGTCTTCTATAGCGAACGGGCTACGGGGCAGTCGCGGCTTGCAACATGAGGAGGATCACGTGGATCCACACGTGATTCTCAACACCTCCCCTCAAGCCTCGCTGCCCCAGCCAAAACGAATTGAAGTCATCTCCAGATCTCAATCAACGGTGCCCTTGTGGCTTTTCCCGGACCTTCCTGACCATCCTGGTCTTCCAATTAACATCAAAATAACGCCTTTCCTTCATTCCAACATGATCATTCCAAGCAGTCTCACGAATCTCGCGTGAGCGGTCTTCAGGAGTGGCTTTGTGAGGCCATCGGCCGTCATCTCATCTGTCTGGATCTGTTGTATCTCAAAGGATCCCATTTCCAAACGATTGATGATCCATTTGAATCGGATATCAATATGACGAGTCCTCGCCACGTTGTTCTTGTTCAAAGCCGTGATTCTCGCATTCTGACTGTCAGTAAAGAGAATCATCGCCGCCTGGTTGCCTGCTTTTAAGTCCATCATCATTTTCCTGATCCAAATTGCTGACATCCCTGCCGGCGTCAGGTTCATGAACTCTGCCTCCGTCGAACTCGCGGCCACGATCGTCTGCTTCTTTGATTTCCACAAGACCGGGCCATCTCCAACGAACACTATATGACCCGCCGTTGAGAATCTCTCCGCGAGGTCGTCCGCAAAGGAGGCATCAGCATACACCCTCGGGTTGAGGTTGTCATAGTTGTATTTGCCCCCCAAGCGGATGGCTAGCTTCTTCGTGCCATATAGATATCTGAATAGATGTTTGATGATCTCTTCGTGAACAGAGATAGGGCCTGAGTTGGCCTCGCACATCTTTTGGACCGTATACGTGATATCAGGTCGTGTTCCAATCGAAATGTAATTCAAACTTCCAGTTCTCTTTAGCCACTCCTTTGAAGTCATCACGGCTTTTCCCTCCTTCCAATTGTGAGGGATCTCCTTCTTTGGGGGCCACGGCGTTGGAGCCGCGTTCTGGATGTCCGGAGCGAACTTGTCAATGACCTTCGTGATGTATTTCTCTTGGTTGATGTAGATGAGTCTCTTTTCCCTGTCTCTCTTCATCTGGAGGCCTAGGAACGTTTCGACTTCCCCCAAGGCCTTCATCTCGAACATCTTCATCAATTTGACACCGATCTCGTCGATTTCCTTCGTTGTAGCGGCGGCCACAATCATATCATCCACATAGAGGATAAGGATGGCCCCGGTCTTCTCATTTCTGAAGATGCAAAGCTCTGTGGAGAGAGGTTCAAACCCGATCTTGCCCATCGCCTTTGTTGCAACTTCAAACCGCCACAATGGTGATCCAGGGTGGCCGTACAGGGCCTTGAGAAGGCGGCAAACACGGCCTGTTCCATCATCAAATCCTTGTGGCTGCTTCATGAAGACTTCCTCCCTGACGTCGGCATTAAGGAAGGCTGTGACCACGTCAAACTGCTTCCATTCGAGGTCTTGGGAGGCCAGAATCGTGCAGAAGATTCTGACTGAAGCCATGTGGGCCACGGCGGCATAGATATCCTCAGTGGCATAGTCAGTGCCCTTGAGTTGATCTCCTCGGATCACCAGTCTCGCTCTTGCGATAGGATCTTTTCCAACTGGATGTTTCTCATCATAGACCCATCTGTTATCCAAGACAATGCCCTCTCGTGGCTTCTCAACGAGGATCCAGGTCTTCTTCTCCTCGAGGCTGTCCATCTGCTTCTTCATTGCCGGAAGCCACCTCTGACGATAGTCCGATTTCTTCTTGGCTTCGTGCCAGTTCCGAGGAACAGGAGATCCCTTGTTGAGCTGCTGGATCACCTTCACGGTTGTGAACACTAGCAGTCTCTTCTTTTCTTCCAGAATCTGGTCTCCTTCCCGATAACGAATCTCTTCGTGGATCGTCATCCCAGCTCTCTTCCTCCTGTCACCTCCATCGAGGGTCTTATAGTCAAGCGTTGGCTTATTTCGAGTCGATCGTCTCGGTCGTTCGGCGGCAGCATCATGGTCGGCAACTTCTGCAGTCTCGGCGACTCCTTGGACCTCTGCGGCTTCGTCAGTGGGTGCCTGAGGCATCTCTTTGTTCTTTTCTCTTTCAAGGCGGGCGACTAGGGAGCTTTCTTCTTCTTCCCACAACTCTCTCAAAGGCGGCAATTCGGGCGTTTGGAGTTGGCTTCGTCCCTCAGCTTCATCGCGAATCTGCTTCTGCAGATCATCCTCCTCGTCAGCTTCGAAATGGTACTCAGAGACTTCCACTTCCTCCCCCGACTCCTCGTCCACAATGATGTCGCCCAGGTTCAAGTCGGCGGCGCCGCTCCCGGCCTCCTTTGCCTTGACCTGCTCGGCCTGGTCTGCCTCCACGCCCTCCTGCTCGGCCTGGTGCTCTGCTTCCACCTCCAGTCCTGAAGGTGGAAGTTGGGCCTTCTTCTTCTGCGGGCGAGGGATTGGGATCTCGTTGTAGATGATCCTGCCCCCATCTTCCAAGTCTGGGTCGATGAGAATCGCCTCAAATTCAACAGCAGGTTCGTCAGGCTTCCTGTCATCGTTTGTTTCTTTGAATCTGACATCGCGGGCGCGCACAACCTTCCCTTCATCGGGAAGGTAGATCTTGTAGATGTGGCCGTTCAGTCCTTCCATTCCCACAAAGAACCCTTGGGTTGCTTTCGCATCCATCTTGGCGCTGCGGACTCTCTGAGGATCAGGCTTTTTGACATAGGCCACACATCCCCAAGTTCGAATGTGCTTGACGTTGAATTTATAGGCGACTCCGATGGCCTTGAACATCCCCTCGATCGGTGATAACCCCTTCTAAACGCTGGCCTCCATGAAGAAAGGCCAAAGGGTCTCAGGAAGGCCGGTCTCAATGCACGTTGCCCTGGCTGAATCCATGAGGGCTTTGCCGGCTCGTTCAATGACTCCGTTCTGTTGGGGAGCATAGGGCGAGGAGGTTCTCAAGATCCAGCCATCCTCATCCGACCAGTCCTTCATTTCTTTGCTGATGAATTCCTTTGCGTTGTCAAAGCTCATCACCTGGACTTCAAACCAGCCGCTCGAGATCCTGACTTGCTTCTTCCAGGCCTTCAGTTTCTTCACAGCTTCCTTTCTCGAAGCGGCCAAGATCAACCATTGATATCGTGACCAAAAGTCGATGCCGTGGAGAGAATAACGTTGACCTCCATGGCCAATTGGTGTATGTTCTATCGTATCCCAGAAAACATACTGAAGAAACTCATTTGTGACCACCAGAGGCGTGCGACTGATGATTGCTTCAAACTTAGCCAAGTGACAGGCTCTGCAATAGAACTCCTTGATCGTGTTCTCATCAATCTTTATTCCCGGCTTCTTACAGACCTCTATGACTCTGTCTTTGCCGGCGTGGCCGAGCCTTCGATGCATCAGAGCAAATTCCACATTTTCTGTTGTTGCTCTGAAGGGTAAGAGGGCCAGATCGATGCCTCCTTTTGGCTGCAGGCACTCAAGGGTTGCAACGTCGCAATTCCAGACTATCTTTGCAACTGGAATGTAGTCTTCTTCTTCTTTGAAGACCAGTAAGTCGTTAACCCCGTCCATAAGGATGTTCTTTCTCTTGAGGACTCCCAGGCTAAGCATATTGGCTGCTCCCTGAGGGCAATAGAAGACATTCTCCAACGTGAAGGTGCCCGCCGGGATGGGGATCACAACTGTGCCCTTTCCCTCAACATCCAAACGGCCTCCGTTGCTCGTTTCCATTGAGTCTGGGATCTTCAACTCCTGAAGATGCGTGAACCAACGGGTATCGTTGAAACAGTGTTGTGGGCATCCTGAATCGACGATCACATCATCTGTGGTGATTCCTTTCGCTGTGAGTGATAGGTTCACAATCTTCTTGTCTGCGGCAATGATCTCTTCCTCCCCGTCAGTGACGGATATCGCGCTGAAGCCATCGCCGGAGACATCGTCTTCCCGGTCGTCATAGTCGTCATGGTCGTCACCTTCGTCTGAAAGGTCTGAGAGATCGGGGAGAGCGAGGAGCTCGAGACGGCTCCTTTCGAAGGCACTGAAATCATTTCCTGGTGCGAAAATATGAGCACCTTGTGGTCGTTGATGAAGAGATGCTTCAATGCAAAAGGTTGATATGTTCCCGACTGCAACCACTGGGGCTTTGGGGTCTGAGGTGGCGCCTGGGCTGGCCTCATTGATCCTCGAGGGGCTAATTGAGGGCTAGGAGGGGCCACTTGGTTATCATCGTCTCCTTGAGACGTGCTTGAACTCGCCGTCTTGGCGGTTTGGTTGTCTTGTTGTTGAAGTTGTGAGAGCTTCTATCACGACTTCGTCTTTTACTTACTCCTCTCCTTGGAAGCGGAAAGGGCTCATAACCTGTGGAGAAATAGCGGTCTGTTTCTATCTCAAAGGGAAGCTATCTAGAAGAGAAAGAAGAAGGAAGAAAGCAGCAGAAGACATCGTCTTCTATAGCAAACGGGCTACGGGGCAGTCGCGGCTTGCAACATGAGGAGGATCACGTGGATCTATACGTGATTCTCAATAATCTCTATGTCAAGAGTTTTTCTATTTTAAGAGTCTGGTAACCTAGTGCAGCGCTATAATACCTAGGATATATTATAAAGTAGTTATAAGCTTTATAATAATACTAAGTATATTAACTCTAAGGTAAACTAAGGTTTTATTATAAAATATATAATAATCTTAGTTACTAAAGAAATTTTTTTATATAAATATTTATAATTATTAAAGGGAAAATTATAAAAGCTTTATAAATTAATAAATAATTAATATTAAATAAATAAAAAAAAGAAGTTATATTTGATAAAATTTAGTAAATTATAGTATATTTATAAATTAATATAAACCTAATTATTGCCCTCGATGATTCTTGAACACTGCTGTACCCACTCACTATCTCTACTTTGGAAAACAAAAGCAATATACTCTACTGGATTATCTAAAAGCTCCTTAAGGGTCCTTAGCCTTTCCAGTAGATATTCCTGATTAGCTAGTTGAAGATTCTCAGATTTAATACTACCTAATCGACTGCCACCCTTAAGCCAACCAACCGCTCCAATTATATTATTGGTAATTTTATATTGCTCTAAATGGTAAAATATCTTTAGTTAATATCTCAACCTAATAATACCAAGGAATTGGGGTTTCAGACTTACCTGTTGCCTCTCGTACAGCCTGCATACTTAACATACAGGTAATCTTCTCTTGCGCTACGGCGTTTGGTCCCCTAGATCTTGGTTCCGTAAACTCCTTTGGCTTAAGGAACCACAGCATACGCAGGGCAAAAAGGAAGGCGCGGGCCTCTCTCCTCTTTAGTCGAACGGGCTTTGGATCGATGATGAAGCCGGGCCGGCTTTTATTCGCTTCGTACAGGACCATGCCCTCAGTCATGCCAATGGTAATAGCCAGCATGCACAGGAGCTCGACCTCTGGCTCCCCCTGGTACTTTAGGAGGAGGGTCAACCCCTTCTTATAGTGGTTGATGAGCCCGGCGTTTCCACCTTCTTTGGTCCCGCGCTCTGCGTTGGAAACCAGGATATCGTAGCCGTCTCTTAGCGCGGGTGGCAAGCCCTCTCGGAGGGGGAACTTGCAGCCGAAGCTAATGTAAGCCGACGCTCTCCTTCGCTTGGCCGCCCGCTCGTCTTCGGGCGCCGACCGGCCGCCCTTTCGCTTTATGATATCAAAGGCGCTGGGCAGAATCGGCTCTCTATCCGGTATCAGCTCGTAAGCCACAGTGGCCGTCACCGTTCCGCGTGCGTCGCCAAGGGCCCAGCAGACGCGATGCTCCCGCAGCGCGTCTGCTATATGAAGCCGCCAGTGATCGGCGGCGTTCTCGGCGCTGTTAACGGCAGACGCCTCCCTGAAAAGAGAGCTCAGGGCTGCTAGCCACGTCATGTCCTTGGAGCAGAGCGTCTTATCAGTAGCGCTCGTAGCTAGGCCAGCGCTGGCGCTCGCGACGAGAGACTTGGCCACCTTCTCTGCAAACTTGTTATAGCTAAGCAGTTCGGTAGTAATTGCGCCCTGCCCTTGCCCTGCTGGCTTGCCAAGGGCCTTATTGATGGTGGCCACAAGGGCCCCGAACTTCCTATAAAGCGAGTTAGACTCCTCCTTGGGTTGGGGAATAAGAGGAAGTAAAGAGGGGAGAGAGGGGAGGCTGCGGTTACTTGCGGGACGTGTAGATATAGAATATAAACACGTAGGTTAGGTATAGGTATGTACTTACTCGAGGCTGAATACTTCTGCCGGGTTCTCATCCGCAGCCTCCCACGCACCCAGCTCGGCATAGGCCGTCTGCATATCCCCCTCCTGCTCGGCCGTGAGCGCCTCGCCGCGCCTGCGCTTCTGGAGGAGCTTGCGGGTCCTGGCGGCGAAGAACTGGCACATCTCCGGGATAAAGTGGCTTTTGAAAACCTCCTTGACGAAGTCCGCGACGGCGTGCGTGTTGATGGCTATAAGTTTGACCCGGGCCTCAGCCTCCCGCCCGGCGGCAACCTGCTTGCCGTAGTAAAACTGGAGCGTCGCGGCCTGGAGGAGGTGGACCTTCTTATCCCTGACGCCGGGCCAGTCGTCCATGTCTATGTGGGCCCCGGCGGCAAACCCCAGCACCTTGTGGTTAATGTAGGGGAACGCGTGGTGCTTCAAGCTCTTCGCGGTGCCCAGGTAATCGAAGATGGCACGCGGCAGCACCCTCCTGTCTCCCGTAAAGCAGAAGCTGCCGAGCCGGTCCACGGCGGCCATGGCCTCGCCTAGCGCAATTGATAGCCCCCGGCCCTTGGTGTTTTCGAACTGCCTCAGCATCGACGTGGTAATGAGCTCGAAGACCTTGCAGTACGAGATAAGCACGCCCGGGAATACCTTTAGGTTAAACGCCCTAAGCACGCCTGCGTAGTTATCCTGGGCCGTGAGGAAGAGGCTGATGAGCTGGGCCATTGGCCGGAAAATAGCGGCAGCGCTCCGGTTCTCGGGCAGCATCTTGGCGACAGACACAGTGATCACCTGCTCCATCCGAAAGGCAAACTCGCCCTCCTGTATGCACTTGTCCAGCTGGCTTGCCTCCCGCGCGTACGGCATCGCCTGGCGCGGGGCGTCTGGGTTACTCTCGCCCCTGAGCCGAGCCAGCAGCCTTTGTTGCGTGCTTTTCGCGGACGGGGTCACGCCCGGCCCCGTGGCGGGGAGCGCGAGGGCCGCGGTGGCGATGGCCTTGCTGGCGAGCAGGTCCTGCGGGTTGAAGCGCACCGTCTTCTTGATGTTGGAGTAGCCCTGGAAGTACTCGGCGGCGACGATGTCGTCGTTGTCGTTCTCGCGGCGCATGTTGAGGCGCACCGGCTCTATGGCATCCCTGATGAAGTCTGGCGGCGCGGCCGACGTGAAGTTGCCGAAGCCGGGGTGGAACGCCAGGGGGTAGGGCGTTAGGCAGGCTTGCCTCGTCCCCTCCTGGTACTCCCCCTCAACGGCCTGAAAGTCTGCGAGCAGGCAGACCGGCCGGCCGTCTTTGAGGCAGTTGATATCCGCGGCGAGGGCGTAGGCGACGCTGTGCACGGCGTCGAGGCAGAACACGGCCTCGATGATGGAGCTCAGCCGTTGCATACCGGGGGCCCGCGCCGCGAACTCCATCAGCCGCGCCCCCCGGCTCCCGGGCCTCCTCTCCGCAGACTCGGCGCCTAGGGCCCCGCGAGAGCGCCTCGCCCCACCCACGCCGTCGTCGCTGTCAACCTCGCTCTCGCTGTCCCCAAACTCGTCCAGCACGGACTGGGCGGGGCTGCCACGGCGTGGAGAGGCGCCGGTGACGCTGCCCTCGTCTTCGGTGTCATCGTCAAGGCTGCTGTACTCGTCGTCGGTGTTGGACCCGCCCTCCTCATCCTCCTGCACCTCCTCCATGTCCGGAACGGGGGTGTCATCGCCGATGTCGATGCAGACGTTGCCTCCGTAGCCGTACGCATGGAAGGCCAGCTGGACGCCGTCCCAGAACGGGTCGCGGGCCCTGTTATCCCGGACGAACTTGGCCCACCCCGACAGCAAGGCCTCCTGCAGCGACGCCCAGTCGCGAAGGGAGATTTGTGCCGTCTCCTGCCCGTTAAGGCGCCACGACTCCTCGATGCCCCTGCCCAGGATAGTGCTGCTCACGCAGGCGAGGAAGTACCTCGCGAACCGCTGGGCGCGATGGCGTCTTAACGCAGTGGCCTTCTTGCGTCTTCCGGCGCCTGGCTGGTCCTGCCCCCGGTCGCGGCCGTGGCTCCCTTCCAGGTCGTCGTCGTCCCCCTCCTGGCCGCCGTACGCCGCCCTCGGATCTGGGGTAAAAATTATATACCACGTCATGGCCAGCCCGTCGGCCCCAACCTTGAAGGTGCGGCCAATGAGGCTGAAGTCCAGCATGCTCTTGATGTGCTTGCTGGAGTAGGGCGCCGACCAGTCCTTGAACGAGATGCTGATGGAGGAGAGAGGGTAGCTTTCCGTAGCCCTAGAGACCGCCTGGCCGGGCTTCCCTATGACTGCGAGGAAGTCGAGGAAGAACGCCGGCAGGAGCCTAGTGGCCCGCCCTCTACTGCGGCCCCTATTCCCATTATTCATGTCTAACGACCGCGAACTCATACTGTAATCTACCGATCGCTTCGTTTGGATGAACCTGACCGCCTCGGTAGCATTCGATAGGCCTAGGATTTTTTTCTCTAACATCTTGGCTATATGTGATTGCGTAGTTAGTATATTGGATATACATATGGCAACAATGATTCATTGTGTGCACTAAAACACTAGGAGGAGATAGACACTATTAATACTTACCAGTAAGGTGGCTGTCCTTGCGAGGCGTGACTTTGTATTTCCGGCTCTCCCAGTCGTCCTGTTGGGGACCCTCTTCCTGTACGTCTGCAGCATCGTAACTACTCACCTGCTCTTCCTCGCCCTCGCTCTCGGTATCCTCGGGCAGCAGCGGGCTGGACCGGCCCCCTTCCGGCTCCGGGGGCGGGGAGAAGCAATTGCCTTTGGTGAAGAGCGTACCTCCCTGCGGACGGGCGGTTTGCCTCGCCTGAGGGGCCGCGGTTGACTCCCGACGAGCGGCCGGGTTACTGGGCGGTAGGGAGGCCGCGAGATCGTCATCGCCCACGTCTGCCGTCGAGTTATCTCTCCCGTCTCCGTCGTCATCATCGCGGGCGAAGATTATATCATCTGGATCTTCATCGCTATCAGGGCAAACGTAAGTGGAAGGGGTTTTGCTTCTAAGGCTGAATAGACTTATAGCATCAGGCGATCGAGAATCCCGTTGATAAGGCATAGTGTCAGCTATCCTTTGGGAAGTAAAAGGCTTTTTTTGATTTTAGGGAGAAACAAAAGCTGCTGTTATTTTTTGTAGAATTTTCTTTCTGCTTTATTGTATTTTTGACAGCTATTTTATATATTTTTTTCCACTCACTTTTTCAAATATTATATTATAATAAGGATCCATATCCCCAACTCCAGTCTGTTTACATAAACCCGACCCTACCATTGTCTCCTGTGACCCGAACCGATCATATCCCTGTAAAGCCTACTAGCATGGTATTGTTGATGTGCTGGCCGTGCAGTATCTATATGCTCGGACCCCGGCTGCACCTGTGCCTCGACGCTTGCGGGCACGATGTTATATTGCAACGCGCCCGTCGGCCCATTTTGGCTGCTTTTCGACGGGGGGGATAGCTTTGTCCATGCGGGACTCGCTGGAGCTCTGGGAACCCGCTGGCTTCCTCTTGCTCTTGGCCGCCTGGGTCGGCCTAAGGGGGCTCTCAAGCTCGTCGCCGCCGTCGTGGTCGTCAGGGCGGACATTTCGGGATTTCTGCGAGCTTGCCGGCTTCCTGCTGCTATTGGCGGCTGGATTCAAGGGCGGGAGAACCTCCAGCTCATCGCTGTCGTCGCCATCGTGGCTGGAAGGCCGGGTGGCTGGGACTCGCTTTTCGCGGGGGGTATTCAACGACGGCGGCTTTGATGCCTTGGCCGTGGAGCTTCTTCCGCTCGGCAGGCTTTTCCTACTGAGGAGGGCCTGGCCTGACTGTGGTGGCAGGTGACGGTTGGGTTCGTTATCCTCGCGAGCGCCTCTGCTTCCGTCGTCTGCGCTACTGCGTACACCTTCGTTACCCTGCTTGACCTGTCGTTTTGGATGTGCCTCACTCTTGCGAGGGTTCGGCGTCCTCCCTTGCTTGAAGGCATCACTTTCCTCCTTTTGCCAGTCCACGACCGCACGCCCGAGGATATATTTCAGCCTGTCAAAGGGTCCCCTTTTTACAGCCCAGGGATGATGCTTGATGTGATCATCGCCGGCTACATTGTCGACTAGAGCCACAATGCCCTGCCGCACGTGCTCGCGGTATAGCTCGAGCTCTTTTGCGCTCTCTGCCCGCTCCTGGCCTGTTGGGCTGCCGGGCGGCGTGGCAACCCATCCAGCACGAACGCCGGGGCCCAGGCTGCATCGTACGATCTCAAGGATGCTTCGCCAAAGGCCACTGCGGCTAAAGCGCTCGTCGTATTCATCGTCAATGGCGTCGCGGCCTCCGTCTGGCAGAACTTCCAGCTCCGGGCCGCTCAGGCGCCCGAGCTCAGGTAATAAACCTAGTGCGTGTTCGAGAATATCCTGCTCCAGCTTAATGGCCAGTCGTGCGATTTCAGCAGCGTCATTACTGCTGCCCATATCCTTGAATGCTGGCTCTAGATCCTTGCATAAAGGTGGCTTGTTGTTGGACGTACGTTTGGTGTCTGTCGGGCGGGGGTTGACCCAGGCTACGACGTGGCCCATGAGCTGGCTAAGCGCCTTCCCATCGGCCTTTTTAATCTCAAGCGTGGGCCTGAGATGGGTAAACGGGGGACAGCCTGCCCTTTTGATGGCGTTGACCAACTGCTCGAGCTGCTTGTTGCATAGCGAAGGTAGGACGACGCTGGCCATCGGCTTGGTCTTCGTCTTCCTCCCAAGCGCGCCGGGGGCGGCCGCGAATGCCTCAATCCTCTGCTGCAGAACGCGGTCGGCCGCGTCGGCAGCGTAGCCTTTGGGTAAAAGGTCTGCAAGGGCATCCCAGTCGTCAAGGAGGATTTCTTCCGAAAGAGTCCAGCCGCATGTATGCAGCTCCAGGTCAAGTAAGCCAAGCGTCTCCAGCACTCGCTGGAAGCGTGATATCCAAAACTGTAATGTGTATAATAGTAATGTAAGCCAGTATTCATAACCTAGTGATAGAACTAGTGAAATGGAATAATACTACCGTTGTTATTGACAGCGGCTATTGTGTGAAGAGGGGCTAGAAGGGAAGGGGCTTAGCTTACATTATCAAGCCTGTGAGCTATCATATTAACCCACTTTGATGCATTAAACGTCTCTTTTCCAATAGTGGTCCTGCACCACAGCGTAGTAAAAGTACGCCATTGCTGATTTCGCATGATAATTGACATTCGCGTGGGGAGCTTGGTGGCTACCTCGCCGTCTAGGTAAAGGGCGGCGGCAAGTTTCTTTATGATATCTCGAGAATTGCTTTCCCCAAGAAGATCATTATTGCCCTGGTTATCGCAAATCGACATAAGCTGTAGCCAGATTTGCCCGTCTTGGTCCATAAGCTTTAGCTCTTGTCGATTCATACAGAGCTGAAGACGTATTTCGTTTGGGAGTGTCTCTGTATATGAGTTAGTTTGTTGAAAATATATGCTTTAGGGTAGGTTGCCTTTGGGATAATTACCACGGTCGTAAATCTCACAAGTCCACCATTTCTCACTATCGCTGCCCTGGTCCAAAACCTGCCGGGCTGCCCTTAGACGATGCTGGCCGTCAAGCAGCTCTGCAACCTCATTGGTAACCTCAGCCCACATACGAAAGTCAAGTGGCTCAAGCAGGGGGTTTCCTTGGTTGCTAGCCTGGATGCTCTCTAATGCATCAGCCGGGTCCCCTGGTAGGCCTGGGCTTTTGTCGCGAAGACGCGTCCGCATGGCGGTGACTGCGCTGGCGCTACACGTGATCTTTATGTAGTTCTCCGGCTCAAGTCTGCCCATACCCCTATCGCGGAAACTTTGACAAAGGCTGCTTAGGTGGTTCTCGTCCACCCGCCTGTTTTTTCCAACCTTCCAACGCGAAGATAAGGCATCGAGAGGAAACTTCGCAATCGCAAGCAGATGGCCTTTAGCGAGAGTTCGTGCTGATGCAAGCTCACCTACTGCAGTAGATGGTATATCATCAGGCGTATGTGAAGCTGGGCTTTCTTGACGAGACCGCTTTGCTGAACTGGTTTTCCCAGCGGGATCAGCTATCTGTGATCGCTTCATCGTTTTTTTCTTTGAAAGAAGATAACGGTAAAAGAAAGAGTAAGAGAGTTTGATATATTTACACTGATTATTTATAAAAAATAGGGAATATTAATTTTACCTTTTTTACTTTTAAGGGGAAAGTTTAGTGGGGAAAAGGTCCAGCCAGCTTTTGCAAAATGACCAACAGACTGCTTCCCCCGGGGGAAGAGGTCCAGCCAACTTTTGCAAAATGACCAACTGACTGCTTCCCCCGGGGGAAGAGGTTAAGGTAGTTTTTAGTTTTTACAGTGACCCTAACCTAACGTCAGAGACGGGTTTACAGCCTATAATCGAAAAATTGGTGCCACTCCCGGCTGATCTCACGGAACTTCTCTCGCATCAACGCCGTGCCGCCTAACCCTTGCTGCATCTCTCGTGCGTATATCATGCCCGCCACGTGTGACGTATGTCCCGCCTGTAAATCCCGGGCGTCGCTTACGTCGTCGATGCCATCTTCGTCTTCTCCGTTCTCTCCGCCGTACGACGGGTCATGCTGCGTGCCCAAATATCTGTTGGATATGGCAATTGCAATCTGTCGCCAACTGCTCGTGCTCAACTTGCGGCCCAACAACCGCTCGCTGTGCCGCTGGATAATGCATCGTACCCGGTCGGATGACCACTTCGTCTCGCGGAACGACTGCATTGTTGGCTCGATCGGTCGCCCTGCGTCTTGGTCTTGCACATCGTCTTCGCCGCTCGCTCCCATGTCTCTGTCAACCGCCCGGTTAATCGCACTACGTGATGTGATCTCATCGGCCCAAACGTATGCGCTGCGGAACGTCGACCTCTTGATCATGCCCTGCACGTTCTGCCAAAACGGCAAAACCAACCATACATACCACACCAACAACTCCCCGACCTCCGGCGGTATGAATCGGTGGATGATCTTGACTTGGTCTGACTGCTGGAAATTCTTGTGGTATGCCGTCACGAAATACATCTGCCCGTGGCTTACGAATATGTTCCGTGCCCCTGCGTTAGCCGTGTTCTCTATCCGCACCGTCAATATCTCCGTGGCGCGCGCCGGCTGGCCGGATACCATGTGTATTAAAACTAACAACTTCTCCCGGAATCGGTCCAACAACCGCCCGTATTCCCTTGCCGTTGTTTCTCTATATAGATGCCTTGGCGGCGGTTGATTGCCTTGTCCCTCGCGGGCGTCTGGCACTCGCAACCATGCCTTCCGCCGCTTCATGCTCTGGACCAATTGCCTTTTGACGTATCCTTTCCCTTTCTTAACCTACGGCGCATTCCGGCCGTCTTTAATAAACGAATATCCGACTTCGTCGTTACTGTTGTCATCGTATATATTATCCTACGCAATCGCCGGCAACGCATGTACACCTTCACCGCCACACATTATTAAATCGGTCATGATACTGCGTGCCTCTTGCAATACGGCGTATATGAACCCGCTTAATTCGGCCATCGAAAACCGAATGCGTTGGAATATAATCTGGTCGCTGATCTAATCAATCACCCCCCCGGCCGTCGTTATGAACCGAATCTTCATTCCGTACGTCCGTGTCTCTATTATCTAATCCATCGGCGATAGGAACTCGTCTGTCTCCTTTCCCGTCTGCGTTATAAATTTACGGATGCATTATTGTGTGCGCGCGAATATGGATATGCCCAACTGCCGCGCGTCGGCCTCGCTTATGTTCTTTTCCCACATAATAGTACGAATCTCGGCCTGGCGATCAGTATACACATGATATAACACCACGATCCGTGCCACCTTAATGACGGCCGACAACACGGGCATATAATCCAACTCGCTATACCAACCGCCATCGTCCCGAACCCCCATCACGGCCAATATGCTAATCAATACACTATTGTATTGGTAGTCGCCTAACGAATGGTCTAACACGGCTATGATAAACCGTGCATACATATCCCGGTATGATTCTTGGCTCTCCTGGATCCGGTTACGGATGTCATTGTTGCTGCTGCTGCTGCTGCTGTTGCTGCTGCTGTTACTGTCGCTGGCACTGCTCTCGCCCCTCTCTTCACGGTCCTTCTTGTTGGCTGTTAATATGGCCTGGTCTTTCCGTATGGTTTAATATTGGCCGCACGCCTTGACAAACCCTTTCCAATATCGCTTTTGGGCGCTTGTCATGGCGTATGGCGGCCGTTCCTCTCGTGGCCGCTGCTTGGTGCGATAAATAATGTAAATAATCTTGCACATCACGCCTTTATATCACGCCCATAAATCCGCCTCCATCCGTGGCTCGAACGGCCGCTTGGCCTGTAACAATACCTCGCGACGGTTGATCTCAAACATCGCCGGTAACCCAATTCAGTATGACCGATATGTTTTATATGCCTCTTCCAACAAATTATAGCACTGCTCGCACATATACTGCAATAACACCTTATCCTCGGCCAGGTCCTTGATCAATTGCTGCAACTCTTCCACTTCTAACCCCTCTAAATGCCTGGTCCAACCAACCCGCTGTAACCATAAATTAGCCTCGTTCTTTAGGTCCAATTCCTCAACGCGCCGCGTCGACTGGCCGTCTGCGTATCGCTGCTCTTGCATATTGTCCCATTCGTCCAACTCGTCCAATATAGCGGCTTGATTGCTTTCCTGATCATCACCTTCTCTGTCCACTGTTGGCGTGTTCTCCACAACACTGAATTCAACGTCGGCCGCGCACTTCACTTTAAACCAACTACTGGCTGCGCGGGTAGGAAATAATCTTTGGCAACAAATCCCATCAACCCATAGTAATTGGCATATCTCCTGCTTCTTGGCCTTAATATTGCCACCTCTCTCCCAATCATTGACCCAATTGTAATACTTTTTGCAATGTCGCTGTATAACCTTTACCTTACGCGCAACGTATCGGCATGTGCGGCACCGTAATCCGTCGCTTTTCGGTTTCCGTATATATAGGATAGGCGACACTCGATCTGGTAATGTATACTCTGCTAATTCTGCTTGGTTCTTGATTAATCCGGGAATTTTTTATATTTCCTGAATAATTGCCTTTCGTATTGCTGGCCGGATTGTGGCGTGATTATTCGCTAAATAGGTCCCAACCTCATTTACAATATATACCCACTGACATTCACGGCAAAATATAAATGGGTATTGATCATCGTATATAAACGGCTTTATGCTATATTACTGCTATATATATTAACACTGGGAACGTAATGCTGGTCGTGCCTATGCCATCTTTTATCCGATTACAACTATATAACACTTATTATCACTTAATATAAAAACCCCGTTTATAAACGGTATAAACGGCATACTTTGGCCGTTTAACTGGGCTTAACTAGAAACATTATAATAGATATAACACTTTATCGGCTTAAAATTTAATTTTTATTACTAAATTACTAAATGAAAATAAAATATACTTTATATATATATTTATTCTTTCTTTATATTAGGTTGTGGGTATGCTTTGCTTTTGTGATATACTTACCTTTTGGGCGTTGGTTATGTGGATGGCCTTGTGGTTGTTTTTAGGCGTGGGCTTTTTATGGGGAACTTTTTTTGCGGTTCTGGGTTTCTTTTTCTTTTTACGGCGGGCGTCTTGTTCATATATACTCTTCTTACTGTCGCTTACTTCTTATCCCTTGTTCTTACACATGCTCTAACCCATGCTTTAACCCCAACTTTTGCTTTGGCCCTGGCTTCGACCCTGGCTTTTACCTAATACCTTTTAACGAACTCTACTCCAAATTCTCAACGAACTCTACCCCCTGTCTTTTTATGGGGCCTAACAAATTCCCAAAGAACTCCATTGCAGTTCCTCGCTGCATGAGTGACAGAACTCCATTGCAGTTCCTCGCTGCATGAGTGACAGAACTCCATTGCAGTTCCTCGCTGCATGAGTGACAGTTTAAAATTTTAAAAAAATAATTAAATAAATAATTAAAAAAAAATATATATTTAAATTTTTAATTTATTAATAAAATATTTTATAATATTTATATTAAAAAAAATAAAAAAATTATAATTAATTATTAATTATTAATAATTTAATAAAATTATTATTAAAAATTAAATATTATTATTTTTAATTTTTAAAATTAAAAATAAATTAATAATTATAAAATAATTTATAGCCGGTGTTCCGTCTCCCGGGAGCTCTATAGTCGTTGGATCATTTAACCGCATGCAGCTAAAGTAGTTTATTATATCTTTTAATACCTCTCCTTTTAACTGGTGCTGTTGGCGGAAGTGTGACTCGATACTATCGTGTGGCCGAACTGCGCTTTTGTATTTTCTGCAGAGAAGTATTTGATGCTGTTTATTAAGAGAAATATAATAATCTATTACGTATATATGTATGTGTTTGCGCTTGGTGTAATAGAATCTATAAGTAAATAGTAAAAATAAAATGTTTATATTATGTGAAGTAACAACTATTCAAATCTAAAGAAACAGAGCCCCTATTTTACTTTACCGCTGTTTCTTACTTTATACTATATAATCCCTGTTATTAATATAATAAACTAGCTGTCACTTATACCCTATATTTTCTTTTTAATGCATGCATGGATTTATCAGCCCCTCTAATACTATAAAATAGCAATACCTAATCTACGTTTTTACATCCCAAATTCTATATCTAAAATCCCAAACCTATTTCTTACCTATCCCTGCTATTTATTTTACACTTACTTATGTATTGGGCTATTTAATTAGCTATACCTGTTATATAATTGGCTGTATTGATTATATCTTTATTTGCCTTTCTTTCTTACCTTGCTTACTTTATTTTACAGCAGACGTCAGCTTAACCTAGCCTTTTGTGGGGCTTGGGTTTACTATACTAGCAAATCAATAAGCCGGCCCAGTATCAACGATTTAGCATCAACGCACAGACCAACTCTCACCAATTTGTATGGCCGATTTTACCAAAATCGGCTGTTATTAATGCCTAGGGCCGTTTTAATTTATAGATCAGGGAGGGAGGAGGCGGTTTTCATCTATAGGTTAAAGGGGAAATAGTTAACTTAATGTATTAATTAAACTAAAGGAGAATTCTCCAATCCATAGATTAAAAAGGCAGTAAGTATATATAGTTATTTTTATAATATTAACTATAAATATAAAATATTTTGTTTATACTAGCAATAGGGGTGCATATATATAATAATATAACCTAGGATGTAATTCGTTAATGTAGATTATAGATGTAGAATTCTAAAATAAGTTAAGTTTTGACTGTGAAATTCGAAAAGGGTTTAGTTTTAACCGCGAAATCTAATTAGCTGGCGAAACCATTATTAACAGCAATGTCATCAACTTATAATGCAAATATCACAACAATAAAGAATAAAAATACATTAACATAAGGATAGACAAGTATTTTAGACCTTAATATATGTATATAATTATTGTAGTTTTATTTTCATTTGTATTAAGCTTCTAGTTTAAGGGGGTAAATGCATAGTAGTTTAGTTCTGACTGCAAAATCTAATTAGCTGGCGAAACTATTGTTGACGGTAAGGTCATTAACTTAGAACGCAAATATCACAAGAATTAAGAATAAAAATGCATTAATATAAGGATAGATAGGTATTTTAGACCTTATTATATGTATATATTTATTGTTTATTTATTTTCATATATATTAGGCTTCTAGTTTAAGGGGGTAAATGCATAGTAGTTGACAGCTTGGCCTTCTAGTATAGAAATGGAAAATATCCTCACTACAAAAGGAGGAGGGCAGTATAAAAGAAAGGAAGAAATAATTACCTATAGCTTATGAAAATAAAGTAATATACTAATGCAAAAACAGAAATGCTTCTATAGATAATTAGTTGGCTATATAAGATGCTCATAAGCTCCCCTGACGGTGAGCCACCGAACTTACGGTGTGCTTTAGCTAATTATTATTAGATGATTTCAGGGCCTTTGACAGATTTCCATGATGCTGGTTGGTCGGATGTAATCTAACTGTACAAGGGTCAGTGGTCAGATATCAACTCTACATAGGTATGGAAAACCCAACTCTAGTACCCTTATTCATGCTTATTCCCACCAAATTGTAAATGAAACTGTAGTAGAGTTGGATTACTATGAACTTGTAGGCTTAGATTTAGCCAATTACAGCAGTTATTTTAGTCTATAGTTGTTTTGGTCTAAATGGTCTATATACACCTGTTGTTTACTAGTGTTTTTGAAGTTGTTTGAGTCTAACGACTGATGGATTAATGGGCAGGGGGTAAATGCATAGTAGTAGTAGAGTCAGTCAGTACAATCCGTTGGTACATTAAAGTCAGCGCTTATAAATGTGATAAATGAGGGGTAAAGAATGGTGTGGGAGCTATGGGTAGTAATTTAAAGCTGCCCAACTATTAGGCAGCAATTTCTAGGCTGGATATTTCCAGGCTTTACTAATATCTTAATTTTATATAATTTTATATTCTCTACTCTATAGTATCTTCCGCAATTGCTCTGCTTCCATTGTCTCGAATACCGCCTGCAGTTTATCACTTAGTCAGTTTCTTTAACTATATTTAAAGATCTTGTGGTTATTTATATAGAATACCTTATTCCGCGCCGTGAGATTCAGGTTTTTGGATAATTCCAATTACAATGGGTCAAAGCGCGTCATCCACGCGCGACATTACAAGCAACCGCTTTGGAGATAATGCAAGAATCCACCAGGGCGATGTTCATTACCATTCGCCCAATGACAAGACCCGAGGGGATGAGGATAAAAAGTGTCTCACAGATTTACGTATAACTGACCCCCGCGACGATAAAGATCGCATTGAAGATACAAAGGGAGGCCTATTTGAAGGCTCATACCGCTGGATCTTTGAGCATAGCGATTTCAGACAATGGCGCGATGATAAACGCAGCCGTCTGCTCTGGATTAAGGGCGATCCCGGGAAGGGGAAGACCATGCTGCTATGCGGCATCATTAATGAACTAGAGAAGTTTACAGCACATCGCCTATCATACTTCTTTTGTCAAGCTACTGAGGCAAGATTAAGTAGTGCGACCGCCGTGCTACGAGGGCTTATCTACCACCTTATTGTTCAACAACCGCCACTTATTTCTCATGTGCGAGAGAAGTACGATCACGCAGGCAAACAGCTGTTTGAAGATAGCAATGCCTGGACAGCTCTATCCAAGATTCTTAAGGCAATACTTAATGATCCTGATCTCAAAGATGTGATCTTGATTATTGACGCCCTCGATGAGTGCATAGAAGAACTGCCACGCCTTCTTAACCTTATTAAAGAGATTTCCTCATCCCGCTCTTCGTTTTCCCATGTCAATTGGATCGTGTCAAGTCGTAACTGGCCCGATATTGACAACACACTCAAAAATGCTGAGCAGAAGATCAGTCTATGTCTTGAGCTAAATGAGGATTCCATCTCCGCCGCTGTTCAAACTTATATCTATTACAAGGTGAACCTTCTAGCGAAAGAAAACAGCTATAATAATAAAATACGAGAAGAGACCGAGCGCTACTTAGTTTCCAACGCCAATAATACTTTTCTTTGGGTGGCCCTAGTGTGCCAGAATCTCAACAATGTCGGAAGCCGGAAGGTACTGAAAAAGCTGACAACTTACCCACCTGGTCTCAGTTCTCTCTATGAAAGGATGCTAGACCAGATACTCAAATTAGACGACGACGACGTGTCACTCTGCAAAAAAGTGCTCGCTATAGCATCGACAGTCTACCGGCCAGTTACCTTACATGAACTTCATTCTCTTATTGGAGGTCCTGAGGAGTTCTTAAACGACATCTCGTCATTTGCAGAGATAATACGTCTCTGTGGCTCTTTTCTTACCATTCGTGGTAACACAATCTACTTTGTCCATCAATCAGCAAAAGATCAATTAATTACAGATAAAGCTTGGTCTACTATCTCTCCTTCTATCGCGAACGATGTTCACTATAATATCTTTTCTCGATCGCTTCAATCTATGGATGCTACGTTACAACGTGATATCTACTGCTTGGGCGCCCCCGGATATCCTATCAGCCAACTCCAACAACCTAATCCAGATCCTTTGATCGCAGTACGGTACTCATGCGTCTACTGGATTAATCATCTTTGCGACTATACTAGTGGAGATAATACGAAGGTTACTCTTCAAGAGGGACGCTCAATTGATGCGTTCCTGCGGCGTCATCTTCTCCACTGGTTGGAGGCGTTAAGCCTTCTGCAAGGCATGTCAGAAGGCATCCTTTCAGTAGCAAGGCTTATAGATCTACTTGCGGTTCGCTTCCGATTAGTCCAGTGAAGTTTATACACGCACTAACTGGAACAGGAACAAACGCCCCAGAGCCAAATATTAAGCTTGGTACAAGATGCCAGACGGTTCACTCTTCGAAATAAATCGGTGATTGAATCTACGCCGCTCCAAGTATACGTGTCTGCTCTTATATTTAGCCCTCTACAGAGTAAAATACGGAACCTATTTAAGAATGAAGAGCCGTTATGGATGCCATTAAAACCAGCTATGGACACTGACTGGGATGCCTGTCTGCAGACTCTAGAGGGCCATAATAGCTTGGTAAACTCAGTGGTCTTCTCGCCCGATGGCCAACGGCTCGCCTCAGGCTCAAACGATAAGACAGTCAGAGTATGGGATGCAAGCTCAGGCAACTGTTTGCAGATTTTCGAGGGCCATAACGGCGCGGCAAACTCAGTGGTCTTCTCACCCGATGGCCAGAGGCTCGCCTCAGGCTCGAACGATAAGACAGTCAGAGTATGGGATGCAAGCTCAGGCAACTGTCTGAAGTCTCTCAAGGGCCATAATAGCTTGGTAAGCTCAGTGGTCTTCTCACCCGATGGCCAGCGGCTCGCCTCAGGCTCGTTCGATAAGACAGCCAGAGTATGGGATGCAAGCTCGGGCGACTGTCTGCAGACTCTTAAGGGCCACAGTGACTGGGTAAGATGGGTTGTCTTCTCGCCCGATGGCCAGAGGCTCGCCTCAGGCTCATTTGATAAAACAGTCAGAGTATGGGATGCAATCTCAGGCACTTATCTGCAGACTCTCAACGGACATAGTGACTGGATTAGCTCAGTGGTCTTCTCGCCCGATGGCCAGCGGCTCGCCTCAGGCTCAGGCGATAAAACAGTTAGATTATGGGATGCAAGCTCGGGCAATTGTCTGCAGACTCTAGAGGGCCATAATGGCTCGGTAAAATCCGTGGCCTTCTCAGCCGATAGCCAGCGGCTCGCCTCAGGCTCAAGTGATTACAGACTCCGAATATGGGACGCAAGCTCGGGCGATTGTCTACAGACTCTCGAAGGCCACAACAGCGCGGTAAAATCCGTGGTCTTCTCACCCGATGGCCAACGGCTCGCCTCAGGCTCAGAAGATAAAACAGTCAGATTATGGGATGCAAGCTCGGGCAATTATCTGAAGACTTTCGATGGCCATAACGGCGTGGTAAACTCGGTGGTCTGCTCGCCCGATGGCCAGAGGCTCGCCTCAGGCTCAAACGATAAGACAGTCAGAATATGGGATGCAAGCTCAGGCAATTGTCTGAAGACTCTTAAGGGCCATAATGACTCGGTAGAGTCGGTGGTCTTCTCACCCGATGGCCAGCGGCTCGCCTCAGGCTCGTTCGATAAGACAGTCAGAGCATGGGATGCAAGCTCAGGCGCTTGCCTGCAGACTTTCGAGGGCCATAGTGACTGTGTAAACTTGGTTGTCTTCTCGCCCGATGGCCAACGGCTCTTCTCAGGCTCGTTCGATAAGACAGTCAGAATATGGGATGCAAGCTCGGGCGACTGTCTGCAGACTCTTAAGGGCCATAGTGACTGGGTAAGATGGGTTGTCCTCTCGCCTGATAGCCATTATGACATAAAGTCTGACAGAACATGGATTACAAAAGATAACAAACCTTTAGTTTGGCTACCCGTAGAGTTTCGACCAACTGCATCAGCTATATATGGAGCTACAGTTACTATTGGATGTAAATCAGGTCGGGTATTAGTAATGAGGTTTTCTATAAACTAGTCTAATTAAGAAGGAAATTAGCTATATTTTAGTATATAAATATATAGTAATTTTATATTACTATAGCTTTATTTATAATTTAGTAGGACTAAAAATAAATAAGGGTGCGAGAGTTATATTTTGCCTACCTATATATATATAGTTAATATCTAACTATTAAGTTATATATAGTAAATCATTTATAATAGTTAATATTTAGTGGCAAATATATAAGTAGGGCTAAACTCTATAGAAATATAAAAGGCTAAGAAAGCTAATTAGGAGGGAGATCTCTTTAACTAGGATAAGGAAGCATGGGAGTTCTTCTATATACTTATTAAGAGCGTTAATAATTAAGGTAACATTTTTAAGGCAGAGATTATTAAGTATTGATTTAAGTATCTTAGATAGACCTATCCAGGCGTTACTATCTTTAAATAGCTATTTGCCTATATAATTATACGTTTTTTATATATAAAAGATAAGCGGTGGCTGCTAAACAATAAGGCTATAGATATGCCCTTGCAGTATAGCTATTGCACTTCTTAATCTTACCTTAGTTGCCTGGTAAAAGAAGTATAATAAATAATAAGCTTTAAGCGCCTAGTAAAAGAAGTATAATAGATAATAGGCTTTAAGCGCCTCTAGCTTATTAATAAGACTATATAGCAGCATAATCTTTCCTTTAACTTAAAGTAGCTAACACTGCAGATCGTCACGCTATATCTAAAAGTCGTTATGCTTGAGGATCCAGCTGTATGAGTCCCTTAGTAGATTACCTTTGGTTTCTTTAATATGCATTTTGTTATCGCGGGGGTTGGTGATTCGTAAATCTGCTAAGCAAGTGTTTAACCAGCGGGGCGCATAGTTATGAATATTACTATCACAACCTAACACTTATAGTTGCGACACGGGCCTATAGAGTACGCGGAACTTGATTAACTTAGGCCCGGACCACCAATCAGAAATAGATTGAGAATACCCTTCTCGATCTAACACAAGATCGATAAAACAAACATCGATCCTTCATTAGATCAAGAATTATTCTCTCGATCCCATCCAGTCAACTGGATAAATAAGTTCACTTTTCTACGCTCACTTAGCTAATTTAAATAGCCAGTTATTAACATAGGATCAAGACTGCAACACACTCTGCGCTGCTTACTATCTAGTATTATTGTTTACTATTGCCTATAATGCCTATTAGGTTTCCTAACCGCTCCGCCAACATAAACCCAGAATCACTTATTAGGTTTGTCCCTTGGGAATCTACCCTATACTAAATATCTGGTGTAAAGTTCGTTACAATCACCTTGGAGGATTGTAATATAGTTACTAATATTACTATTAGTAATTGTGATAATCCGGTCCCTAGATCCTAGGTTATTGTTATAGGGAAGGGGGATTCCCAAGGGATAGATGTGTGTGTCTATGTCGGCAGATAGGATTGGATATCTATTATTGAGCATGTTGCCTACCTAGTTATATAGGTAGTGGGTAGATAAGATATAACTCGTATCTGATACTACCTATTGTGTTGTTAACGACTGACTATTTAAGCTATTTAATGAGTGTATTCCATTGGACTTATATAGTAAGTCATTTTGTGAAAGCCAACTGAGGTCGACGCGGAGTCGTGGTCGACTTTTTGCTGATTGGTCGATCGGTCTGTACCCAATCCAAGGTACGTACCTAGCGAGACGTTCAGGTCGTAACAAGTTGAAGTACGCAAGACCGCTAGCTGGTCGTCGGTCCTTCATTGGTCGTGCATTCCGATGTTACCCCGGGGTACGTACTGCGTTATGCTCCTTATGTAAGAGGTCAGGTCGTAATATAAAAGCTAAAGAATATTGCTGTTGATTTTTTCCCCGATCGGCGACTGTGGAAATTGTGGCAATCTCCCTTGCCAACTCTTAGAAATTTAAAAAGGCAAACCTCTAGCGGGGTCAGCGATTCTCACTGCCAATCACTGCCGGATAAGCAGTCTATAGTGAGAAGGGAATTTCTATATTGATTTTTGTGCAATTTGATAAAATAATATCTGAACTCTGTTTTCAATCGGTTGGAATTCAAAGTGAATATAGTGGATAAGTAAGTCGTTTAATCACTTTGTCCCTTTTTTTAGACTGTAGGTGGAGGGGCTGGCGTGTTAATGAGCTGATTGAGCTGATGAAACGGATGAAGACCGATATGGAACCCGAGCGTAACAATAATGAGGAGTGCGCCGATAAAGGATCAACCCTACTTGCCAACTGCTCTATGGTGCGATCTGAGAGTCCTTCGCTATCCCAGGCGGTTCAGGAGGGTCAATACTCTAAAGTGCAGCGAATCCTACAAGAGGGAACCCACCCAGACTCGACGGACTCAATTGGCAACACACCATTATTTTACGCCGCAAATAAAGGGCACGTGGATATAACACTTTTACTACTCGAGAAAGGAGCAAACCCGGATCTCAAAGGCCCGGAAGGTATGACACCTTTCTGGGTAGCGGTATATGATCAGCAACATGCGGTGTTGAGAATACTACTTGAGAACGGCCTGAAGCCAGATTGGAAAGACTCGGATGCTCAGATAGAGTTGTTTTGGGCCACATATAATGGGGACGCTGAGAAAGTGAAAATACTGCTCAGTCACGGTCTTGACCCAGATTCCCGAGACCAATGGGGTGTAACGCCTTTGTTTTGGGCTGCAAACAACGGCCATAGCGCAGTGGTGAAACTACTTCTCGAACACAACGTTTATGTGGATCCCATTAACCCAGATGGCCGTACGCCACTCTTCCAGGCCGCTATTAAGGGGCTGGAGAGCGTGGTAAGACTGCTGGTTGAGGGGGGGGCCGACCCGACCTCTACAGACCGATGGGGTGAGTCTCCGCGATTTTGGGCCGCGCGTAGAAACCATAAGAGGGTAATGAGTTTACTTGAAGTATGAAATGTTATTAGTACATGTATTAATAAACTTGCTCTTAGGTATTAAGTTAGACCTACGAGTATATTGTAATTTATCTTTATAGGCACTACTGCAGAGGAAATTATACTGAATACCTATTAAGCTTTGGTTAGAGTGGGGTCTAAAGGCCAGGCGAACTAATATGCTTATATTGTGGGCGATGGTTGTTCGTAAGATGTATGCAGAGAGGATAAGAGCAGTCCCATCTATGTATTAGTTGGTGTAGAATAGATTTATAATATTAATTTTGAAACTAGGGTATTAGTTAAGGAAGATAGCACAGCCATTTACATGCGGCTTGTATGTCTATCTCTAGAGGCAGAAATCTAGCGCAGCCCTTTATGTGTAAGACTAGAATCTATCTCCGGAGACAGAGAATTAGCGCAGCCACTAACTTTAAGAACCAGCGCAGCTGTTTTAGAAAACTACAGCTAATACTACATCAATCTCCAGAGATAGAATACTAATGCAGTGGTTTTGAATACCTTTCATGCATCTATCTCCAGAGATAAAGGACTAGCATGCTACATTATGTGCAGCCATTAGATCTGTTACTGGAAACAGACCGCCAGTACAGTCACTTAAAATATAACTAATAAATCTGTCTCCGGAGACAGACAACTAGCACATCCATTTTACATGTAACAAACACATCTGTTTCTAAAGATAGAGAACTAGTACAGCTACTGAATTTGTCTAGAGACAGAAAGATAGCACAGCTACATACATATAGCCAGTATATCTATCTCCACAGACAGAAAATCAGCATAGGCAGCTGATGCATTTATCTATACAGATAGAGAACGAGCATAGCTATTTTAAATATAGATAATGTATTTATCTTAAGGGATAGAGAACTTTTAGCATAGATGGGATTAACAATACAGTTAATGCATCTGTTTCCGGAGACAGAATGTAAGCACCTAACCCTAACTTGACGAGTCGGGGCCCTGGGGTATAATCGTCATCCTGCCGACAGTGGCTCTCCGAGGCGACATGCTTAGGCGGGTAAGAAAGGTTGGCATAAAGCACTCCGTATGGTTGCCGGGATCGCAGACGACAAACCGGGCGAGCCGGCTCGTGGTAATGTCGGCGGAGGCGGCGTGCACAGACAGCTTCTTGACGTACGCACGCAGACTCGCAGACCAGCAGCAGCTGGATCGAATCGTCGTGGACGAATGCCACCTGACAGTAACGGCAAGCAAGTTTCGGGAATCCATGTCCAACCTGGCGTGGTACGTGCGGCAGATCCGGACGCAGACGGTGTGGCTCACGGCAACGCTGCCGCCGGAGATGGAGGGGGTGTTCATGGAACACAACCACCTTGTGCGGCTGCAGATCATTTGGGAATCGACAAACCGGGCCAACATCCGGTACACGGTCGACCGAGGCAAGCGCGGGGCCGGGGGTCTTGCGGAGAGGGCCTGTGCCCTCGTCAGCTCGTTCCAGGAGCGGCACGAGGACGTGTTTACAGACGGGCGGCAGAAGATCATAGTGTACTGCCTGACGATGGAGCTGGTTGAGGAGGTGGCAAGTTTGATGGGATGCCCGGCGTACGTGGCCGGCTCGGGGACGGAGGAGGAGAAGAAGACGATAATCGACGGGTGGCTAGGGAAAGGGGGGCCGGTGGCAATCGTGGCTACGGAGGCACTGGGGGCCGGGTTTGACTATCCACACGTCCGATTAGTGGTTCATGTAGGAGCGCCGGTGAAGATGACGGACTTCTCCCAGGAGTCCGGGCGGGCGGGGAGAGACGGGGTCATTCAAGGGTTATGTAAATCAACTCTACTAAAGTTGATCAGAGCCTTACCATCGTAGGGAAGGTATGCTTTCAACCCTACTAAACTCAATGTTACCCGCCATTTTCACTTCAAACCAACTACTAGCTGCGCGGCTGCGAAAGAACCTCTGGCACCAAATCTCCTCAATCCATGGTAATTGGCGCGGTACCTGCTTCTTGGCCTTGATATTTCCACCCTTTTTCCAATCATTAACCCAGTTGTGCTTCTCTCTGCAATGTTGCTGCATAACCCTAACCTTGCGGGTGACGTATTGGCATATACGACACCGTAACCCATCTCTCTTCGGTTCTTCTATATACGGGATGGGCGTCACTCGATCGGGCAATGCGTATCCTGCTAATTGTGCCTGGTCCTGGATTAATCCGGGAATTCTTTGTATTTCCTGGATAACAGCTTTTCGTACTGCTGGCTGGATTTTGGCGTGATTACTCGCTAGATGTGTCCCAACCTCTTTTGCAATACAGGCCCACCGACATTGCTGGCAAAATATAAAGGGATATTGATTGTCGTATATAAATGGTTCTATGCCTGTTCTCTGCTGTCTGTTATCACTTGCAATGGGGTTATGGTTCTGCTTGTATGACACAGATATAACCGGTGGTTGTGGTTGTGGTGACGGAGCCCTGTAATTTATTCATCTTCTCTTTGAAGGTGGTGACGGCGTCATTGACGACAGGCTGCGCGAATCATAAGCCCCATCCTCATCCATTGGCATATACTGGTTATCAGAAGGCTGATTTAAGTGTAAGATTCCGGTAATGCCAGGAGGGATCGGAAGAGTTTCATCAGGTGAACTAGTACTGGTGCCTAAGTGATTATATAACCGCACCTGGTGGCTACCTGCACTTGTTATTTTGCTGGGTAGATGGAGAAATTCATGCCACCTAGTAGATGCCCACTCGTAAAGCTCTAGCAGTTGCGGCTGTAGCCTCGTTGGAAATGCTCCATCTAGACCATAGGCCACTCCACGCTGCAGAGGGCGGTGACCGCTTTGCCAGGCAAAGACAACATTACGATTTACATTCTGACTAGTATCATCGAATCGATTGAATGGCCGATAGATCTCTCGCACGTGTTTTTCCGTTATACCAATACAGAGCTGGCGGAGGAGCCGCGAGTTAATAGCATGACCCCATACCTTCAATGTTGCGTCTTTAAGGATGGCGTTAAAGCGACCTGTAGGCCACCGTTTGCTCGTCGGTGCACTTTAAGATCGGAAAAGTAATGGTGAGTTTTCTGCCATGTTCTGCACGCCAAAGCCGCGTTCTCTCTCAAGCATGTTCACAAATCGTCGAATGTAGACCAGGTACTTGTAAAGGAGGTGCCCAACTTCTCCTGGTAGAAAACGAACAACAATAAACTCTCGGTTCGTAGATCTTTTTGCTTTATGATGGCGCATAAGATAAATCATCTTCCCACCATATATGTAGATACCTCTTTCTCCAAATTCTGCATTCTCACACCATAGACTGAGTAATTCTGACCATCTTGGAGTCTGTCCGCCGGTGATATGGATGGCCAATCCTAAGAAACCGCGGAATGCCTCTTCCTTTTTAAAATACTTAAAGACTGCTTGCCAATTCCACCGACCTTGTTGCGAGAGGCTTTCCTTTTGAGGTATAACGTACGCCTGTTGAAGTAGGTCGAGATATGCTTCTCTTAGGTTATTTTGGGGATTTGTAACAAAAGAGAAGCCCTTTTGAGAGTTCGTTAACTCGTCCTTGATGTTTGAGAGATCGACGACGGGTTCCAATCCAAACATGAGCTCATTACAGAGGCGACGGGCTTGCTCAATAACATAGTCAGGGAGAAGTCGAAATTGGCCCATGGACAGCTGGAAGTGGTCACCGTAATAGACTGTCCGGCCGTCTTCGCTCCAGCGCAAGAGAAATGCTGGTGTGTCTGAGCGGGCCATGATGCGCCCGTAACTGCGGAGGCTGAAGAATTCGTCGAATGCTGACTGTAAGCCGGCGATCATATACTTCTTGCGCATTGCTTGAAGCCGCTCCAGTTGCCTGGTACGTGGTCGACAGTCGATTCCCAGAGTTAAATATGCCCTTAGCGGGAGAGCTTGCTCTAGAAAGAGGAGCCGTTGGATGTAGATGAGGCCAGAGAGATAAGGTGTAAAAGATCGGGCTGAAAGGAAAGTTTTTAAGGATGTTGAAAATCCCAGGATGCCGCTGAAGTAAACGAGAAGTATAGAACTGGGCTGACCATCTATTAGGCGCTCGTTGCATAACGCTAGGCTTAGCCCAAAGAGAAGCTCTTGAAGCTCATTGCTGCCGTTTGCATCATTTGCAAAAGTCACATAAGCACCTCCGCTCCTTTCATTATTGGTGTTATTGTTATCCATCTCTTCCATCTCATCCCCAGTATCCTCAGAATAGTAAGAGTCAGTATCATCATCTTCATCTTCACCTCCATCCACATCTTCGTCACTGACTTCCTCAATGTCTTCGATGTCTAATTCGAGGTCGCTCGCCTCGCCCTCATCTTCTATAAACGTAGGGCTTTGGCGATGCATGCCTCCTATATTGCCATAATCGTTCATATCGCCCACCTGAGCTTCATCTAGAACCCAAGATGCATGGTTCCAGATTAAGTCTAATAAATCAACCAGCTTCTTCCGTAGCCGGATGCCAATTAGCTTCTCCCGAACACGTGGACTCATTCGGTATACCCGAAAAACAAGAAGCAAAGCCTTTTTGAACAGAAGCCGATATTTCTTTGTGCTCGAATGCTGGCGAACTAAGCTGAACGGCTTTGGATAAGTTGATAGCAGGCGAGTGCTCTTTAGCCAGCAGAGGATGTTGCGACTTGTCTGTTTCACTGTCTCTTCGCACCGATCCATCATCACATCCACCAACTTAAGGAGAGCTGCAATCTTCTTCTCATCGCTTGCTGGGCTTATAATGTCGTGATCTAGGCCAACCATATTGCCTTGCGCGAGGGTAAAGGGTTGTGTCTGCGGCAGATGGAAAGGCATTTCTATAAGAGAAGAAAGGAGTTTCCGATCCCTGCCCCTGTACGTGTCCTCCCATCCAGTCCTTTCTAACCAAGGTCGCTGCTCGGCAAACGTTAAGTGTGAAGATGTAGTAGCGTCGTGAGTTGCCATCAGATTTCTGGATCCTCTGTTATGATTTCGTTCATGCTCTCGCTGCTGTACAGACTTAAGGTGATCTTGTGTTGCTTGGCCTCCGATTGGCCGGAACAAACTCCCATTCCGCTTGATGGTCCAGTACTGCCGGGCTGAGCCGGTTGCCCAGGTCTGCAAATAGACATATTGAATGAGATCGTCGATGTTATTATTATAATTCCGCTGAGTTTCGTGGCTATTATAAGGGCAGCTTTGTCCTGAAGGTAGAGGATTAGAGTAGTGTTGCTTGGTAAGTCGGAGGTTCAGGGAACGAAATTTACAACCAGAACATGCAAACCCCTCGTAAACCTGTAGCAGAGGATGTTCTGGTGATCCGTCATTGCGGGGTGGCGCCTGGTCTGGATTCTGTAGATGGAGTGTCTTGAGAATTTTCGGAAGGTTTTTTCTCGCCTCCAAGGGAACCTTGTGCTTTTCCCATAAATGCGTTATTACATGCGAGGCACGCACTGAGAGGGCATGTTTACATTCATTATAGCCGCAGATAAGAATACCTGCACTAGGCTCGACAGAAAGGCCTAATGCATTTAAGTCAGGGTTAAACATAATATTAAAGTAATAGACTTAAGGCATATAAAGAATAGATAATGACTTAGTTTTGAATGTTTTATTTTTTGGTTCCTTGTTTTAAATCTATAGAAGATATATATAGAAGACTTACCGCTATATGTATATTAAGTATGTTTATATATATCTTAGCCCCTTAATCGTGCATGGATAAAAAGTGTGTAGTGCGGGTAACGTTCCATAGCGCACGGACGAAAAGTGAGTAATTCAGCAAATTACAGCGTACCCTTTGTACAGTAGGGTTTATGTCTTTATTTAAGTTTTAAGGAGATCTGTATAAACTAAGAAATATACTTAGATGTAGCCCCCTTTTGGCGAAGGTCCCTGAGTTTCTGTTTAGTAACCTATTCTTTATTAATTATTCTAAAGATTAACTAAAGTATAGTTTTAAAGTTTATATAGTCTAAGAAGATATAAGTAGTCTTGCTATTATAGAATATATCCGTAGTTCTAATATAGTCTCTTGCAATAGGTTTAAACTAGTTAAGCGCAGCTCCTTCTATACAGCTGAAAGCGTAAAGGATCTTGCTTTTAATAGTTAGGAACTGCCTACTATTAATAATATAATAAACCTTAAGTTAACTAAGAAAGGTCTGTAAGGTACTAGCCTTTCCGGCAAAAGGTCCTGGTTGCTTAAGCTTGATTATTTTAGCAGCTTTAGTATCCTAAGCTAACTTTAGGTTATCTTTTAGTTAGTTATTTTATACTTAGAGTTCCTTTAAAGCTGCAGTAAGGCTTTTAAAAATAATAGCAGGATTAGGGATTAGTTAAGGAGCCATAGTGCTTTCTATTGCCCAAATAGTATATAGTACTAATTTAAATAAGAGTCGTTAATATATAATAAACCAGTCTATACTAAATAGTATAGGGTAATTTCTTAAGGTAATAAACTAGTTATAGTTTATATTAACAGAGGCAGTAGGGTGTAATTAGGCAATTTTATCATATAGCTAGTAGGTTAAAATAATAATTAATTTTATTACTATATTAACGACTAGCTATTTAAACTATTTAATAAGTATTCTAGCTAAATCTTATATATCTAGTTGTATATTCATAAGCAACCTAAGTTAACTATTACTAAGGGTCAGTCTTATATAAGAGCGACCTAATATTTAGGTTGGCCTTTAATAATATTTGATTTAATTAAAGGTCAGTCTATGGTTCTTCTAAGGGTATATACCTTCCCAAGGTAGTATAAGATATTAAATTATAATACTTTATTTTTTAACTTTTTTATATATTTTTTAAATATATAATAAATAATTAATTACTTTAGCTAATTTAAATTATAATTTAATTATTTAAATATTTAAGGAATTAAAATATTCCTTAGTTTTTTTTTTTTTTTATATTTTAAAAAATATTTTTAAACTATTACTTTTTTAATTAAAAAAAAATTAATTATTATTATATTAAAAAAACTAAAATTATTTATAAATATTTATAATAAAAATATTATTATAAGATTTTTTTATTTTTATATAATTTTTATAATAAAAATCTTTTTTAAAAATAATATAAATTAATTTAAAATAATAATAATAAATATATAATATATTTATAATTATTTATAAAGTTAATATATATTTTACTAAAGAAAAAGTTTTATATTTTTTATAAACTTTTATAAATAAATTAAATATAATAAAAATATAAGGAAAAAAAAATATATACTTTATAAAAATTATATATTATAGTTAAATTAAATATAAGGTTTTATTAAGTTTTAAAAATAAAATTAATAAAAAAAAAATATTATATTATAATTTAATTTAATAAAAATATAAAAAAAGAATATTTAAAATAATTATTAATTAATTAATTAATTATAAAAAAAAGTAATAAATATTAATAATTTTATAATTAAAATAATTTATATAAATACTTTAGATATTTTAAGGAGTAATAAAATATAATACTTTTTATAAAATAATTAAATATATAAAATTTAATTTTTTATATTTTTTAAATAACTTAAATAAATAATTATTAATAAAATATTAAAATTAAATATAAACTAAATTTTTATTATATTTTACTTACTTTATAATTACATTTACTTAAAGTTACTTTTTATTTTTTTTACTAATATAAATTAATTAACTTTAGTTTATTACCTTAGGAATTCATTTTATATTATCTAATATTAAATTAAAACATTATACTAAATTAAGTATAAAGCTTTATTAAATTTTAAAAATAAAATTAATAAAAAAAAATATTATATTATAATTTAATTTAATAAAAATATAAAAAAAAAATATTTCAAATAATTATTAATTAATTAATTAATTATAAAAAAAGTAATAAATATTAATACTTTTATAATTAAAGTAATTTATATAAATACTTTAGATATTTTAAGAAATAATAAACTATAATACTTTTTAAAAAATAATTAAATATATAAAATTTAATTTTTTATATTTTTTAAATAACTTAAATAAATAATTATTAATAAAATATTAAAATTAAATATAAACTAAATTTTTATTATATTTTACTTACTTTATAATTATATTTATTTAAAATTACTTTTTATTTTCTTTACTAATATAAATTAATTAACTTTAGCTTATTACCTTAGGAACTTACCCTATATTATTTAAGTATTAGGTTAGGATATTATAAATACTAATAATAGTAAGTATTCTAATAGGTTATTATATTATTAATATTTTCAAGAGAGAGCTTACGTAAATTAAGAAAGTATCTGTGGCTCTTCGTAGTTATGAGCTAGTATTAACCTATATTAGTAAAGTCGTTTTAGCAAATACCTTAATGTTACTGTTCGTCTTGAGCAATATAGCAGCTGGCGAAACACTCTTAAAAATTAGAACTTGCGTCTTATTGTAAGGTCCGCCAAAACTTCCCACCTTGTTTAAACTATGTTATACCAGTCCTATATTGACAGTTTCTCTGGAGACACTGGGACCAAGGAAGTTTACAACAGACGATTGCTTACGGTTATACAGCATTCAAAATTGGAATATACTGAGGATATACCTAGAATCCATGCTGATTTAATACAATCTAAACCGGAGATACTTTCCTATTATACCATAAGGCACAGTCTCCTCTATCATACAATCTAAGTGTACAACTCTAATATACAGAATTAATCACCATTCCCACGCAAGCCGCCCCAGGCACCACCACAAGGGTCACCGTAACTGCACTACACCGCATTATAAAACCGGCAGCTGTTGCCAATAAGATTATCGCTATGAAGACCGATACTAGACGTCGATCAGAATTATAACATCTATAAGTATGTAATCCAACCGATATTCCTAACCCAATACTGGCAAGCAGCATTAGTCAAGGAGAAGACCGCAGAATAGGTGGTAAAATAAACAGCGGAATAAGGAGAAATGGTACCGTGGGCTGATCCTTAGGTCCTTGTTGTGGTGTGAATCAGTTATAATCTCAATAGAGAACTGGGAATATGAACCTGTACTCTCTTGATATTAAGAACGTAATTATATATAATGAGAAAGCAGATGCTTGCGATAAACACTTTGTAAGGATATATGTAAACGGGGTGTTTTGCTATAGTACGAACGGCAGAGGAGCCAGACTAGTGGAGTAGCGACCGATGTGGATCTGGTCCAGCTTGTATACAACTTGAATGTCTTAGTTTCTCCTCGAGGGCGGGGAAGGGAATCAGGCTCGGGCTCCATACCTTAAACGTCTCTCAGCTAATATAGCTTGTAATAAACCGCATTCGAGGATGATCTACGCCTATGAGCATTTCGCCTTTTTTTGTAACATCATTTAACTATCCTGCGAGCGATTCGACAATGTTGAAAGGGCTTTCTTGCTCTTTACTAGACTATTCTGCAAGGTTTTGAAGCATCCAAACCATCTCCTTAACATTTCAAAGGTGAAGAGTCGTTCCTACCTCAACGTGATCTCTACACTGTCTATACGTCTCTTTCCGCCATGTCACGCACCTCATTCAACGACATTCCGCTTCACCTAACCCGCATCATTTGTGAGCACCTTGCGACGTCTCATAGGCCAAGCCTATACGCATTTGCTCTAGTTAACAAGTCGTGCTACAATGCTGCATTTGCGCTGCTCTTCCGCCGCATTGTTCTACGCGTGACCGAAAGAAGTCGCCTGGAGAGGTCTGTTCAACAGCTTCGCCAGGCTTTTGAGCGAACAAATGGTTTTCGGTTCGTCCGTCATGTCGTTTTGGGCGGATTTGGCCGCTGGGAGGAAGAACACGACCAGTTAGTGGAGAATGATATGCAGAGTGACGTTTGCAGATATCCATTTGGGAATACGGCAAAAGAAGATGATGAGAATGTAGAGCCAATCAACATCGCAAGAGTTGGGGCTCAATGGCAAAGCAGCTGGTATGTGGATGATGGCGTGTGGGATATGCTCGCAGACTTTATCCCTGATTTACCTGGCCTCTCGGATGTGATTTTCGACTGCTCAACTCAATATCTGCCCCGTCTACTCCGTGTTTTACACCAACACCATCCGCAGTGCAAACTACATCTAGGCTCCTTCGATATATACCGTCCCAACGGGAGCTTAACGCCCGCTGAGCAAGTCGAACTTATCACATCGCCACTCCTGCACACAATCTACCTTCGAGATCGTTCACTGAAGGGTTATGGGCCGGATGGCACTCCAACATACGGCGCGGACGCCGTGCGACGTATCATTGCCGGGATGGCGCCGAATTTGAAGAAAGTAGCTGTACTAAATACAAATGCGGGCTGGTCACCAGCACTCGCGGAGGCTCTGGCACAGGAGCGACCAGCTTGGCTGGGTTTCGCACTCCCAGATATCGAGACAACCAAGCGAACCAAGGGCTCACTAGATTACCTGCAACTTGTCAGCTTTGAGCCTCTCAACGATATTCGTGAGTGGATGTCATGTATCGACGATTCTACATTGCGCGTGTTGAAACTTGAGCGACTCGTTAGCGAAAATGCCCTTAAATATCTTGCCATGGAATGTCGCTTTCCCAAGTTGGAAACCTTGGTCCTGAGCATGGTGACCACTAACGTATCGTCTCCTCTGCCTACAAGCCTATGGAATGCTACAGCCAACTTCCTTCTCACTTTACCTCCTTTACTTGCATTAGGTCTTCCAGGAACGACGAACAGTACCCTTTTACGACCAGTTTTTGAGCACCATGGCGCGTCGCTGCGGACACTGTGGTTTTCTGGCGAGACGGCTTCGCCCAAACTTATCAAACAACTAGTGCAGAGTTGTCCCTCTATCTGCAAGCTGGGGCTTCAAATACAGCGCTCCAAAGGCGATGCCACAGAAGTTACTACATATGCTACGCTCGGATCGCTACCAAAGCTGCAGGACTTGTCCCTGACCCTGGACTGCTCTGATACTCGCGTCTTGGCTGAGCAAGAAGGGGATGACGATCCCGACGCCAAGTTGGAATCGCCCAACGACCCATCATTTGGCGAGTTTGACCAGCAGATGCTGTTGGTACAGCTTGACTATTCCCGCTATCCGCGTAGGGGCCACGTACGCGATGCATTCATCAACTGTGCTGTCGATGGAGACCTCGCACGTTCCATCTTCACTGCTATTTCGTTAGGAAAAGACAAGGGTGCAAGTTCTCTACTACTAGGCAGACTAAAGATTAGCGTTACGGGAGGATGCAATTTTGGGACGAACCGAGGTGATTACATGCTGTCTATTGTGGTCAACGAGCTATCACGTTCATGGATCGTTGAACGCACCACCAGAGAAGTTAGAGATGGAGCACCGGAGTTAACAGTCTATGAGTGCACGAGCAAAACTCAGCAGCAAAACCCTCAGCAGCAAAACCCATTGCGAAGTGACGACCTTGATCCAGAGGTATATAAAATTTTTCAAAGGATTTGGTCGGCGAACGGTAGGAGTGGTGAAAGCTGGCGAAAACGGTGGCATAGTTTACCCCTTCTGAATGACACATCCTTGGGAGCGGGCCGCGTAGAAAATAGTCAACAAACTCTAGTTTAAGCAAACTAATGAGTAGCCAAAAGGCAAGCATGATAATTCCACTTGTTAGGTCTAAAGACAAAGAAAGTAATAAAGCAGCTCACTTCTCTCCCACTTCCTAATAAACTGCGATCCAAAACCTAAAATACCTTATGGCCAGGGAGGAAAAATACCCAGGACTACAATAAGCTTCCTATAACCAGTATATCCGACTTTAGCAAGGTGCAATTATAAAACTTATATAATCTTCTCCTTACAGCGGGCAAGGGGGTATCTCCATTTTGCGTAAGGCCTTCTAAGATTAGTTACTATAGGTACCTAGGTAGTGCTGAGACAGGCCGGGTATAGCGGATATACTTTTACTTCAGGCAGTGGGTAGTCGCCCCGCCGTTGCAGTAATGATCAGAAGTCAATGGCGTCATAATCAAGCCATATTATAACTTCAAGTTGTTATATTTACTCAGTGCGTTGCCTAATAAACAAATGGATCATTTTGAGATACAGATACAACAGTAATACAATTTATGCAAGTACAAGGGCCGCTATGATTGAATCGATCAAGGCAGCAGAACGACTTGATTCTCGGGGGAAGCCAACTGTGCAGGTAGCGGTTACTACATCCCATGGTACGTGATTCAAAGATAGAGTGCAAGTGATAAAAACTCACGCTCCAAGGTACCTTTTACTCCCTTGTTCCCTCTGGCGCATCAACTGGAAAACATGAAGCTCTGGAGCTTAGAGACGGCGATATGTCGCGATTCGGTGGCATGGGCACTACTCGAGCTGTCGCCAACGTTGAGACTTTACTGGGACCAGCTCTGGTTGAGCATAAATTCGACCCAAAGACGCAATTGAAGGAAATTGACAAATTCATGAAAGAGCTGGATGGCACTGCTGATAAGTCTAGGCTCGGAGCAAATGCCATCCTTGGAATTAGCATGGCATGCGCCAGAGCAGGCGCTGCGGCCAAGGTGTGTCATGCAAGCTCTCTCTTCGTCTATCAATGCTTACATTTACGTGCAGGGTGTCCCATTGTATGAATTTATACGACAAGAAGCTGGAGTTGAAGGCCCTTACATCGTTCCAGTTCCGTTCCTCAATGTTTTGAACGGGGGAGTCCACTCTGGAAATACTATGGCATTCCAAGAACTTATGATTGCTCCAACTGGAGCCGAATCTTTTGCAGAGGGGATCCGCTTAGCTGTGGATGTCTACTCTGCACTCAAAACAATTATTGCAGACCGTTTTGGTGCCCCAGGTGAGAGAACAGAATGTACATACAGGAGCAAGCTTGGCTAATGCATTACTCAGCAACTGGTATTGGTGATGAGGGCGGATTTGCACCTCCTATCTCGTCTTTGGAGGAGGGACTAGACTTGATGGTAGCGGCCGTTGAGAAAGCAGGGCATACGGGACGCATCAAATTTGCTTGTGACCCTGCATCTTCGGAGTTTTTTGATCAAGAATCGGGCTTATATGACCTTTCGTTCAAAGACAAAACGTCGAATGAAACTCGTACTTCTGAAGAGATGCAACAGCTGTATAAGGCCATTATCGGAAAATACGGCCTTGTTTTACTTGAGGACCCGTTTGCGGAAGATGACTGGTCAAGTTGGACAGAATTCAATCACGACTGTACCATTGAACTGGTTGGAGACGACCTGCTTTGCACGAATGTGGATCGCATCAAACTGGCATCAGAGAAAAAGGCATGCAACGCAGTGTTATTGAAGCTCAATCAAATAGGCACTGTATCAGAAGCTATAGAAGCGTAAGTTATACGGAGCATTCATACCTTGCCTCAGATTTGATCAAAAAGCTAATAAGATACTTACAGCGCTAACTATGCTTTCGAACTCGGATGGAGTGTTTTTGTGTCACACAGATCTGGGGAGACAACAGATAATTTTATTGCTGACCTGGTAGTAGGGCTTGGTACGGGTCATATCAAGTCAGGAGCTCCAGCTCGCGGCGAAAGAATTAGCAAATACAATCGACTCCTTGATATCGAAGACGACTTGAAAGAAAAACAAAAGCATGTAGTTTATGCGGGTTCCAAGTTTTAATCGGATATCCTTATATATATATATATATTACTATCCAGGTTGGCATTAATATACAATGAGTAGTTCATTATTCTAGTTAATATAGCACAATATGAGCAAGTCCTCAAGAACACAAAGAAGCAGTTTATTAAGTATTGCTCCAGGTGGAGTCAGAATCAACGGCAGGCGAACACCATTATACGTTTTGTTTTATTGTTAGTGGCCAACAGTCCTAGGTCTACTGTTTCTAAGGAGGCAATGGCCGCCGAAAATGACTTGTAAATCTCTTAAGGCCTTTTGAGAAAGCTTTCTTTTCTCACTGTCAGCTATAAAGAATTCTCTTGAGATAGCCTATAGTGGTTGCATCGCTGTTAATGTATGCTGCGACTTCCCGTGTCTTAGATAGCTCGAAACTGTCATCTTTGAACTTTATATTGTAACTATATTAGTGATTGAGTGCCTTGTGTATATTTTCACAGGCCTGACACAATAATCCTTCTTCCCATCAAAATTATGCGCTTGAATTCCTTCTATAGCCAGAGACTTATGTTAAACCTCATTGATAAAATACCACTTATCTATATAGCTATCATTTGAACTTGGAGATGACTGTTGTTGAAACGGTAAATCGGGGACCAGATCCTGAGAAATATGAGTTACATAGCCAGGTGACCCTTCCATAGTTGTATTCACGCTACAACATTAGCTTCTATCCACAATATGCCTTATTTTCTGGCAATACTTACACGGCAATTTGATGTTCGTGCGTCGATATAAGGTGACGCCAGGCATCAGCACATTTTTCGATGACCCGTTTCGCATATCTGACCAAATTCAGTATCAAAGGGGAACTCGGAATTATAAAAGGGGCACAGACGCCTTATTCTTACACTCTCCGTTAAAAGAGAATTTGTTTGTGGGCTTCCCATCCGGCACCTTGTAAATGCGAAACCACTCTTTTGTCGCTTGGAGAAGCCCAGGCATGTGAAGCTCGATGTCTTCGATGTCATTGAGTTCAGGTGCTAGAGGGTCTTTGATATCAATGGCAATAATCTTCCAGTCGGTATCCTCGCCATCTAGAAGAGCCAGAATGCCGAGAACCTTCACCTGCTTGATCTCTCCTGGATACCCAACTCTTTCCCCAATCTCGCAAACATCCAGCGGGTCATTGTCGCCTTTCGCTTTAGTGTCAGGGTGGATGAAGTTGGGATCTTCCCATGTCTTACCCGGCGAGGTTGACGTCAATGACATGTACAATATATTGCAGGCAAATAAACTAACCCGAGGCAACGCTCCATAGTTCCAAATGTATCCTTTGTAAGGGAAACAGTTTCGGACATATCGAGGTTTGTTTTCTAGAGTGTCTTGCTTGATGGGATTCAAAACCTCGTCTTTGGTGATCTAAATGCTCAAAATAGTATTAGAAGAACAGAGACTTCATATTGTCATTATGATATTCATCTAGCTTCTTCTCAAAACCCACTTGTTAAGTCCAAACAACGGCCATGAACAGTAACTTGTATTCCGGGTAACTCACCTCAAGCTTGTTATTTGTCCAGCGAGGAATCTCAACCACCATATTGAGTATAGTGTCTTCGGCATCATAATACAATGGTATATCATGAAAAGGTGAAATGGAACTACCGTTTCGTGTGACAAAGATACGATATTCTAATGTATTTGGGACGCCAATCTCTAAAGTACCGTAGTGACAAGCCATAATTGACATGGTAAGGTGCAGAATTAATTATGAAGTGTAAGTGAACATCGTACAAAAGGAGCACCTGGTTGGAGTTTTCAATTAAAAAAAAGGAAAGGAGGTGGATCAAAAATATATTCAGGGCGTGAAATGTCCAACAATTCTTTGACACTATAACTGCATGCTTTCATTGTTACATCATGACTTGTTTGGTAACAGATTCTGTATCGAAAATCAGAATGACGACATCCGATCAAGAGAACTCACGATTAACATCGAATTAATATTACTATGCCTTATTCCTTGCTTGTGGAAAAAGTCTTAGGTTGGCACCCGATTTTTCCATCAGCTCTAAGGCGCGATCATCGGCGAGGTTGGAAGGCGAACCAAATTGGACTAGTAATGCCGCCATTTCCGTGATCCTCTAGTCTTTAAAGCCACAGCCCTTACCTCACTTCATAGGGCAGAAACCTCCTAGGAGCCCTCTAGGACCCGCCACTCGACGTGTTAGAGGAACGCGGAATGTTACGTCTCAGCGCTTTGGAAAGTCGCCGGATACGTCGTCTGACAGCCACAGAATCCGCCCACTTTGTCCGTGGTAACCGATTTATCTCGTGCTATTAACGCTAGTATTCGTAACATGAGATTGTGATTGAATATAAAAAGCAGCTAGGGTTGGCGAAAACCATCAGGGTCTTCATTTTCACTCCAATCCCATACCGTAAAGATTGATGATCTTCACTGTTGAGTGATGCTGGCCCAGCGATGTACATCCACTTATGCCTAAACGGGGGCGTATAGTCGTTTGACTACCTTTGATATTGATCTGTAAGAGCACCATAAGATGCTGTCGAATATTACTTTTAGTAAACTCGACCTATGGAATAGCTGTGTAACTCATTCACCATACATCCGACATGTTCCACTTTATACCTCCACTTGACTGACCTCGGCTTGACAGTTGTTTAGTATTATCGGAAATATCGGTACACTGAGCTAGGAGCTATGATTGTTCCACGTTCCCAGTATCTATTGTAGAGGCTACTTAGACTCGAATAATACGCGATTGCAAAACAGGGAACGGAAGTAAAGCAGTAAGAGGCATCGAGGACATTGCCCCCGACGTTGGACAAATTCAGATAGTTGAAGCTGCAGTCATGGTGGCGTAACATGGGCTAGGTGATGTCACATATGGGGATGATCTCTTTGTTCACTTCGAATCCAAGATATAAGATGAAGCGAATATGCTAGCATAGCAATAGCAATCGGAATGGACACAGCGCTGGCTGCTACCTGAGAAAGCAATTGTGAATTGTACAGAACACGGTATACCCACAAACCATGGCATCATCAGAGAAGCCTACCCTGAAAAAGAGGATTGGGGTGATGAGAGAGTACATCGCGCTTCGTGAGGATTATCGCGGTCGCCTGCCCAATTACCTATCCCGCTTTACCGGATACAAGCCGCCAGATGCCCAGCCGCCCTATGAGCCTTTAGGTGTTCCACCATTTTCTTGGTTGAAATACATTCCGCTTGAGTTGGAGATCTGGGCTTTTACCTGGATTGGCTCATTCGGAGGTATTCTCCTCATTGAAGCAATCATGTCGGCAAATACAGCTTTTTCAGAAGTTTACCACGCACCCATTATTATCACCTCGTTTGGCGCCTCGGCGGTACTGTTATTTTCCGCTATCGAATCACCTCTTGCGCAGCCTCGAAACTTTGTCCTCGGCCATTTCGTATCCGCCCTTGTTGGTACATGCATTACCAGACTCTTCGTCCTCAATCCAAACTATCACCCTTTCCTCGATGAGGGTGGTTTCCACGCCAATGTCTTTGTGAACGGCGGTTTATCAATGGCAACATCTGCTCTTGCGCAAGTTCTAATTGGAGCTGTGCATCCACCGTAAGTTAACATTTCTTCGCAAGCATTTGTGAGTATTATTAGGCATTTAATAACCACTTTGACTAGCGCCGGCGCAACTGGACTCAATGCTGCCGTTCAATCACAAGTTGTTACTCTCTCTTGGCGTTATCTGCCGGTTATACTTGCCTCGTCACTAATCATGCTGGGCTGGGCTCTGATAATAAACAACGTTGGTCGTCGGCGTTATCCTGTTTACTGGTGGAAGCCAGGGAAAGTGTTTGTTTCAGCAACAAAAGAACAGCAGATTATGGAGCACGCGCGTGAAGCCAGGGATGTTGAGATGGCACTTAGAGTAGAAGAAGGAGAGAATGTGGACGACGAAGAAGGAGGAAGCGAAGTTAGCAGACATGAGCCATGAGCCCGAAGGGAATGTTGAGAAGTGAGAACAGAGGGTCCGGAATAGGAGGGTGTGATGAGTAAGAGGGGTAGAAAGTGAATTATCCACGAGTGATCAATGTCACATTGATCAAATGTCCAAAATCAATGTCTAAGGAAAGTAATCGATAGCAGATTTGGTGTGAAAAAAAATCTGATTCTCGGGTAATCTTGTGTCTGGCAAAACAGAGTGTGGGCCAGATTTCTTCACATGTCTGTGGCTTGTTTTCGCAAAGCTTGCTGCTGTATAATACCTTAATAAATCATGTATGATTACACTTATAGATGTCTCCCCGGGATTTTAATAACAGCCATGTCAATGAAAGTTCATACTTGAGAGCCCAAACAGTAACCACTCTAATATCACTGCACAGGACTTGTTCTGGATTACGGCAAAGAGCAAAGATAATACGTCGACTAATCACGGTGCTTATCTGCCTTGACGCATACAATCAGCACAACAGTGGTAGCTCATGACAATATTTTTAATTGCGCCGTACTCAGTCACAGCCTACAACGCAGGCAAAGCGCCTTTTGAAGACCAGTAACAAAGAAACGCCTATATTACGGAACCTGGCAATTTTATTGGTAACTTCGCCATCTTATAAAGATTCTCTCTAAAAAAAGGTAAAATACACGATTTGATGTTAAAATGCCTGCGTAAAAGCAGACATGTGCATACCAGAAGAGCGGTCAGTATACTCAACTCGAGAATATGTGTCCCTTGCAACTCGAGCTCCTAAACGCATTAAACATATTGCGGACCAACTATCTCAAAAACATTCCGACACTCAAACCTCGTGACGAATTGTGTAAGCCAATAAAATGCATTTGTACTCTCAAACGGCAGATCTGGTCACATAACAATGCAAGTAGAAGGTAAACAGAGCCATGTTCTAAGTTTTTCTGAACATTTCGAGGCATTATCTTCTGCTGTTGTGATCTGGTCTTCGCGTGCATCTAGTGGCCCCGATTCCCGTTGCTCTTGCTCAAATGCTTCCTCTGCCCTTCTATATTCTTCCAATGTCCTATGACGATACAGTGACGATTCGTTAGGATTTTCGACTGGTGATATAGGCGCTAATTCGCTAAGATGGGCCCAGCTGTCAGGAATGCTGTATCCTGCCTGGCCATGGCTGTGTCTGGTTGAGACTCGGCGTGTATGCGCGATGGATTGGTCGTTGAGAATACTGTCATCATCGGATATGTGGTGTAGAGATTGATCAGGGGGGACAGCATCAGGTATATGGCCACTAATGCTTTTGCGGGCCATGTGTAAAAGAGCTTGGCCTTTTGAATTGTCCGTGAGGTACACTTTGGCACACTTGCTATTTGCCGCCAATATGAGGATCAGCCAAAAGACGACTATAATTGTAAGATCTTATGGGCATCTGCACGGGACTGAGTATATACCACCTTGATAAGTTGAGGCATTAATGCCGCCCTTAGTCAAAGCGTAGCGTCTACACAGAGCAATACGCCAATATCCTTCTAGTGTGTCTGCATGACGGCATCGCAACTAAAAGAAAGTCTTGGGATCTTAGACGAACCTAGTGAGATGTCGGAAATACCGGGGATATTTTAAAAGCTAAGCTGTATCAAATAAATCACCGTGATATATTTACTTTACTTAAGTCTATACATTTTCTCCTCTATAACAATAAACCCTTTCGCCATATACTAATAGCATCGCGTGTATAAATCGCCACACGGTATAAAGTAAAAATTGCATTCCAGACATCCCCATTTGATATAATTTAATTATTATACTTCTTAAATAACTTGAATAATTAATTATTAATATAGTAATAAAATTAATCTTTATATTTAATTTATTAATTATATAATAAAATTACTTATTATATTTTACGGTATAATATCTGGCGCGTTTGCTTGCAGAACTTGAACACAAGTTTTCCTCAGCAAAGGCGCTATATTGGGATAGAAGCAATTGTCTACCGATTTAGCTTCTTGGTTTATTCACGCTTCGGCCATCTTTCATATACTTGACGACGCCGTGCTCTGCGAGGAACATTCGACTCTCCGCTCTGTAAAACTAAGAATGGCCGCTTCAAGTACTATCGATACATAGTCAAAGTTTCTTCAGATTCATAGGAGGTGTCAATACATGGAGAGGTGATGGCATTGATAATCTATTTAACCCGGCCGCCTTCTGCTGAACTCTCAAATTAAAACCTGCTAAACTATCGTGAGACTGATTGACTAGCTCTTCTAATTGATATGTCCTGACTACATTTTAGGCACGTCTTCCTTTCCTCCATCAACGCAATGGCCGAAGCTGTTGGAACGACCGCAATAGAAGGTGTCGAGATTGTTGCCTTTCGGTGCTAGGGTGACATATCCTGTCCACGTACCTAATTTTCCATTACGGAAATTAGAGGTCTTGTAGCGCAGCGTAAAAAAAGAATACTTACCTCCGTGGGTTAATTTTAGGCAATGGACGCCGCACACGTGGTCATCGATGCTTCGCAAGTATTCGGCGATGGCGCCTTGAATGGTCTTCAATTCGGCTGTAGTATCGCAGTTCCTTCCAGTGGCATAAACCTTCCAACTCACTCCGTCGATAGAGCCAGAGTGAGCTTTACAGTCGTGCTTGTCGGAGTCACCTTTGACTAAACCGGCAATGCCGAGGGAAACCTGGGCTATGACAGCAGTGACAGCGACACATACGCCTTATTGCGTTGTTAGCAAAGTGTTCTATCCACGAACGAACTTGGGCGTGCGAGTGGTTACCTGCGCGAGCGCTGCTTGCAGTACATATTTTCACATGCGTTCGGGCTTGGAGATCATTCTCAAGATGTTCCGGAGTCCAATTTTCGAACTGTTCGAGCTCGATCTCCGCAAGAGTCTGAGGGAGATTGGTTTCGAGTGTGGTAGGCAAGTCCTGCAAAGCAAATGGCGAGGCCCAGCCAAGCCCAACGCAAGCCAGGAGCAAAGTATGCGAGTACTGCATAGGTGGCAGATGCGATTGTATGCAATTTAGAAGCTGTAGGCATAATTCTGTTACAAAAAAGGGAACTACGAAGCCTTGGCTGGAGGCTTGTTATATATAAATACAGATTTTATGACGCCGCTCATTATATATATATTAGCAAATTAGGTGCAAACACAGCCTCTACCCCACATTGATAGTGAAGGATTTGCGAATAACGTAATGGAAAGTAAATTAATCTTACGACTCTAGATAGATATTGGCGCTCGGTAGGCGCACGGGGCCGTACAACTGCACGGACCCTTAGTTAGCAAAAACCCGCTATAACAACAAAGATACACGCTGTAGATGAGGATAAATAGCATCTAATTTATTTGGCTATACACATCTATGATATTATTAGGTCTAAAACTTACCGCTGCAGATGAGGATTCCGGTTGAGAGACCGCTCTAGTCGACAATCTAGTAACACCTTCACTCCCTACGGTCGTTCCGGACTGAGCAGCGCAAAAACCCCTGTCTAAGTAACTGCATGTTGGTTAGAGTGACTACAGTACGTCTCGTACGAAACAGTATAATAATCCCTGCCAAAGTAACTACATGTTGGTCATAGTGGCTGTGTCTTATGCAGAGCGGCGCAACAATCCCTGTCAAAGCAACTGTATGTTGGTTGGAGTGGCTACGTCTGGCATAAAATAGTATAACGATTCCTGTGATTTATGGTTATATTTAACCGTCACTTTGGCAGGATAATGTCATGATTCCGCCCCTGGGATCAACTAAAGAACAGGGCTTCAACATTACTGTTCTGGAAGTAGGTAAAGCTCACGCAATATCACAACTGTCGAATATCGTTCTCTCTCTGAGGTTACCGTATCTCTAAAGAGAGATACCACTCTCGTCAATTGAGTGACTAGTTCAAGTGATTGGCAAGAATAATATTTAGATTGGTCGCTGAAATATGAAATTAAAGGCTGTCTGTTCAATGGAACTATCTGAATCATATACTCCTTCATCCTTCATCCTTCATCCTTCATCCTTCATCCTTCATCTTTGATCCTTCATCTTTGATCCTTCATCAAGTGCTGTCATCTTTCTGAGTTGTACTGCACGCCTCATGAATGCGCTGTGCAGCTCTCTATGTGTGCTGCACATCTCTCCTTAGTCTTGGCAGAGTTCTCTTCCTACTGAGTCATCCTGGTGCCTAATGCCATCCAAATGGGGTGCGCATGACCCTGGCCCAAACAATCGACTTTGCTTGTTGGTCGTCACATCGTTGCCTTTTCCTGGACATATATATTCCGAAAGAACATACCATACCCCGCATTTGGAAAGCGTGATCCTCCCTCGAAATCTTCACACGTCCGCGCTTTCATTACTTACATCAACTCGTTGGAGATATAACAGATAAATTGTCAGCAAGTACTCCTCGAACTCTCTCATTTGTCAGTATGCTAACTATTCAATGATCCAAATATAGGATCCGATCATGCCCCAAACCGTCGCAGACCGACAGCCTGTGGGCGACAACATGTCTCTGCGCGACATACAAAGATCGATGAAGAAGGATCCAGACGGACAGGGCATAAGTTCATTGGGCTACGATGGTGTGCTTCGCACTTTTGACAACGAACGGAATATTCTTGATGCAGTTGGCCTCAACCCAACCCAGATCAGAGAATATTACGATGGTCGACTGATGCCCGAGAGATTGCTCACTGCCGACGGCCGCAACATATCCCATTGGGATATGTTCCACCCCGATGCGGAGAATATTCCCAGGAAGTTTACAGAAGAGGATAAAGCCAAAATTCGGGCATACAACGAGGATTTGGAAAGGCGCGGAGTTACATGCTGTGTTTCAGGCAAGTCAGCAGACGACGGTGAATCTGAGTACTAGATAATTCCTTTTCGCTTTGTATCGCTGCGGAATGCTCATGGTTCTATGCCTCGTCTCGCTCTCTTCTCTGTTATCTTAAACTCACTATAGAAGAGTAAGATAGAATACTAATATTATTACTATATGTATAGCTATCCCTACACCTGTAATATATATTGAAGCTCTGCTAAAAACTTTATCACTGTACTTTCGGATGTAAGTTTCCGATTCCCTTCAAATTCGAGATCAAGGCTTCCTTCTCGTGGCGTGGCGTATATCTCAGGACGATTACGAGGAAGTAAGGGTCGTTCATAAAATGACACAGTGCTAGGTGACCCCAAGAAAGAAAACTCAGTTTCTTCTTCCTGCTGGAAGGATGTTCGCCAGCCGAAATCCGTTACATTGTGTGGCCAGTCTGTGCAGTTTCTTATGATCTCGACCATTCCTGCAGCTTCATGTGACGAATCTTCAATGAATTGGCTTTGTAGCTGCGAAGCAACTTCGGCGAGAGAGCTGTTTGTAGTTACACTCACTCGGATCGGGACCTCTGTCATGCAGGGGCCCACAACGTTTTGGAGATGACTTGGTAGCATTGAACGGCCGGTCACAAGGCGACCAAACACCACATCCTGTTGATTAAATTGACGAGAAAGGGCGATTGCGCACGCAGCATGGAATATCACCGCAGGCGTAAACCCTCCAATGCTCTGAGTGTTTAGCATTGGAATTGTTTTCTTGACTGTCAATCTGTCATCTGTAGCGTATGTGTCATTTGTTGAGTCGCTCAAACTCCATGCTGGATACAATGATCCATGAAGCCTTGAAGCCCAGTAAAACTTGCTTTCTCTCTTCTTCCTCTCACTAAAGGAAATGAATTGGGCAAAAGATGAAGATGGCATTAGCCGTTGCTGATTATAGATAGTCGACAAAGTTTGAAGAACCAATCCCCAGCTGAAGCCGTCGAATTGAGCATGCGAGATTCTGAAAACAAGCTTATGCTTTCCTGAGGCGTGTTTGACGCTGATAAAACGAACGAATGAACGACCCAATTGTCGAGGTCTTTTGAGATCTTCTCCGCAGATTGAATCTATAAACAACGCCATATCTTGATTGTCTGCATCTACATGATCGTATGTTGGCTTGAAGTTCGATAATAAAACTTGCCAAAAACGGCCATTAGCTCGGATGAAGACAGTGTGCAGAATGTCGAAATGATTCACTAGGTCAAAGCAAGCGCGCTCAAGCTTTGGGAAATCCACATCAGCAGGCAGATCAAAAATCCAATGAGGATATCTGTTCGGCGGATCCTGAAGTGCATCTAGTATTGAGCGTTCTTGAAAATCTGTTGCGGGAATCACGTCCCTGACAGCTTCGAGATCAACATCTAGAGCAGGCTTTACAAATTCCTTCAGAAAGGCTTGCGTGTCATCAGACTCTAGTAAGGAGAATGGCATTGCCAAATGGGAAGATTCATCGGCATTGACTTCTTTGACCAATAATGCCAATTCAGACAAACGCGGTGACTTGAAAATGTCTGCAACAGTCAGCGATAAGTTTTGCTCCCGTGCCGCTGAGACTAGTCGCATAGCGGCAATTGACTCTCCGCCAATGCGGAGAAAGCTACTCTCGGCATCAATACTTTCAGCATTGATCTCAAGAACAGAAGACCATAAAGTCTGAAGCTTTTTTTCCATCAGAGTGGATGGCATGGTTCGCGGTTTCCCATGAGATTGTAGTTCCACAAGCTGCTCTAGGGTTCGCCTACTTCCAAGTTCTCGTAGAGACCGCCGATCTGTTTTGTTTGTGGTTGTCATAGGAATCTTTCCTACAGGTATATATGCTCCAGGGACCATACTATAGGGAATAAAGTCAGCAATTTCCCATACACTCATATTAGATAGCCAAGGAAATACTTACTACTGCGGAACACGATCCCATAGCTTCTCTTCCAACCCTTCCATGACTCGTCTAAGTTTTGACTGTAAATCTTCCTTGAATTGGATTGTATTTTCTTCAGAAAGACTCAAGAAAACGACGAGAATTGGGTTGGTGCTATTTTGTGGCACAATAATCTCCGCGGCGATGCCATCGCACAAGCTGTGATCGCCCATACAGGACCGCACATGATGTTCCACTTCCGCCAGCTCAATCCGTTGACCTCGAAGCTTAATTAGACCGTCTTTCCGCCCCAAAAAGTCCATGGATCCATCCGAGTTGTAGCGCAAGAGATCGCCGGTCTTGTAAAGTGTACCGTGACGCCCTGGATGTCCCCCGGCGCCTAGCAGGAGCCACGTCGGATCCTGAATATAGGCTGCTTTCGTCTTATTTGTATCTCCAAAATATCCTTTGCTAACGGTTGGCCCTTCAATCATGAGCTCTCCAACGGTGCCGATAGCGGCAAGGCGGTCTGGGCGACCTGGTTGTACGAGCCAAGTCCTTGCACCAAACGGATTTCCGACGTGATTGTTCCGTGTTTTGGAGTCCAGGTATGCAAATGATAGTGCTTGAGCGCATTCGGCTGGCCCATAAATTCCTATGACAGTTTCCGCCTGAGTCCAGCGAGAGATCTCAGATGCCTGAATGGGCTCGCCGCCCATTGCCAAAGTTCTGATGCCAGGCATTGAGGATGGCTCCTGGGATCGGGCAACCGAAGGTGTAAAATACACATAATCACATTTCATCCTATTGAACGCGCCGGCGATGTCGTTTTTGCGCTCCCACTCTGATGGGATACATAGACAACCTCCACATATCAATGTCTGTAGGTGGTTGGACCAGGAAACATCAAAACTGTATGATACAAAGTCAAAGACACGGGCTCCTTCATGTATATGCAGGATATCCATTTGGTGGGTAGCTGCAGACGCAAAGTTTTCATGTGTCGTCAATATACCTTTAGGCACGCCTGTGGATCCGCTTGTGAATACAACTACTCATTGTACTAATGTCAGCATAATGACTTGTCAAATGAAGATAGAATCGAATGGGACGTACCATATAATAGGTCTGAAGGGCTAATCTTGGGCAGCATGAAGTCCATGGGAGCTTCTGGAATGCGGCTACGGTCAATACCGACCACAGCAGTATCGGAGAGGCGGCTTGCCAACGATTCATTGTTAACAGAAGACAGAATCAGTTTAGGGTTAACCTGCTGGACAATTGATCTCAGTCTCGGTTCTGGTTGAGTCGAGTCCATGGCGATGCATGTCCCTCCAGCCCGCATTGCGCCAAGAGCAGCAACAGGATACCACACTGATTTTTCGAAGCAGAGAGGAACTATACTTCCAGGCTGAACACCTAGAGCGACCAAGTGAGAAGCCAGACGATATGACAGATCATCTAGCTCAGCATATGTCAAGCTTCCATCCCAAGAACATACTGCCATTGCTTGGGGCTGTCTTTTCATTGTGTTCCCAATTATATCATGCACACACTCTTGGACTGCGGTGGGCACTGAGCCATTCCAATCCCAGAGTTCCTTAATGTCTTGTGGGCTGAGTAGATCGATATCTTCTACCGCTTGAGTAGTCGAGTTGCAAATCTGGCGCAAAACGTGCTCAAACTGATTGGCGATGCGCTCCATTTGAGCCGAATCAATGATGTTGGAGTCGAAGCTAATTTCCAGCTCGAGATCGTTCGGCTTGGCCAACTGGCACATCATCATAACCGCATTTGGATTAAAGTCGTCAAGACCGTCCTGAGGAGAAACCACCTCAGGTTGATGCTGGAATGGACTACTGCCTCCATCCGCATATTCAGTTTGGCTTGGAGGCTGTACAACTAATAAGGTGTTGAATCGACTTGCACTCTCTGCATCTGTGTTGATTCGTCGAATATCGAGCAATTCGGTCTGCTCATAGGGAATCATTGCAATTGCTTGTGCTTGAACATTTTGTAGCAACCCATCCACGGTCGCTTTTGGGTCTATTTTGACTCTCACAGGGGCGGCATTAATAAGAGGGGCAATCATGCGATCGAGGCCAACTAAAGGCGCTTGTCGTCCAGTCACCATTGCTCCAAAAATCACATCGTTCGAATCCGTGTAGCGAGCTGTGAGAATCGACCAGGCTGTTCTAATAACTGTGAGATACCCAAATTAGTAAATGCAGTAACCAATGTCATGAGTACTGATCGCTCCGTCGTTGAGCACTTACTTGTTGAAGCCGTGGCGTCTGTGTTCTGCCAGTTAATCTCTTTTAGATGACGTCGAACAGTGCTGTCGGCTTTAGGTTGATGGTTTTGATGCGGCAGGGCTGGAAATGGGATCGCCTCCAACTCTGAAAATTGATTACTCCAGAATTTTCTTGCTTCATCCTGATCAACCTTCATGATGTGCTGGATGAACTGTTGAAAGGGAGCAATGAGACCCTCGCCTACATTACCGGCGTATACTCTTGTTACTTCTGCCAAAAGTAGATTCAATGAGTAACCATCATAAATCGCATGATGCTGAGTGATGAGACAAAGCCGCCCTTGAACACTGGGGCCTTGGATAATTGCGAGCCGAGTAAGGCGTTTGTTCAACCCCATTGATTCGCTTTGATCTTGCTCAAGATATGCCTCAACACTTCCATAAGTTTTCCAATCGATAGACTCCTTTATCTGCACTTGAACAAGGCCTTCCGATGGAACGTCGACTATTCTGTAGCGCAGAATAGGTGCTACAGCCCGACTCACTCTTTCCCAAGCATTCCGGAGACGCTCTATGTCGACATCATCGCGTAGCCGCAAAGAAAATCTGGCTGTATATGAGTTTTCGGATCTTGCCGTCATTGAGAGAAGAGACTTTTGTACTCCGGTACAAGGAAATATGTCCTCAATCTGTGAAATGTCGACTCCACACTGTCTCGATATGTATCCAAAAGCTTGGTCCTTTGAGCCTGGATTTTTGAGCAACGAAAACGGTAAAATCACGTTGTCGCGCGCCTCAGGGCTCTCTGATTCAAAGTATGTCATAAGTTTTGCCATTTCAGACAACCGCGCTGCCCCCAGGATGTTTTGCACTGTAAGATTGACTCCCTGACCGTGAGCCACAGCGGTTAACCTCATAGCCGATATCGAATCTCCCCCAAGTCTCAAAAAACTACTGTTTTTTCCAATTTTGTCCGCTGGAACTTCTAGAACAGCCACCCACAGTTGTTGAAGATGAGATTCCGACTGGGTTAGCTGTGATTTGCCATCTGAGGAACTCCCTGGGCCGGCTAATTGTTCTAGGGTAATACAGCTCCCCAACTGGCGCAGATGTTTCCGATCCGTTTTACCACTCATCCCAAGGGGAATACTTTCCAGCGGTATAAAGGCTGTCGGGATCATGTAAGATGGAAGTCGTTGACGCAACTCGTACTCAACATCATCCATAACATCTGGTATCTTGACGTCATTAGTCTTTTGAAGCTGGAGAAATACAACTAGCGCTGATCTTCCCGTAATCTTTGGAGTAATAATTTCTGCGACTGCTGTATGAATTTCCAGCCGTGTAAGCAAGCAGCTTCGGACATGGTGCTCAACTTCAGAGAGCTCGATTCTCTGTCCTCGGAGCTTAACCTGTGTATCTTTCCTTCCAACGAATATGAATGTTCCGTCAATGGAATTGTATTTTACGAGATCTCCTGTTTTGTAAAGTCGACCTCTCCGTCCTGGTATGGAACCGTCAGGACTACCATTTAGTAGCCATTGTGGATTTTCAACGAATGATCGTTCTGTATTTTCTTTGTCTCCCAGATAGCCTTTGCCAACCAATGCTCCCTCCAAACACAGTTCTCCCACACACTCGATCGGTAATAAGCGCTCACTATTTTCAGGGTCCACAACCCAAGCAGAAACGCCTACGGGTTTGCCTATAGCTAGTCGCGGTGGCATTATACTTGGTACGTTATAGTATAGTGTTCCCGCAGAGCATTCAGCTGGTCCGTAAGATACAAAAGTGTTCGCATACGGCAACCACCGAGCAGCGTCGTCCTTTGTAACCTCTTCACCACCAAGATGAACATTGCGCAACGTCGGCGTTAATGAAGAGTCTATGAGACGTGCCGTGGAAGGAGTGAGAAAGATGTCTGTGGCGCAAAACCTCCGAATGCTCTCCGTCAGATCATTCTTTCTTTCTGCATCACTTGGGATACATAGAGTGCCCCCGGCAGTGAGAACATGAAAGGCGCTCCAGTAAGATGCATCGAACGCATAGGATGAGAAATCATACATTCGTGAGCGATTATGGAGCTTTAGAACGCTTCGTTGATGTAATACCGCGCTGCTAAAGTTTCGGTGCTGCATGAGACAGCCTTTGGGCGTTCCTGTACTTCCACTTGTAAAAATTGCGTACAATAGATCAGAAGGGTCAACAAATGGCAACTCTTTAGTAGCACGGCCTGCTTCCTTGACCATGGAAGATTGAATGAAGTCTGAACTGTCGCTCACGACCAAGGTTCTTGTGCTCCAAGTAGAGCTCAGTGATTCTTGTAAGGCAGAGGTCAGAATCAACAATGGATTGACTTGGTCGATGATTGACTTGAGCCGTAAGGTGGGTAGAGTGGGATCCAATAGAAGGGCGGCGCCTCCCGCTTTAATAACACCAAGAAACGCTATGATGGCAAATTTTGACTTCTCAGAACAAATTGGAATGATCATATTCCGCTTAACACCGATTTCAACCAACTTGTAGGCAACTGCGTTAGCTAAGCGATCCATGAGCTTGTAGCTCAAGTCTCCATCCCAAGCAGAAATTGCTAAAGCATCAGGCTGTATTTGGGCAACCTCTTCAATAAGATGATGGACACATCGTTCAATGCTCTCCGGTTGATCAGAGTTCCATTTCCAAATCTCGTTGAGGTCCTGATCACTTGCCATAGTGATATTTTCAACAGATGAATCGTCTAGATCATGCGAGCAAAGATTTCTCAGCAATTGGTCAAAGGTTGTTGCCATTCTTTGGACCGCTTCATTCTTGATAACAGTCGAATCGAAGCAGAATTCCAATTTTAGTTCATTCTCAACTAAAGTTGAAATCAAGGAGAATGCATATGAGTTAAACCCATGGTAACGACGAGATTCAACCTCAGAGTCGACCTGTGTAGATGCCGAATTAAAAAGATCATTTTCTTTCGTATTTTGCTCCTGCGGTTGAATGACTAAAAACGCTTGGAATTGACACGCTTGTTGCGCTTCATCGCTGATCAAGCGTATTGCCGATAGCCCCATTTGTTCGTATGGAATCATATCGGTCGCTTGATACTGCATTGCATTGAGGAGTTTAGCAATAGTTATTTCTTTGGTGATTTTGGTTCTGATTGGCACAGTAGCAATGGTAGGGCCTACTAGCCTCTCAATACCTTCAACTGGAGCCTTGCGCCCATCTACCACTGTCCCAAATACAATATCCGTTGAATTGGAATACTGCGAGCATAGTAGTGCGAATGCGGAGCGTATCACTGTCGACGGAGTGATATTATCCGTCCGCCAAGTGATATCTCTAATAGACCTCTCTAAAATGGAATTCGTCTGTGGTTGATATGTTGGGGATGGTAGGGCAGGGAATTGTACAGCCTCCAAATCCTTGAACTGAGCTTCCCAGAAGTCAATTTGGGCTTTCCTGTCTATGTTTTCCATATATTTCACAAAAGACTGGAGATTAGAGTGGGTTGATGGTGTTTTGTCGTTGTAGAAATTTTCCAATGTTTCGAATATTAATGGCGTGGTTAGGCCATCGTAGATGGAATGATGCATGGTCAATACAAAATAGATCGAAGAAGAAGATTCCTTCTCGCTGTTGCTTGAACGCTCTCGTTCTTGGCTAGGGCTTTTCGAAACGAGCCCATATCGCATGAGGGGGGACCCAAGTCCCATATTTAGTTGTCTCTCCCTTGTGAGATACTCATTGATATCATCCGCCTCAATCCAATGGCTGTGTTCGCGGATAACGACTTGCAATAAGCCTTGCTCTGGAAGATCCACAATCCGTGTCCGTAGGATAGGCAACGAAGAGACTACCTTCTCCCACGCCCTTCTAAATCGCGCGATATTGACTGATGGTTTGATCTTCAAAATATTGCGACCAGTGTAATCGCCTTCACGTTTTATAGTCAGGGCTAATAGTCCCTCTTGCAATGGTGTGCAAGGGAATAAGTCTTCAACGTCATCATAGGCAATGTCGCACATGGATGCTGCCTGTTGACGTAGAAACTCTACTGGCTGCGTTGGATGAAGCAGCGTATATGGGCCGATGGAAACTGCATCTTTCTCCTCGTCCATATGCCCAAGATGCTTTGCCATATCTAGCAATATAGGATGCTGGAAGATCTGAGCCACTGATAAACGTAGATTCTGCTGTCGGGCTAGTCCAACCAATCGCATCGCCTGTATAGAATCCCCAATTCTCAGAAAGCTATCGCTTGCCGAGATCTCAGAAGGGTCTATCCCAAGGACAAGAGACCACAGTTCTCTCAGTTTGATCTCGGTAGTAGTCGTTGGTTCTAGCTTCTTTCCTTCAGATTCTTGACGTGGGGGGTTGAAGTCAGACCCAATTTCCAGTAATCGAGCTCGATCTCTCTTTCCTGTTTGCGTCGTCGGAATGGATGGAATGGGTATGTAGTAAGATGGAATGGCATATCGGGGTAGAAAAGTTCTAAGCTTTTCGTTTAATCCTGCTGTTAGACTCTCCACTGCATCTTGAGTAGCCAAGTTGACAAATGCAACAAGAGTAAGGTTGCCACTATGTTTAGGTACGACAGCATCTACCACCACTTGAACTTCGTCTCCACCCACAAGACATTGCCGTATAGAATGTTCTACCTCTTGCGGGGCAACAAGCTGGCCTCGGATTTTGAGTTGAAAGTCCTTTCTACCCAAAAAGATTAAATCGCCGTTGGTATCATATCTAGCCATATCGCCAGTACGATAAATGCGGCCTGGTCTACCGGATTCACCCATTCCTTGCCCCAATTCCAGGAACCTTGGATTTCTACAGAATGCAAGGTCCGTTTTCGTCTGATTTCCAAGGTAGCCTTCAGCGCATATGGGCCCTTCGAGTGCAATTTCGCCAACAGCGCCAAAAGGTACCAGCTTGTTGTGGTTTCTCGGATCAATGAGCCAGCAGAGAGTCGGATGCCTCGAATCAATCCGCGCAATAACACCGCTACGCCAGGTCTCGTCGTCAACAGCGCAGAAAGTCGCCACAGAACATTCAGCAGGTCCGTACCAATTAATAACTTTTTGACTTTTTCCCTTCCATCTATCGATGTCCTGCCGAGTGAGGTTCTCACCAGCGAATACGAGGGTTGTTAGATTGGGCATATCTTCAGGGCGAAGATACTTGGCCGTCGAAGGGGTAATATTAACATGATTGACTCCCAAGTTGTTGATAGCGGTTGACAATCCATCCATTCTCTGGACTTCTGATGGTATGCACACGCAACCTAAACTGGCAAGCGCAGACATGACCTCGATAGTGCCAAGGTCGAAATCATATGAGGCAAACTGGAAGACTCGAGAAGATGCATCGATAGACAGGTATTCACTGTGAGCTTTGGCATTTCCTGACAATGCTCTATGGTTCCAGAGAATTTGCTTTGGTTCTCCTGTACTTCCAGATGAAACAAGAATAGCAGCCGGATCGCTCATTTCCAATATCGGTAATGGCGTGTGTACATCTTGATGGGGCGTTGTCAACAGTTGTTCGATCGTCAAACTTTTAGCGTGTCGAGAAATCATCTCGAGGAGAGACTCAGAGACCAATGCGATCTTCACATTGGCATTTTTAAAGACGGTGGCAATTCGACGCTCAGGAACGGCACTGGATTGCAGCAAACTAACTGCCCCAGCTTTAAAAACAGCAATTTGAGCGACAGGAGCCCATTTAGATTTTTCAAAACAAAGTGCAACAACTGAGCCCTTTACAGTTCCCAGCTGCATCAGTCTTTGGCAAATAGTAGTTGAAAGGTCTTCAACTTCTTGATAGGAAAACTGTCCGTCCCAAGCATCTATGGCAATCTTATTTGGATGCGCTGTTGCAACTGCCGCGATAATATCGTGAATGCACGTATTCGTCGCGTCAGGAAGCTCTGCATTTCTACTCCAGAAAAATTCCAGGTCGTTGTTGCTAACTGTCTGGATTTCATCAAGTGTAGCTGCCGTCATATTTTCTGAGCATATTTGTCCAAGTATAGTCTCAAACTGATACGCCATGCGACGCATTTGCTCTTTATCAATGATGTTGCTATCAAAACTCATTCGCAAACGCAGTCCATCAGATGCCAATTCGCAAATAATCATCAGAGCATATGTATTGAAAGGATCGGTGCCTTGTGTACTGAGATTTGCTGAGAAGCTTCGAGCTTTGAACAACCGGTTATCTTCATACAGCCTCTTTCCTTCAGCTACGGGCTGTACCACAAGCAGAGTTTGTATCATTGAAGAATCCAAATGCTTGTATAGATTCTGGATATTTTGAAGTCCAAACTGCTCATAGGGAATTATTTCGATCATTTGGCGTTGCAATCGTTCAAGGAATTCTCCGACGGTCTCGCTCCACTTCAACGAAACCGCAACAGGTATTGTTGATATGGTTGGTCCAACACAGTTTTCTATGCCTTTAAGGTCTGCTTGACGTCCACTGACTGTCAGTCCAAACATCACATCACTTGATGACGTGTATTGAGCAGCCAGAATTGCCCAAGATGACCGTATTATTGTGGACGGCGTGGTTCCAGTATGTGGCCATTTCAGTGAAATTGAATGTTCAAGATCTTCATTTGCCTGTGGCTGATAGTCCGAACATGGTAGAACCGGAAACTGTCGAGGTTCTAAATTTGCAAGCTGGTTTTGCCAAAAGTTAGATGCATCCTGATGGCTTACTTGGCTTAGGTGCTTGATGAAGTTTTGGAACGGTGTAACAGCCAATCCAGGTTTTCCAAAGTACTGCGACTCAATCTCATCTAGAATCATCTTCAATGAGTCACCATCATAAGTACAGTGATGGATTGTGAATATGAAATTGCGACCAATGATAGCGGCGCGGCAGAGTTCTGTCCCCAAACCCATCGGCTCCAGTTCATCATCTCGGACATAGGCTTCTACATCTTGGCCAGATCGTAAAGGAGATGCCTTGAGAACTACTTGCACCAAACCTTGGCGAGGAATATCTATGATTCGTGTTCTCAAGATTGGTAGCTTTTCCACTGTAGCCAGCCACGCCTGTTGAAGTCGCTCAGTGTCAACTTCGGCTTGCAGCCCTAAAACACTGCGTGAAACGTATTGGCCATGTTTCCTAGCTCCTAAAGCCAGTAAACCTTGCTGTAAGGATGTGCAAGGGCAAATGTCAGTCACTTGAGATTCCGAAACTGAGCACAGTCTGGCCGCAAATGAACGACCCTCGGCCTCGCTAATGCCGCTTCCGAGAAGTGAGAACGGACGCACTACCTCGAGAGCGCTAACATCGTGCTGAATCTTTAATGCCATTTTCTCAAGTTGAGGCGCTTCGAAAATATCCGCAACCGTCAATAAAAATCCTTGTTTACGTGCAGATGCTACCAGGCGCATGGCTTTAATGGAATCGCCTCCCAGGCGAAAAAAACTGTCGTTAGCATATATCGCATCAGCGTCAATGCCGATAACTTCGGACCAAATCTGTTGTAGTGTTGTCTCCATAGCACCAGAGGGCGTCCGTGTTTGTTTGCGTAAAGGCTGCATAGATGCCAATTGTTCGTGTGTTAATGAGCTGCCGATAAGGCGCAGGCGCTTCCTATCAGTCTTTCCAGAGTGATTCATGGGGATTTTTTCGATAGAAACATAGACTCTTGGTATCATATATGATGGCAGATGGTTTGACAGGTCGAGTTCCAATTCTTCAGCCGGCAGGGCTCGCTTGACGAAACTTGCAACGCCTTCCTCATGAGCCTCGCTGCCCACGGGACTAATGAAGAGAGCCAAAGTATCGCTGCCGCTACCCGATGGAGAAATGATTTCGGCTACAATTGCTACATCAAGCTTTCCAAGCAGAAACGTTTGAGCATAGATTTCCACTTCGTTCAGGTCTATTCTCTGGCCTCTTATCTTTCTTTGTGAGTCCTGCTTTCGGCTGATAAAAAGAATGGTTCCGTCAACGTCGTACTTGACCAGATCGCCAGTTCGATAGAGTTGTCTACTCTGTGAAGTCGGTTCATAAGTACCGCGACGAAGCCAAGACGGAGAAAAAAAAGTTTTCTCGTTCAACGTCTGACTATCTTTGCCAGTGTAGCTCGCAAGAAGAGGCCCTTCGATGCACAGTTCCGCAATTGTACCAATTGCCGCTAGGATACTTGGATTTTTCGGATCGACAAGCCAAGTCGCGCCAAATTTACTTGTACCAATGAGTCCATTCTTCCACGTCTTTTTGTCAATTGAACATGAAGTCGCGACTGAAGCTTCAGCCGGTCCATACCAGTTATGTACTGCATCGATCTGCTCTGTCCATCTAAACGCAGTCTTACGATGCAGTTTTTCACCCGCAAACACGAGAGTTTTCAACGAGGGCAGTCCTGTGGGAGCAAGAGTTTCGGATACAGAAGGCGTCAAACATAGCCAATTAGCCTTGGCATCATTGATAGCTCCAGTTAGTCGATTGGTCCTATCTGACTCAGATGGTATGCACAAACGACCTCCAACAGATAATGTTGCAAGTGTTTCCACTGTGCTAACGTCGAAGTCATATCCAGCAAACTGGAATACCCTGCTACTAGTTGTGATATTGAAAGAAATTCTGGCCGCCTGAATGTTGCTCGATAGGGTTTTGTGGCTCCATAGAATAGCCTTGGGTATTCCTGTTGAGCCAGAGGTGAACAATATGAGAGCCGGGTCTGAGCAGTGTGTCTCATGGGGTGGAAGTACTCGATGCCATTCTTCGTCGCTAAACTGCACCAACTCAGAGATAGAAAAAGTTGGGATTAGATCTCGGAAAGGATATGCGTCGGAAGAATTTGATACAATCGCAATTGTTGGTTGTAGGCTTTCGACTATAGCTTGCGCTCGTTTGTTCGATGTTGGTGAAGACATCGGTAGCACGACTGCACCAATTTTCAGAGCAGATATCATGCTGACAGCCATCCAAGAAGATTTCTCGAAGCTCAATATGACAATTGATCCGGGACCAACTCCTTCTTGTTGCAGGCGGCACGCTAAGCGGTTTGAAACATTTTCCAGCTCTCCGTAGCTAAATTCTCTATCCCAGGACGAAAGGGCAATAGCATCTGGAGAATTTACAGCTTGCTGGTCAATTAAATCGGTTATAAATCCCTCGGCTAGCTCTGGCAGGGTTGTGTTCCAGTTGAATATTTGCTTGAGATCTCCTTCGCTGCGTGAGGCAATATTGCGCAACGGTGACCTTGTCATTTGTTCACCGCAGAGCTGTCTTATCAAGTGTTCCAGCTGATGTGCAAAACGTTGGGCTTGCTCCTGCCGAATCGCGCCTGAATCGAAGTTTATTTTCAAGTTTAATCCAGTATTCTCTAGTTGACAGATTATCAGCATTCCAAATGAGTTGTATATGCCCATGCTGTCGTCCTGTCCGTCTTTAGAAACAAGGCTGAACGTAGATGTATGCCGAGAGTCACTTCTAGTATCTAATCCAAGCAACTGGAATGTCTCATGCACACTTCCATTAGTTTTAAGAAGTATATTGTTGCGGTCCGTATCATTTGTCCCTTGCTTTAATATGTCTTTTGGGGGATTAAGTTTGAGGGTTTTTGCATGAGAAAAGAGGCCACCATCTGTCTGACTTGTCCCTTGTGTAGCTGGCTGAATAACCAGGAGAGTTTGGAATTGGCTAGCCTCTTCGTTTTCTTCTTGAGCGCGCTGAATACGCTGGAGGCCAAACTGTTCGTGGACAGAGAGCTCTATGGCATGCTGCTGGACCTGTTGTAACAGAGTTTTCACCGTAGAATCCCAATCAAATTTCGTTCGTATCGGAATTGTAGCAATTGTAGGACCAGCGATTCGAGATATTCCTGAGACAGGGGCCTGTCTGCCACTTACAGTGGCTCCATACTTGACGTCGTTCGAATTTGTATATGAGGCAAGCAACAATGCAAGTGCTGAGTGTATTACTGACGATGGTGTAATACCGCTTCGTGGCCACTCCAAATCTGTGACTTCATGACTTATGTCGAGTTTTTCATCTGACACATAGCCAAGAGATGGGAAAATGGTGGCCTCGGAGTCAGCAAATTGAGACTTCCAGAACGTTGCTGCTTCTGGGTTGTCTGCTAACAAGGCATACTTGATGAATGGTTGGAAGGGCTCAAGAGATTGCAATACTCCTCCGTTCTGTCGGTAGGATGCCTCGAGGGAGTCTAAAATAAGTGTTGTGGACCATCCATCAAATATGGCGTGGTGCCTTTCCAGAACGAAATATGGGGTGTCACCTTGTATCACGCCTGCGCGACATAAAGGAGTCCCCAAACCCATGGGCTGTGCTAGCTCCAGAAAGCTGTTGATATGTTGAAACTGTTGCAGCTGCACACGACTGTCTGCAACAACAATCTGCACAAGGCCTTCCCCAAATAGATCAGCGATTCTCGTTCGAAGAATCGATGCGCTCGCGACGGTCGTTGCCCATGCACCCTGTAACCGCTCAATATCAATATCTTCGGGTAGTTCATAAACGGTTCTCGAAACATAGTCCATCCTCAATTTCGGGGATTCGCCTCCCCCAAGACGCGACGCGCCCTCGTCTCTGCTCGTCATTGCGAGCATTCCTTGTTGTAGTGGCGTGCAAGGATAAACATCTTCTACGTCGGCCACTTCAACACCACATAGGATTGCAGCCTCTTTGCAAATATCCGTCTTATTCTTTGTCCCAGTCAGCATGGAAAACGGCGTGATCTTCTCAGCTTCGTGGCTGAGTGTTTGCTTCTCAGTCATCCGAGCCAGGTCTCTCAGCGTTGAGCTCCTAAAAAGGTCTGCAACAGTCAATAGCAATCCGTATTCTCGAGCCTTCGCAACCGCATGCATGGCAGCCACAGAGTCACCTCCAAGTCGAAGGAAGTTGTCTGTTGTGCTAATAAGGCCAGAGTCCAAGTCCAAGACCTCTGCCCATACCGTACTGAGCTGCTTCTCTTTGTCCGTAGCCGGCTCGCAATATTCTTTAATGGAAAGAATTGTTGATTGCAGCGCAATAATCTTCTTCCAGGACATAGTGCTTGCCATTTGTCGCAATGACCGGCGATCAACCTTTCCGGTAGAGGCGACAGGGATATCATCGATTGGGAGGTAGATGCTAGGGATCATGAAAGCTGGCAACACGTCCCGTAACCTGTCTCCAAGACCATCCAGTAGTTTTTTGACGCATTCAGTATCCATATTTTTCGTTGAGACAAACATAGCCAAAGAGAAGCCATCACTTCCAAAGGGCAGAATAATGTCGACAATAATTGGAAGAGAGTCGTCAAGGCAAGCACGTACGTGATGCTCAACATCACCAATTTCGACCCTCTGGCCTCGTATTTTCAACTGAGAGTTATCCTTCCGGCCAATAAATAGCAGCCTGCCATCAGGCTTGTATTTTACAAGATCTCCGGTCTTGTAAAGTCTACCCCGCCGGCCGGCTCGGTTACTACTTCCCGCCAATAACCATGGGGGATCGTTGACAAATGTCATTGTTGTCTTTTCAGGATCTGATAAGTAGCCCTGACCAACTAATGGGCCCTCGAGGTACAGCTCACCAACTGATCCTATAGCAGCAAGCCGGTCGTGGTTGTTAGGATCGACAAGCCAGGTAGAGAAACCAACTCCGGTACCGATATCTGGGCGACCCTCCTGGGATGGATTGATGATGGAGAAGGCACATTTAAAAGTGCATTCGGTAGGTCCATAGGTATTAAGCAGCTTTACGCGTCCAGCCCATTCGGTCACGTTTTCCCGATATGGCATTTCGCCACTTAGAAGCACCGTCTCAATAGTTGGCGGTATCGGATTTATTGTGCGCAGAACAGTCGGGGTTATGTTGATCAAGGTCGCCTTGAATGCAGTTATGGCGGACGAGAGATCGTTCACCATGTCCGGCTCTGAAGCAATGCAGAGGCAGCCACCTGCGCATAGCGTATGCAAAAAGTTGCTCCACGCTACATCAAAGGAATAGGGAGCAAAGTCAAACACACGCGCTCCTCGGTGAAATCCAAGCTTCTTGCCTTGGTAGTGGACTGCACTTCTGACATTCGAGTGGCTGATACAGGCACCTTTGGGCTGCCCAGTCGTACCTCTATATAATCCCCATGTGTCAATAATACAATGCGACAAGCTAGAGATACACTTGAAGTGAGGGCCGTTGTAGCCTGCTTCACACAAGTACCAGGCCCAGGTTTTCCATGGGAAATTAAAAAGGGAAGAAACGCCGAGAACCACTTACGACGTGAACGATATATACACAATATCTGATGGCGAGACGGAGGGTAATGAAGATGAATGAACTCTTGAGAGTTCCTGAACTTCCAGTAATGTGTCGTCAAGCTGAAGGACTGGCACATCCATCAACAGAGCCGCCCTCGGAGAATATGTAGCTGATGAAACGATCAATCTAGATTTCGTTTGGTGGACGATTGATCGCAATCTTGTATCAGGCTGAGTCCCATCAAGAGCTATCGCGCTGCATCCTGCTTTGATCACACCAAGCATTGCGATACAAGTCCATCGTGACTTCGGACATAAAATCGGTATGTTCGACCTTGGTTCGATGCCAAACTCGAGAATACGATGAGCGACCTCGTTAGCCAGGTTGTTCAACTGAGAATAGGTGAAATCACCATCCCAGGCGCAAACTGCCAGGGCATCTGGCTGGCTCCGAGCTATTTCCTTGATGAGATCGTGAACGCAACCTTCCACTGGAGGCGGTATCGAAGCATTCCAAGTCCATATCTGATCAAGGTCTTGCTCTGACACAGAATCACTCTTAGAGTTGGGTGGGACGACTTGTTCATCTGCCATGACTTTGGCTGAGCTATCGAAGCCTTGTGTCTCGGACACGTTCAAAAGCACAATTATGATCAAATCTTGTAACTTGGCTTACGTTTTCCGTTGCTGTATACTGGAAGTATTGTTGACTGAGGTGGAGGTATGATGAAACGCCCCTACCATGATTGCACGATATCTGCGGAGCTGTTCCCAGGCGAAAATAAGCATTCAAGTTTCAGCTTAACCGTTTGTGTAGAAATAATCACGGTATATAGTGCGTTTTTCTTGCAACCTTCCCCGAATATTAGTAAAAACAAGCTAAAGACTGTGGAGGACAAGATAACGTACGTAAATGTCATTGTTCAGACCGAGAGAGGTCCGTACCCTGGAGCTTAGTGACCTTGATATATATGGGATCCTAGGCTAAACCTAGCTACGCCCAGCTAAATTTATAATATAAAATTAGCTTTACAACCACTATAACCCCTATAATAAAATAAACAGTATGTATAAAAGTTATTCTTGAAAGTTTTCTTAATATACTTTTTTTCGTATCTTTTTTATTTAGTGTTAGTTTGTTAGTTTTATTTTATGTGTAAAAACTATAGACTTCTTTGTAAAGAATTATGTTGATTTTTAGGTTGTTTTGGGGATTTTAGGATTAACTGGAAGGTTTTTCTTCCAGTTGGATTACGAAGCGTGGATCCAACGGGTAGATTTCATCTTGACTGTACTTTCATGTATTCGTATTCCACAAATTACAGGGCAATATCTCACTTACGCAAAAACGAGACATTGTGGGCCTCACAAAACGCAACTATTGAGGACGCCTTTGGCTTATATCCCGCATCTGTAACAGTACCAATGTTATCTCCCATGGATGGATTTTGACCTGTTTACGGTGGCTAGTTCCTCGCCACGGTGTGATACCCCTTGGGGCAGTTCAAATCGGTTCCCCGTACCCTGGCATGTGTGGAGTTTCCAAAAGATCGTGGACCTACTCCGTATGTACTCCGTACTAGCAAAGAATATGCCGCCTTAGTTTCGAGCCGTCCCGACACCCTGGCACGACTTGGGTCATTATAACATTGCCTCCCTTGGAAGCCACAGCATGTTAAATACGACTTCTCACAACGAATAAGTTGATTACAGTGGTCCGTAGTTTTTGAACAACCAGGAAGAGCAAGGTATCTGATAGTCCTGCATTGTCGAACATCAAACCATGTTCGAGCGGCTCGATTTCTCCAATTTTTATAGCACCAATACCGCTGAGCGGGAGGGCTTTTGCCGTCAATTGGTGTCGAGTTTGAAGCAGTTTGGCTTTGCTAGATTGGCCAATATTGGTATTCCGCCATCAGATATCGACGGAGCCTTTGAGACAGTTGAGCAACCTTGTGTACATTGAAATGCAAAGCGTACGCTAACCGCTCACTATCTAGAGTCGAGAGTTCTTCCAGCTGCCTTTGAACCAGAAACTGAAATCTCCGCACCCTCCCACAGCAACCCCCCACCGAGGTTACAGTGCATTCGGCATTGAGAATGTCTCTGCCGTCTCAAACCACGGCACGTCTGTACCAAGGCCCCTGCTGAAGGATATGAAGGTTTGCCGACCAGCACCAGACTTTCACAGATTCCACATTCTCATGACGAATTCGCTCAACTAGGAATCATATGACATTGGATCACCACAAGATGCACTGTATGGCAACATATGGCCGCCACCCGGGGTGCACGACGCATTCCAGCCCACTTTCACATCATTCTTTTCAAGTTGCTATCGCGCTGAACTAGCCATCCTTGAAGCCGTTTCCGTTGGCCTAGGGCTCCCTAGGCAGACTCTGAGCCAACTTCATTCCGAGCAGTCAAACGAACTGCGCTTGACGCATTATCCTGCTGTATCACGTGGCGAATTCTCCCACTCGACTCGCATTGCAGCTCACACTGATTTCGGCACCATCACATTATTGTTCCAAGACGACGTTGGTGGATTGCGTAAGAATTATGTTTCCATTTTGCTTCTCAGTTGACGCAAATCTCCCCCACTATCCATGTGCTTCCTTTGCCCCAGCTAGCCTTTATGAGGAAGCTGCTAACGTTTTCCCTAGAAATGGAACTGCCGTCCGGAAGTGGTGAATTTGTTGATATCGAGAGTGGAGGCCGTTACGAGTGTATACTCAATGTGGGAGACTGCCTGCAGATGTGGACCGGATTATGCAGCGCTCGGCATCGCGTACACTTGCCTAGCTTATTAGCGCAGGAAGATCAGACGGGACCAATGCAAGATACGGTAGCCGAACGCTTTTCCATTGCGTATTTTGCGAAGCCCAATCGCGCGGCGAGTTTACGCCCACTGCTACACGACACAGCGAAAGCAAAAGACGTGTCATTTATGACAGCGGGCGAGTTTCAGCATATGAGGATCTCAGGAACATACTAGCATTCTTCATAGGATAGGATAAGATATAATTACTAGAATGAGCCCATCTTGAAAGAATTGATCGAAAATGGCCTCGAAATTTGGGTAGAGCAGTTCCCAAGCCACCCATTCCGGTTTCATAGAAGCGCATCGCCCCCAACGAGCATGGACCCCGCGAAGCCAAGAATATAGCACGCCATGCCGATAACGAATGGTAGCCCGAGATACAACTTATTATCCCACCCAATGGCAACTGCAAAGGATCGGTTGAGTATAAACGCACCAGCGGCTGATCCTACACCATCACAAACCGCAATAATAGCATAAAGAACAGAGATATGCTCACGTTTAACTAGATCGGTTAGTATAGACTGTAGAGCTGGCCGTGTGCTGCAACCAAGTGTGAATACGAGAAGCCCTGCGAGATTACAGTTAGCTGGAGGCGAGTAAGTTGAGCGAGTAAAAGATCCCGACCTGAAATAAAGGCCCCCAATGATTGAGATAACGCCATAAGGATGCAGCCTGCGCTCATGAACAAAAAACCATACTGAGCAATGAATAGATCCGCTTTTGCAGATACAATATGGAGCCTGACTTCGAAGACTTTCTTCAGGATTGGTAGAATGACGACGAGAAGGATCAAGCTTTCGATTGCTTGAATGGACAAGGCTCGACTAGCCTGGGCACCAGTGAGAAAATAGGACAACGGAAGAGGCAGGATGTGGATCTGTAACCAACCGATGCAAGCGATAGGCCAAATCTTTTAGGAATATACTGAAGCATTAGTTCGGTAACAGGGTTCACGAGCTTGGCCACAGGGACTGTAGCAAGTAGTGCAACAACATTACGGTCTTTCAAAAGTTCCGAAAGAACGTGGCTGCTGCCTCGAATAGACCCAAGAACCTTTGCTGCTGATCCTCTCGCTGACTCGTACCCATCTCTTGGTAGTGGACCGGCAGGATGAGTTGCGCAGGGGCGGATGATAGATAGCGTGGCAAGGCATAAAAGGCCGACCGGAAAATTTATAATCATGGGCGTAAACAGGAGATTGTGGTCAAGTAATTGCGCCGCTACCATGATGGATACGATTTCGGTCAGGAGTTGTGCAGCCATGAAAAGAAAGAAACACTGAGCTCTGGGGGTGCAGTTAGTGTCCATAGCCCCGAATTGAATGCGAACGTGGGGGGACTGACCTGCTGGAATCCGGAGTACTTTTCGCCGCAATTGAGTATATGACTGATGAGAGAATCGGTGATCCGCCACCAATTATCCTGAATAGTGGCGCCAGCACGGCGCTCCATATGGGGAAAATCTGCCAGTAGTAGCAAACCACGATAATCCATGCGCAGGAGAACAAATATCCTATAACGTTGATCCCAGCAACCAGACGCTCTCCAAGGCGGTCAACAAGTAGGCCGTATGGGAGTGTAAAGACTAGACCAACAATGGCTTCTAAAGCTGCCAAGTAGCCACGTAGGTGTGCGAGCCGCTGCTGAATGCTTGGCAGCTTGCAGAGATGCTCTGGAATGTTGCGATAATGTTCTTCAGATTGAGGGTCGCTTTGGAGAAAATGCTCACGGCAAATGCCAAGTTCGACAAGACGAACTGTTGATATATATCTCAAGATGTCGGCGAATGCATATAGGACGAGAAAAGTTGCCGCCAAAAGGGCATTTTGAATAGCAACTTTGCTCCATTTGAGATTATCTGCTTTCGGTTGTTCTCTCTCCTCTGCATCTTCATCAGACGCCTGTAGGAGAGGTGAAGACTCTAGGCCATCATCTGGTTCGGGCATTGTCAAGCGTTCTCTGGAAGTTCCATTACCACTCAGAATATCACTTGTTCTTCCCTTTTCTTTCTTGTGTTGGTGATCCGAGCTTGGTTTATTACGGAACCCTGCCGTGCTTCTTCCCCATGTGGAAATCCGTCTTTATAGTTGGCCGATAAGTACGGAGTACAAAATAAGACAACTCACGCCACCCCAAGATTTCGTATACGAGCACTACGGGGCTATTACTCGGAACAAAACCACAGATAGATTAGGGAGGTGGATATCGAAAGGTCTTTTCTCTCGAGCAATGGAGGAGGGGACCTTTGTTAAATCCCGGGAGCTGCGGAGACGATGTGTGCAAGCGTTGCTTTAGATCATCGATTCCATACCCTTCCCTTTACCCCTGTAATACAACACTTACATGGTTAGCATTTAGAACGACCCCCATGAACAGTAGGATTCTGGACAAATCAAGGCTATTACGCAATTAAATAAGCAAGTTATTAGCTGGTACATAATCAAATATGGAAATCAGCACCTTCTTAGTGCGTCTCTCTTTTGTTGAAGTAAAGATCAGAAAACTGCAATACGCAACTTGCAACATTAGTGGCATTGAGTATATCACGCCCAGCTATAAGCACCAAAAAAGTGGGTATTCAATTACTAAATTATTTGTCTTGATATCAAGCCAGCACACATTACTGAAGATTTACCATAGGGGTTATCTTGAAGATTCTTGATATCTTTTTGTTCAAGTATTCTGCGCCCAATACACTCAAATAGTCTCCGGATGAGACTTCAACACGACCTAATTTGAAAACTATGGAACCTGGAAAGTCAACGCCTGATCAACTCACATTCATAGGGGGCGGATGTCTTGCACAGGCCCTCATAAGTGGCATTTATTCGACAAATAGTAGCTGGAGAGATGTGTGTAAAATCTCGGTTACAGCTCGTCGACAGGAGCAGATCGATGAATTGAAAGCGAAGTTTCCCCTTGCTACTGTTACGAATAATAATCTGGACCCGGCCATTTGGAGTACGGTCACCTCACAACGATCCGACTCTCATGTTGTTCTTATTTGTACTCTTCCCATAGATGTGCCAAAGGTCTGCCTAGAGTTGGCTGGCATCATTAAAACTCTAGATGTAACATCACGGCCAACTGTGGTTACAATGTGTCCTGGAATTTCAGTAGCCCAGCTCCAGAGCTGGCTTCCTGAAGAAACTCCAATTGTAAGATCAATGCCTAATACTCCTGTTATGTGTCGTCAAGGAGCTACGGCTTTATTTCCAAGCGACAGAGCACTCTCACGGATAGAGCTTGTCGCCGCCGTTTTCCGCGAGGTATCGCCAGCAATTAGCGTCCTTCCTCAGGAATCCCTACTCGATGTAGTTGCAGCAATATCCGGGTATGTTCCATAATACTTTTCTCTATTGTTTTATGGATTGATGCGAAATGCATAATTGGAACGGAAACGAGCCTACACGTTTTGCAAATATATATGCTGTATATCTTCTATGCTAACCCTTGTTAGTTCCGCCCCGGCACATTTTTATTATCTTATCGAATCCATGATTGCTGCAGCTGAATCCCATGGTTTGCCGACGGATATTGCCCGCAGTTTGATCGTCCAGTCTTGCGTGGGCTCCGGGTTGCTATCGCAGGAGACAGATAGGTCTATACATACATTAAGAAAAGATGTTTGCGTTCCCGGAGGAAGCACGGAGAAAGCCATTAACCATCTTTCGGAGAACAGCTTTCCGAAAATCGTACAGGATGCAGTTGGAAAAAGTCTACGAGCAAATAGGGAAATGGGGCGTGTTGGTTAAAAATGTAGCCAATACCGCAGGTTGTCTGTCGTCGTTCTAAAAGTACCTAAAGGTACATATGCACACACCTGCTGCTCATTGGGTACCTGGTATATATCTCATCGCCTTAGAACTTTCCGAAGCGGAAGCGCAGGCGTCAGAATAAGAGAATGTGCTTGAGTATTGTCCATCTTGACTCGGGCTGCAAGATGTAATCATAATGGATTTAAACAATGTGTTAATCGACATACTTGTTAGGCGATTGACATATGGTATTGTATTTGAGCCATGAAAATACTACAGCAAACGCTAAATAAGACACTCCTATGTCGAGTCTTCGATGCTTTGCAGATACACCAGCTCATGGTAACGACCCTTCTGTTTCATTAGCTGATGATGAGTTCCACTTTCTACAACACGGCCTTGGTCGAATACGTAAATGACGTCGGCCTTTTGAATCGTACTGAGACGATGAGCCACTGCGATGGTTGTGCGGCCTCGCATCGCAGCATCTAAAGCTGCTTGGACCACTCGCTCTGATTCCGAGTCAAGAGCCGAGGTTGCTTCATCAAGTAAAAGGACTTTTGGATCTCGAAGAAGCGCCCGGGCAATGGCAACACGCTGTTTCTGTCCACCGGATAACATGCCGCCCTTGTTACCAACCAGTGTGTCCAAGCCCTCACTGTAATGCTAGTCAACAACAGCAAAATTACGGTTGGGAAAGAAGAGTGGTTGCATCGCGGGGAATACGTACGGGAGCGAAAGAATGAAGTCATATATGTTGGCCATTTTACAAACCTTAATCACCTGCTCCTCCGTCACGCTCAAATCGTTGCTGCCGAGGAGAATATTGCTGCGAATGGTTCCTTGATAAAGCGTTGGCTCTTGACTCACGAGAGCAAGATGACTTCGATAAGAATTGACATTTAGCTGTGAAATATCCTTGCCGTCGACATATATACAACCCGAAAGTGCATCGTAGAAGCGCTCAAGCAGCGCAATCGTTGTACTCTTCCCACATCCACTGGCGCCGACCAAAGCTACGAACTGCCCAGGTTTGACCGTGAAGCTAAGACCAGAAAGCACGGACTGTGTGGGACGTGTAGGATATCTGAAGTGCACGTTGCGGAATTCGATAGATCCTGCAACGTTATTGATGTCATTCCCTTCCTTTGACCATACGTCAATCGAGGGTTTGCGGCTGAAGAGATTTTTCAGCTCAGCAGCTGCATTCTTGGCTTTTCCGATATCTGGAGCGTTGGAGAAGACTGAGCCTGCGGCTTGAGCACCATATATGACTTCGCTGAAGCAGACGAAAAATTGGAAAATGGTATACTCGTGCTTGCCGAGCAGTGTGCCACCATACCAGAATCCCAAGGCCATGCAAAAAAAGGTAAGTGCTTGTGATAATGCATAAAAAATCGAGGACTTCAGCACGGAGAAGAAATGAGCTCGTGCTTGCTCATCTAGCTGGGCTTTGTAGGTGGCGAAAACATCGTCTTCACGAGAGAGCGAAGCCACTGTGCGGATAGCCGAGGTTGCCTCACAAGCGTAGCTGGCGGACCTTTCGTAGGCCTTCTTGGACTGGGATTGGAATCGAGCAAGTATCGAGACCCTGTAAAAGCCACAAAACAAGAGTACAGGCACGATGGAGATACATACTAAAGCCAGTTTCCATCCAATGGCTAGGGCGACAACCATTGAAGCCGTCAGCGTCGTCGACACCATTAGAATAGTGCCTAGTACTACTCCACTGATACCTGACAGGTATTTGGTCTCGGTGGAGAGAAAGGATGTCAGAGCACCAGTAGTATGTTCGTCAAAAAAAGCAGTGTCTTGTCGTAGTATAACCCTGAACGTTTTGCTCCTAGCGCGGCGAAGTAACCTTTCTGAACTGACTCCAAAACAGACGCCTTGTATAGAAAAGAGGACAAATTGGGCAATACCCAAAATAAATAACATGAGAGACCAAAAATTGGCATCGTGTCTGAGCTTCTCGTAAAGGGGAGGTGGTAGAGCTAGTGTATTGATCGCTTTGGAATAGATGACTGCCTGAGAGGGCTGGCCACAGCCAGCCAAGATTGCAAAAGCAAGGCCAATGATCATCAATAGGAACTCACGCCGATTAAACGACGCGGTGAACTTGATCAAACTCCATGGTAATAGATCATTTTCAGCCTTGGTCATCTTCTCAGTCTGAGAGACGATTGATTGATCGGCCAAATTTTGCTGCCTAGGTGTTGCCATTGACTTTTCGTTGTATGTCGTCATCTCGGATACTCCGCTTTGAGATGTTGGGATCCTGGAAATATTGTCTATAGAAATACCGGATTCTGCGGCTTCTTCTTTTTCCACAAACACTTTTCTCTTCTGTTGGGCATCGTTAAGTTTACCAGATTTCTGGGCTTCCACGAGCTTGAAATATTCGCCTTTTGCGCGGAGTAATTCTTCATGAGTCCCTTGTTCCGCAACCTTACCATCAACTACGACGACAATATTATCGGCCGTTTTAATGGTGGATAGTCGATGTGCAATTGTAATAGTAGTGCGCCCCTCGGCAGCTTTGTCAAGAGCAGCTTGTACGATTTCTTCAGATTTGGTGTCTAGCGCCGACGTAGCTTCATCCAGTAACAGAATCTTCGGGTCACCAACGATTGCACGAGCAATAGCAATTCGCTGTTTTTGGCCACCTGACAGCAAAAAACCTCGTTCCCCAACATTCGTGCCATACCCATCCGGCAGAGAACTGATAAATGTATGTGCGCTGGCCATCTTCGCCGCTTCTTCAATCCGATTTTGTGTCACTTCTTCAGGCTCATTCTCAAATGGAGTGCCGGTTAGACCAAACTTTATATTTTCAAAAATCGTAGCCGAAAAAAGGACAGGCTCTTGCCCAACGAGCGAGATCTGGTTACGAAGCCACCGAAGGTTCAAGGACTGTATATTATGCCCATCCAGGAGGATCTCGCCGCCTACGGGATTGTAAAATCGTTCAACGAGCCCGATAATCGTGCTCTTCCCAGAGCCAGAAGGTCCCACAAGTGCAGTTGTACGACCAGCTGGAATGAGTATACTAATGTCATCCATCACTAAGATATCAGGTCGAGAAGGATATCTGTGTTTTACGTTTCGCAGTTCAACGGTACCCTCAACATGTTGGAGCGTTTCTCCATCTTCAGCCGTCGGATCAAGAGGCGATTGGCGATCAATAGTGCTGTATATTTTGGCAGCGGCAGCCACAGCGCTATTGAAAGCTTGGCTATTCGGGGCGACGTTTCCTAGCGAGTACGAACCGGTGAGAATAGCCATCAGGATGGTCAAGATCTGACCAACGTCGGCCTCCCCAGTGACTAGAAAGCGTGATCCCTGCCAAAATCCAAGACCATAGTTCCAGAACATGATAGCATAAAGAGAGCCGATCATGATCGCTTGGATGATCTGCATCTTGATACCGGATCTTTCAGCTGCTATTAAATGCGAATCATATTGCCGAGCGAGCCTATCGTGGGTTCCAAACGCGATGGCCGTTCGGATAGAGCTTATGACTTCTTCGGCAACAGTGCTGCCGTTGGCAAGGCTTTGAAACGACAGCTTACTGAAATGAATAATGAAGTGAGAACCTCCACTCATGATCAGTAGCAAGCATACAATTGTTGATGTACAGATGAGGGCCAGTTTCCAATATTTAACGTAGGCAATGATGAATGCAGTAATAAAAGTGGCAATTGCTGTGAGAGTAAGGCCAATCTTTTGAGATATGCCATCTTGAATGAGATTGGTGTCGGCGGTTATGCGTGTGGTAATTTCACCAGCTCCAAGATTATCGAAATAGGCAATATTCTGACGAAGAATAGCTTTGAGATATTCTTGCCGAATCTTTTGAGTGATATGCTCTCCGGTGTATATAAAACCTACAGTCGAGACGTAGACTGTTGCGAATTCGGCAATGCCGATGTAGACAAAGTACAGAACATTCTTATTTAATTGCGCCTCAAAATCATGATATGCTATATCATTAAGAGATATCCTCTGAAATGCTGATGTTAATTGCCCAAACAGAATCTGTGCAATTAATTTCAGGTCAGTAAACACACACAAAGAGAGAGAGAGATGAAGGTGGGGATCACTTTAGTATTCTACATACAGATAATAGAGGAAGTATAGCACCAGCAGCAATAGCGCAAACAGCACTGATGGTGATAATGAGGAAATCCCAAACGTCTGCATAACGATAAAGCATTAAATACTTTACGCCGACATTGGGCGAGTCAAGCTGAGCCTTGATGATCTGCGCCTCATCTAATTTCAGGCCGGCAAGAGTTGATTCGTGATGAGGTGATTTCGACAGCGAGAGAGCGCCGTTATTGGTTTCTTCATTGCGATCGCGGCGCGATTTCAGAACCTCGTGTCCAGCGACCGGCGGATAGGTTGCATCAGCATCTGCGGCTTTTCCTGAAGACTCGCCATCCCGCTTGCCAGGTGGCCTATCCATGCTCAGTTTCAATTTAGCATCAGAATATATGCAATTCTCACGCCCTATCACTCTGCTGAACTAGAGTATGTCATAGGGTATGGCAACTACATTCACATAGGCTTCATATAAAAAAGAAAATATGGATCTACAATAAAGATAACAATAAGGGGACTGAAGCGCATATATACATGTAGGCAACCAACTTGTATACTGCAGAAATGGGGGCTTCTAAATTCTAGCGGACACCTTGGAACCCTGTTGGAACTTTTGGTATAGCTTAATGTCCCGCCACACCCTACTGAGGTGTCTCTATACCAAGTGATACGGGGCGAACCCAAATACCGCCTCACCTCGCAAAATTCGTCGATGGATCTCCCAGAATGAAACCCTGTTTTCGCCAGGGTGAGTAATCGGCTAACTTCCACACGTTAGCATACCACCATAAAAGAATGATCCACCGACGGATTTTGCGAGGTGAGGCGGTATGTGACTGATACCAAATGAAAATAAGTAGGTACATTGGTAAGACATATAAAACTTGTACTCGTATATCTGTTAACACAACCAAAGGTAGAAAAAAAACCTTGGACAATAAATCGGTATAATTAATTACTGAATAATGGATTATAATTAATGTGCAAAATTACATAGAAGACAAGCATACCAACAAATCCAATCACTATATATGACACCGCTAAAAGCTACAAAAACTTAGAGTATTTTTACACGAGGAGGAAGAGGGAGAGGAATGGGGGCATTCGCAGCTGGCAACCCGAAGTTACCGAGTGCCTTATTAGAGCGGATAGTGGCTAGCGATTTCCTCCGCCAACATTCTTTAATAAGGCACAGTACTCGACCCCTGTTGATCGTAGATATTTGTCCGAAAGAGAAGGGCAAATATGGGGAAAAACTTAAATTAATCCGAAGCTGCCTTGGCATTGTTACCGATATGAGGTGAAGTAGTTCGAAATTCAATCTCGCGCACATTTTACAGGGTAGCAGCTATCGTTACTGCGGACCTGGATCAAGCTCTCCGCAGTGGAAACCTATTGAGGTCTGGTACCATGCCACCCAAAGGCATGGTGCACTGTCTTTCCCGTGCGATCTATATCTCTGAACCGCGCTGCTAGTACTTACGCCGCCTTCCTCCCCATCTGCAACAATGAGAAGTCGCTTCTTACTCCCTATCAGGTATACTGCTGCCATATTCAGTTACTCATTTAAGTAAAGCGATATTTTGTGGTAAGGTGGCGCCCCATTTTTGGAAGCTAACTGTTCATCCCTTGGAGTGCGATAAGGTGCCACCTAAGTACCGTACCCACGTTTCTTCTATACTAAGGCGAGAATACTTTAACTTTGGTTGGCTGTAACTTTGAAGAGTACTTAGGTGGCACCTTATCGCGCTCAAAGGGATGCGTCTTCGAGGTTGCAGCTTCAGGCTAACAAGAGGCTGTCGAGTATCGCCACTGTTAAGAATCCCAGACGGGTGAAGCTGACTGACAGATATCATGGTAGATGGCATTGATACTATGTAGCGATAGCTTACAAACTTCAGGACGAAGCCGACCTAATGATAGCGGGCGACACGCACAAGTGCAAGCGGTGCAGAGGACAATTTTTTTAGGATTATATAATGATGATGATAAGATCGCACGTCAATGGTCGTATGTCTCAGTAATGGGACACGCATAAATATTAAATGGTCTCGTCATGTTCAATCTATGAACTCCCTATCCTCTCTATTTCACTCTTCACCAGTAATGAAGATATTGGCACCCAAATTATACACTTCTTCAATTATCCGCCGCGACTTCCTTCATCTTCTCGACGGCTTCGTCCGTAGTCCAGATGCCGTTAGTAATGAAGCGGTAGTTGACCATAGCAGCAGAATAGCCATCACCCTCGTCATTGATACCGCCAGCGATGGCATCTCGAACCACGACTACTTCGAAGCCAGCCTCAACCAAATCACGGACGTGATTCTCCAGGCATAAGTTTCCGACAGGCCCGGCAACGATGAGCTTCTCAACTCGTCGCAGACGCAGTTGCTTAACTAGATCGTTTGACTGGCATGATAAGCCTTTGTGAGGAGATGTATTGATCATCTTGCCGTCCATGAGGTACTTCTTCAGTCGCTCCGGGTAGTCAGCGCCCGAGCCAACAAATCCATCTAGGCTGACGGGATCCTTGCGGACGACGAAGCCATTGGGAACTTGGATAAGATAGTCAGAAATGGCCTGGAGCGGAGCGACCCACTGCAGGTCAGTAGGATAGTAGTAGTGTGGTGAGTGTGCCACAAAAATATCGTTCTCTTGTGCGGTCTTGAGCAGTCTCTCGATATTGTCGTATACGTTGAGTTCTTTCAACTTGTCCGCGATAAGAGGGTAATAGCTGCCAAATGGTTCAAGAAATTCGTTCTGAAGGTCTGCAAACACGAGAGCTGTGCGCTTCTTCTCCAGTTGCATGTCTGGATTACGATGAGTAAATACAAACGACATCTTGCCGGCGATGTGTACGGGGTTGTATCGGGGTGCAGTTTGAGTTTAGAATGGATTCAGACAGGAATGTGTGAGCGAGGTTAGAGATTTGTGAACTTTTCATCAGTCTCAGGGCATGACAGTTTTTATAGATGTCAGTTAGTGGGAGAATATTACATATCACTTACACATATTTTGCTTAGGCGGCGCTGCGGTGGCAGTTGAGGGCCGTGAGGTCATCTGGCGAGAAGAATAAGTGAACACCCACGCGGACCAGGGTCTATGGAGTTAGTCGCCAGACTTTTACATTTTAGGTGACATCATAAGCTCTATTAGTAACAGACAAATCATGTCGTTTGTTTGAAGCAAATACATTCTAGCATTGACGAAGCGCTGGAGAGCCGTAATTTTGGTTCCCTCTTGTGCAGTACTTCCGTCTAGATGCCCAGGACTAGCGTGCGGACCAGGATCACTTAGTGCGGCGGACCAGGATCAACTGATTACATAGGTAGAGCTAAAGTCAAGCCCACTCCTCCAGCCGCCCGACATTCGAGACTTTTGCAGCTTCGCCAACGCCGAAGAACTCGGCTCTAAACAAACTGATGTCATTTCATGTCGCTGATAAAGCGCAAAAGTTGACTTAGAGCTTACTGGCGCAGCATGAAGTTGATTGCAAAGCAGAACCTGCTCGTCCTCAATCGATAGTTCTGCTCAGCCAAAGCTAATCAGTAAGTATATAAACTAACGAGGCAGACCACTATTTGCATCAGTCAATTCCAACTCCAGCTTTCACTATTTAATCACATCTATATATTCATTACGTGCTTTGACTGTCTTGACAACATCTATCACCAACAACCTACCTCATCACCAATATGGCAGCGGGACGCAAGATTGCAATTGTCGGCGCCGGTGGCAACTTGGGCAAGCCGACTCTCAAAGCTTTACTGTCAAAGGGTGTTCACACCATCACTGCACTTCAACGAGCAGAGTCTACGACTGAATTCCCACCTGAAGTGATCGTCAAGAAGGGATCCTTTACAGACGAATCGTTCCTCGTGGAGACCCTCAGGGGCCAAGATGTTCTCATCGTCATTGTCCCCATTCCTAACATGGATCTTGGCGACCTCTTTATCAAGGCCGCTATAGAGGCTGGTGTCCCCTATATCCTGCCGACCGAGTTTGGCGTTGATTCGCCCAAAATTGTTGGCGAGCACTCCATGATGAGACCAAAGGTCACAAGGCGCAACTTGATTGAGAAATCAGGGACGAGCAGCTGGATTGCTGTCATTTCGAACTTTTGGCTTGATTTGAACATCCAGATCGGGTTATGGGGATTTGATGTGAAGGGTCGAAAGGCAGACCTATTTCGTGGAGCGGATGCCAAGATCTCGACGACAACGCTTGCACGGACTGGCGAGGGCGTTGCTGCTCTTCTCAGCCTGCCAGAGACCGAGTTGGAACAGTACAAGAACAAGTCCTTTTACATTTCCTCTTTCGAGCTCTCACAGAAGGAGATCTTTGGCGCTATTAAGAATGCCACGAGGACAACGGATGCAGACTGGAACATCACGGAGAGAGATGCGACAGAGATTATTCGAGAATGTGATCCCAAGATCAAGGCTGGTGATGGTTTTGCGGAGTGGACTAGACTGTTTGTTATGTTCTTCCAGGGCATGGATGGCTCAAACTATGAAGACAAAGCTGTAGATCTAAGTAAATACGGGGTGCCGGCTGAGAACCTGGGCGAAGTGGTGTACCGAGCTGTTGCTGGCTTATAGACAACTTTTTATATTTATTTTTCTCTTCGGCTTTTCCCGATAATTTATTGTTAAGCATAAAAACTGTTGCATCTTGCTGAAGTATATTCGCGACGTTTTTCCGCTAACATGGCTGTGTGCATGTATCGGGCTCTCACTCTATTCTCAATCAAAGTATGCGGAAAGTCATATCCATTATCCGAACCAAGTAGGTTGCCGAGCTGGAAAAGTTAGTAGATAGATTGGTGAATTGGCCTGGGCCAATCTTAGTCGCAAGGTGAATGATGTTGACCTTTTCTGATACGCTTTGGGCTCGTAGATCAAGAGTTAATGGAAAAGTGCATTATCGTTGGAGTTTCCATGTGAAAGTTAGTGGAGGATTTTGCAACAAAGCGCCGCACCTCAAAATGGACTCCAAGGTGTTCGGTGAGCAGGCCTGCTGTGCCGTTGGTGTCAGCCATAATCGATGACGGTGGCTATCTCCGAAGCACCGCTATACCTCAGTATGTCAAACCATTGATGTTCTTGATTCTGCATAACCCGAAATTAATCTTGAGCGCCATATCAATCCATCGATGGTGGTATTCATCGACGACTCATGACGCGAGATTTCTGGCTGCTTTCCTCCGCGATAAAGTCCCTTGGGTTACGGTACTTGACATGATGAAGAAACCTACCATTTTGAATGCACTTTCAGAGTCCTCGATGGATACTAGTCTCGATTCGAAAATTGCCTTCAGTATCTTCATTATGTAATTCGATAGGCGACAGGTGTGTATAGAAAAGCTTTACATGACAAATCCCAAATCAATGTATTGAGCGATGCTTACATTTTCTCAAAGTCCCAAGGCAAAGAAACCCATTGGGTAGGCAATCTGATGAATAGACAAGGCGGACTAGTATTTCTAGCATGCACGAGAATAATGAACACGGGGCTATACGACGAATATCAATCTACATATGTTACATCCTCTTTGCTGGATAGGCAGGGGCCTTGTTGTACAAACATCTCTAAGGCAAAAAGTTACAGCGTTTAGATGTGCAGACACGCATGTTGTGCGCTATCACAAGAGTCTTCGGTCATATGCATGTTGAAACAGTTTCGCAACTAGAGCAACTTAGATCACAAATATAGCCTTTTATCGTAAATTCCTAAACAGGAAGGTTAATGAGTCTGGTAATAAGCTACAGTGAATGATTACGGCCAAATATGGAAGGAGGCTATCAAGAACCTTTACTTTTGGCGCCCCGTTTCACAGCGCAATCAACGAGTAGTAGAATATATCTTGGCTCATAGTATATTACTATTTACCATTGTTCATTGGGAGAAAATTATTAACCTGATGTTTTAATAAGGAACTTCAAGTTACAAATACAGATCTTACTTAATAGTAAAATTATATGGTTTGGGATATTCACATATTATGCAGATTCTACCCGGAGATTCAGTACTCGGCATAAGACGGGGATTAAAGTGGTACGCTATATATTCCACGACAAATACCACGAATGCAAACGAAAATTGCAGGCATATCGATCCTGAGCTATTATACTAAACAGTAGGTGTTATTTTACGAAGGAATTTTTATTATCTATTAAATAACCGCACCATCCTAGTAACTTCTGAAAATGGCAGGACGAGCAGCTTTAATTCATCTACCCATTTCATAGTATCTCCTTTGTTTTTGACAGTGGTATGAGCCTAGGCATATCATTAGTTTGATCACTGATTATCGCTTGCACTAATGGAAAATAGATGGAAGACTGGAGCTCTACAATACTATAAATGTCATGCCACCCGCCCTCTGAAAAAGTCAATCTCAATAACACAGCAAAAGTTTACTTCCTCATTACATATTCTCTCGACAATGCATCTTGTTTCTCTTCTCTCCTACACCACCATTCTTGGTGGTGTTGTGGCCGCTCCAGCAGGTAGCATAGGTCTTACCGCGACCACTCCTGTAAAGCGAGCCGACTCGATTCATATCGTGTATTGCACCCCACTGCCGGGTGAAGGGTCAAACTCAATCCCACCTTTTTCGGCAGCTGTGGTATATATTGCTTTTCCCTGTGTCTTGAATCCGCCAAGTTTTTGTTGGAGTGCTGACTGCCTTTGCTCTTTCTGTAGTATTGTCCGAATGATAACGCCTGTCAGCTGCCTACTAGCAATAACGTATGCAAAATCGACCCTTCGCAATTAGGTGTGGGCGGTCCATTTAGTTGCAAATTCCCAAGTGGGGTCATCTTTACATGGGAAATCAGCTACGAGGCTTATACGGCACCGTTATATTCTCAAGTCGCGTAAGTTTTTGATCCATTGATGTTCTGTACTCAGATCGGAGTTCTCCTCCTTCTCCTCCCTAAAAGCAAAAGAGATACTAGACTACTATCCAGAAGGAATCAGCGAACTAATACTTATGCAGAGGCGGATCTAACGGCTTTCAATCATTCACTGGATATAAGGACGACGGGCATGCATTTTGCAGCATCGGCTCCTATAGCTGCGCGACGGATTACTATTTTAACTGAAAGACTACAGCAGAATGTATTTTATACATAAATCCTTGACATGCTTACTACAAGTATATATGTATATATCTAAAATTTCTCTTTCTCTATCTCTTTCTCCGCCTCTTTCTCTCAAAAAGGCCTACGTCGTAATGACTACTTATTAAGAGCTGAGAATAAGCTGATAGATTATAATGCTGGAGAATTTTGTGACGAGTCGATAAATTGATCACTGTTACTTCAAATTAAACACAAGTCTCTAAGACTGCCACGATGCAGCTTGGAAGTTGCCTCACTTTTGTTTGCAGAGTCGGAACTACTTTGTATAGGCAGGAGGGAAGAAATGGGGAGATTGCTCTCAGATAATAACTACCTCAGTCGGTGATCCCTGTTTCTACAAAGAAGAGGGCGCGCTCTGATATATCTCGCATATAGTTGAGTGTCTGGAGCGTCCCCAAGCTATACTTGGAATATCTACCGAGCTTGGATTCTCATGGCATGAAAAGCGCATTGGATTCGTTACGGTCAGCTTGAGGTTCGGAAAGGCAACGAGCAATGTACAGACCTGCTACATATGCCCAGCACACCGCAATATCCCTCCCCATGGGAAAATCTTCGTCCACCAGCAACAGGAATAGAGATGCAGAGTACGCTCGAGCTGCACCACTTTATTTGCCTTGAACTCCAGATCCGCCCTAGGATTGAATACAATCCGTCGCATTCGTTCAGCCAAGTGAGATAATTGGCCAACAGTCAGAATTTGACAAAGTTACATTTGCATTTTGGAAGCAACTCGGAGGCATGAACGTAATTGTTGTCTTCTGCATAACTTTACTCAAAATATAGCATACATCAATACCCATGGAAAATGACCCTTAATACTACTTAGGTGCCTGGTAGCCTGTTAGAAGCCCACTTTTTGTCTCTAACGGCTTCCTAGGTATCAGTTGACATCATGGCCTCGCTTACGGCTTCGGAAGTAATTTGTATCCGTAACTTACGCAACAAAATTGCTGCAGGTAAGCTTTCCCACAGATCCAACCTAGCCATGAATTGACGCCAACTACTGATTAATCACCCAATCCGTTCTCCTACAGAAAAGGGATGATGGTTCACGCCAGTAATTTTACCTTCATCTTGAAGGATTTGGATAGTTTGGTTAATACCAAATTCATGAGTCGTAGCAAAGTCTCGAGACATAATAAGCCGAGGTACACATCATATCAGGTTATCAATAGTACTTACCGAATACCTGCTTAGAGGAACAAATCACACTACCCCAGCTGATAGATGTCTCATGGCCGCTTATGGGCAATGACTCTAGCCCTATCCAATAGCCATAGAACTCTCCAGGAGCATATTCTGATGCAAATGGAAGTGGAGCTTAGTTGAGGTCTGTGTTAGTAAATATTTGTAATAGAGTCAAGTGCGTGCTGAGCATACCGTTTGCTAGCTTGAAAAGCCACTTAAGTACTCCTGTAGGAAGCTTGGTATAACTGAGTAACTGACTGTAACATGAGCATACGATATCATTGTGATTTATAAAAGTTATACCTTTTCTTCGGCAGTAAGAGTTCCAGCTCCCCGAAAGTCAAAAGTGGCGGTTCGCGTAGCACCAGGACTATTATCAACACCAGTAGTGGTCGTAAATGTAGCGCCCAGAAAAGTTCCGTTGAAAACTTCAAGCATTAGTTAAGGCAAGAAAGCATACAGAATCACGATTATTACTCACAATCTCCAATGACCGAGCTAACATCATTTGCATTTGCTCCAATTATACCATAGGTAGTGCCATTGGATTTAATAAACCCATCTGGGCAGCTGTATGCATTGGGATCCGGCAGTTGGGCAGAAGCAAATCTACTCGCCAAGAGCAGAGAGATAAGCTTTAATACACTCAACTTCATACCGAATGAGTTGTCGAAGATAAAATAATAGAGCGGCCTTAGAGTTTACAATGAGAATTCCCTATTGCTTTAGAGCAAAACATATGCTAATTGGTATGAGGCTACAGCTTTTATGTTCAATCCCGCTGAACTCCTGAGACCTGACTTGTAGCAGATTGCTGTCAGGATACCGCACTGTGATTAGTAAAGTCATATCTCTTTCCACTTTGATCCGTATCCCGCATCATCCCAGATCACACCGCCACCCCATCCCACATCTCTCCAATGACTAACCCACAGTATTTTCAATTAGTGGACTCGTTTTCTTTCTGGTATAGGTCCAAGTCCCCTCTCAAAGTCCTTTTGGAGTATATGACAGGCTCTGATGGTTCTACGATGAAAAGGTTTCAATGCCAATATCCCAGCTGCAATCGCTCGTATCTCAGAAAAGAGCATCTCTCACGCCATCAGAAGGACCATACCAATCTCCGGCAGTTCATGTGCCATTTCTGTCACTCAAAGTTCAACCGCAGGTAATATTCTTAGCCCAGCCATTTCCGACTATTTTTGAAAGGTTATAAACACCTTACATCTAGGGACCTTCTAAAGCGTCATATTGTATTGAGTCACAGCAACAGCTCAAGACTGACACCACGTCCTGAGTACTTCCTAGGATCAAGTCTTACAAACGCGGTTGGTGATTGTCTGAAAGCAACAGCTCCCAATAATGAGCAGTGTGGCCTTTGGGCAAGCAATCAGGATGTGCCAACGGGCCCAACTCTACTACTTCTGGAGATACCACACCAAAAACAGCTCACGGAACTGTACTTTCGCAATTTCCATGGACACTGGCCCATTTTACATCAGCAGACGTTTCGAAACACGACACAGCCGCCAAAGGTTATGCAAGCCGTCTTGACTGTAGGCCTGTGGACAATGGATGAGCCTGAAACCAGATCCCAGGCCGGGATATTTCACGACGCAATACTTCGATGCCTTGACAAGGATCTTGTGAGCGAACCTCTTCTTAAAACTCCCTATTATTGGTTCATTTAGTTAATACTAGCGATAGTTCAACGTCAAAGACGGCTACGGTTTACCTAGACCCCCTCGACAAGAATACTTGCCGGATCTTCAAGCCTTCACAATCTCGCTCGGTCTAGCAGTATATAGAGGGATACATACGTTTCCATCATCTATGATCAATGGAAAACATCTTGGTCAGCTGTTTCATGGAACTGGCGTTTTCGACCAGGAAAGAATTGATGCCGAGAACTTGAACCCGGTAACTCGAGAACAATATCAACGGTGCGCTGTGTGAAATTCTATGTATAACATTAAGCTAAGACACTTAGGCTTGCTCTCGTTCTATTCAAGATCCAAGTGCACTTGAATTCACTCTTGATAAACAATTTTCCTCAATTTAAGTCTTTTGAATACCTCGCGCCGCGGATGCTCAATGTCCGAGTCCCGTCCCCAGAAAGATTATGGGAAGGGGATATAAGTGACTTGTTTAAAGGAAATGAGTGCAAGGTCTTAATTAGTAGCATGTTCATAGATAGTGCGACACCGAGCGACTATAAAAAGCTGTCGTTAGTGATTGCATGGGACTTTACACTAGGAATGGTCCTCGGTTGTTTCTTAACAAGGCATCCTGGGGAAACCTATGTTGCTTTAATGCAAAGGATAACGCCATTCTTAGTCTTTCACATAAATAAATAAAAGATTCATAGCAAACGATATGAAGAAGCTAGAGCTTATTTATAAATGAAGCGATAGATACTTCAAACTGCATTGCTCAATAGAAGATAGATGCTAAATATAAACACTCTAAGACATTGGTTCTTTACATAACGTATCCTATGTACAGATCCATTCTTCTAAAAGAATGGCACTGTGTCTTGTCCTCTTGGTCCAATATTAGGCATTTTCAAGATGCTTTCCTCAGTTTCCCCATCAGCTAAACGCTTCACTAGGTTCTCAGGGTCATAATCTACACCAACTGGGTTTTGCAGGAACTCTGGGGAATTCATGAATGCAGTTTGTTTTTCAAGATTGCTGAAAGAATCGACCAATGTCTCAATCACATTACCATCCGGGTCCCGATAATACATGCTCATAGTGATTCCGTGATTCACACACCAAAGTGGGATAATGCCGTGCGCCTTGCGCTGCGTATACGCTTGTGCTAGATCATGGGTATTTTGAAACGTAAAGGCAATATGCTGAATCAACTATTAACAGGTATGGATCTGTGAAAACGGATGGGAGTCACTTACATCAAGGCCACAAGACTTTGGGAGCTTTTGGGCTAGGTCTGGTAGTTGAACGATAGCAACACGATGATGCTCTTCATCATACGTAACAAAGCAAGCATAATCGTTCTTGAAAGTAGCTTGACCGCCCAAAAAGACCTCGTAGAAAGGCGCCATGGCCTTTAGGTTATTTGTGCGTAGGACCACGTGAGCAAGTTTCTTAGGCGACACAATGTCAGACGCGTCAGGCAATTTCGTCTTGTTTGACATGGTGAATTCAACAGAAGTAAGTAATTAGATGGTGGTAAAGATAGTTGAGTTTATTTTGAGAAGTGGTTAGCAAGACGTTATGTGTTGTCCTTATATATATTACATGAGACCCCGGGCAGACGGAGGCTACTACATCTCCGTTGAACATCAAGCATGTGCATGGTAGTATATAAGAGAATGTAACCATGGTTGAATAACAAGAGAACTCTGTGGAATCTACATCATCACACCTTCCCAGTTGTCCTATGACATAGGATAAATAACATTATACATGCTCTATCTCGGGCGTCAATAGCCATAGTTGGGAGCTGTATCGCGTTCGGATTTTGGTGGGATTCTGCCATCAGGGCATTTATACAGTAACTTAGACATTCCAAGAGCTCTTCTTCTTCTATTCTTCAACTACTAGTATATGATTGAAGCTGATGTGATTCTTCTTCCTAACGAAAGAGCTCTGCAGAACCCAACGTGGTTTGCAATCAGTGCCGCAATATTCAGATAATGTATCGATTTCGCCATACACAAATTTTACTGGCCTGCAGCTTGGACCTTGTAGGATAATTATGAAACCTTCTACTTATTTTGATCAACGGGCATTGTGCTCAGCTGTACTAGGACGGGAATCGCGGTCGTTTTTGAGACCCCCCTAGTACAGTGTACGTCGCGTACGGTCGCGTACGGATGTAAATAACATCCGCATTGTCCCCCACATTTGTAATCCGCTTCCATGACTTCTGGTCCAATTATGGTGGAGCAGCGAATACGTCACCTCAGCCTTAAGAGTCGCACACCCTGTACTGAAGTTCATTACTGCGTACCTTTGTCATGAGACTCGAAAATGACCTCAGATGAAGGTAAATCGAAAAACCGAATTACAAATGCAAGTCTTTAGTATCAGTCCAGGACGTGAATAACGAACCAGGCTAATAGTCATAGGCGTGTCTCCCATGCCGAAAGGCAAAGATGCGATGCGACGGCACGGACCCAATTTGTTCCACATGTCTGAGGCGAGATGTGATATGCCAGTATACCACTCGGAAAACTCGTGGCCAGGGGAAAAGGTGCGCGTGTTATTCAGATATTTTGTTTTATTGACAACATATCAACCCATAGACTTGTCTCTTCCAGTAAAGAATATATCCAGCAGCTAGAAGACAGGATTCGAAGCTTGGAGGCTTCTCTCAAAAACGCCCCTGGATCTCCCAGAGAGAATGAGACATACCCTGCGAGCCTGGGTAAGATTCGCCAGGTTGTGAAGCCAAGTCCTAAGTTTAACTCATAATAGAAGATTGCCAAACCAATACTGTCCCGACGAGAGAGGGCTCTGCATGTCAAGAACAGATTCCACGATCACAAACTGAAGCTACTCCATCAGCTCTGATAGACACCCCCACACATGACCTCCCATCACTGATCCGCGCCGTTTTCCGATCAAGAGAGTCATCACTCCTTCAAAACATAAACCGACTGAAGAAAGATATAAATCCAGGGCCATTCAAAAAGACCATATTTACCAAGGTTCTTCAGGCTACTCCACAGATCGGAGTTGTTATTGAAGACATTAATCGCCTATATCCACTACTAGCACCGACAACAATTCTTGAACTGCTCAGCCGCCAAAACGCTATAGGGCCGACAAATTCAACCGAAAGTCCAGGCCGATGGGCTATAGTGAATTCATTTTTGGCAATACTTATGCAATGGAAGGTGGAAAACTCATCTTTCGCAGAGTTTTCACCTTTAGCTTGGGCCTTTTTTAAGAATGCATATACTGTCTTTCCTGAGCTGCTAATACGAGGGAAAGGGCTTCTGGATTGTCAGGGAATTTTATTCATGGCCATGTTCATGCACGGAACTGCCGATGCGTGGACAGGTATTCACCTGGTGTCAGTAGCTGGACGACTAGCAGAAATGATGGGCTTGAATCGCAACATTTCATATCTAACTACTCAGCCCAAGCAAAGAGACGAATATTTGCGGACGCTCTGGGTAATCTTTATTTTTGATATCACCGAGTCCATGAAATCTGGCTTACCGCCTTCTCTTGACTCCAGCAGTTTCTCTTTGCCACTCCCAAGTTGTTACTCATCAGACAGAGTTGGTATCTTACAAGTATCTGGAGGCGTTGAGATCAGCCTCATAAGATGCAGAGCCGAACTTGCACTTATTCAGTCAAAGATATTTAAGCATTTACTATCTGAAGATGCCCTTCAGAAAAGTCTCAAGGGTCTACATACTACACTAGCGTGGTTAAGCCGCGAACTGGAAGAGTGGAGGAAAAGTCTGCCGTCAGAAATCCGGCCATCGCTTAGCGAGACGTTGACTTTTTCACTAGAGATCCCAGTCATTCACTTACATTTTGTTTACTACAGTTGCATCTGGAAGCTAAGGGCAGCATATACCCGCCTCTATAACGGCGTCTTCGGTGTTGTGCAGCCAAACGATCTCGAACTTACTGAGAGTGAATTCGATTCTGCATCTTTGTCGATAACATGTCTGGCCGTAGCGCGTGCTACCCTCCGTCTCATGGGAACAATATATTTGCAGCCATTTACCTATATTTGGTAAGCTGTATAACACCCCGTTTGGTTTAGTTGTGCTCACTATTACAGGCGAACGATATGTTATCCAATAACTGCCTGTATTACGCTACTGGCTAGTATTCTTGATGATCCAACCAGTCCCGATGCCGAATTGGACGCTGATCTCATCGAGGGATTTGTCCATTGTTTGAAAGAACTGGGAGGCATTAATGGATGTGATATACATGAAACGCTCGCAGGTTGCTCAAAATTCCTTGATGTAGTGGCTGTTGCGATTCCCAAAAGAAGTGCCGTGAATCGCAGGACGGATGATGGCGGGGTTTCAAGTGTGCAAGCAGAGGTAATATACATCACATCTCTTGGAGACCGAGCTAATGGACTGCTACAGCGCGTACGGTTTCAACTGTCGGTACACAGTGATTACATGCTTCTTGCCCAAGGACTCATTGGCAATATGCCATCCCTATGCAGAGAGGCGTCCCTTGTATTTTCGGATCCAGCCGTATCTCCAAATCCAGGTGATGAGTTTGGGCTTTGCGTCCCGAAGCTTCTGAAACCAGGGACATTTAACTTTGAATATGCCTAATAAATCGGCAGTCGTACGTGGCAACAACAACCTGGATTTCTTATCATGTGTCACCATTCGCAACGGCACGTCACTCTGCCAGCATTCCTTCGACTACCGTATTGTCGAAATCCGGGGCAATTGGTAATCTCAATAAATAGATCGTGGCCAATATTGGCTCGCACTCCTTCTGGATTGATGTTGTCGGATACAGAATCTTTCGCAGCTGTGTAAGCCTAGTCTGTCTGCTGCATAAAAATCTCACTTCTGTACATATCTTACACCAATCGCGCGTTACTTCTGGATCTGGCCGGATGAGAGCAACCCCAACATGGCTGTATAAAGTCAATGTAGCGACCACATTGACGTTCAGTGTTTCGTCGGCTTGGATTTTACTTGTACTGTAGCACCAAACTTCTTGACATATACTAGCCTTATATCGAGCTGTTTTTGACGATTAGCTTTAGTGCTTGCGCAAACTAGCCAATACCGAAAACGTGGGGGAAAAAAGTATTCTGCTACTCTAATTTTTCTCTGTTGTGGAATGCGTCACTTAATAGAGAGCAAGGCTTAAAGTCGCGTTGAGATGGGGCATAATTATTGTATTCTGTCATGGCGCGTTCTATAGACCATCGCCGCCAGGGTACAGTGGCTGTATATTATAATATGCGGTGGGACGTACTTGTGACGACGGCGGATTCACCAAGAGTGGCAGGCTTCGGAGGTGATTGAGGCTGTTTTTTGGTCGGCCTCGCCCAGATTATAACGTTGCTGGGGCTCCATAACTCTTCCTTAGGTGCAAACATGCCGAGTGCTTCCCAAACAGTGGCATGCGCATCCATGCAGATGTTTGAGTCCTTAACTACTTAGGTTGGCACCAACCGGTTGGCGTTCCTTGTGATAACTTTTCGCGAGGGCCGGGCCGGCGCGACCCTCAGAAACATATGTGACCTTCCAAGCCAGATGGTATAAGTCCTGGATACAACCTAAGCATTGCTGACAAGCCCATATACTGGCGGATGTCGATGCGGCGCATCGCCCAGTAGATACACGTTTCGACCAACTAAATAATTTTTGCCCACTGTCTCACGGGGCCGATACTAAACCGGGACTGCTTATCTGTCTTCATAATTCACTTTGTCTGCGCGTATCACCGGTGCATTAGATGATGCAAGTCTGCGTTGATCAAAATATCACAGAGCACGCCGAATGATAGGGCGAAGTTGAACTTAAAGTCGAGCAACTTACGGCGCCGCGCTCGCCGTCCGCGCAGAAGGCATATTTGGACTTGAGTAGGTGTTATTGGGTATCATATCACGGATAATACAGACAGTCTCCTCGTCCGATTCGTGCTTCTGCTGGAGGAGCTGATTGGAGAATTTGATACCAAACCCGTGGTGCGTCGCGTATATTACAAAGAGTAGTTTAAGGTGAGTTTGAGGTAGGTCAATGAACTCGCACGGCGAGGATATGTCTAAATTTCTCTTGAAGGAGGAGAACTCAACGAGCTGATCTTATAGTTCTGCGTTAGTATTGTACCTGAGTATCGGCGTGGCCGCTTCAACACCCAACTCTGCCAAAGCCGACATCAACCATGCTGTAACACCAGCGCTGAGTTATGAAATGTGATTGTGTTATTAAGCCTATGGCGCAACAACTCAAGTTTCCCATAAGGGGAGCGAAGGGTTCATATGTCAAGGTAAATTTATTCAGACTTGAGGATTCAATGACCTAACTCACCCTGTTCAAGTCGCAGAGACGGAGCACCTGTTCACAGGAGGAGCAAGATCACTGAGTTAGGGCTTCGGAATCGAGCCTGAAGCAAACCTTGAGATTTTGACAATTTACGCCGAATTCGACCATAGCACCCTAACTTTTAATGCAGGGACCAAAGAATACATATTGTGTATCCGGCAATTCCCAAACGTTGGGTGAGCTTGTATGAGAACGTTGTGGATATCATCGACCGCATGGCTGAGATTATGTTCAAAAGCCTCCCAATCCCGCCAGTGATCAGAATGATTAAATTGGCAAAGAATCCCAAAAGAAGGGAGTAACAATGTCTTGGTAATAGAATTGTAATCACGCTCCCAGATGCTTCGTGATCACTTTTACCATTAAGCCGTAATTGATCATGCCCTTAAGTACAGTTGTGTTATCATAGGTGCTTTTGTGAGAGCTAAGAATACATAAATGCCCTAAATTACGGTGTCCCCGGTTCGCAGCTCGGTATACTATTATGTAGCTGCGTTAGGCTGAAAAATATTGTAACTTTAACTTGTCTTGTATGGAGTGGGTTGGTCAGTATATAGCTAGGCGAAGCAATAGCCGCGACGTAAACAATCCCACTTGCGGCCGCAAGAGCAATTTACACAGTAAGACGCACAGACTGTAAAGAAATAAAGTGTGATTAAGCTGATGTTCTAGGTATTCTTCTTAGCTTGACGAGGCTTGCAGGGCTGGGCTATATAAATGGGAAAGACGTTGCTGACATGTATCCGCTTTTCTTTCCAAAGACTTTGGAGCCGAGTGATATATTATGTACTCGTATAATGATGCTATTGTGCATACACCTAAAAATGTGAAAATAAGCTTAAGAGCTTTGAATCACTGAATGGTCCGACCGCAATGTTTGCGAGACTTGATCCTTGCAGCAATTCGTGAGTATTGATAAGACGAAGATATGATAGGCTCACCAAAAATTAATTTAAAGCTAGTACTAATGACATTGCGAATCTCCTGCCAAGAAAGCTTGGCATAAGATTGATCTATGAGAAACTATTCAATGTATTGACAATTGTAGTAAACCTTTTCGAGATACTACAGATCAGTACAAAAGTCTTAGGCTGCCATAATGAATGCCCAATCCAGCCAAGTATTTTTAATTTTCGGTCCTTCAAGGGGCCTCCTACTCTAGTATCTAGATCGGACACCGGGGCTAAAAGCTAATAGCAACCTGTACCTTGAAATATGCTAGCAGGGGGCGGAGAGTTACGGTGATACGCTATCTTTTTGAGCAATGTTGAAGATAAGGTAGACATTTCAGAAATCCCCCTTTCAGCGCCATTACGAAGACAGAGTACTACTATGTACATTCCGTTAGTATATTGAGTCACGGCATTCTAGTATCTGCCCAGCACGTTTGTTGATGAACGGAATTTAACGAAACATTACTGCATAGTACCTGGGAGATAATATACAAATGGGCTATATGAGCTGCTCCGCTACGAAAATTTATAATTACACCATTGCTTTACAACTTTGTACATAAGTTCTTCCTTAATTGATCGGTGGAACCTCGCTTTCTTTCCTTTGTTAAGCCTGTGACTTAACTATCTACAACGAAGGGGAAAGAAGAGGGTGTTTTACGCCTTTAGTCCCCTTTCTGAAGGAACCAAAGCAGCGGACAAGTATGTTCGTAAAGTGCTGATCCCTTAGGAAAAGGAAAACTTACCGTATTTCCGCTACCACTATCATCTCCCCTCGGCTTCATAGCCAATTTTGGGAACGGTACTGATCATTTATCCACTTTCACGTCAGCGCTATCTATCTGCAGTAGAGATGTCAAGCTTCTTCACCTCATAGTATAGACTATATGCTGAGGCTAACGCAAGGGTACTTTGAAGCATACCTGACATAGCCACGACTCAGTGGGTAAAAATCATTTGTTTTACTTAATACTTACATATGCTATGTGAAAAACTTTTATTTTATTTTAATCTAGTCGTTATATTACTTTTTTCTCACCAAATTCTCCAGCCAATCAGGTAATTTAGTAGCTGGCTCAGTTATGCTATGCTGGAGGTTCCAAAATAAATGGAGAATAAAGAAGTGTATCTTCTCCGTATGTTGTGATTTACTTGTTATTTTACATGTGACAGTCGTATATTCTGGATCGAGCAAAACTATAGTCAAACGTGGCTTAGATGTCTGACTCAGCGCTGAATATAACGAGCAATTTACCACGATCTGGGACTGAGCTTATATGCAACTAAAAAGAAAAGACAAATTATACGACCCCAACGAGTCAAGGCTTTGTAAATATCATGGTCCGAGCACGGGTTTCATTATAGAAATCCTCACCATCGACATTTTGGTACGTCTAAAATGTTAGTTATGGAACAGATCCACCTACGGTGAAGGTACTTCTGTTTTTATTTCGGCCAAATCCGCTTACAAGCCCCTATACCGATTAGTCCATTAGTTGCCACAAAAGCAAGGGCATGGAGATATATCCTCTGAATGTAATAGACCGAGGCTATGCTGAACTAGTGTAAAGATTTAGCAATATCATTGGATCCCTGTATCACATCAAATACTACAGCTTTGCGAAGAATATAAATATGTCTCAGAGTCCTCAGTTCTTTTGCAGAAGCCTACTCTACAGATCACCAGTCTATCACTCCAGATTAACTCGCCTCTAACAACCTCTCACTCCATATTTGCTTGGTCAAAATGGCTGCCAAATTCCTTTCAATTTCTCTTCTTGCCTTTGCAAAGCTGGGTTTCGCCGCCCATGAGTATAGCGATAATGACTGGGCACACAGTACGTCCACTTGATGGAATGCACTACGAGGCAAAATATAGCTAATATACCTGGCGCAGATCATGACTTTGTCATCAAAGACCTTGCTCCGTATGCTATGGAACTAATCAACTATATCAATAGAACACAGTTACTAACTACAGCCTAGGATCTGGTTCTTTTCAGACGGCGCTTGCTATCCTCAAGCTGCTGAGATTAACGGCCAGCAGACAAACGGAAATGGCGCAAGCGGTTGTGGTGTTCCTGCCGGCAGCCATCTGGATTCCGGCTGCCAATCTCCTGGCCAATGGAGGGGTGCAGGTACCCAAGGCACCTCGTTCCCGACCTACTGGACTACCACCGACTGCAATGACGGCACAAGACGTGTGTGCTACGATATTTACTTCCGCCACGATTCAGGACATGAATCAGACTGGGAGTATGCCTGCGTAGTCCTGTCTAGAGCCAGCAATGGTTTATGGTTCCGTAACGGTATTATCTTGGAAGAGGATCCCAATCAGGCTTATATCTCTTGGGGTGACTTGGAGACCTGGGATGACGGGTAAGTTTACATCCACTCTCGATATGGACTTTAATGCTGAGTCAAATTGTTGTTATAGCCAATCATTCACGGACGGAGGCAAGAGAAACGGCAACCACGCTATGATTTACTCAGCTAAGTTTCATCATACAATGTTTGCTCACCAGTATACTGGACTGGGCAAGAACAACTGCGCTACGACTGTATCCGAGATGTTCCGCAACAACGATTTCTACTGGCCTGCTGCCAATAATCTTCAGCCGGGTACAAACATCCCCCGCAACTGGAACTGGGGAAAGGCTGCTTCAAACCCCCAGGCTTTGGCTAGCTCGGTCTGCGGCTATCATCCATTCTAAGACTACAGCTGCTATATGACCATGGGTGCTCTAAAAGTCTTATGATCAGTCTATCGTTATTTTACATTCTCTAAGACTACAACTGTCTTGTGAGTATTGAGATGATATATTTCGAATATAATTTTTTATTTCTGCATTTGCAACTCTACGGCACCATCAAGGATACTATAATCACTCAAGTCAATGGGAGTGATGACCTTGTGTAGTGCCCCCTATCAGCTTACGGAGCCACTTGGGATCCATATAGCACAACTGCGAACAGGTGTGAATAATTTGCCTGCCAATAACTGGAGTATTATGGCTCTAAGGAAATATGGTGTGATCTATCTGAATCGAAATTAAGTCCATAATAACAACAAAGCATCAATCTCTGAATCACTGACAATTAGACCATTGCGATCAAGCAGCAGGAGGAAACGTTCCCCCTTGTTGCAATGTTCATAGCCTACGAAGCACATTTATTTTATACGCTAAGACATGCCAAAAGCGGATCAGCGAGATTTGCTCTTAACTACCTACCTATTTAGGCAAGCGTCACAATAAGCTAAGTCGTAAGCTTGTGAAAGTTAGCTGCCCCTGTTTCAATACTACAAAATAATTTTCCCAGTAAGAGCTTTTCGCCGGCTGGAGAATTGCCTTCCCATTGTTCGCCTGCTATTTATGCATTTTCAAAGCTTAATCACTGAAGCGCATATCAGGCTTATGAGGCAGCATCGTTAAGCAAGGGGTACCTCATCATTTAGGACAGATACCGCATTAGCCAGCTCAGTAAGTGAAATACAAAAGATTAATGACACAAGCGATAAATTCAGTGGTCAGCAGCTTGTTGATAACGCAACAACAGACCCAAAGACCATCAAGAAGACTTAGACTCCATGAGTAGACAAATACACCTTTTGTCTTCCCGTATATAGCAACTTAATCGTAATCTCCTCTACTTATACCTTGAGAGTTGAACAGTACAGCTTCTTACTTTAGTTTGATGGCTAGGTACCTAATATGTGATCGCTGGTTGTGTGGGTCCAAGCCGTTGAACAAGTGCGGACTAACATATTCACCCTCCCTTTGCTGCAGATATTTTCTCGGCCTTTACATAGCTCAGGAACCGTTTGACGTGATTTTTATTTGTAATTTTCCTACGTCTCATTTGACAACCCATCTGGAAGAGAAATAGGCGACATTGAGCCGCGTATAGGGTAATCCATTGGCCATGACCTCATCTTTCAACTAAGCGCGCCACGATTTCTACACAACTAAGCATTGCGCTGACAGGGTTGTGCTAATCCCAAGCGAGGGTTGCGCAGCGAGCCAACCAATAAAAGATGAAGTCCGTCAGCTGATGTTGGGTAATCTTGCTGAACCTACACTTGATGTTGACAAAAACAACGACGACGCATATTGAAGTTGGGTCCCTAAGTTGAGTTGCTTCATATATCCCTGGCCCAAGACGTTTTCTATTGAGCCGTAAACATGATTGACTTAGTAATTCGTAAAAGAAGAATGTGTATAAGTAGCGGTGGTGCGCCGCCTGCTCTTTGGTAGATACCACAAACTTTACAACGTAACATATGCTCCAAGAGAACTATTCATTATTCCATCATGAGTTCAACAAAGATTTCCACTTACTCACCGGCTCCGGTCTACTTACCGCCTCCACGACGTGTGATAACTACTCATAACGCCGATGGCAAAGCCGTTATCAGCGAAGATCTGTCCGAGAACCCGCCGCGGGTTGACATTCCTGGCATGAACTTTTATTTATGTTACACTTTGAACCAAGCTCCAGGCATCTTACAAGACGACCAAGACCTGAAAGCATACCAAGATCGACTCCCACATAATGTGGGTCTCAGTATTCCTGGCGGGACTCTGCTCCGAGTTGTTGATTTTTTACCGGGAGAGTCGGAAGGACCAATACACAGAACGAAGACTATCGATTTTGGAGTTATTATCGAAGGGGAATTACAACTAAATCTTGATAGTGGAGAAAGTACGGTATTGAAACGAGGAGATATCCTTATTCAACGAGGCACAATTCATTCATGGAAGAACAACAGCACTACCGAGGTTGCACGGGGATTCTTTGTGTTAGTAGACGCGGATTTGCCGACAGTGAACGGCACCAAGCTAGCGGAGGAAGTGCCCATCGAGGAACTGAAAAGTGTGTAGTAAAGGAAGCCAATCATTTGAATTGGATGGAGTGAACCAGGGTATGGGTTGCTAGTCAATTGCGGCGAATGTTTTGACCTTGAACAGATATTTCTATGTTAAGAGTTGAATATACGTTACTTTGGTATCTACGTATTGGTGTTTAATCAGTCTTAGATAACATTCCAATATAAAGCAGCCTCGCTGGATACCATATAAACTTCAGTAGGATTGATGTTATCGTTGCTGAGAAGAGGTTTGGGATCTGAATCTCTCAGTGATGGTCCTGATTTGCAGACATTTGTTTTATCAATAAATACCCGGTTACAATTCGATTTAGCTCCTATCTTAAGGCTTCATTTAAAATGCTCATAGCAATTGGCGTCGCCTCCCCACTTGCGTAACGTCTCGCAGCTGCACTGCCGTTCCGCATCCCATTTTAGCATCGTCAAAATCTGTTTGGCATCCCATGGCCCTTCTCTTTGCTTTGTTTCTTGTAAAACTTTCATCGCCCTTTTCTTGTCCTGAGGATGGGCGCTATACACATATACCCAATACATTGGACCGACTATCGAAGTTTCAAGGCTGACATCTGGCGGCGGCCAGCCTAAAGAACTGTGTACAGCGTGCATCTCCTCACCGTATGCAAGCATCTTACCGAGAATCTCGTTTTGGAAGCTCGAGGAATGCACCAAAATAGAATGTTCTTCGGGGGGTACTGGCATGAGCTCAATTACAGCCAAGATGGACACAGTATGAAGCATATCCATGCAAAGACTATAATACTCCCAAGTTCCTTTCCTAGGAGCAGCTGGACTGGACATATACGCTTGCAGGCTCAAGTCAATAGAACGACCTCGTTGCCGAAGCGAAGATAGTTCCTGGTGAACATGACTTTGTACCCAGAATGTGGGTTGGTGCTTGAACCCTTGCCACTGCCAGTCGCGAGACATGACCTCACTGGCTAATTGAATCCTTGCTTCATGGCCTTCCGCAATGCTTCTGATGGACTTGGGTTGAGCGGCGGCTGTATTGGCTGAGTGCTTCTCATATAACTTGCTCCCCAATGTCATTGGGACCTCCGCTGAGAAGCAGTGCATGCATAGCTCACAATTCCGAAATTGTAAGACGATGCCCCATAAATCTTGGCTAGATAGAATTGCGCTCTTTCCTTTATGGGGATGCCTAGCTGAAGTGTGGTTACGTAGAGTTCTCAGGTCGACTGATGATTCAATGATGTGTATGCCATTTTTGAGATGCTTTATGGCTGCTGCGTGGTTCAAGCGAAGGCTTTCCAGATAAATATATGCGAGACAACATATTAGAACGACTCCGGTATCGTGAATGTAGCGCTTCTGTGAAATATCTTGTCGCAAGACAGAGATAGATTTGTTGTATTGTTGAAGTATAAATACCTCAATCTTCTCTTTCGTGCCGCGTGGTATTGAGGTTATATCGGCCACTTTGTGTAAGTGATAAGCGGCCCCGACTGCTATAACCGCGTGGCGTACTGCCTCGTATTCATGGCTAAGCTGCGGTGCGAGTTGGGTCCAGAATGATGTAACGCAGCATATATGTAAAGCTACACCTCCTTCTGTTGCACGTCTGCAGGTATAAAAAAAGTTTTTCTCCGTTTCAGTTCCTAATATGCTATTCAGCAGTGCTGGTAGCATAGTCAAATCACCAGAAGCTCTTGCTACACCTTTTTGCCGAGCCCTGCCCAATGGATTGACGACTCGAACGGTTAGATCATATCCATCGCAAACCCTGCCTGTGGACAGGCACCTGTTGCAACTTTGCTTTGCTTCATCGCATTTGACGCGTCGGATTCTGTCATCTCGTTAGTATGGCGAGCACTACAGTACTTTCTTGAACGAATCTTACCGACTATCAACTGAATTAGCAACCAACACGACAACAGGGAATGGCCCACAAACTTACCACGTAATACACCCGGTTCTTACTTTGGTTCTCACAGCTCTTCTTGTTGCCGTCTTTCCCGGTAGATTCTCTAACCGCACCATTTTATCTGCAATTTGTCATGGGACCTGTCAATCTTTGAATGACAGGTAACAGCCTACAGGTTTGCCCCCTGTTTACGGCTAACGCGACTTCCGTAGTACGATAGTCGATGATTTGGTCGCTTTAGTATGTGCGCAGAGCCTACGACACTCTCAAGGCCGCAAGCTGGATGGAGAAGGTGAATGCACCTACTTAGGCAGAGTGTAGCTTGGATTTCCCCAAGTTTATTCTGGGTGAAGGCAAACTGAGATGAAGCTATGGCATACTCCGCGGCTTCCACGGTCTTACCCGGGCTGTTTTATGACTCAGGGAGGATAAGCAATAGAACTTGTGGCGCTAGTATCTAGCTGGCATCAGCTGAAGTGGGCAAATTCTTATTGGTCCGCTCGCTCTTATAACCACTTTTGGAGCCTTACCACAATTAGTGATGGCATCCTCAAGATTGTTGATCAGTGTTGTCAAAAACTTTTGCTTTTATGCCGCCACAGTAATATTGCTACTGCACCAATTACAGGCGACACATTGTCTTATGAAATGCACTGCCGCGATTACTATGACACGCTCCCCAATTAGGAGTATATAATTCCATTGTCTACTACCAGATACCTAGTTATGACGGAGTAGATTCACCTTGGTATATCTTCTTAGACAGGTGTTGTAGATAAAAATCCACCCTGATGTAGACATAATTTAGTAAAACGACAAGTTTCCCGTCCCATTTAATTCAGTGCTTGATTCTTCAGTCTCGGGAACAATGCTAGAGCATTTTCGCGGTTCACTCGGGCGGCCAGGGCTGGCTCTTGGAATCGGTACGCGTCCTGCCGAGATGTGTGGAAGTCGATAATGTCATTATTTGCGTACGGAGTATCGCTGCCGTATAGTATGTGGCCAGGCTTGGCAAACTTCTCCAGGATGCACAGTACATTTTCTGTCCCGGCGACGGCCGTGTCATAGTAGAAGTTGCGAGCATCATCCCAGAATGCGTCGGCGTCTTCCTTTGTCTTGTTTAAGACACTGGTCGGGCGGCCGATGAGGTAAGGTAGTGTACCACCAGCGTGCGATAAGATGATTTTGCAGTTTGGGTTATTACGGACCGTCTTGTTGTGCAGCATGTCGATGGCGGTCTGGGTCGTCTCGTAAGGATACCTGATGACCGGCTGTGGCATACCGTTGACCTGGGCGGTATCAACCGGGTGGGTAGGGTGAACAAGAATCACGGCAGAGCGCCGGTTTAGCTCCGCCCAAATTCCCTTGAAGTCCGGATGGCCGAGATAGTGATTGCCCTTTCCATAGCGTGTGAAGAGGACCACACCATCCGCCTTGAGAACGTCGTAGGCATAAGCGATCTCATTGAGTGTGAGCTTCTCGTCTTGGAGATTTGGCAGTGCGGCAAAGAAGCCATATTTATAAGGCTGTTTATCTCGCAACTTGGCACAAAACTCATTGGCCTGCCGAGCTAGGTTGGCAGAGGCCTGGGGATCCTTTAGGATGCAGGCTCCTGGGGCCGTGAGGGAAAGGATGGAAGTAGTGATGCCGAATTTTTCATTGACCTTTTGGTCCAGCTCAGGTGTCCATTCGGGGATAAACCACCCAGATGGGTCACCACCGGACACCTCGACGGCTGTGGAAGTACGTGAGGTTAGTAGGTATGACATAGAGATTCTAGTGTATGAAACAGTACCTTGGCGGTAGAAGTCTGGAACAAAGTGGTGATGGACATCGATTCTATTGGGTGTCATTGTGATTTGAAAAGGTCAAAGCACAAATAGTTACTGTTAGTGGGTTAAATTTCTTCTGGATGAATCTGGTTTTGCAAGAAATCATTGCCAAACAGTGTTTCCTTTATAGCCATACAAGCCTCAGCTTGCTGGCATCCGCCTCAGAATCTCTCCCCATGGAGATCTTCCCCACAATGCGGAGGTAGAATCCGGGGAAGACATGTAAGGGCGTAGGATGAAGAACTTGCGTTGCGTAGAAATCGGGGCTCTCCAATCGCAACATTCGAAATCGCCCTTTGAACCCAACGAACAGCGCAGTTAGCTCCCCTCGCCCGAGGGGTATAGTTTAGGTCGCCGTTTGGGTAACCGTACGGCTCCCCGCAGTGTATGCTATGATATCGTGCCCGGGTCTCTATCCGGGTTGAACCTAAAACCCAAGGCGCACCCCCGGATTCAGATCCGGACCCCACTTCGGCTCAGGGATTCGTGATAATGGATGAGAGGACTCCGGATGTCTCCCGCCCAGCGACATACATGTAAGTGGGTTTTCATGGCAGTAATTTTGATGAACATTAACAGCGATCGTTTCAGAATCCTAGAATCACGGCAATAGACATCATGAAGGAAGGTACTCCAAATCACGTCCACGATGTCATCATCGTAGGTGCTGGCATTTCTGGCATCAGCGCGGCACATCATATTCAGAGGACACTGCCTGATTCTGAGTATCTACTTCTTGAGGGCCGTGATAGCATTGGTGGCACGTGGGACCTGTTCCGCTATCCTGGCATCCGATCTGACACGGATTTACATACGTTTGGATTCGGCTGGCAACCATGGCAAGAAAATCGAGCCATCGCAGATGGTGATGCTATCGCTCGCTATTTACGCACCACGGCAGAAATGGATGGAATATACAGCCACATTCGGTTTCAGCACCGCATAATCGCGGCCAATTGGTCATCGGCGTCGGAGCTCTGGACTTTGGAGGTCGAAGCCAACGGCAGCCGCGTTGAGCTGCATACCAAGTTTTTGATTCTGGGGACAGGCTATTACGACTACAAAGAACCCCTACAAGCTGAGATCCCGGGTCTATCTAACTTCCGTGGCGATCTCGTCCACCCTCAGTTCTGGCCTAAAGATCTCGACTACGCTGGCAAGTGGGTGGCCATCATCGGCAGCGGTGCCACCGCCATTACCCTGCTGCCCAATCTAGCTAAGAAGGCAAGCCATGTAACGATGCTACAACGCAGTCCAACATACATCATGTCTATCGATAATACAACTGGCGGTTCATGGATACACAAACTTCTTCCTAAGACGTGGGCGTTCCGACTGGATCGCTGGATGTTTATGTGGATGATTGTTATCCTGTACAACTTCTGCCGGCTCTTTCCCGAGCGCTCTCGGGCTTTTTTGGAAGGCGCTGTCGCGAAACAACTTCCCAAAGGAATTTCCATGGACCACTTCCGGCCGCTCTACAAGCCTTGGGACCAGCGTGTTTGCTTCTCTCCCAACGGCGACTTCTTTGAGAGTCTCAGAGAGGGCAGGGCGCACGTAGAGACTGCTCACATCAAGACGGTGACCTCAGACTCTATAATCCTCCATAATGGAAAAACACTGGAAGCGGATATAATTGTCACCGCCACGGGCCTAAAGTTTTGCATTGGTGGTCATATCCGCGTCACTATGGATGACGAAGAGATCAACCTCGCTGACCGCTATGCCTGGAACTCAACGATGTTACAAGATGTACCGAATTTGGCTTTTATGATGGGCTATGTCAATGCCTCTTGGACCTTGGGAGTTGAAACAAGCTCTCGGCTTGTTTGCCGCCTGCTACAGCACATGCGGAGTAAGCGTTATTCCAGCGTTGTTCCGCGTTTGCCCAAGGGAGTTCCCATGGAGCCTCGGCCGATTTGGGATCTTAATGCTACATATGTGAAAAAAGCACAATGCTCCATTCCCCGCTGTGGCAATGTTGGACCTTGGAGAGGACGCACCAACTACTTTGTGGACCTGTGGAAGGCCAGATATGGCAGTATCACCAAGGATTTAGTGTTCCGGGCAGTGAAGCCGTAGGTCGTATGAGGCATATGATAGATGCTTCGGGAATCAGTGCTGTTCAAGATAAAGGACCTCATTATAGATGCCAAGGAAGATACTCTATTTGGGTATAGACAATCTCTCAAACCACAAAAGTGGCACAATATGGAAGTTTTCCAATACATGCGAGGAAATAATTGCACCAGCCTCATTAGGTATTCTAGTTTATATTTAGATGAAGGTCAATATGTACTTGTATCCTAAATTGTCTGTCATTGCTCTTGAACATGTGTGCTGGATACCCAATGTCTCTCGCTTTTGCTGAACGAGGTTATTATCTATATATGTAATTCGCTGGGCCTCATAATATGCTATTCTCGAAGAAACAAAAGTAACTAGATGGCTACTTACTCGTTTGTAATTTCACCATCTTGGATCGTAAATGGAAGGCAATGAAAGAATTATATTCACACTTATAGTAACATCCATCGACTAAAGGAAACCCTCTCACTAATTACAGCCGTATCCATTTGACATAGAAGTAATAGAGCAACTCTCATAATGATCCTCTAGACTGTAACTGCTGGGAATCTCGATAAAGTCCCTACGGCCGCGCCGTGCCCTTTGCAACACCTACTCTCGCATAGCTCACTGTACATTTGGTCCGCTTTGCCACCATCGCTGAGAAAATGGTCTCCTCATCATCTGGGAACCAATTGGTGACCAGAAAGAGTGTTTTCCCATCATCTCCGCCAAGAGTGCATGCCGTTGCATGACCTTTTACATGGATTTCATGCGTGATGTTTGCCTGCTGGTCGAGACGGATGAACTTTTCTAGGCCCAGGCAGCTTAACCACATGCCTCCCTCGTCATCCATACATCCACCGTCGATACCGATAAGGCCGTGGGCGGTATTGCCGACCTCGCCGGTTGGTGAGATTGTGGCGGGAGACCACACCTTTTGGCGGTTGGAGATCTCGCCACCGGCACCAATGTCCCATTTGAGCAGGCCATACCCAAAGGTCTCCGCACAATATAGCGCCTTGCCGTCGGGGCTGATGAACAAGGCGTTGGGAAATATGATGTTTTCCTCAGCGACTTTGACGGAGCCGTCTGTCTCGATGACGAGAAGGCGGCCCGGCCGCGGCTGTTCGCCGTGTAAGACCCGTGCTCCTGTGTCATCAAGATAGACACGACCAGTGTTGTCGATCGCCATGTCGCCGCAGTAGCCAGTCATAACGCCAGACATGTCGGCGTACAGTGTATCTTTACCAGAGGCATCTCGACGGTATAGCTTAGCATCAAACATGGACGAATAGATGAGCGAACCGTCGGAGGAGAAGCACATGCCGTTCGGCTGGTTCTCAACTTCACGGAGCACTTTCTTTTCGCCCGAGGAAGGGTCTATGGTGTATATGATGCGTCCAGTCATATCACTGATATAGAGGAGGCCGTTGTAATAGCGAGGGGACTCGCCAAACAGAAGTCCATCGGCGAGTTGTGTGTGGGTAAGCTCCTTGGGCTCCATCTCTGAAGAGGTACAATGAATAAGATGCGTTTGAGTGTAGTGCCCGGAGCTTGTTGGCAACTTTGTCGCAGCAGGGAAGACAACATGTCGTATTTTATGTATGTCCAGATGGCCGTACTCTGGATCTCCCCGCAACCCCAGCTTCCTCAATCTGGGGCCCCGGATGAGATGCCTAGATGCTAATCGAGATCCTCTGCTTCACCGCTAGCGGATCACACCCGCCTCGTACCAAGAATCGGGGAGGTAGGTATAAACCCCTAAGTTCTCACCAAAAGTAGGACAGTTGCTGAAGTAATTGAACCAATATCTATACTATTTTTATCTGTAATGGATAGAATTAATATACTAGGATCATAAGAAGGAATTAATACGTTATCTCTAGTCCGTACCCAATCAGTGATGACCGGCTTTCTCGAGAGATCTTCGGACGGGTGTTCGGTTGGTATGGAAAGGAGTTTTTCGCTCAGTCGCGCTAGCCACCGCCTAGTGAAATTCTTAGAGTCATTCTCCATGGAAGCTTGCGGAGTTGCTTCCGTGGCCTTTCTCTCTTTGAAAAGCCCACTCCGGGGATCCGTACTCCTTTGTCAGCGGTTGTCTAGCTTAAAATAAGCAAAGATTAAGCCAACTCTCTATGATGATAGTTGCCATCCCGTATACACACATATCCGTCCGTTCTACATCAATATCTTTGTTGATAGCGGAGAAGTTTTTTGAGGTAAAAACATGGAACTAACGTGGAGACATGCCATACAAACTAAGTTTTAAATATGGATCTTTACAAAATGTTGGAAAACAAAAGCAAATCTCATATAGAGCTACTCCGTAGACATCTTGAGTTTAATTTGCCTAAACCTTTAAGCCCTCCTCAGTGATTTTCTTCTCCCATTGTCCCGCCACTCCAGCCTCATACTCTGATATCCCTCCATCTTCAATGTCTGGTGGAGGGGCGTTAAACGCGGGGACTACCCGTGTGCCTCTAGCTGTTGCCTCAAATATCGTCCCATCACCGTATTGCGGATTCTCCAGCAACTCTAGCATAGCATCAGCAACATCCTCCGCGTTGGCTGTAATTTCATCTGCACTAATCATGCTGCTTTTGTCAGGATCATCGCTCCATAATGGTGTCTAGACAAAAGAAATTCTGTTAGCAGAAACTCTTGTCTCTTTAACGGGGACGAATATACATTTACAGCACCAGGTGCAATAGCAGCCGTGCGAATTCCGACCGTGTCCCGCAAACGACCGAGGCTGCGCACAAAACCGTGTACGCCGTGTTTGCTAGCAAAGTATAATGGTGATCCGATACCATGCACGTATCCAGCCATGCTACCAACGATAAGCAGCGAGCCCGGAATGCGACGTGAGGTCCAGTGGGCAATAGCGAGCTGGCTGAGCCGGATTGGGTGCGTCAGGTTAACATCTATCACGGCGTAGTGACCTGGGTCACCGTCTGCGTCATCTTGTGAAGGACTATTTAGATTTGTCGGTGACTTTGGAGGATTCCAGAAAGAACTCCACCTAGGCTCAAAAATGCCAGCACCTGGAACGACGATATCAATTTGTGGAAAGGCTGTCTCAGCCGCTCGAGTCAACGCCGACAGCTGCGGCCATGATGTGACATCCGTCTTCTTGAATAGCGCGACAGGTCTATTAGCTGATGGAGGTGTTAAAGGATCGTGCGGATACTGCTTTAGAAGTTCCTGGGCCTCTGGTCGCAGGCTTATATCACCAACCAGAACGGAGCACCCGCGGGAGAGAAGCTTCTTCGCAAATGCGAGATTGATGCCTAGTAATGGTAGTCAGTCTGAGGCTGTCTGACACAATGACGGGTAGTTGCACCTGATCCGCCGCCAGTGATAATAGCATATCTGCCTGCTACAGAGAGCGCCATGATATTAGTCTCAGGTGCACAATATCCGATAGGTCGGTCTTTCAGATTGACTGCCTATTCCGGCGCTGCATGTAAACGTCTGAGACGCATTTATGTGCCAGAGTTCCTGGTTACACTAAATAAGAAGTACAGTGGTTTTGAAATTGAATGGCTTATTGAGTGAAAGCCTCTAAATTGTTTGAATGGGATAATGTGATAGTAGGTCAATATTGAACGCATTCTCAAGAGTCAACAGCGCACGCCGGATGTGCTTCCGGAGGTGAGGCCGGATGCGCTTCCGCTAGCGTCGAGCTAGGTCCAATAATACGAGACGGGTTGGTCTACATCATCCTAGAATGCTCTTTTCACGAAACATATTTGAGAGCCTCTAATTGATCATCGTCACTATGATAGACGACTAATGCTCGGTTCACCGGATGTGGCCATGATTGCATGTGCCCCGCATCTTGTTTGTGTTTGCCCAACGTCTTGAACACGTAAAGTCCGAAAGTCGCTAAGCGTCCTGCCCATGTTGCCGTGCGAGGTGTTTGCAACAAAAGGGGAAATCGAGACATGATCAGCGAACAGAAACAAACAATCCGTATATACCCATCACACTGGACTCATTTAGAATGGTGGTCGTATTCTCTTCATGTATAGGTACACATACGAGTTGATACTTAATTTGCGGGCCTGTTTCCTTTTCTTTTCTTTTGCAAACCTCTTGCCAAGCTCTTGGTTAGATGCTTCAGCAGACCCTTTCATCATGTCAATGTCTGCTTGCCGTGGGATTCTGATGGAAAAAATGAGCTGCAAATATCTGTCACTTGGTGATCTCCCATTGCAAGCCAGGATGGGGCATTTTGCAACCCCGGTTTGAGATAAATCCTGCAGTACTTGCGCGTTTAAAGAGTAAACTGTAAGCGGGTATATGATGCCCCCCTTGACTTAGGGCCTTTGGAATCCCCTAAGATCCCCTTACATGTACAGAGTAGGAGTAGTGTAGCAGTGGCTGCCCCATGGGGTATTCTCAGCTGCACATGTTTAGCCTTGGTGAATATGCGGAGAAAGCGAAGTGCAGTCTAGCGCCACCGTGGGTTCCGGCGTGTCTTTTCAACCATCTGTCATACCTCAAATCCATTTAAGCAGGGTGCTAGAGACCACATACAATCAGATCGTTGTATCTGAATTACTTGCGCGGCAAAATTATTTACCCCGAGTTCAGTTTGGTTTCGCTCCGTCCAACAGATGCCATAGGAGTATGCCAATGGTGTCACAAATGTCGCCAAGGTTTACTGCCGGGTCTCCCGAGCCTGGAGGCACTCGTAAACGGCGCCGAACTCCGTTAGCTTGCGATGAATGCCGCGATAGGAAGCGCAAGTGTGACGGCGTGAAGCCTGTATGCGGCGCATGCCGTCGACGAAGCATCACGACTTGCGTCTGGAACGAGGAGAGGGTCAGCAAGATGTGGACCAATAGGTAACGTCTTCAAACCTGTAATCCGATCTCCGAACCCTTCCTGACAGTTTCACAGTTATGTTGAGGGTCTCAGGGCTCGAATACGGGAGCTTGAGTCGTCACAGAATCTTCCATCAAGCCAATCTGCTCATAGCGTTCTGTTTCCAGGGTTATCGCCGCCGGAACCCGCCAATGCCAGTCCGGATATGGAGATGCCTCAACCAATGACGCAGCCAACGAGCCCACCAGCTGATCAGACTACAAAGAACCTGCCACCTTACTACACCGACGTGCAGGTCGAATATAGACCTGCCGTAAATAACAACCTTCCTGATTCGCCCAAGGACTTGTCGCACTCATTGCGCAGCAAGCCCTCTCCAGCCTATCAAGACCCAGATCCAGATCTTGACGCCGGCTCGGATAGCGATGACACTGATGTGAACGCAATGGGCGTCATAGCTCCCTTGAATAGCATCGGTGGTAGTCGAAACAGGAGACCTTTTGAGTACTTTGGTCCCTCCAGTACTGCGAGTCTGGTAGACAGGGCAAGGAATGCCATGGGCCAACAGTGCCGTAAACACTGGTCTGTGTTGAATAATAGGCCATGCTCCCAATGCCAACATGAGCTGGTCTCTGCCTTGAGCCCGTCGTGTGCTTCATCCGGGCGTTCTCACTCACTCAAGACGGACAGTGCGGTATTTGGCATGACAGTTCCTCCACGCGAGGAAGCCGACGATCTCGTGGAAAACTACTGGCGTTGGACACACTCACTCTATCCATCTATCCATAGGCCGTCGTTCGAAGAACGCTACCGTATGATATGGTACCCTCAGACGGGGCCACGCTGTCTTAACACAGAGGCCCAAACCTTCGCGCCGGCGGGCCTGTATGCCTCCATGGGCGACCGTCTATTCTACTGCATGCTCAACAGTGTGTTTGCTTTAGGTGCCCTCTTCAGCCCCAGGATGGGCCACAAGGACCGAGAGCAGTTGAGCCGCGGATTCTTTGAGCGTGCTAAGAAGCTCATGGATCTAGACATGCTCGCTGCAGGCAGTTTGGCTCTCGTGCAAACGTTGTTGCTCATGAGCCAGTACTTACAGAGCACAGATATGTCGAGCACTTGCTGGAACATAGTCGGGCTCGCGGTGCGCGTCGCCCAGAATATTGGGCTGCACCACGACCCCAAAAACTGCAACCAGGGTTGCTGCCCATCACAGGCCCTTGACCAAGCAGAGACAGAGATGCGAAGACGGGCATGGGCGGGCTGTGTGTTGTTGGATCGGTAAGTGTCTATCTGCTACCCCCTCTCCGCACTCGGTTGGTGGCTGACCATGTATCAGAGTCCTCTGCTTGACGTACGGGCGGCCCTTGATTGTCCACGCGGCCATGTCGCAGAGCCATCTCGTCCTTCCAGTAGCCGTGGATGATGAATATTTGACGCGACTTCCGGACGCTCCAGGATCACAGCCGGATGAGACACCGAGCCTAACAGAATGTTATGTACAGACTGTTCAACTGCAAGATATCCTCGGCGAGATCCTGACCACGCTGTACCACTCGGATCCTAACCCAAGCCCGGGCTCCTCACTCAGCACTGGAGTAAAAAGTGTTGACTTCCACAAGCTCTTCGCCGTTGATAGTCTGCTTACAGCATGGCATAAAAGACTACCACCACATCTTCAAGCCAGTCGGTATAAGAACAGCGGAGAGCCCCCTACTCTCAACCTATCAGATAGAAAGGTAGTGTACCGTAGACAGGCGATAGTCCTGGAGGTTAGGTATGTTAGCCAGTCCTTCAAACATATGATCAGACAATCCAGTACTCATAAGTGTGGAAAGATATTTGCACGTTCGTTTAATGATGCTCCGACCGGTTTTATCGGGCCTTTGTGACCCAGCATCGCAATCAAGTGAATTAGGCACAGGTTCCATGCAAGATGAGATGGTGCTCAAGGCAGCCAACCTATGCGTGTCTGGAGCACGGGAATTATTACAGCTGATTGAGGATAATATCTATTTCAAGACGGACGTCCTTTCTCCTCCGTGGTACACGGTCTTCTGTAAGTCCCTTCTAGCACTCTGTGAGTCGAAAATCGTGCTTATGTCCCTTCATAGATATACATAGCTGCGCCATGGTTTTTCTCATCAGTCTGCTATGCTCTCCGAAGCACATCCACTGCATGGGCGAGGCCTCACTTCTCGAAGGACTGAGCCGATGTTTCGCAGCTCTCAAACATTACCAGAGTCGAAGCCGTGCGGCGGGACGCTGCCGCAAATTTCTCATCTCGGTGCAGCAAGAAGTCTTCCACTACCGGAGTCAGAACGGTTTGTCGTCTCCCTCTAAGTGGAAATATTAGGGTCGTCAGGGTAACAAATATGCATGCAGGAGTAATGAACGATTTAGGTGTCCTAGAAACCCCCGGCACCGCAGTCATGCTGGAAGGTGAAAATAGCCATGTACGACCAGACCCTTCCATTTGGAACAAAGATCTACTCTCTCGGTCGGACATTATGCATGAAGATGTGCGCTTTGATGAGCAGATTTGGATGTATAATACTCCTGATATTGCCTGGCTTACACAAGGATTATATTACGAGGAGCACCCTGAGAACAGTTTATAATCGCCATATAGAACATTAAATAAACCACCAATAATGTCTCGTTTTCATGAATGTTTTAAGAGTATACTATGTACGTATCGGCTTATTCCTACGGTCACCTTTGAACAAGCATGTCTCCCCGCTTGCCGCGAGCCAGCGCGCGGTGTGGTAGCCGTACCGGATCCTAGCCCACACATGCCGGATAGTGATCCGCTCCATGGCAACACGATCCGGAAAATAACGTGAAAAAGTACCCTACGTCCATGATATGTACGAGCTTCTCCATGGCCTGAAAGTTGGCTCCAATACAGTGAAGTAGTAACAGTAGCAGAAACCATGTCATTGCTCGAGAGCCGAACCGTTCCTCTGTGGATCGGCAATAAGGCAGTCTTGTCCGGCTTTACGTTCCCAGTAACCAACAGTGCCACCGGTGAGTCCCTAATGGCACACGGCGCTACACCAGAGATTGTTCAGAATGCAGTGGACAGTAGCTACCAGGCCTTTAACACCTGGAAACGGAGTAGTCCATGGCAGCGGCGGGAGCTGCTCACTAGGGCAGCGAATCTGCTACGAGAGCGTAGAGAAGAAGCGGCAGCTATCTTACGGGCAAGTACAATCACCATTACAATGATCCACGTGCTCATATAGGACTCTAATGCCTTTCATTACGTGCTTACCACAGGTCGAGACTCCAATTGACGATTTCATGGTCCAACAGATTAATATTCAGACCAGTATTGACCTCTTGGAAGAACTAGCGGGCCAGATCATGCACACCATGGATGCTGTCGTCCAGCCCAGTAAGCAATCGGACGCTATGCTGGCTATGGTCTTCCGAGAACCTCTCGGTGTTCAGGTCGGCATTGCACCCTGGAACGCCTCATTATTTCTCGGTATGAGAGCAGTAGCAACTCCTATAGCTTGCGGCAACACGGCGATTCTCAAGGCCTCAGAGAAGACCCCAATGGCTCACCATTTCATCGGTCGGCTTTTTCACGACGCAGGCTTCCCAGCGGGTGTCCTCAACGTCATACAGCATTCCCAGGAAGATGCTGTATCGATTGTGAACGCCCTCGTCTCGGATAGCCGTGTACGGAAGATTAATTTCACAGGTAGCACGGCTGTGGGCAAGATTATCGCAGCCAACGCTGCAAAGCACTGCAAACCAGTTTTACTGGAACTGGGCGGCAAGTCCGCACAGCTCGTGCTCAAAGATGCTGACCTCGATAAGGCAGCGCAGGCAGCCGCTATTGGGGCTTTCACACACGTGCGTCGGCTCGTATCCTGTTCCTACGCCAGACAAGAAGACTAACATAGATACGCAGCACGGCCAGGTATGCATGTCGACGGAGAGGATCCTTGTGAGTGAAAGTGTCCTCGACAAGTTCTCAGAGAAACTCGCCGCAAGTTCGATGCGGTTCAGTGAGAACGTTTGCCCTGGGGCTTCGGTCGAACATACATCGAAGGTCACATCACTTCTAGAGGATGCCCGGGCAAAGGGAGCAAGATTTCTAGGCGGGGGAGAGGGTGCGCACCAAGATGGCTCTTTCTTGACCCCTCGGATCCTTGTCAATGTGACTAGGGAGATGAAGATCTGGCATTCTGAAACATTCGCCCCAATCGCCCTGCTCATTCCTTTCAGCACAGTCGACGAAGCTGTAGCACTGGCTAATGATACGGCATACGGCTTATCGGCAAGTGTCTACACGGCCAACATCCCACTAGCAATTGAGATTGGGCGGCGTCTTGAGAGCGGTTCAGTCCACATCAACTCCATGACAATCCATGACGAGGCGCATATGCCTCACGGAGGCGTCAAAGAGAGCGGTTGGGGCCGATTTGGGGTGCCTTGGGGTAAACAAGATCTGATTGTTGCAGACCGTACTTGAGGCCATGCTAACTGAAGCCAGGATTTGCCGAGTTTACACAATTAAAAACGATCACCATCACAGATACGCATCTGGCAGGCTAAGAGGGAATTTTACGAACAGTAGCTAGCTCAAATTGAGACTCAGTGTAAGCTTTACATTAAACATACATCATAATACTCGTTGTATCTGGAAACCTTTCTACTCAAAGAATCCTACATTTACCTTGCTATTAGTTAAATACTGAAATATACTGTTTACATTCGTTTCAATGTTGCCCAATAAGTCCACAGTGGGTGGAGCGACGGGAGTGTTTCCGGCCCACCAAGTCAACATTAGCACCATAACTCGCCGAGTATATAGCATGCTTCTGCTCCCTAAGCCAATATTTTTCTAGTTTACTAATCCCTGTTTTCTTTTGCTTCAAGTTGTAATAATTTCTATCTTCAAATGGCAGCTCCGACAAATATCCGTACGAAAGCCTACGTTGTACAGGGTGAAGGCGATCCGTTCACTCTCTGTGACGTTGTCTTGGACGAGGTACAACCGAACGAGGTGCTAGTGGAGATCTGGTACACTGGCATATGCCATACCGTAAGTATTCCTGCTTATTTTATTGTCTTCTCGTTCTATTAACCTTGTGTAGGATGTTGTTGTCCAGCATGGCGGCATGCCTTTAGGAGGCTACCCAGCCGTGCTCGGGCACGAGGGAGCGGGTGTTGTGAGGTGGACAGGATCTGCTATCAAGGATAAATCTTTGAAGCCGGGAGACAGTGTACTTCTTTCGTTCCACTCCTGTCGCCAATGTAGGTTCTGTCTCGAGGGTCGGTGTGGCACATGTCCACACATGACGGAGACCAACTTTGTCCGTCCTGCCCGTCGAGACGCCGGAGCAAAATCACCAATATCACTCCTAGACGGCACAAAGGTTCACGGACAGTTTTTTGGACAGTCATCTATGAGCAAGCTGGCTGTCGTCGCAGAGGCGAGCGTAATCAAGGTTGACGCGAAGCCAGAGGAGCTCCGCACGTTACCTCCCGTGGGGTGTGGCTACCTAGCAGGTGCTGGAACTGTATTTAACGTGGTAAAACCACAGGTTCAGGACTCTGTAGCCGTCGTGGGCATGGGAGCTGTTGGCATCGCGGCGATGCTGGCTGCAAAATCTCTCGGAGTACGGCAAGTCATCGCTATCGATGTTGTTGAAGCTAAGTTGAAGGTGGCATCCTCTCTAGGGGCAACACATATTGTCAACTCGGCAGCAGAGCCAGATTTGCAGACCGTGCTGCACGCCATTATCCCGGGTGGCCCAAACAGCATTATAGACACAACTGGTTTGGTCGGAGTGCTCGAGGCTTCAGTGAAAGCACTCGCTCATGGCGGAACGCTGGCTCTAGTGGGAGTTCCCGCTCCAACGGCAATCATGCGACTCAATGCGCTAGATTTGCTGCTGTCGTGTAAACGAGTAATCGGTGTCATTGAGGGAGCCGCCGATCCGCATATTGTATTGAGTTCCCCACCCTTACTCTCATATTTGTAGGTTTGCTAACCTTTCGACCTACAGCTAGTTCCTAAGCTTTTCGAGCTCTACCGCGATGGAAAATTCCCCGTCGACTGCTTGGCAAAGGTTTATCCAGCGGAGCAACTTGACAAGGCAGTCACGGACCTTGAATCGGGTCTGGTAAGTGCTACGACTTAGAAAAGAATTCAGGTTATTAATGAATCTTAGATTGTCAAGCCGATCCTGTCGTGGGAGAATTTGAACTGATGATGATGATCTGGTTACCGCTGACTCATTTTTTTTATTTTACATACACGCCAGTTTAAAGAAGAACGAATTGTACACACTTTTTTCATAAAATCTAAAAAAGCACAATACACTTAGTACACATTGAAAATCTTTTAGAATAATTCCATTTATTGCAAACATAATTGTCCGTAACGGGTCAGAACTACACCGGAAGCCATGCGGATATGCAGCCGTAGATTGACCCACATGCGGCATGACTTCCGTCTATGTATACATGACATCTAGGTGATATAAGGTGCCTTGTATAGATTCATGTGAACAGTATTTGCGCTTATTGTACTTTTACCCATGGCTTCCACTATTGCTCGTGCTGGATTGTTGACAGGCAAGGTGTCTGTAATTACAGGAGCCTCGTCTGGCTTGGGGCAAGCCATGGCATTGGAGTTTGCCAAGCAGGGCGCTACTATCGTCTGTGCCGACCAAACACCTGGCCCCAGCGCAAACAAGAAACGACTCACGCATGAAATAATATGTGATCGAGGGGGCAAGGCGGTCTTTATCTCGACAAATGTCGCAGACGAGAGTGACATGTCGAAGCTCATCCGGGATTCAGCGAATCAGTTTGGCCGGATTGACATGTAAGTTCTACAACATATAGTCAAGTCATTATCTTTAAAAGCTGATAGTATGTAGAATGGTTAATAATGCTGGCATCGCTCCAGAGGCCTCTGAGCCGCGTCCCATCTGGGAGACGTCATTACAAACGTTCGAACGAACTTGGGGGATCAACATGCGCGGTGTCTTTCTCGGGTGCAAATATGCTGGTACTCAGATGATGCGCCAAGAGAGAAATCGTGGAGACGGGAGGGCGGGCACTATTATCAACATCGGATCAATACTCGGTGTGTTAGGTAAACCAGGCACGCCTGCTTATTCGGCTACGAAGGGGGCTGTAATCGCCTTTACACGAGCAGTAGCCATGGACTATGCTTCTCACGGCATCCATTGCAATTCGATTCTTCCGGGATGTATGTATGGTCATCACAAGGGCTTATAGTATCAACGCTAACTAAACCCAATCCCTTAGTCACGCGAACTCCAATGATCTCAACTATGACAGAAAACGTCGAAATCGAGCGAGAAATGGCACAACGACATCCTCTCAAGCGACTTGGAGAACCACAAGATATTGCAAACGCTGCTGTTTTTCTGGCCAGCAGCATGTCGGATGGGATTACCGGTCTGAACTTGTCTGTGGATGGTGGGTTACATAGTCAACTAAGCTTGTGACCCTTATTATTAGTAACCGTTGGGCTGGATGGCAATCATAACACTCGGAGTACCATCCAAATAGTTGAAAATGCGACCAATTCATGTCGTTCTAGTAGTTTTCAAGTTCGTCCATATTTATATGATTAAGTACTGTCTACTTGTCTGCTGATTCTGCCTTGATATCTTCGTATACTTTGGATTCTATCCCCATCCAAAGCTCGACGACCTTGAGGTCGGCAAACGGCAGAATCTGTGATGCGACGAGGCCGGCAATGCCCTGTTGCCGATCACACCACCAAAACGCATTGGATAGGCCCGACCATTGGCCCGTCTTCTCAGAGCGGCCGGTCGGACCGGGAGTAATCATGAAGCCCAGTCCCCAGCCTTGCGGCGTCGGCGGCGGGCAAGGGGGATAGAAAGCCTCGGCCACATAGACTAGCTCCGGTTTTACAGCAGGCAAGTGACGGCGGGCAAAGTTTGGCAGCCATGCTAGCTGGTTGGTAAACATGGCTGCAACGGTAGCAGGTGCAAGTATCACCTTGCCTGAATGAGACCTGCCGTCTCGCAGCAACATGGCCAGGATTTCTAAGACAAGGGTTAACACAGTGGTAGCCAACAATGATTTGCGTAGAACATACTTCCAAATTCTCGGGTGCTCCCAAAAAGTCCTGCGCCGCCGCTATGGAAGCTGTCGGCTGCGTCTGCCCCCAACGGGCGGCTGAGGAGAGGTGTACGAGGAGAGAGGTTGCCTTCTTGGTCGCGTTGCCACATGCCAACGAATCTCTCCCTCATCTCCAATGAGGGAGTCATAGTCAAGTCGCGGATGCCCAAAGGGATAAATATGTGGCGCTGCATGTAATCACCTAATTTCAAGCCCGTAACACGCTCAACGGCTACACCAGCCCAGTCCATGGAGATCTTACATACGGCTTAGCATGAGGCTATTAAAAAATATACAGTGAACATACCTACACCATACTCGAACGTTTCTCCTGGTTGGTTGACAAGAGGTTGTAGAATGTCATCCATGTGCCCGGAAAATTCGTTAAAATTGACTCCATCAGCGCGATATGCCTTAGAGTAGGCCTGAAGCTTGGGGTTTAGAAATGAGTATCCGAATCCAGCTATTTTTAATTGTCAGAATTGTCACGGCTCTCTATATACTAGCTTGTAACAAAATACCTGTATGGGTCAACAACATCCGCAGCGTGATGCGGGACCGCGCCGGCTCTAGAGTGCCATTCTCCTGCACAACCTTGAGATCTACAAGCTCTGGGCAGATACCTTCCAATTGGTCTGCATCATCGAGACGGAAAATTGAGGCCTCGACGAGCTGCATGCAAGCAATACTAGTGACGAGCTTTGTACACGACGCCAACCAATAAATATCGTTACTATCCTCCCTATCCTTTCTTCCAAATGGAGCCGTCGTGGAGTGCACAAAGAGTTCTGGTTGAGAACCGGTACCGACAACAACGGTACTGGCACAGGGCACGCCGGTTGGTTGCCCCGTGGAGGCGATATCGAGAAGGCTGCGTATATCAGCCGCAGCCTGCTCAGAGAGAGAAAAGCTCGCCATTCTGATACTTTAGTGTACCCGTATATGCATTGGACATCTATTACAGCTCATACCATCATCTAATAACCTTTTTAAATCTTCTACAGTATTTCCTGTAGATAGATGATACCTTTGTCGGGAGAGGGCCATGATGGCCGGGTAGGGGTCCCGGAAGCCGGGTTCTGGATGCTCCACCTCCGGATGCGGATCCGGTGCCGGCTTCCTGTACGGTGCAATGAAAATTTCCCTCAGTGTTGAGGAGCAGCCATCTCTACTCCGTACAATCTGTCTGAAAAGGACTTCATAAGATACCTCAATAATATTTGTGCACTTTACGAAGCGGTCGAAACAGCGAGACGGCGTCATGGCTGAACAAGTCGATGTACTCATTTGTGGCAGCGGATCTGCGGGGCTTTGCGCGGCTGTCTGGCTGGCACGATGCGGCATCAACTACAAGATCGTGGAGCGCCGAGCTGGCCCTCTTGAGAATGGCCAAGCAGATGGTGTGCAGTGTCGAACCGTGGAGATATTTGAAAGCTTTGGTATTGCCGAGGACCTCCTCAAAGAGGCCTATCATGTGCTCGAGGTTGCTTTTTGGGCAGCAGAAGGCGAGGGGATTAAACGTACTCACTACGCAGCCGACACGGAGCCCGGCTTAAGCCACCAGCCTCATGTCATCCTGAATCAGGCGAGAATAAATGGCATGCTAATCGAAGAGATACAGCGGGTGTCTGGAAACGTGGAGATTGAGTACGGATGCGACATACAAAGCGTGGAAGTTGATGATATCGTTCCGGAAGACTCTGCCGCCTGCTGCATTACCACCAGGGCGATTTCTAACGGGCAACAGAAGGTCTTTCGATCAAAATATGTGCTCGTCAGTTGGCTAGACAATCAATTTCTCGCAGTTTTACTTCGCTGCTAACAATAAGTTAGGCCTGTGATGGAGCTCATAGCGCGGTAAGGAAATCTTTGGGTATTGCCATGGTCGGGGACTCCACGAATGCCATCTGGGGTGTTATGGACCTCCACGCCAGAACAGACTTTCCCGACATCCGGAAGAAAGCAATCATCCACTCAAGCGCTGGCAATCTCATGATTATTCCCCGCGAGGGCGACTCCATGATCCGCTTCTACATCGAGCTTGGTGATGCAGCTGTCAGCGACATCACATTAGATGACTTGCAGGAACGGGCGCGTCGAATTTTCCAGCCCTATTCCGTGGAGTTCATGGAGACGGTCTGGTGGTCGGCATACTCGATTGGCCAGCGCCTGGCCGACAACTTTGCCAAGGCTGGACGTGTGTTTCTGACAGGGGATGCTTGCCATACGCATTCGCCAAAGGCCGGACAGGGTATGAATGTGAGCCTGCAGGATGGCTACAACATTGGCTGGAAGCTGGCATCAGTTCTCCGTGGCCAATCCTCTCCCCGAATTCTCGAAACATATATTTCAGAACGCCAGAAAACGGCCGCGCAGCTGATCAATTTTGACCGATTCTTCACAAAACTCTTTTCCTCCTCTTACCGACAAGAGAATGGGATTTCTTCACAGGATTTCAAGGACCAGTTTGTCAAGGCAGGTCGATACACAGCCGGCCAAGGCGTGAGATACGAAGAATCTGTCTTTGTATCCCCAGGCCCAGCTGATGAGAGCCTGGCTCGGAATGTAACCGTTGGAATGCGCTTCCCCAGTGCCCAGGTTGTCCGGTTCTGCGATGCCCGCGCTATGCAATTGGTGGCAGCGCTCCCCGCCGATTCCCGGTGGCATGTCGTTGTGTTTGCTGGGGACATTTTGCAGCAGACAGTAGCCGACAGGCTTATCAAGGTCCGCCGGGTCCCCAAACTTCTTGTAGCGCCGCTCCGCTAACAGAAGCTATTTACATGCAGGCTGCAGCAAAACTACAGGACATCATAGATACCTTTACACCAGATGGTCAAGATGCGAATTCCGTCATTCAAGGAGTGCTTGTGCTCGCGTCCAAGCGTGTCAAGATTGAGCAGAACATGATCCCTGATGTCTTCACCCCGATAACGGGCAAATGGAAGATCAAACGTGAGTAGTCAGGTTAGCTCTCATATTTCGTAGACTGACATGACCAGATCTCCAAAAAGTCTTTGTGGACGACAAGAGTTACAATTCAGGGCATGGGAAAGCATACGAAGCCTACGGCATTCATCCTGAGGGATGCTTGATCATCATTCGCCCAGACCAATGTAAGTCGTCAAATAGTGTATGATAGGGTAGTACACTTGAAATGCGCTAACTGAAGTAGACGTCGCAAAGATTTGCTCTTTAGACAACACAGAGGATGTCCTGAATTTCTTTAGCCGGTTTATAATCTCTAAAAAATCAAGCTAAGCAAAAGTACTAAAGAAGCATTAGAAAATTTGGGCAATGGAAGAATGTTGATCCATTTGATAAAATACGTGCTCTATAATATGCCATGGGGTAAAATATTTACACTGTTAAGTCGGACCACAGGGAAGGTGGCCACCCGTGGTAAAGGGCCACCCATTTACACCAAAACTCACAGTTTTTAAAAAATCATAATTAATTATAAAAAATGATTATAAATATAAAAAACATGATTTAATATATATAATTACTAATATTATATAATAAAATATAATTTATTTTAATTATATAATTATATAATATATTATATAAATTTAAAAATAATATAGTAAATTTGTTAGTATTTATATATAATTTCTATATAAATCTTAACAATTATAAATTCCTATATATTTATTATAATATTAATTATTAATAAAAAATAATAATATTTTTGTAATAATATATATACATAAGCTTTTTATATTAAAATTATTTATTTATAATATCCAGTAATGCGGTTGCTATTAATAGTTTTATAAAAGCCTATCTAAATTTATATGGAAATGGCCCTTTTCCCCGTGTGGCCCTCTAGTATGTGGTCTGACTTAGGTATTTAACACCCCTGCTAATTAGGCATCGGATTGGGTACATGTTCATTTTTCTGTATATCATGACTGATTCACTATTTTTCCATTGTATCCTTTCGTAGCTTCAATTAGCACTTCTCACATTCCTTGTCACAAGTCACATGTGTCTTCTGGAACTCCTAGGCAGCCGCTTGTCTATGCTGCCTACCTCCTCTGACATACCTAACTGATCCTTGCCATCAATTGATCGCACCGCTAGAAAAAGCCCGCCATTAAAGTGACAAATTTCTAAAGAATAGTCGCCTCTTTTCTAAAGATAATCATTATGCTACACATATCTTTGTGCCCCAAATTTTCACATACCGCCCCCGCCGGATTGCCCCTTTGGTCTTAGGACAGATCTTGACTGATCCAAAAGACCCTCTCTATAGCCTCAACGCTGGTGAGGTGATTATTCCTCTTGACTCTCCTGAGATTAGCTCCCTACCAGCAAAGGGCTTCTCTGCTACCCGATCGCAACTAAAGGAAGGCAACTTCAAGGTCTGGACTAAGCTGTCAGATTTGTTCCCTATTGGAGTCAGCGCCGAGGGCGGTAAACGTGGTAGCTCGGAGGATGTCTTCACCATTGAATGCGTTGAGACAACCTTCTTCCTTCCGACGCCCACGTATTTGGCTAAGAGCCTTCAATGTGAGACGGTGCGGAGCTATCTCAATGGTGCCCGCTGGAAGAAATCGCTATACATAGTCACAGGGATCAAGGTCGCCCGCGGTGCCAAGGTAAAGAGCTCTACAGTCAACAGCAAGAGTACTCACTGCGAGCTATCGGCTGGTTTGGCGCAGTCGGGCCTTCCATTGAGCGTTGGTGTCGGCGCCAGGTCCAAGAAGGAGGCAAATGAGAGCACGAGCTTCGAGAGCGACGGATTCCTACTGGCCTTCGAAGTCCGCGAGATCAAATGCACCAAGAAAAAACCACCGTCCACAAAGCTCTACCACAAAGGTGCCATGTTCGAAGCTGGGGTTCCAAAAGGCCAGGAGGCCGACAGTGAATTTTATTTCACGATGGAATAGACCGACCCAATTCCAGCTAGCCATACTGCACAGGCGTTTGGTCCGCTTGGACTCGCGAGTCAGAATTCAGGTGATGGTGACGAAGATAGGTTTTGCATTGAGCCTTGACACCTGATGTGTCTATGACGCTACTTAGGCGGTTGCTGTGTCGTATTAGAACTGCATCTCCATAACTCTAGTATCACGGGTTGCAGTTTTTTACACGTAGGGTATTAAAATTTGACTCTATCTCTCAAACTCTCAGGAATTGAGCTGGATCAAGATCTTGGATCTGATAATATCTGCATACCGCTCTCTCGTCTTGGCTGACTTGTCTTCCCATAGCATCCAAGGACATATGTAGTTATGTCCACCTCTCTTCTTGGGTGCCAGGAGCTTCAATACTGATATCATTCCCGAGAAGCTATGAAGCCGTCTAAGATTCTCTTCCCCAATGTTCTTCTTGGCTTTGGCATAATCGAGCAGGTTTGCCACAATACCGGCTGCGATAGGCGTAGCAAATGAAGTGCCGGACTTACGAATCTTAGCACACGCAGCCCTGCCCGGCTCGGGAAGCTGGTGCACTTCGACTGCTTCCCCAAGAGTACTAAAATACGAACCATCATCCATCTCAGAGGTAAAAGTAGGGTTGAAGGGAGACGGGTTGCCTTTACCGTCCGTAGCAAACACGCAGATGACCTCCCTCTGGTTAGCCGGGAAAGCAATACCGTTGTTCCCGCCACCGTTGGATGCCGCAGCGAGCAGAATCTTTCTCTCCTTGTAGGCCGCTAGTATTGCATCCAGCACTACATCACTCCGATCTTCTAAGCCAAACGACATGGAAACGATATCAGCCTGGCAGTCCCGAACCGCCCACGTAATAGCCTGGTTTAATATTAGCGCCGCCATCCTAGCTGTCAGCTATAGCTCCCAGAAATGACCAACCTCGGCTATATAGTTCTCATTATCAAGTAATCCGTCTTCTGAAACGCGAGCGATGCATACTTCGACACCTGGGGCCACTGCCAACAACAGCTCCGTGATTTGAGTGCCATGTCCCACCTTGTCTTCGACGTCGAAGCTGTCTACTAGCCCCGAGTTATCAGGTATCCAGTTGCGCGTCTCTTTGATGCGATGCCGTGCTCCGTTGATAAACGGGTTATTCCAGCATATGCCTGTGTCAATCACGGCAACCTTGGTACGCTTAATGCGCTCCTCCTCTGGCAGTCCATCTGCCTCAGAGGCCTCGATAGTGTCAACTAGAGAATCCATGATCTGGTCATGGTAGACTCCTAGTCTTTTCATCCAATCGTTCGCGTAACTCGCCCTAGAAGCACGGTTAGATCCTAATTTCTTTGTAAGGCAATAAAAGAAGCATGCTTACGACGTATTTCGAACCTCGTCATCCGGTTCGTCCAACAGCTGAAGTCTCTCGTTCAACACAGCCCCCAGCTGTCTCCATCGATTTTGAGGTCCCTTGCCTGGGGGCGCGACTTCTTGACCAAAAATTCTCTCTTCAGTGGTGGCAGTTTCGGAATCGCTTTCGCCCAGCTCTTCAATAGGTTTCTCAATGATATCGAGGTACTCCTGAAGCTTTAAAGGCTGCAGAATGTAGTCATGGACTAGGTGTCCAAACTCCTCATCGTAAGGGTGAGTATCGACCGGGAGAAAATCGCACCGGAGGCATGCCGCAATGGCAGATTGGTGGCTTCTGGCTACCTTTCGTTTAAAGACTGTGCTCTCTATCATTTCCCATACGGTTGCATAGTCATCATATATGTTTCCTAACCGGCCGCCGCTGCTCATGGTGCCTATTACGACATTATACTCGAGTTCCAGGAGTAGCACACCGAGATCCAAGATGAAAGGGTGGGTGTGGAAAAAGTCCTTCCAACCGTTGTCATCTAGGTATGCGGATGATTCAGTGGAAGAGATCGCAAAGAATGGTCGGCTTATGTCTACCTCAGTATGGTTCTCTTCGCTGCCAACAATTGGGAGAAAGAAGCAGTCAATGAACCTCAGGCGACGAGATTCAAGCCAGAAGGTGCCCCATTGCAAAATGAACTCGGCTAATGGTGCTGCTAATAAGATCCTCTCCCTTGAGGATAGCTTTTGATCTTCCAAAAGCGAACGTAATGACACATAAGATTCGGCTTTGCGTGAGGGTCGTTTAGCCAGAGTAAATTGGTCTGATCCAGATTTAAAAGACAGAGAATCTACCGTTGTATAGCTCCATATATTTTCCTCCATCTCTATAATCTGGTTTATTGTGTCGAAAACTGGTAAAACTGGTAAAACTGCTGGGGCTGAGAACCTGACAGACTTAGGAGTCTGTTCCAATAGAGAAATATCGTAAAGCAGCCAGTGCACATTCCCGTCGCTGCACGGCCGCAGAAAGGCTAGCGTATTAGTGCTCGACGAGTTGGGCTCTTGACAGACACAGATCATGGCTTGAGGCGGGTGTATGTCAACTGAAACTTGTGCAGAAGAGCGGCTGACAAGCCGTGAATATGCCTTGAGTTCGATGAAACGAATTTGTGTTTCTTCTTCCCAAAAGCGCTCCTGACTCCCGCTACCAGCATGCTCGGCTGATTGGTCTTTCTCATTCGACGTTATCGGCCTATTGATACCTTGAAAGGAGTCACAGATGACCAATCTGCATCTCTGGAGGACTTCTAGTGATCGCTTGGCATCTCTGTGCTCGATGCTGAACTGAACAGACCCACCACAATACAGCCCGTCGATGTCAGCAAAAGTACGGCCTAGTCGATTCGCTGAGGCCACCAGCTGTCGAAGCCTCTTGATCTTGTAGAAGCGCTCCGAAGACTTCTTTTGCAGATCTGCACTCAGGTCGGCAGAGGGTGCGAGGTCCGTTTTGAGCAAAGATTCAAGAAACTCCAACATTCGTTCGGCCGTGCTGCTTAGCTCAACTGAGGTACCCGACGGATTCGTGGCGTAATAAGACTTCAGGCCCAGTTCTATCAGCCCTATCTCAACACAAAAGTCGTCAAAGAAGTTGCGTATACGCTCGATCTCTTCTCTCGAATCAGTCGCCCTCGGCCATCGCGCCTTCGCTTCTGACTCAGCCGCCTGCTTGGAGACAGGGAGGTCTGAGCCGAAAAATTCCAGGACACCAAGCAGCAAATATACCAGCTGTGCATCTTCTGGTTTCAGCGCCATCTCCAGATTCTATGGTTATAAGCATATCAGATGCATTGCTAGGTTAACAATTCATGCCTGGCAGCTTTTACTGCTCAACTCATTACGTGTCGGATCGGCGTTGTCGGCGAATCGAGAGGCAATCCTTCGGACGGTAAGATGCGGGGCAGCCCATGCTCACAATTTCAGCATCATACATCGCAACACGGCTATACCATGCCGTAAGTATGAATTACAAGATATGGAACGTCTTATACCCTCTGTGTCGGACGAACAGCGTCTGCTCCATACTGCCTCTGCAATGGACAGCATTGCTAATGCCACGAGTGAATGCCGAGAGGCCTTTCAGAAGTACCTCAAAGAACCGTACCCTGGCACCGAAAGCGATGTTGCCCGTCTGTTTGTCAACTTTGAGAGGTGGTCTACCTCGCTATCAGTTGACCGAAATTGGCCCTCCCCTACTCTTAGGAGAACCCTATCGCTAGACACCCTCCTGAGCACAGATGCTATGACGAAAAGGAAATTGACAGATTTGCTTCTCTTAATCGCTAAACACATTATACAAGGTGCGGACTCTAAATATCTTGCATTAAGATAGCTTAGTAATGATCAACTATTACGACGCAGCAAGCGAAGCCTCGGTCCAATCTCGGACGTCTCGAGCCTCGACAAAGTCCAAGGGGGGCAGCCATTCGGGATATAGCGATAGGTTCTCGGAGTCTACGTTCGAATCTTTTAATACTTTTGTGACACAGACGGGCTACATCAACCCCCTAAAGGCCATGAAGCTATACATGAAGAGGCTGTATGACTTCTCGACGCTGCTGCGTGCCACCGTTCCGGAAATTCGTTACCTTGCCCCCCACCACGAGAAAGACGAAAGCTTCTGGCAGGTGGCCAGCGCGATGGTAGATTATAAATTCCCTGACGCTGATCCAGAAATCGCTTCTAGGCTAGCGGCAGCTATGATTCTGCGCCGCGGACGCCTCATGCAGCTGCTGACCAGACGAGGCCCCGAAAGGCTAGCTCATGCTAATACTGGCTCAGAAACCAAGAAGGGAGAAGAGCCAGAGCAAGCAGGGCTATCCATATCCAGGGCACCGACCAGTGCCGCTACTGTTATGTCTGCCGAATACAACGCTCGCAATCTCTCGAAAGTTACAGCCTCCATTGTCTCTAACCATGTCAAAGCTCTAGAATATTGGGACCTCATTCCGTCCAGGCCAAAGACGTCCGAGACCGGCGGCTTCACGTGCCGCTACTGTCATCGGACGCTACAACCCATGTCTGCTTCAAGATGGCGGTAATGTAGATCTTCGACTAGACATTTCTCGATCCGTGGCTGACTTGGCGTCTTTATTCCAGCCGTCATGTTCTCCAAGATATTGAGCCATTAGTCTGCCTACATGTGGCTTGTTCGCGGCCCCTGGAGACGTTTGGAGACTACTTAGCCAGGAAAAAATCACATGCAGACGCATGATCTACGCTGGTATTGCCGTGCTCCTTGCCACGGCGGCTCTACATTGGTATTTTATCATCCAGCCGACTTTGAGCAACACCTTTGCACTGTACACCGAGACACGATTGCCAAATCCCAAATTCCCCTCCTTATCCGAAACAGTTCGCGGCCAACCTCCTATATGCCCGATACATGCCCCTTATGCCTAAGAACAGTAGATTACCCAACCACGGAGTGGGAATCGCATATCTTGAACCATCCGATGACCTTGGCTCAAGTCAGCGCGGACTCTGTCATCAACATGGACCAGGAGGATGGAGATGTTGCTTCGGAGAGCTTATCTTTCTCGGCCTGGGATAACTATCAGATATCGTTGCTTGATGATGAGGACAGTGACCCGCTATTTGATGACCCAGTAAATGCAGATAACAGAGATCAGGATGCAGTGATGGGACCGTGGCCCAACGTTGAAGATGAATGGGGCTTCATTAAAGCCAGTTATCGAATCGTTCCTTAGAGCACTGATACTAGAATTACTGAGCTTTGCATTACGCCAAACATTAGAGAAACTTATTTAAACACCATGTTTACAGTACCACACTATGTATTTTCCATTCTGAGCGAGTGATGGCTTTCATCTTGGCTATATCTCCCTTTTATATCTAACACAATGCAAATGTTTTTATAAGAACAGAAGAACTTGCCCATGATCGATGTCTAGACTAGGTATGTTTTATAGGCTATCATAACTAGTTTTGAATGGCGAAACCCCCCCAGAACCATTTTGTTGGCATTGAGGCGCACTATACTCGGGAGTCATTATTCGGTTGGTAATCGCCCAGACGAGTCCTGAGTATGTGATGGAACAATGCGTTATTACTGGGGACTATGTCTCTTTGAGGCTGCCTCTACATACGCCAATTGCTGCCGCCGTGATGGACCCATCTCGTATTTCTCTGTGGACGCATGGAGAGGCGGATACGCGGGGTTAGCAACCAGGATTACTGGACCGAGCGCGAACTCGATCGGCTTTACCCGGGAACCACAACCCTGTGGCTAACCTGGTCGCTGATCGATACCGCTGATCGATACTGCTGATCAATATCGCTGATCACCACCGCTGATCACTCCACTACCGCTGATCAATACCGCTGATCGATACCGTTTCTATGCTCGAAAGCAGGACTAGACGATGTGATTTATGCAGCAGCTTGTATCAGTTATCAATAAAGTTAATCTTGTTGTCTAATGCCTTTCTGGGGAAATGGCTGTGTCCCGCAACTCCCGCGATGACTATTAGTATAAGAAACTCAGCATTAAGCGAGGAACAAATAGAGTGATGACTCCTCGATAGAATTAGCAGACGTGCTATCCTAGATATTATGGCTTGAAACATTCCATCTGCTGCTCCTTGGTTTGCGCATTTTGGATTCGCGTGGCGGAGTCAATTCGAAGATGCCCCTCTTGCCTGCATTTCTAAAAAAATATTGTGAGTTCATTGACAGGGCCGTCGTTGGAGAGCCAGATATCGGATTCAGTGCGAGTATCTCAGAACAAGTTGAATAGATAGTGGATAGAGTCACCTATAGGTAAGGCCATCGTCTCTTTAAGCATGCTATGGCCAAACCCTTGTCTCCCGTCTCAATGTGAGCAATGCAAGATAATGCCGTAAGTTGACTCGCTTGCAGAGCTGTGTACAAGTTACTGGGAATCGAGGTTTATTGGCATTAGTTGAGATGAGCCAGCTTCTGGCTGATGACGTACATAGAGTTGCTTGCAGATCTTAAACTCGAACGATCCAGTCATACCCAAGGTCTGAAAGCCATGAATGAGGTTATGTAATAAAATCACACTCCGTGAGACTCGCTTTGGTACCCTATAGGGCAGATATTAATATCTGTCAACTCAATTGAAAGAACCACTTTGCAATTTCTCATACTGATACCATATTTTTGAACCTTCTTGAAAACCAGCCCAGACCTAGCATGACCAAAGAAGAGCTGGAGCCAACAATCAAAGAGTCTTCATTCAACCCTGTGAACCTCTAGAACTAACTGCTCAGAGCTGGCAGGCAATGATCCCCTACTCTATATGCAGTGACATTGAGACAATCTAAATTTCCTGTCTCTTTCTGCGGGACAACATCTGATGTTTGCCATTCGCAAACAGTCGACTCGCAACTAAGATCTGAATAGGCCCTTCAAAAAGCCTTTGAAGTTTATCAGACCACACGTTCCATGTGATTCTGAAAAGAGATTGAGGAATATCAGCCGTGGCAAAACACTCGCCGCATCCACGTGTGGCAACGCCAAGGCTTCTATGGAGTCTCTGTTCTTCAACACCAGCATCATTGAAATGCAAAAGCCGCATTTCCAAGATAATTGGCCATATTTGTCGAGCGGCCAACCCGCCTAGTAGCGACACACTGTGCTACGTTTGTTGCGCATTGTTAGCCGTTCCTTGGCTAGGCATCCACGAACAAGCCGCATGAGTCGATTCGCCGAAATCCTTGAGCTGCCCGAATCGGATGTTTTTCTCACTGCCATTGGATCCCTGTAGCGCCGTGGCTTCGGCAAGGCGGAGCGACCGTCTGACTATGGCCTCGAAATCGGCGGTTGACCCGAACCCGGTCGTGAGAATGCGGCCCACCTCGATCAGCATGGCGCCTGGCACAATGCCCTTGCATCCCTGGCCTCGACAATCATATCGGGAAATAGATACCATGCAGCTGATCCCACAAATGCTGCACCGCTGTGAACACTCTGGGGAATGCCAGCCGGAAGATTGCTGCATATGCGCCTCATCTATCCCACTCGCCTTCGTAAAAAGAGCTCTTCTCCTTTCATCTCCCCTCTAACCCCTTCAACCTCTTTCAGTGTCAAGCCGGTTGTTGCTAACGCCGTAATCGTCCTACCCCTGCCTACCGTACCACTGTCACTTCAGAATATTGATAAAGCTCTGAGCTCTATTGGAGCTTACGCAGGGCCGCTCTCTCTGCCCCGCCCACTAGTTGACCATTCAGACTACAGCCTTCCGGGATGGGACAAAACCCGTTAGATGTAAAACGGATTGTCTCCTAGTCAGCGCTAAGATTTTGTGCCTTACTTGATTAAGTGCTTGCATATGAGCAAGGCGAAAATTTTTTGAAACGCTCATTTAAAATAGGACTATACTCTTGCTCAATTAGGTAGGAGTTAGGCCAATATTTTGTCAGTTATGCAAGGGGTAAGCTTACACAGATACCCATTGTAACTAATCAGTGTCAACTCCAACTAATCGATGTCAACCACCTACCCTTTTATCAAGACGTTGTAAGATACCAAAATAGGAAGATATAGAAGACATCTTATAGAGGAGTAACTGAGGAAACCATTCTTTAGAACAAATCCATATCTGACATATCTGACATATCTAACATTTCGTAACGTTACTTATTCTGCAAAATAAAGCAGTACGCCCTAAAGCAGTACGCCCTTACCAAACGCGCCGCACTCTACCAAAACTGGTTGAAGCCAAAGGACCCTCTTCAAGTGTGCTGAATTATGCAGGATAGGTAGCTTGACCGAGTTGGTAACTACCAAGAGCCTTACCAAGAATGATACCGACTCAATTCTGCAGTCTCCGAAATTAACAGTCTGGGGCCATTCCCCCCTTGCTAGACTAGCTCCTTGCAACGAACCTATGATTTGATGCATAGCCGCCTTCAGACAGCTAGCTGAAGACTCAAGAGCATACTGGTGTTTCACTTTTTCAAGTGTAATATGTCTACGCGCATTCTGACTTCCTGGAACGTAGGATCACGCTATATCGGTAATCTTGACACGGATAGCATGGGGTTCACAGACCTTAATTCCAAGTTAATGAGACTTAACGACAGGGGTTAAATCCCAAAAATAACAAGTGAGACATGTAACAATTGCGAGCGCGGGCACCTTAACATCACACCTACTCAGACTGGTAATGGCATCTCAGAATCACACCTACTCAAAATGGCAATGGCATCTCAGAATAACTTGGTAGGCTTGACTAGCTGGGTTCGAATGATCTATATAAGACTGAAGACATATCTGCTGAAACAATGAAGATCTTTCCCATCAAGCTCATCAGCAGCCACAGACTTTCAAGGCTCTTCGCCAACTGACAATTATCCAAGTCAAACTTCAATAACTCTATTTGACAATGCATCAATCACTCACCACAGTCCTGGCCCTTTGCCTGGCTTCCACCGCCATGGCTATGCCCCACAGCAACTTGTTCACTCGACAGACCTCCCCTGACGGATCTTGCGGTGGTTCCACTGGCTTTGTTTGCGCGACTGGTTTCTGCTGCTCACAGTTTGGTTTCTGCGGTACCGGCCCCGATTTCTGTGGCAGCAGCGGAGGTGGTGGCAGCACCGGCACCTGCTCATGGGAAGGCCACTGCGCTGGTGCCTCATGCAGCACTGAGAATGACTGCTCTGATGACTTGACTTGCAACAACGGTGTCTGCGGCACTGCTGGAAGCGGCGGTAGCACTCCTCCTCCTCCTCCTCCTCCTCCTCCCACCGGCGGCGGCGGCGGCATCACCTGTACCTCCAAGGTATCCTACAGCGGTGATGGCTCAACCGGTGCCGGCTGGCCTGCTCAGAGTGCCTGGGCCAGCTTCGACAACTTGTGGAATGCCAACGTCAACGCCATTAACGGCGCGTGCCAGAACAACGGCTGGGGCGTTGCAAACAACTCTCCTACTGAGACTTCGCAAATCCAGGCCGCTATCCTCAGCATCTCAGCCTCAACCGGTGTCGATTCGCGCTATGTCTTGGCAACGGTCATGCAGGAGAGCAAGGGATGTGTGCGTGTTCCCACTACTCAAGGATTCTGGGCCAACCCTGGTTTGATGCAGGACGCCAACGGCACACACACCTGCTGGATCAGCCCGGGCAACGGCATCAACCCCTGCCCCCAGAGCCAAATCCAAGGCATGATCCAGGATGGCACTGGCGGCACTGCATCTGGCTCTGGTCTGCAGCAGCTTCTGGCCAGTCTGAGGACTACTGGAGCCCAGCAAGTCTACCAGGCTGCTCGTCTTTACAACTCAGGTAGCATCCCCTCCAACGGAGACTTGAGCGGACCTGGTGCTACTCCTTCATACTCCTCGGACATTGCCAACCGTCTGCTTGGCTGTGTTTTCTAATCGAGCAGTATCATACTATCTTGAGGAGGTGGTAGTGGTAGGGCAAGCAATTTGTATAGGCCCAATGTATACCATACGTTAAGGAGATGTTTCTTTTCAGGACATGTATATATTTTGGACATGTATATATTTTGGAGATGCATTTGTTTTGGAGGTGTATATATGATGAAGATGTATATATTTTGGAAACGCATATATGATGCAGATGTATATAGCAAAAGGACGCATTCTATATGACTTTCGTTAAAAAACTCTGAAATCTTAGTTAACTTTCAGTTGCACCACTGTATCAAAGTAATTTTTTAAATTATATATGAGCTGCTCATTCTGGATAACCTTTCATTGCGAGTTGCATTTAAAGTGTAACATTGCGTTAATAAAAGCTCTTAGTTCTTAATCACTAATTCGGGGGCAAGACGTCTTATATGTACATAAACTCTACGAGATCCGCAGATAGATCAGTCAGAGATACCCTGCAGTCAACGCTTATAGCCGATCATTCTAGCTAACTTTTGTGCTTCGAATATACTTAAATGAGTAACTTGTACTAAGGATTATGATTGTTAGTTTCGCCATTCTAGAAACGATGAGTTTCCAGATTTATAATGATGATTCATGTTATTGCCGTACTTGCACCCATCATTAGGGGGATGGCCACAGAGCTTTGGATTAACTAGCATATAATTCAGTGGTCATAACGAGGATTGCAGTTTCAGGACTATGACAGAAGAGGCTTAACATTATAGCTCACCTGTATCATACCTATGAAAGGAAGCTTTGCCTAAATTTCCGAGGGATTTGTGATATCAATTGCATAGATATAACGGCATACTCCCATCAGTAAGGTGCATCGGTAACGGGGAGACGTCACGTGAAATTGATGCGGTGGCTCACGTCAGCCATTTCCCCCGAAGCCATCCGCATCGCATTCTCGTCGACTAACATTTTGTCGTAACCCTCATCTTTACGCGTCACAGCGACGGAGCTTAGGCACTTGTAACAGTCTTACTAGACAAGGGGAATACCAATATTGAGACGCAGCTGATACGTCCATTTTACGCTATAGCGTCCTAATATCTCAAAAAGACACCCTTGTCATCCTTCGCACAAACACCATGCCGCCGGAGAGTCCAGAGCCGCTGCAACAGCCTGTGAGCTCATTGAAGCGCAAAAAGAAGCCCGTTCGCCGTGATGTGGAGAAGAGACGTCAACAGAATGTTCAAGCCCAAAAGAAGTATCGTGAGTGCCTCACTTCCGTACTTTAATGTGCCAATATTGTGAATCCGTGAATGACAATTACAAGGGTAACTAACAAATGAAACGATGTGTAATAAATTAGGAGAAAAACAACGTCAGCGACTGGAGACTCTCAAGGCAATTGCCGCATCTGCTGGACAGAACTATGCCAATGAGAGACCGTGGTCGCAAACAAATCCGTCCGAAGCGGCGATGCAAAGCGACAACAGCAGCTCAATAGATCATGGTATTTCGACGTCATCTGCATCCCATCAAGGATGCTCGACAGAACGCCCACCACTCAATTCACAGCTTGAAAGCACCTCGTTATCCCAAAGTACGGGGGACTCTCGCTCAGCATTTAACTCTTTCGTCATTCCAAAACAATCTCAACCCACCATCTCACAGCCAAACGACAATCCCTCATCTTTTGGTATCGGAAACATCCACTCCATCTCCAGTCCACCCGCTTCGACACCTGGAGAGTGGCAACTTCAGACTTCACCATCCAATACTACGCATTCCAATCCTCCTTCACCAACGTGGGACTCATGTACGCATGTCAGCTCTTCATTCCTCATACGTGACAAAACCAGGCAAACGATTAGCCCATATTGGACTACAACAATTGAATGCGGCTGCGTAATACCACACGTTCAACTACGTTCGAGAGACCCCTTTTCCCACAGCGACACGCATATTACCAGCTTCGGCGCTGATGACATGGCCACAAATTCATGCACGAGCAGCAGTATACACATTGAGCGAGTATGCATCGCTGCAGCGCTGTACACACTCGTGAAGTATATGGGCATTGGGGAGGAGACTTTCTGTGCGGATGACTCGCTCTCGCCTTTCTACCGGCCGAGCTTAGAATTTGCTGATGATGCCACACGGAATCGAACAATTGGCATGGTCCAACAAATGTACAAGACCTTGAAGCCGGACCTGGGACCAAGTGCGGAGCAGATCTTGGTGAAGCATCATCCTTATATTGACATTCTGCCTTTCCCGACATTGCGGAGGAACCTTATTTTGCATCAGAAAGAAATCGACGAAGACGAATTTTTGAACGATACACTGACTGGTCTGATATGTTGGGGTGGCGTGGGCAAGGCAAGGAATGATACGGATAATGTGACGGGGCATGCGGCTGCGGAAACGGCGTGGGATGCACGCAGTTGGGAGGCCAAGGTGTGGTTTCTAAAAAAGTATTGGTGTCTGCTTGGCGGGGAAGATGGTGAGCTTGTCAGGCAGAGTGAGTGGTGGCGGAGTGTTAGGGGAGAGGAACTCAAGTTAGATCTAGTTGACTTGAAAAGTTGACTTGCAGAAGGACCTGGAATTGAGTGTCGATTTTGTAGAGAAAAGCAAATCTGAACGCAACACGATCTCACTCTGGTGCAGAGTTTTAGGAAATCTCCCGATTGCACACCGAGAGCAAGACTTCCATTCTGCCCATGATCTGAATCAAGTCCAGCGCCTGTTTCCATCAAATAACGCAACTATCACTTTTGACAAAGCCAATTCAAGAATGACATTCACCTCACTCTTTCCACTCGTCTCTACCCAGTCTTACAATATCCGCTTGTTCTAACACCCAAAACTTCGCAGGAGCTTTCCCCTCTTCCACCATTCTCACAGCAGCCACCGCGGCTCTCCCGATAATCGTTTGATCTTGCGCTACAGAAACTCATCAGTCTTGGTCCTCCCAGTTCAGAATGCTAAATGAACAAAGACAGGATAAAGTTGCTCATACCCCACTTGTCCTGGAATCCCTGTCCAAGCTTCTTCATCCCATGAAAGATATCCTCCAGCCACTTATTCTTTGGGGTTTCTCTTCCCAGAATCATTCCTGGTCTCAAGATTATGGCATTATCAAAGTCCAATTCCTTTATATGTTTCTCAACACCCCTCTTCATTTTGGCATAAGGTGTCAGGGCAAACGGGCTCAGCGCCCCGCTTGTCCCCGCGCTTGAACAGTAGACATACGTCTTAGCACCTACTGCTTTCGCCGCTTTTGCATTTTCTACACATAAATCGTGGTCGATTGCCCATTGCGCAGCGACAGAGCCTGCGCTGCCGATCGTGGTGCCGACGGCGTTGAAGACCACTGAGGGGACCAAAGGCAGCGTGGCGATTAAATGACCCCATTTGGCGGTGTCGGTTTCGATGATGGATTGAAGTTTGGTGTCTGCTGTTGGTGGAGCGCGACGGGAGATAGTTGTGATGGACGTGCAAGTCGTGGAGGAGAGGAGGGTAGCGAGAATTTGGGAGCCCACTGCGCCAGTGGAACCAAAGATCAGGGCCGTTGTCATAATGATGTGGATGTTAAGTGATATATAATGAGAGGCATTGGGGAGGAAGATTGAAACTTTTTAGGGTTATAAACAATCTTTAAATAGCCCACCGTAAAAGTGGCTGACGTTAAGTTATGTTGCTCCTGTGTAAAATAAATTGCCTACGGAGTAGTTACACGGTCTTTAATTATCCCGTCAAGGCTGATAAGCCAATAGGGCGCAACATTTATAGCCGCAATTATTATTATAACTATCTATTAAAAATACAGACGGTTAATCTTGGGCGATCAATGTTAGACACATTTAACAAGTTACAAGCAGTTGTTATTATACGTCACTGTTGGACCATAACCGTTGATACTCTCAAGCTGTACCTCCACTAGCAATAGCCGCTGTATTCAACTTGTTCCATCGCTGGAACAATACAATGGTAATAAAAGCAATCCCTGACGACGCAATGCCAATCGCAAACGCGGCTTTGAGACCCTGCATATAGGCTACCAATATCCCAGGAATTTGGTCCTCCGAAAACACTTTTCGCAAATCCGTTGCGCCGGTGCTCACCACGAGGACCGGGTTGACTCCCGGTGCTGTCTTGGGAAGATTGTTAATCATGACGTTAACAAAGCCTGATTGGGCAGCAGAAACCATCCCTGCACCGCCAAGCGTCTGAAGAAACAACAGCATGGCTGTCGCTTCTGCGAGATCTATGGCCGAGGCTGTAGCTTGTACCGTGATAATGGGGATCTGGGACGCGATACCCCAGCCAACACCGCCAATGATCTGGTAGCCGATCCACTTGCCCTCAGAAGTACCAATATCTAAAGTGTAAAGCAAACCTGTACAGATCGTCGATAGGGCAGTCCCGGCAACGATAATCGGCGCTGCAATACCAGTGGCAGAGATGTAAGCACCGCTGCAAAGCATAGAGATGACAACGGCGACGATGAGGGGTAGGTTTCTAACACCACTTGACTGGGCGCTCGCGTTGTCGATGCTCTGGAAGTATATTGGTAGGTAATACAGAACCAAGTAGTACGCTCCAGAATAGAAGAACGAAAAGACCGACTCGACGATGTAAACTCTCTGCTTTGCAAGGCGGAACGAAAACATAGCTGTGTCTTTCTGGAACCATTCCCATAGTATAAATGAGCCCACTAATACCGCACCGCCAACCAAGAGGCCTATCTCGTGTGCAGAATCCCAGGGAAACTTGGTACCACCGTCCTGTACGGCGAGGAGATAGCATACCACGAATGCAATCACGAGAGCGGCGCCTACGGGATCCAAATGGAGGAGCTTCTCGCGCAGGGTTGCCACCTGCGGCTTTGCAGTTCTGGGGGCCTTGAAGAAGACCAGGATGATGAAAGCGGATATTGCTCCAATGGGCAGGTTGATGTAGAAGCACCAGCGCCATGATACCTTATCTGAGAATGCGCCTCCGATCAGGGGCCCAACAGCTGCCGCAACGCCGTAGCTCGTTCCAACAATCCCCGTGAACATGGGCCGGCTCTTTGGCGACGCAGAGAATCCGATGATGGTATATGAACCGGAGCCAATGCCTGCAGCTCCCATGCCCGCAAACGCACGCCCCACGATGAGGGCAGTGCTGCTAGGCGCAACAGCACAGATCAAAGATCCAAGCTCAAAAATGAAGATGGCGATGAGGTAGCTGGTTTTCAGTGGAAAATATTTATAGATCTTGCCCCAGGCGCTCTGAAAGCCGCCCATGGTCATGAAGAAGGCGGAGCTGTACCAGGCAATATCCGAGAGCCCGTTGAACTGGTCAGTGATTTTGGGAATTGCGGTCGCGACAATTGTCAGGTCGAGGGAGACAAGAAAGATGGCGAGCGCAAGTGCAGTGATGATGGCGACTAGACGAGAACCCGTGGGATATTCAGAGTTATTAATCTCGGCGTCTTGCGAGGCCGGAGGTTCCACACTCGAGCCCATCTCTTTATCACTGATTCCTCTGTCACTAGAGTCTTTCTCGTCGATGGTACTTGCCGCTGCTAATGAAGCATGTCTTTGCTCTGAGGCGACGTCGCCCTTTGAATCAAGAGACGCCATATGAATTAAGGATGTATTGCCTGTTAACCTCGGGTAAACGCAGCTCAGCGAGGAGGACTTCTCTTTATTTCGTAAAGAGAGAGAGGGAAAAAGTCCAAGTAGAGATAGCAGGAAACGCTGGTATTAATGAGACGAAAGCCAAGAGCAAAGACTGCCCAACTAAACGATGCTACTCGCATCCGTTGGCTGAGTGTGTATTAATGGCTGATGAGGGCCACATACGCCGCAGAAAGTGTCTTTGTACTCGCAAATGGCTTTATCAGCCATTTTTCATCATGGCTCTCTCATCCTGCATTATTTCAAACGGGTCGTTGATATCAGCCATTCGTCGTATGACTCCCTCAGTCGGCATTATGTCCAGCATGTGGCTGATATCAGCCAAAAACCCGTAAACTGTATGAAGTTCATGCGGACAAGCTAACGGGCCGACGGGCTAACATCGAGTGGCTGGCGTTCGGGAGGATCCGATAAGCAGTGCCGTAATTGCTCTCTTCTCCTGTGGAGGCCCTAGGTGCTGAGAGAATCAACATCAGCCGCTTTAGAAATAACTCCTGATCACAAATGCCAAGTCGGAGAGTGCTCGAAGGGGCTCAGCACCCATTGAATTTTCAGTGCAGGAGCGGCAATTCGCCGAAAGAGATCATGTTTTCCTTAGACTGAATGCTTTCCATATGCGGCCTGCTGCCGTCACTTATAGCGTGCATGATGCGAAGTGGCTGACGAGTAATGACTATAGCCAAAGTCTGAGAAACTGAGGTATAGATGGTTATCGCAGTCGTATTTAAGTGGGATTATGGGCAATTTTGGTTCAGTCTCTCCAAGTAAGTAGATTTGAGCAGGGTTTCCCGGGGTTCGACTATTGTGTTCAAGCTGAGCGCGTTGTAGGTGCGTCTAACGCCGCCATAATGCCCGCTGGTGAGCCGGCCGGCATCTGCCCGTTAGGCTGACGTTTCCGAAAACATGACGGAGTAGTAATTCATGGAATTCGAGCCAGCGATTCGCACAAAGAAACTCCTTTGGTTTGTTACGGTTTATATCTTCTTTTACATATTATCATTCAAAGTCTTGTAACAAAACAGTGAAAACGTCTATTCTATTCTATTTGCTCTTTTATCTAATAATCAACTTTTATGAGGCCTAGTTTTTAGCTTCTGCGCTCGCTAAAAATTCATTGCTAAACGGGTAATCGAGGTAACCTGTTGGATTCTTAGGGGTATAGAACGTGCTTCGTTCATACTGATTCAGCGGCAATTCATTCTTGATTCGGAAAACAAGGTCTGGATTTGCTACAAAGTGCCTGCCGAACATCACCATAATATCTCTCCTGGAGTATACCTCATCGATCGCTTTCAGAACGTTGTCCGGCTTATATCCTCCGGCCAGAAGAATTGGCTTATCCCACAGGTCAAAGGCGAAGTCAAGGTTGTCGTCAATGGGGTGTTCCTGGTCAAAGTTGTTGATAACTCGGGGCTCTATCAGGTGGATATAAGCCAGACCCAACTCCTTAGCTTTGTTGATCAAGTCTGAGAATTGAGGTACCGGGTCTTTCATGCGCATGCCCTGGAACGTGCTCCAGGGACTCAGGCGAATTCCGAGACGTTCGCTTCCGATGGCATCGCCGACAGCTTTCATCACTTCGTAGGCAAAGCGAGATCGATTCTCAGTGCTGCCGCCGTAGCTATCTGTACGGATATTGCTCACGTCCTGAGTAAAGCTATCCAAAAGATACCCGTTTCCAGCGTGCAGCTCAACACCGTCGAAACCCGCACGAATGGCGTTCTTCGCTGCCGTTGCAAAGTCACGCACAATCTCTTCGATCTCGTCGATAGTGAGAGCCCTTGGTACAGGAGCTCCCTCCTCATGAGGGATCGCACTCGCAGATACAATCTCTATGCCTTCTTTTTTGGCAACCTCTGGATTGGCGGCTCGGCCGATGTGAAAGAGTTGACAGATGATGAAGCTCCCGTTGCGATGCACTTCGTCAGTGATAGCCCTCCAAGCTACCACCTGATCCACACGCCAGATGCCTGGTGCGTTGGGATAGCCACCACTACCGTGTGAAATAAGGCCAGCCTCCGTTATAATTAGAGTTCCCGGTACCCGAGACCGTTGACTATAGTATTCTTTCATCATTGGCGTCGCGGTATGGTCGTCAGTGCCTCGAAAGCGAGACAAGGCCGGCATGCCAATCCGATGTTTGACCTCGACTCCGGCAATTTTCAAAGGTTTCCATAGCCGTGATTGAGCCATTGTACGAAATGCGTTTGTTTGCTGACCCGTGCGATCGTGGATGGTTATAATGAAAGATGTGATGTTATAGAAAGTAAGATCAGCCTGCCTTACGATATAGCCTTGATAGCGACAAGCAGCTTGTTGATGACGAGATGTGTGCCATGCCTTGATCTACTTATATACTTGCTCTTTGGATGGCAGGCCAGATCATTGAAGGTGGCTAAATTTTACAACTCCTTGAAGGTTTTGCCCATTCAATAATCGAGATACTTCCCAAAACAGCGATGGCGTTAACCTCAGAGTGAAGTTTGGCTACCATTGGTCAGGCGATTGACCAGTTCACTAAAGCGCCAGACTTACAAATCAACAAGCAGCCACTGATCGTGGATCACATCACTCGTAATATCGTTGATTTAACTATCACTGCAGCTGTCGATTGATAATTGAGCTTTCTAAATATTCTCGAACATGCCGTGGCCATCCGTCGCACCAACTCGCATGTTAGTGGACTACACAATCATTATAGTGCTTCCCGCCCTGGAATCTAAAACTGCGTAGTTCATCATTGGAGTGGGGTGTCATTGAGTAGCATCAATGCTAGGGTGAATCTCTTCCCAAAACTCCTCCACCTGAGCACGATAAGCCTTTTCCGACCAAATAAACTGGCTCATGATTGCCACAAGTTCCTCCAAAGAGCTATACTTTCCTGTAAATCGAGAGCCATGGTTCTCTTGCAGAAGAGCCTTATAGTCATCATGAACTGATCCTTTGGGTGAAAAAGAACCGCCCATGTGTAACATCCAGATAAGCAGGTCGATCTGGCCGTCCCAAAACGGGTCACCATTGGACTCCTGTAACTTGCGAAGCAAATGCAACGAAACATGAGACTATGTTACTAATGTCAGTACCAATAGAGTGAGAGTAGGCTAATGTGAGCAAGAATTGAACATCAACGTTGCAGGTCAAATTCACCATGTAGTTGTTAGACATACAGGCATTACAGAGTGGCGCCAAACCTTGCAGCAAAGCATGCAGGCACTGAGATAGGCGGCTAAATAGCACGCCTCCATATATGGGGAGAGCTTTGGTAGATCTACGAGTCTGGACCCGATTGAAGCCTGCTGATTATCAACACGGAGCATCTCCACAGGGTTCTGGCAGGAATATCCGGGGAGATCCTGGACGCATTGCAATGCGTGTATATCTTTCAGAACTTCAACATAATCGTCTGGAAACAAGTGGATTCTCTTCTCAAAACCGGGAGCCAAAATAAAAAAATCTGCAGCAAAGGGATCTCGTTTCCACTGGAGCTCAGCGAATGTTGTGTGATCTATTATACGGTCGGATCCGGTCATGATGGATGAGTTCAGATCTTGCCTATTCGATTTGACGAAAAGTAATTAGTTATAAGCTATAGCCCATTCGGCGATCAAACTCGAGATACTCGGGGGCTATGAGGGCATCTCACCAAAAGATGGCCCGCTTGATTCCGTCGGTTAGATAAATGGTTCTCGATTGACCCAATTCAAGCAGCTGGCGGATAGCGCCCATATGTAGTTGAACCTGCCATCGCATGCCTAGACGAGCCTATAATTGAACACATCAGTCAGCACGAGCCGTTGTTTTAGGCCTCCAATCGAAACAACAAAGTGCTCGGAGATTTATTACCTCGACTCCAGCAAGGAGCAAGATGGCGCCCAGAGTTGGCAGCGAGAGCGCTGCTTCCGGCGAGTTCATTCTCTCGCGTATGGTGCTCATAGCTTGACCTTGGTAGTCGAGACACTCTTGGTCTACATTACCACCAGTCACCGCAAACGCAAATGTTAGCTTCACGGCGTTCAGGAGAGCCGGGTCGTCAAGGTCTGTGCGGAAAACGGAGCCGAAGTCTTGGAAGACAACCGGATCTGCGACGCTAAAGACGGGCTCGGCAGCATGTCGAGCAGCGGCTGCGGAAGTTCTGTGAGCCCCATATCACAAACGTTCACCATCAAGAATAACTTACTGTGACTAAGCAAGGCCCTCAGTCGCGGAGAGTCTCCCATAATGCTCTCGAAGGGGCCGTAGGCAGATGCAGGGGCGAATATGGACCATGGGACCAGCATTTGGCCAGATGCACCAATACCACTGCCCAGAGTCCCCTCCTGAGGCCGCCGTTTACTACGTAGAGCCTGCTTCACAGCATGTGACCTGGCTACACGCCTCTTTTCCCGGTCTTTTGTATCCTCTGGATTCTGTATAGATATGAATTGGAAACCTGTCTCTGCCCACGAAGTTAGCTTCTCGCGCCTGCAACGACCCCAAACAAAACACACTTGAGTCACCTTTGTGAGGATCATTGTCCATGGCGCAAAACTCGATGTTAACGTTGTCGGTGGCGGTAGCCTTGGAGTACCAGTATGTTTACTTATGTTGATAGTAGCAGTAGTTTGGATTTGTTTCCCTTACTACCTTCCTAGGATGTTCTGTTCAGAAGTCGCTGACTCATCTACTACCCAAAGGCCTGAGGACAATAGGTGTACGGGGATCCCGGGCACTTCTCGTTTTTGCAGTTTAGACTAGAGAATTGCTAAGCCGGGAGCTAAATAAGGGTCTTTAGACTTATCGAGAGAAAATTCAAAAATGAGAAAAAAATAACACGGTGCACTGTCCAAGTTGCACAGTTGTGAACCATACAACACCATAGCCCTCCAAAATGTATTCTTGGGCAATGGAAGCTGGTTAGGCCTGCAAAATTTAGTTCGGACGCGTATAGGAAGTTGATTTCTAAGAGCTCAGTTTGTTCCACAAGACAACCTCATCGGTGCTTCCATCCGCTCTTGTTGACCCCATTGTGTTGTAGGCCGAGAGATGTGGCTCAACGACGCCACCCAGACGCCTGCTTACTTCATTAAACCCGGCTCACTAATGCCCAAGTGTTTGATCTGCTGACACGCTGCCGCAAGACAACAACAACAAGAAGGCGTCATTCATTGCCGTTCCAGGGCTGCCTGGCTGACTTTGTTGAAAATGGTTGGAAAAGAATTGCTTTGCCCGCTCTATCGTCAACCTCCGAGGCTCCGCTATTGGCTAAAAAGAAGACACAATGGAAACGTAGTTCTTCTTGAAGACATTCAACATACACTTTAATGGGCTGGCCGCCCGAACATGGCCCAATGACATACGTCGACTTCTAATAACACACGCCGTTCTTCTGGTGAACCTTGCACAATTCGAATTAGTAATCTCTCCTCTTCGTGGTGTCATAGTCAAGAGAGCTATCTCTCATATGATCTCAGTCGTATTACAGCAATGAACAAGAGAACCTTATCCCTAAGGGCGATATGGGAATTACATAACCGATGAAAAAGGCGGAATCGACATAAGTAATCTGGTGGACTAAATTGTTTATCTGCAAATTATTGGTATGAGCACGTTGCAGATGATACGAGGCCTTCGCCGAAATAGGTAAAATCTTCAAACAAGATAGGCAAAAGCTCCAGACCTCCATGACCAGGGGCCATATTACGAATCTCACTTGCTGCTGCAGTTAAGTTGAAAGCCTGACCAATCAGGGACCTAAGTTGGCTCCATCGAGTCAGTGATTGAAGAAGTTGTGCAGATTAGCGCTTCCATGGCATCTCAAATTCCCCTAAGTGGGTGTCAAAGGATCCATCAAAGACGTAGCGACCTACCGCTCCATCTAACCCTGTCTCAGCAAGTCCTTTTGCAATGAGTGACTGGCTAGCACTGTATGAAAGTTGCTGCCAGTTAAAGTCTTTAATGCATAAATCCAAAGTCATGCACCTGCAAGTTCTCACGCCAATGCAGACTCTTCGTAATTATGAACGATAAGGTCACTGCATCCATACCTTTCTGGAACATACAAGCTTGTTTTACACCTAGGATATCTATTAAAAATATGTGGAATGTACTGGTACACCTTCGACATGATGCCGATCACTATTATAGCAATGTGCAACAATGACATAACATCAATTGATATGTTCAAAGAGTCGAGACTTTTCAATTTGTCCCTCACGCCACCCCTTTTCAGTTTAGAAATGTGTCATCTTTTATTCTGGGGGCGCCGCTCCCTCTAACATATACCTCACTGAGATGCGCCTGGTCACTAGGCTGATGCTAGGTACCCAAGCAATGCGGGATGAACTAAGACGGCATCATTGACTGGGAGCGTTGCTAGCTAGTGCTAATTAGATACCACTACATGTCTTCTGGGCGAAGCAGGGTAACGTACTAAAGAAGCTAAGGACCGAGAGGGAATGACCGTGTGTGCCGCTAGAATATGATAAGTATCTCAAAAATGATCGCGAACAACTTCAATTACCTGACTTGTGTGCCGCCATCTCTACCAGAGGCCAAATACTACTAAATATTTCACTTCTCAAACTTCGAGGGCAATGAACTGTCTGATTCATCACTAATTCTAACGAACGGCTCATGACACGGCGGCCAGAGGTTGATGGTGGCACCATGGTAATTAACAGAGGGGCTGGCCGGCTTGTTGCCAGTCTAGTCGGGAATAATCTAACTAAAACAATCTTTGTGGCCGTGGGTGGTGGCATTGCACAATTATGAACTGAAAAGCCTCCAAGAGGGGGTAAGCTTGCGGTCATTGATAGAGTATCTTCATAGCAACGTATGCAGAGGCATTGGTGCAACATCGCGATTCAATTCTATGTATCTATCTTCTCGTAAAGGCGTTGTGATGAATGCGATGAAAAGGCACGGAGAACAACTCTAGCCCAATATCATGACACGACTTTGCTTGGCAATGTCAACCAGTAGTAACCAAAAGCCTTCCGCTAACAAGATACAATAGACTGCTTAAGCTCATTCTTGTGTTTTGACCCCGAATTTTCTAGCAAGGTCATCCAATTGTCTCTGATTGCTAAAACGCGCATGCAATGGCTGTTTATCGTTGAGTTTGGCATTAACGTTTTCCCATACCTGATGAAGGTCAGGGCGGTCCTTTGCCCCTCCTAAATTCATCTATAGTAGTTCGCATCAGTGACTAGCTGGTAATACGTAACACGGCACAATTAATCATACCTCGGAGGGAACAATGGCCCAAGTTTCCACGACGCTTCCATCTTTCTTAAGTACCAGAATTGCAGGCTGGGCTAGGCCATGTGGATATCCTTGCCACTCAGTAATTGCGACATTAATGATACCGTCGGCTGCCAAGCGCTTAGCCAGGGTGTTCTCCGGATCGTTGATTGCCTCGCCGGTATATCCACTAGAAGATCGGACTTCAGCAAGATGCTCCTCGTCTTGGGCAGACACAATCACTGGGAAGCCCCCAGCCGCTGTGATAGTCGGGCTAAGGTCTTGTAAAACGCGCAGGTATGCCATGCAGAACGGGCACCAGTGGCCACGATAATCTTTCAACATAGTTAATAATTTCAGTCCTGACACACGTAAGCGCTCAATCGCAAGAAACACTTACAGATTACGAATAGAAAGTCATGTTTCTGCCTGAGATTCTCGAATTTGGAAGTAGCGTTAACTGACATGTTGATGTTTTAGTATGAATTACGGAAGTCTAACGGTGATATCTCTTGCAACAGAATGTTTGAGTTTCTTGTGGTCTGTAGCGACAAAGGAGATTCACTTCGAACTGAGCAAATCATATACATAAGTTTAACCGCCTTGTGGATGGGGAGTTAGGCATTTTATCTCTATGTCAGTGATGCGAATGGCATGAAGGGGGGTTACTAATCGAGGCAGTACCACAAAAGGAAGTATCTATGACCTCCCAAAGAAGTAAAATCTGCATGGAGTACTGTCCACCCAACTTAGTCATGTATTTGTCTGCTTTTACAAATCACCACTCTACAACATGATGTACACGAACTTTATAGAAGTTCATATATTCTTAAGGTTCATGTTCTCATAGCCTTGGAGCATTGTCGATTCCTATTGCACGCAAATCATGTCAAACTAATGGTAATGATGTCTATTCAGCACCACGCTTCCATGTGGTTTTAATAAATGGTCTTCATCTACGACACTTGGCGAACGCTCCTCGTGATACATGTCATATTTGTCTACTCTAAAGTCGATATTCCTCGACGAACTCTCTCAAGTGGTAGATACTAGGTATACTAGGTATATCTCAATTGCCAGATTAGCTCTTAACCTTTCATATTGTTTACTAAGGCTCAGCACTGGGTATATAAATCTTATTGGCTTGTCGAAGGGGGCGGAAGCTACCTGTAGACTCATTGAACAAAGGATTGGAAGATTAGAAACATACTTAACCCCAGTCGATGTTAGAGTCTAATATAGACTAGAGCCTTGCTTAGTTTATTCCATGTAAGAAACGAGGAGCTGACACGTTTATGCAAATACTCAGACAGGGTTGATAGGAGTACATACTCTTAACCCGTAAGATCAATAATTGTATTATCACTTGGCTGCTTGAGGTATCACATATTTATGAGGAACATGAGAACCTTTAAGGGACCAATTTGAAACTAGTAACAATAGTCCACGCCAGTCCCCTACAAAAAAGACACTTGCGGTTTTTATAATGCTACAAGAAATACAGTATTCTCCAACCGAAAGACCGGATATGGTAATGAACTTCACACTCTAGAGATCGTTTTAGATTGCCGGCCAATACTATGGTATAGAAGTTGAATTACGGATTTACATCATGGTTAAATGATGACTATCATTGCTTAAAGCTACGTCCTAGCCTCTTTGCAAACATAGACCGATTTAAGTTGGCGTATTACCTTTTGAAACTACCCTATATCATTGGGAAAAGGACGTGACACGCTCCCATCTGATTTCACGCCAGTACTGCACTGTGGGGGGCTTCATACATTATGAGGACTCGGTAATTATTGCCTTTCCCCGCAACTAATGGTTATGACCCCAGAAACTAACACTTTCCCCGCACCGGTTATTACACTTTCACTAAGTAAACTATTACCACATGTTGTATTACAAAGAACTCCCTAAGCATCCTTAATATGGCTATTTGCATATAATAGTGTCCCCCGGGGGCGCCGTCGCTACGTAATAAAACAAAATTACAAAACAATTTTGAATGCTCATCTTACTTTTACCTTTTTATCGCTTAGCTCTCTTATTGCTGTTGTATATTTTGGGATCTTGAGTATACAGCGGCCTTGAGCAACCTTAATTAATGAACCCCACCAAGTTTCTAGGTTCTCAAAACCCAAGCACGACATCTCTTATGTATAACTCTGCATTTGCGCTGCAATATGGAGCGTTCTTCGAAACCACGTCGGCATGCAAGAGTCTCAGAAAACCGTAAGCGAGGCCAATATATCTCAGCGGCGTGTGCAGCTTGTCGCAAAGCCAAAGTTCGTTGTGACGGAAGAACTCCCTGTTGCCACTGCGAGAAGCGTTCCACTCAATGCCATTACCCTCCCTCTAGGGTCCGAATGTGCAGAGAGGGTAAGAGAGGAGAGAAAAGTCATTATGGCCGCAATAGATCGTATGGTAGTTGATAAGCCTAAAAAATATCGAGGATTTACTAATATATGATAGGCCAAACAAAAACCTGCTTGCGTTGTCTCTGCAGCGACAAGCAACAACACCGCTGGAAGCACAATCGTCTCTGATCGATTCACAAATACCGAATCGGACGGACTGGAATTCTCGTGGAGACTACTTTCCGTGTCCACGGGGTCTCTCTGTGGAAGACGAAAGGATTTCTGATGAAGGCAAACTTGGATCCGCATTTTTATCGTTACCCTTGCCGAGCTTTTGCGGGCCAAGCAGCTCTAGCTTCGGCTTCGGCATGGCAGAATTTATTCTGCAACATCTAATGGAAGATTCAGTCTACACCGACAACGATGGTAGATCTGCATTGGCCAAAATCCAAGTCTCTAGTGATGACAGGTCTTCTCTCAACTCCGAGCAAGCAGTCCCGTCTCCAACAAACTTTGATCTTTGTCAAACCATGGAGCTTGAAGAAGCCCTTCGTCTTCTTGGTGTGTATCATGAAGTTTTTGGCATATTGCATCCGTTTCTGGACATGGAAACGCTGCGTCGGCAAGCCAACGTGCTTTGGGGAGCATTGAAACCCGTTCCATCCAGTCAACCGACTCTATATCCGCCAAGTCAGGATAATCACGTAGTGAAACTGGCTATTGCAATCGCGTTACTCTGTGAGAGTGGAGGCTATCACCCCACCGCTACTGCGATATACCAAAGTATGCAAGTTATAGTCGTCCAGAGTGTTTTAGGGTTCTCGTTCGATCTGGGACGACTGGTGTTGTTAGTTCTCATTGTATGGATCAACTATTCCTTCATGTCTTCAAGGACACTGCTAAATGTCACAGGGGGTTTACCACTGGTACCAGGGCGATTATCGACTAAGCTCCAGATTTTTGGCCGTCGCAGTCCGACTGATATTCGAAACTGGGATGCAGAAAAAGCAAATATTGCTGCGACACTTTCCTCTGAAATCCGAAAGAGAAATGGCCACTTTACTAGTTTATACATCCATTGTATTAGACCACCAGATGAGCTTTGCTGCGGGCCTACCTACCACGTTTAGAGACAGGAATATCGAAATACCTGACGTTGTGCGTACAAGATAACTTTTCATATCATGACTGCTTTCGACGAAACTTTGCTAACATCTGGGAAAACAGCCTGGAAGTCCATATCTCAGAGCAATGACATCGTATGTTGACTTTGGATCACGCCACTGGAACTCGGTGGTCGACAACCACGGGGAGATTAAGGCAGCTTTTGATGATGAAGCTTTTGATCGATTAGACGACGAAGTCAATCGATGGCCAAAGACGTTTTGCTTCGATTTACAGCCACGAAATCTCGAGGCTCGCTTGCTCCAATTTGTCTCTGGTGAAGTTCCGGACAAGGCTCGAGGTCCATTGATTGCAAGCACCATACTCTATCTCCGAGCCAACCAGATCCGCATTCTCGTTATGCGACCCATTCTATTCTCGCTGCGTAGTATTCTCGATCATAGCCATCGTGTGGCTGGCTTGATAGAGATTGCGCAGGATACTATCCACAAACTGGTCCAGCTCGATCGGTGCAGTGACTTATACAGGAAGCACCAGGTAATATTGAATCACTTTCTCTCCTCGGCGACATCAGTTTTCTTTCTTGCCTTGGCGCAGCGTGGTAGGCTAGAAAAGCAGGGGATAGATCACACCGCGTCGACATTGCTCTCGCCAACTTCTCTGAGAGAAACCTTATTCAGGGCTTTTGATCTTATCCGGTCCTACAGCTCTATGTCTCCTGCCTCACAGCGTCTTTGGGACAGCTTCTCTGTTCCAAGAAGCCTCTTGATTACGTACGGGTTACTAAAGCGGCCTAGCAGCCATGGCGACGAGAGCAACTTATTTGACGACGTACATTCTTCAAATGTCTCGCATATTTTAGTGGATCCGGAACCTGCTGAAGAAGTTTGCGTTGCAGATGAGGAAAGTGTTTCGCAGTCGGAAATTCCTACCGCAAACTCTACTATGGATCATGACATCAGCGCACCACAAGAGGAGTTTTGCATTTCCGACTTTCTAATAGACTCAAGATACGATGGGTCACTGAATATTGAAGGAGGGTTGTTTTACTCAGAGGACAATCAAGAGGATCTCTTGAATAATTTGTTTCAGTAGGCAAATAATGAGGAAATTCATAAAATTCTTCAACTATGTTGTACACTGCAGCTCTGATGAAAACTCAAGTTTCTGGTGAAGGCATGGCAAGTGTTCAACGATCGCTCTTGAGATTATTGATCTTTCTAAGCAATTCGATGACTGAGTCTAAGTTGGTGAGCCATCGGGATTGTCTAGACACAACTTATCCTTCAAACAGTTTGTGACTATGTTCTGCAGCATCAGCAAGAGTATCAAAACCCAGTAATGCTTGCTGATATTCCGCATCTCCCCAGTTCCATTTACAACGGGACTCCCAACCCAATTCGGGCAATTCTGAGAGCAGTTTGTCTCTCTCCAGCTGCTCAGAGCCGTCAGGGAGGTGATAGAAAGCCCGTGCCTGAACTGCACCTAAAACGTTCACCGTAGTTCTCTGCTTCCGCAATCTCTCATATAACTTCAGAGTTGTGGTGATGGCATCGTTACTGCTTTCGTCAGACCAAAGCGTAGGGTTACTTTGGAGCTGGCCAAGAAGAAAACCAATCACTGCGCCGTCCTCAACGGCCATTGCTGCGCCCTGTGCTTGATACGGTAGGGTAGGGTGTGATGCATCTCCCAACAGAGCAACCGAATCCTATATATAAGGGTCAATATTATCCGAATTTGTAACGGTGAACAATTCATTTTTACCTTCACCCAGGTTTCAAGCTCGCTGTGATGGCATAGCTTCCACTTCAGAGCGCTGCTCAAGCATGAAATAAGGGTTCGCAAGCTGTAATCTTGCTGTTAGCTTGTACATTTGGACATGGTTTCTCTCAGGTAAAACAATACGTTGGGTCCCATCCTTCAAAATCGTCTCTCATTTCATCTAAGTTGCCATGAAAGGTGCGTACATTGCGGGGCAGGTTATCCGGCCGGCTTGGAGTGGTCAGTTATAGAAGGAGGCTGCAAGGATACCCTGTTTGCTTACATCAAGACGAGGTTAAACTCGGTTCCGTTTCGAACCGGGTAAAAAACAACATGTTTTTCTGGTCCAAGCCAAACCTGAAGGTTAGAAGCATCGAGTAGTTTATTTACTTTTTCGTCGTTTAACTGCTTTAGCTGACTGCGAGTAAATGTTCCTCGATATGCTAGATCTCCCGTTTCGACAGGTGGTGAGGGACGACCGAGGACGTGTTCTCGCATAACCGACCAAAGCCCTGGTATATAATTAGTTATATGATTCGTTTTGGAATTAAGATGAGGTTTCAACTTTCGTACCGTCTGCTCCAATGACTGCGTCACCGTATACTCGTTGTCCGTCTTTCAAGATCAAGCATGTTTTTTCCTTGTTTCTTTTTTCTTCCTCCCCCTCGTACCCCGAGCTCACACCAACAACTTCAGCGCCGGTTTGTATCTCTGCACCTAGTTCTTGAGCTTCTTGTAGGAGCAGTTTCTGATAGTCGGCCCTGTGTATCACCCTGCTCGCGCTCCAAGTATATGATGAATATGCAAACTCTGGACACACAGGGAACGTGTTACCAACACGATTGGATACGGCGTTACTCACATCCATTCTGCCCCGTAAATTTGCTTCGCTCGTGCCCCCAGTGGCTTATTGACAATCACCTCACCGGTCGAGTATCGCCTCAAAGTGTGATTTTGCACGACAATTGCCCCCACGTCTTTCAACTTTTCCAGCAGACCATATTGTTCCATGATTCTGGTTGCATTTGGAGGCATCTGAATCCCAGCCCCGATCGGCTGAAACTCCGGAGAACGTTCTAGGATAGTGACTTTGAGCGGTGGATCACATTTTCGACACGCAATAGCACATGATAGCCCACCGAGGCCGGCACCTGCGATAACGACGTGCATAATTCGTTGTGAGAGCTGCAAATATCAGCATTGAAGAGTCTCTAAGTCTCAATATACATACCGGAGCTGTGGTGGCGCTCTCCATTGAGACAGAAATGCTATACGCTTTACTTCGAGCAAAATGTTTGGGACCTCAACCAGCACCTTTGCAAACCTTTTAAAAGTTTTTCTAGTCACCAAATCTCATCCAATAAATTCCGACACTTTCAAATTATTTATAAATAAATCCGGCGTATACACCCAGTAAAGACCGTCTTTGCATCGATACCTCAGCAACTGCATCAATATCAGTATAGTGGTATGCATTTAGCCATTCCGCGTAAGTAAGTGGGGCTCGAGGTGACAAATTCCGTGAAGACATTCCGTGAGTCCAAGTAAATTCCGAGGGTAGAATTCCGTGAGTGGAGTCTGTGTGCTGTAGCGTTGTAAGACCGGCAGTTCAAAGGTGCTTTCCAGCGTCCAAAATGAAGATCCCTGTGCTGTTGAATAAAAGTTCTCCATCAGGTTCGCACCCAATCATCAAGTGATCAGCACATTCAGAGCCATACTCTCGACAAGGAAGCAAAGTGCCGATTAAAAAACGCCAATTTGCCGAGGAGCGCAAACGCTTGCACGTATTTGGCTGCTATTACAAGCTCATATTACAAGTGAAGACAGAAGGATTAGAAGTTGTGCAAACTCCAACACTAATTGATGTAAACCTGCGGCGCCTGCTGCAGAATTCGTGAATGAAAAGTTGACAAATTTAAACACTTTTTGACCATAAAGTGACTTTTGAAGTTGTGGATGGATTGTAGAACCAGGTAGCTAAGTATACTAGATACGTAGAGCGATATTGTGTGGGAATAATAGACCAGAGAAGAAGCGCAAGAACCCTCTCGCTTCTAGCAACTGTGAATGTCCGCACGAGCTCAGGGTACGCAATTATTTCCCCAGCGGAGGACTCGGAACCCACTAATTCACTTCAACACTTCCAATCTCATGTTTTAATGTCACGGAATACCTAATGCCGGAAAACATAAATCGGAAGAATTCAGGTCACTTCCTCCTTTGGCGACTTTGCTTTCATCACTCGATTAGCCGTGTTGACTTCACAGTGCATGCACCACTAACACGCACATATATATCTATATGTTTTTGTGTCTGGTTCGTGTCTTGATATTCGTTTCAGTCATTCTCGTTGTGATACCTAATCAGAGGTCATTCCATTTCCATTATCTTCCATTATCATGACTCTAGAGTTGGCTGATGGTATACTTGGGTGGTGTGCGGTGGCATTGTGCCTAATTTGGCTTGTTCCAACGTACATCATATATCAAAGATACTTTCATCCGTTGGCAAAGTTTCCCGGAGAATTTGCCGCCAGCATTACGGACTTTAAAAAGGCTTCTTACTTTTGGTCATTGGGCATAGACAAAAAGATCCTCAGCTTGCATGAGAAATACGGCCCCGTGGTGCGCATTGCGCCGAATGAGCTCAGCTTTTGGGACCCAGAAGCTCTATCAGCCATTTTTAAATCTGGGGGACGAGCTATGGTGAAAAGTTCATTTTTTGATGGCTTTACAACTTTCGACCCTAATTTATTTGGGAACCGTAATGAAGAAGTATGTCTAAACCGCGCATGCTTCTTTATCTAGCCGGACTCCTAACTCTTCTGACTAGGTTCACGCACTGCGCAGGCGACAGATGGCACATAGCTTCTCAACAGCTTCCCTGATAAGTATGGAAGAGATTTTTGACCGACATGTTATGCAAATGAGGGATAAACTAGACCGATACGCCAAGTCTGGAGAAAAGCTTGACCTCAAAAAGATCATAGCCTTCTATGCCTACGATGTACTCGGCGAGCTTGCTTTTGATACTCAATTCGAATCACAGGCCAAGGACGACGAGTCAAATCTCCCCCCAATAAACGACCATATTTTTCTTGGCTGTCTGTACGGCTCGCTACCCTCCTTGCTTCCCTACTCTATGAAATTGTCCGGCTTTCTTCCGATACCCTGGCTGCAGACTCTTAATCGGAGCCGGCAAAGTATTCGCAACACAGTGGCGAGGTGCGTGTCGACTATGTTTGGAGAAACGTTAGAAAACAATGAGAAAAAGGCGAACACTCTCTTATCACAGCTCATGAAAGCCAAAGATCCTGAGACAGGAAAAGAGCTTACAGTAACTGAGATTTCTTCTGAAGCTTTTGGCTTTCTTGTTGCAGGTTCCCATACTACTTCGGGTACCTTAACGCTCTTGTTTTATCATCTGCTTCACGATTCCGAGATATACTCTCAGGTTGTAGTGGAGATGAGGCGAGAACTCCCTTTGCTCGAACAAGGTGCATATCCTTACACTGGATTGGAAGCCAAACTACCCTACATGACAGCCTGCGTGCGAGAGAATTTTCGGCACACGCCTGTATTTACTATGCCGCTTACGCGACAAGTTATGTCTCAGAGTGGGACAGTAATTGCCGGCACAGAAGTTCCAGCGGGTGTAAGTATCCAGAAGCCATTATCATCAGAATTCGTACTAAGACGAAGGGAATAGACCAACGTTTCAATCACCAACCACGCTCTACATCATAACCCCAGCATTTGGGGGCCAGACTGCGATGAATACAAGCCATCTCGATGGCTTAGAGATGGATATGCAAAAGAGAATCTCAAGTACTTAATGCCTTTCGGTGCTGGCCATCGGATGTGCATAGGTCGCAATATTGCAATGGCGAATATCTTGAAAGTGGTTAGTGTTGTATTGAGGAACTATGAGTTGGAGGCGGTGGATAAAGATGAAACCCTGAAAATTGTGACAGTTGGGATAGGAGAGAAAGAAGGTCCTTTGTGGTGTCGTATCAAGAAAATGAGTTGTTGAGATTAAAAAATGTCATATGTTGCTCCGTTGGGTTAGCTGTAATACAAGTTGTTACAACGTGAATATTAAACATTGTGAAATCAAGAGAAGATTTCTATTTATAAAATCCTAGATTAAGCTCTCAAAACCTTCACTGCATTCTCTCTATATATCGCTTTTTGGGAATGAGGGTCCTTGAACACTTGAGGTAGCTCTTGGTTCATATCTTCGAGTATACCGAGAACCCCAGATTCAGGAGTGTACGGGTAGTCGCTGCCGTAGAGGATACGACTTGCGTCAACATATGGCAGCAAACCGTGGATTTGGTCCGGAAATACGAAGCCCGCGAGGTCGAAGAAAAATTGGGTTTGGAACGCCTTTTTGACAGACTCGGTGCTTATCTGTACGGGGAGTCCCAAGATTGATGTGGCAAATTCCGTGAAGCGAGCCACGAGCGGCGTGATGGCACCGCCAGCATGGGAGAGAATGATTTTGACGTTGGGCGATCTGTCAATAGTTCCCGAGACAAACATGTCTACGACCGTTCGTGCGGTATCAAAGAAGAACTCGAACATTGGGTTTGGGTACTGAGTTAACGGAGAGACTTGTTGGCTCATGCCACCGTGCTGCAGGCAAGGGCTGGTTGGGTGAATGAAGATGGTGGCATTCCTCTTATTCAAGGCCTCAAAGATCGGTTTGAGGACAGTGTTCCCCAGGTACACTCCGTGTGCATTGGTTAAAATGGCCACCCCGTCTGCGTTTAATACGTTGAGCGCATAGTCTATTTCAACAAGGCTACCTTCGACGTCGGGAAGAGGTAGCGACGCCCAAAAGCCGAACTTGTCCGGATGTCGGCGCTTGAGATCGGCTGCGAATTCGTTGCACTGCCTTGTGAGCTTTCGTGCTAGAGCGTCGTTTCCAGGAACAAGGTGAGTACCCGGAGAAGTAACGCTAAGGATGGACTTTGTAATATTTGCCTTGCGCATCATCTCCAAGTGTGCCTCCTCAGTCCAAGCCTTTTCCCATCCGTCAGTAGCTGATACGATGCCAAGCAGGATCTGTTGAGCTCACCGGAATCCCAGGCATGCCATCAGGCTTGCTGTATCCATATTTTATAGATTCGTCCCTATAAAATGGGGGCACGAAGTGAGAGTGTGTGTCGATGCGTTCAAAGGGGTTCTTGGCCCCATGTGAGTCAACCATTGCCACAACTGAAGTGAATTGCCAAAAAAGGAAACTGATGGCCACAAATAAGATCATAACGAAGACTGCTGCTGCGAATCGTAACTAAGTTGCTCGTCGATGCATCTTTTAAAACAGCTTTACTTGGCTGCTCTGATAGCATGATGCTGATTTTAACCAACCCAAAGCAGAGTGTTGGTTGCGGGGAGTTGCTATCCTTCTTGCTTTCGGCGGAGATACTGTGGGATGTGAGGAAGGATTGCGGGGACTCTGCAGCAGGGGCACTTGAATGACGAAGAATCTCGTATGTAATTGGATTGCTAAGGGAGAAAGAAGAGTACGAAAGGGGCTGTTTGCTGTTTGTGACCGGTTTGTGACCGGTTTGCTGTTTGTGATCAGCTTCCTGCTGCGCATCGGCCTGTTGTTGCTGTGCTTCGGCTTCCTCCTGTGTCCGAGGCGCCGCTCCCGCATTGTGACCGCTTCCCCGCAAACCCCACAAACAACGCGGTGTGCGGAATCCGCTGTGGGAGGCGGGGATTGTGATTCTTGAGTTGAGTAACTGGATCATCCTGGGTATGGTAGAACAGTATATAGTGTAAATGGTGTGTATCTAAACAAAAAGGGCCGAGTCGATTCCTGCGTTACAAACTGTACATATTAATATGCGAAAATTTATACTTTTTGCTGCGGCTATCCTTGGGGGCCTAGTGCCACATGCCCGAAGCGACCTTATTGAGTCGAGCGTCAGTGTGAATGGAGGAGTATTTCAAGGAATTCCTAGAACCGCAGCTGGTGTCTTGGAGTTCCTCGGAATTCCCTTTGCGGTACCACCAGTCGGGAGCCTGCGCTGGAAACCCCCCCAGCCCCCTCTCAACTTGAACGGAACTCTCCGAAATGCCACAGCATTCGGACACAGTTGTTACAGCGCTGTGCTAGCCCCCGATCTCGCTGATCCTGCGGACCAGAGTGAAGATTGTCTCACAGTGAATATATGGACAACGGCAACAGACACAACAGAAAAAAAGCCAGTGATGGTTTGGATATACGGTGGAGGCTTCGAGTTTGGAGCCTCCAGCAGACCATTGTATAATGGAACCAAGCTTGCACTTGATGGTGTAATCCTGGTGAGCTTTAACTATCGTCTGGGAGTTCTCGGGTTCCTCGCACTTTCGGAGCTTGATGATGAAGGTAGCGGCTCTACCAACTTTGGCCTTCAGGACCAATTAGCCGCCCTTCGTTGGGTCCGAGATAATATTTCTCTATTTGGAGGAGACCCCGAGAATGTTACAATATTTGGAGAATCTGCGGGAGCACATTCGGTCGGTTTGCTATTGGCATCGCCTCTCTCAACTGGGTTATTTCATAAGGGTATTCTGGAGAGTGGCGCGTATTGGGAAAGCGATCACGGATCCCTTACAACTTTCTCTGAAGCTCGCGGGCGAGGTCTAGTGCTGCAGCAAAAATTCAATGCATCGTCCGTCGCAGAATTGCGATCTCTTCCTGCAGAAGAAGTAAACAATGCGGCGTTATGGGACCTAAGCACTGATCCGGGGGCCACCGTCTTCGCGCCTAGCATCGATGACTACGTTATTCCTACAGCACCAAGTGTCGTGTTTGACCACGGAGACGAACAGCAAGTGCCTATCCTGGCTGGCTTCAATGCGCGCGAAGAGGACTTTTTTCTTGCACATTCCCTGCCTCACCAGACATCTGAGGAATACATATCGTCTGCAGGAACATTTTTTGGCAACAGAACAAATGATGCGCTACGAGTATATCCTGGATCAACCTATATTCAAGCCAATGACTCCGCAAACGCTCTTGCTGGCGATCTGGTTATCCGTCAGCAAACTTGGGAAGCTCTTGATAGGCATGTGCGAGTAGGGGGCCAGAAAGGATATGGCTACTACTTTACATACAGTTCTCCCTACTCTCCGTTGGCTATGCATACCGCAGAAATAAACTTTGTCTTTGGTAACATGGGGCCAAACGAAAGTTTTACCTATACTCCTCCTCTTTCTCCAGCTGCCTCTGGAGACATGGAGATGTCGGAGACGATACGATCTTATTGGACCAACTTCGCCAAAGCTGGAGATCCGAATGACCCAAATGGAAATCTTCCATATTGGCCTAGCTATACCGGCTACGGAAATTGTTTCCTTGAGCTAGGTAATCTAGCTCACGCCATCAATACTCCTGACATAGATCGTTTCCGGTTTATCCGTAGTTTGCGGACAAATAGCATCTTGCCTTTAAGCTGGCGTAATCGGGTTTATGGTAACTAAGCATCACAACCCGACTGTTATGGTAACCACAATAAGCGTGTGAGGTAAATGTGACAAGATTGACCATGGACTGATCAGTACCAATAACATCCGACTTATGTATCATTTTAAACAGCCCAAGCAGATAAATACCTGCATATCTTAGCTAAAAAGTCATATAAAACCTTAGTTAACTCAATATAGTCTTAGTAAATACTTGACTTGCTTAAATAGCTAGTTGTTGGTGAAACGTTTGTATTTAAATTAGATTGTTTGTCCATTCTATTCCATTAACTGCTGTTGGAAGGCCGAGTCAGTTCATGAATGCCTATATAATTTTAGTGTTTACTCACAAAAGTTCTATCTCTAGATTTGGAAACTATTCGTGGAGGCTCCATGGGCAAGAATACATCATGCCCAAGAGTATCTTGCCAGGACCATCCTGATGTGTGAATCATGAGACTATTTTAACACACTAGGCCTCTGTGCATTTGGTAAAATACTGAGCTTGAAACTCCGATCATAGCGCACAAAGCCACCCCTCAAGGATCCCGCAAAAAGTCACATTTGCAACAACGGTTTGGTAGTTTCGGAATATCCAGATCAGAGCAAGGTTCGATTACATTGATTGTATTGATGTGAGAGTATCTCCCTTGAATAGTGGAGAGGCAATGAGCTGTCGTGCGGCCAAGGCGCTTCATCTTAGAGATTGCCGACTGTAGAATCTGCAAGGTCGTCGATCAGGGCTTCCAAGATCGAGGAAAATCTGCGGGATAATTCCCAGTGCCCTTGGCGGCGAAGAAGGTCAGTAATGTTGTACAATGTGCTCGGATCGAATTGTCGGAGGCTAGCTGTAGGGGGCTCTGTCGAAGTTTGTGCCGACAGGCGTCCAAGGTCGCTTGATCGAAGCTCGGGAATATCTACATCGCCATGGGGAGCGTCGTTTGGTCGGAACTTGGCATAGCAGTATACGACTAGACCTGCATAAAACAGCGCCTTTGGCACATGGATGGCGGGCTCCGCGATGATGGGTAGTGTCTGTAAGCGCTTGTAGATGAGCATGGCGTGAATGACACAACGCTGCCCTTCTACCCTTGCCGTCCAATCACGGATGCGCACGAGGTCTCCGTCCCTCATCGAGGACCCTTCGCGCCCTATCACGCGTTCTAACAAGTCGAAGCAAACGTACAGCGACATGAATGTCTCATGCCAGAGCACAATGAGGAAGTGGGGGTCACGACTCGGATAGCGGATGCTTGGAAAGTACGCATCATACCAAGTTGTCAGACGGTAATGAAAGTCTCCAATCATTGCTTCATTTAGAGTTGCACATCGTGCTTCCTGAATTGCCGCGTTGTGACCGGAAAGTAGCACATACGCGTTCATGAATGAGTAGGAATTTGGTGTTGCAGCCATACCCACAGACGCGGTGTGATGCTGCGACTCGCCTGAAGATGGGGAAGAGTGTAATGACTTGATCATTGTATGCCACTGAGCAGCTGTGGAGGCGGTGAATAGCTCATCTGCGCAGCAGCGCGGTAGTCGTCCTGGCTCGTGTCGTAACAGCGGTTCGTGGTGAAAAATAGAGGCAAATTCAGAGTCGTGAATGTGCAATGCCGCCAGCACACGAACGGTTTCCTCTGTTTGAGACCATGATCCCCATGCTGTTTCTAAATCATCAGGATCGAAATGGTTGGCTTCTAGCAGAGAGTCTTTAATTTTGAACATCCCAGCTTGCCGAGCCCATGCTATGACGGTGCCATGGAAACTTTCGGTCAACAAGAGATCGTTTGGGTTGCCGGATAGCATTCCAAATGTCTGACCGAGAACAACGGCTTGTGCTACAGCCAGTGCTTCGCGCCCACCTCGGTAGATATAGACTTCCCACTGGTACAGTTAGAGCGAGCGAGAAAGAAAAATGATGGAGACACACCGATGCCAGAATTGCCTTGTTCAATTTCATAAAGATTCCTCTACCACGAGCAGCAGCGCCGGCTGATCCCACGAATAGCGCACCCAGAGAGCAAATAGATAGGAGGAGAAGTGCGCTCTCTGAAGAAGGTCGAAACGAAGGGGCGTGAACGATGGGGAATATGGGCTGGAATTTGGCAAAGTACAGCTTGATGCATATATTCTATAACAACGTCAGCTTGATTAATCATGGCCAAGTCTAGATATGTTGCTCGGATAGCGTCGGTGCATACCAGAAAGTCAGCAGATGGCAGAACATCATCATGAGGACTTGGCCGAAGCCGGCTTGAAAGACCAGCACGATATGCTTCATCTACCCGATCCGGGTTTTCCGGTCTCTTGAGCGCATACGGATGCGCCGATTCGATGAGTGGCCGCGTGTGCCATCGGTTTCGTACTTGGGTTCGGACGTTGTTATCGGCAATCGACTCTTCTATGTTGTGTTCTCTATCGGAGCGTTCATTTAGCTGGCTTTGGGTGAGATTGGCAGAAAAATCGCCATATACCCATGGCGAAGCGGCTGCCGAGATGGAGGAAGTCAGAACATTAATATCGAAACTTCTCCCCACTAGCCAAGACGGGTCATAAGTATTGCCACCAAAATCGAACAACTCTAAATCTGTCCAACTTCCCCAAGCATTAGAGGTCTGATCAACACTAAGGGAACTGGTGTCCGCGCGTGTAGAAGAGTTCAGGGGAGAAGAAAGATAAGCTGTGGGCTCAATATCGGTTCCAGACGCGGCCCAGTGATTATGCGGGTGAATATTATTATCCGTCGCCAAGCCGATTGAATCAGTAAAGCATGCTGATTCATCTGGGGCATCATTCGCGGATAGCACGTTGTCGTGAATATCGGACCGCCCAATGAGTGACGGTTGACTGTCTGCGGAATCTTCACCTGCGTCTCTTATCAGAGCACAGCTACTTGAGAGGAACAGTGGCGCCAGTCTCTTTTGGACAAACCTGTAGGCGAGGGCATCAGCGGCCGTGTCATCAAAGTGCTGCCACTTCCCACGCGGTCATGTGTTCGCGCGTGTCGGATCAGAGAGTCACTATAAATGTCGGCTGTGAGAGGCCATTCAAAAGGCAACAGTGAATAAAGAGCCTACCGGCGCCCATAGCTTTTAGAGCAAATGTCACAGGCAAACGGCCTTTCCTTCGTGTGAGATCGGATATGTCGGACCATGTGCTCTCTTTTCTTGAAAGCCTGGTCACAATGCGTGCATTTCCATCCCCTGCACTGCCGACTCCGTAGCTTGCGCTGGAGTTCGGCCTCATGGTGCCTTGCGGTCTGGTCTTCAACACCAGCCATTCCGCTGTCTGCCGGCATCGTGGGAATCTGGGGTTTGTGGGGAATCGCCCGTTGTGTGGAAGGCTAGGACGGCGAGAGTGCGTGTGGGAAAGGCATCCCCGCATTCCATGAGATTGCATGGGGATTTATAGATCAAGAACCAAAACTTCGGGCTTGCACTAATGAAAGCCCTAGCCAGAAGTCCGGAACTTCAGGAACTGCGGAGCCGGGTATATTCTCTAGACTATACGGAGTAGTGAGGGCCCCATCTGTCACTTCTCTTTTCATAACTTTTGCATGGTTGTATGCGTATATTGTCCAGGTGGGTATCCGTAGGCATTCATCCATCTACTCTACTTCCTCCTACTGTATGCGTTCAACGGAGTTCTCGTCACAGTACCGGTTTACACGTTGTTTATGTGCTGCGCTGCCCCAGACCAGCAGGGAATCTCTACTTGAGGTACTCAACTGAGCCATAGTTTACGCTGGCATTTAGCCCACTTTGGCAGTCAGAGTCATCTAGGGATTTTCTAAACTTCGCGTATTAAGGCGCCAGTCGATAGGAGTATACAACATAAACACTCAATTGTGATGGCCTACTACTGCCAATGCTTGTCCCTTGAACCCGACAAATTAAGTACCTTGGTAGGCAGATTAAAACGAATGCACTTTCGAATTTCGCGTGATGCGCCTGCAGCTCTTCCCGTAGAAGATCAATGCGACCATTCCCACCAGTGTGAAGCCAGCAGTCATCGCCATAAGAAGCATCACTGGTGGTACAAAGCCGTCTGCGGTAGCCCAATCGTTCACAAAATATGTCATCCCAAACTGCGACAAGTTTTATAAGCACATTGTATCAATAGGTTGCAAGATGATTTACGGAAAGGAAATCGGCTTACTCCAAATGTGTTCTTGCAAACCGTTGCAATAGCCATAATCTCACCTGATATTGGTCTATAGCAGTCAATGGCGTATGTGATTGTGATGGTAGGGATCGCGACAACTTGGATGCCTACAAAGCCAAAGCCGATGATGATGACGGCGGGCCACGGCCATTTTTCTTGCAAACCAACGCTGAATACCTTCGCGCATGACATGATTAGCTCAGTTTCTCATAGGTTTCTCATACGAGTGTCCTCACAATTAGTCCAACGATAGCAACCACAATGAACGGGCTTAAGGATATGAGTCGCATCTCCGGTTCCCGAATACCCTTGTTCTTGGTCGTTGCCTTTTGTGAAACATAATCTGACCATGGTCCAGCGACGGCGAGTCCAAATATACCTCCAACCACCAGCGCAAAATTAGCGTATCCGACCTGCGCTGGTGTGAAATTGTAAGGCGGTGCAGAAAGACCTGGGGACTGCAATATGTTGACTGCTAAGAGGGCATTCGCCGCTGATCCAGTCGCCATCGATGCCCAGAAGATGATGGGAAAGAAGAGGATATATGCTGGTGTGAAGAAATGCCGGACTACTGATCGCCAGGCAGTCCGGTCAATGGGTTGAAAGATGCCAAACTGGGACCGACTAGGCCTTCCGCTCCCCTGAATCTCCATTTGGAAGTTCTGAATCTGTGGTGAGGAAACAAATTCGGCATGTCCTGAGCTCGTTTCTATTTTGGCGTTATCTACGTTCCCTTCCTCCGATACGGTGACGCCTGGAATAGGACTCTGTCCTCGTGATCGACGTGTCTCTGGAAAGAAAAACAACAGTGCAATGATGTTAAGCCCCTGAGCACCTGTACATGCCCAGAAGAAGATTCTGAACGAAACATGCTCTGCGACAGCTCCTGAGATGATAGGACCAAGGAAGAGACCCATGAAATAACACCAGCTTGGGCCATAGGTGAGTAGTGAACTACAGCTTAGGTAGGTGAAGTCGAAACTCACAAGTAGGATCCAACATATTTACCGCGCTCGTGGAGGAAATAAATGTCGGTAACAACGACATTCATAATACTCTCGTTTGCAGAAGCTCCTGTCCCCGCGAGAATCCGGGCACCTAGGAACGAGCCATACGACGTTGCCGTCGCTTGCCAGATGCAAGCACCAATATTGAGTATCGCGCAGACAAGGAGGGTTATCCGTCGTCCAAAGATCTCGCAGCTAGGGATGATGATGAAGTTGCAGTAGCCTAGAAGAATAACAGTCACTCCAGTCTAGAGAGAATTAGCATCGCTATTCCACCACTGTCTTGGGTGCAGAAAGAGATAAGCCATCAATCAAGATTGGCTGAGGATATACCCTCCAATCACAAGATAACAATGCAACGAGATAGTAAAACTGGGAAAATGGGAGACGAAACCTACTTACCAACAAAGCGACGTCAGTCAATGATTTTTCCCATTGCTGCATGAAGATCGGTGTCAATGGCGCTATGGACAAAGTTGGAATGACGCTGGTGATAACGAAGATGCCTTGATTGACAATAACCAAAGTTTTCCACAAGGTACTCCAGTTCTAGAGACCAATTAGCTCCCCATATATCCATCAAAGTCTCCTTTCTCAAAAAGGACGAAATAGCTGGAAAGTGTAGATGGTCTCTCCGTCCGAGACCCAAGCGGAGGGTGTAAGAGAATAGGGTAAAAGAAGACTAGAAAAAGACAAAGACAAAGGCTGAGTGAAACTGACAAGTGGATCGTGTGGATCATTTGTTGGCTGTGGAATAAGAACGATTGAGTCTTGATTGTCGGATCTCTCCCCATCTAGAGCAGTCATGACCTCTGTGCCTGGCACAAGGTCGGCCTCAGCCTCCCTCTCAATTTGGGACGCCATAGGTGAGTGGTTGGAAACCTGTTCAACTCTCTCCGTTTTCGGTAATGAAGATATTGTGTCTGAGATTTTTTCTTCCATTCTGAAATCTCGGGTCTTCTCACCATTATAGTGACTTTGATGTTCTCTTAATGCACTGCCCAGATCTCTAATACAACCCGCAAACTAGAGGTGGGGGATCGTGGGGAAAATATTAAGCAGATTGCAATAGAAGTTTAGTTGCGGGGCGCCGACCTGTGCCCCACGATTCCGTAGAATGATCGAGGCCGCGCCACGAAACTTACGTACAAATTCACGGAGAGGCAAAGCAAGAGCAGTTGTACTTCATGGTGGTGTCCTTTTGAGGTATCTGATATGGTATTGAGCAAGTCTTTCTATGACGAACTCGTTGTTCCGTCGCGCAATGGAATACCGCGAAATGATGTCTTAGCCAGCAATTGCCAAGGCCTCATTTAATCTCTATCATATCTTCCAAACCTCCATTGTGGTTTGATATGCAGGGTCATAGAATATTGCCATCTATACTTAGGGAGAAAACAAGTGTCTCTAGCATATGTCTTGATGGAGCGCTTCAATGGGACGCTGTCCAATCACGGTAGTTATACTCCTATACGAGGTCGGTCAAAGGGTGTAAATTCACAACTATAAAATATACATCCTTCTGGAATTTATCCTTCCCATCTATATGATATCATATTTTACCTTATTCACCAGCGTTCCAATCTTTTCAATATGTATATCAATCCTGCTTCCATTCTCCAAGCTCACACGAGGGTTTCGGAAATATCCAATACCAGCTGGTGTGCCTGTTAGGACAATCGATCCTGCCTCCAACGTCGTTCCTCGAGAGAGGCAAGAGATTTGCTTCTTGATCGAAAAGATCATGTCTTTCGTGTTACCGTTCTGAACCGTCTGGCCGTTGTAAATCGCCTTGATGCTGAGAGATTGTGGATCATCAATGACCGAGGGAGAAACAAGCACCGGCCCTTCAAACTTGTTAGCGGGTTCCAATACGCCGATTTCTATCCAAACACATACCTATCGGGCAACTATTGTCAAGGCCCTTTGAGAATGACCATTGTTTAGCCGCAAGCTGCAGGGTTCTCGCCGAAACATCGTTTGATGCAGTATATCCAAGGATGTACTCTAGAGCCTTATCCTCGGGAATGTCTCGACCAGTTTTGCCAATTACTATACAAAGTTCGGCTTCGTAATCGCTTGTTCCATCTTGGGCGCATTTTGGAATAGGAATGGCTGCCGGATATGGGCCTGTGAGTGCCGCTCGAGGCTTTGTGAAAACTTCGAGCTCGCTTGGAATCGGAAATCCTCCTTCCTGATCCATGGACAATAAGTAAGTAAAATGTGAGTAATGGGAGCTATATAGATAATTTTCTAAACTTACCGCGGCGTGATCTTTGTAGTTGAGTCCGAGGCACCTAATGTAGTTACACTGCTCCCGGCTAACTGGCGACAGTAGCTGTAAAGGCAATTGTCAGCCTTTTCTCAATCTTCGAAAATAGTCATATCTTACATGATCTACGGTAAGTACATGATCAGTCGCTGTACCGTTGAATATATCTCCATTAATCAAGAAAGCTTTGACTTCGACGCCATTCAGACAGTCGACTCCAATATCTCGTGAAGTATCAACTACCTGCCCTAGATGAACTTGGCCATCTTCGACGGCCCTGAAGCGAATCAAGTGAGTCCAATTGGGCATCTTGGCGTTGGGTGAATAGAATGGCCAGCTCACTACTGTTGTCTTGCTGGCTGTTATTTGTTTGGCCGGCGAGGGGCTTAAGTTCCAGTCGTCTTATTTAGATCTTACAGCATATCTTCCCCACGCCTCAAAGCTTCCCACCTGCCCCGCAAAGTCCCCACACAACGGACCGTGGGGCTAAGAGGAAGGATTGTGAAATGTTGAACAGCATTGGATATTTCAGGACGCTGTCGGCAAAGTAAACTGATCTTCGTATTCACCAAATGATTAAACATGGCAGAGAAAGGCCCTTTCGAGACGACTGACGTTATTGTATGCGGCTGTGGGCCAACTGGCGCTATGGTGTCAGTGCTCCTAAGTCAGTACAATATACACCATGTTGTTCTCGAAAAAGACAGCGAAGTGAATGCAGACCCACGCGGTATCGCACTCGATGAAGATGGCATCCGCTACCTCCAGGCATGTGGAATATACAAGAATATATTCACGGAGATAGGCCAGTGTTAGCATACCCATTGTTGTCATCATCAGCTACTAAGCGCCTTGCTCACCACGTTTCTAGGCATGGGCAACTTCAGATTTATCGACAAAGATCATCATGACCTCACCAAAAAACCTTTTATGATGATGGATTACAGCACTGTACGTGGAATGGAGTAGTATTTTTCCATCAACGTGTCTAGTAGGTGCAAGTTGGCTAACAACAAAGCATAGACCGAGGGTGGTACTGGCCATCCAGGCTTCATGTGTCATAAACAGCCATTCGTGGAGAAGCACCTGAGGTCCCAAATAACGACGCTGGGTGTAGGTGAAATGCATCTGGGAGCACGTGTCACAGCCATTTGGGAGGACGATGATTGGGTATATGCGCGCTACACCGACACATCTAATCAAGATCGTACCGTTCGCGGCAAATTCCTCGTCGGTGCAGATGGCAAGACAGGCTTCACGCGCAAACAGTATCTGGAGCCTCGAGGCATCACCTTGGACCAGGCCATGAGAATGCCGTACGAAGAAGATTGGGTTGCCCTTAACTGGAAGATCTCCCTTCCCTCGCCTGAGACGCATCCGGATTTCCCCCTCTGGGAGAAGGGGTATACGCCCCAGGAAGTCTACGACGAATTCTTTCCCACTGACTTCCGGTTCATGTGCAACCATGTCCGACCTGCCGTTTGTGGTCGTTTTGGTCTCGATAGCGACAGACTTTGGCGTTTCGAATTCGTGGTTCAGCCGAGCGAGGACGCTGGGGACATGGCAAAGCCAGACCAAATTGCAAGGGTCGTTTACCCCTACATAACTCATCCGGGGAGTCGCTATGGACTCAAAACGACGCAAATCCAATACCCGCTAGATTGTATAGAGGTTCTTCGTTGTCGGCCATTTAGGTTCTCCGCAAGAAGCTGCAATAAATGGTCGCTTGGCCGAGTCGTTCTCTGCGGAGACGCTGCACATGTTTTCCCTCCGTTTGGAGGCCAAGGAATCGCGTCGGCATTTCGCGACGCAATCTCGCTCGTGTGGCGTCTGCGTATAGCAACCAATGACACTTCTAGAAGCCAGGATACGTTGGACTACCAGACATTACTCAAAGGGTGGTATTCAGAACGAAAACAACAACTGGACAAGTCACTCCGATCCACTGTTGAGAACGGAAATTATGTCACGGAATCTAGTCGTGTTAAAGTATTTCTACGCGATTGGTACCTTTGGCTAATCCAGCTCGTTCCCAGCTGGAAACACTGGCTGCAGTTGGGAAACCGCAGAGACGGGATGGTTAAGTATCAGTGGCAGGGGGGAATGGGAATGGCCTTTTTACCTAAACTTGGCGGCGGCAAGAATTTTCCCCAGGTCTACGTTGTTCCCGTTACAAATACTCCACAAGCCGAAAAGGTTCTCTTCACTGACGACGTCATATTCAGTCGTCGAAAGCAGGGCCTATTTCAGGTGGTTGTGATATTACGACATCAGAGTAATGTCGACAGCGTGGAGACAGCCCTTCACGGCCTGCAAGATATATCCGACGGAGCCTTAAAGGACGATGAGGCCACAATATTCCTTGACAGTACTCAAGCTGCCCCCTCTGATTTAAAGGGACGGCACATCTACCGGCTCGCCACTGCTGCAGAGTTCGCTAGCGACCCAGTCCTGTGCGCAGGAAGACCCAAGCCCATGGGCTATGATCCGCATCGCATGTCCAAAGAAGTGGGAAACAAAACATTTATCATTCTGCGGCCTGATAGATTTGTTTTTGCGGCCTGCGATACAAGATCTGACCTGGTCTACGCTGCTCAGATGCTTCGCAAGCTTGTCGCGACTGGAGCTCTATAGTGTGGGGGGTTGCTTTTCGCGCCTGGTGTAGTAGCTGCTAAACCTCCTAAGGATAGCATGCTAAGATATATCATATGGAAGCCTATAAACTTATTGTCTGTTTAAATCTATTGCCAATAACTTCCCTTTTCCTGCCTCTTATCCCTCAAGCATCAAACTTGTTCAGAAAAAAAGATGATTTCAAATCAGCTCAAGTGAATCCAACCTAAATCCAAATCCAATTTAAGTCAAAGCTCTGTTTTCCGAAAATGTTCAAAAACAAGACTGATAGCCAATCACAGGGTTCTGCAGAGAGAGTTCCAGCATGAAAGCCTTGGATGCGCTAAAACACCAAAACACCACAAGTGCAGGGTAAGGTGGTGGTGGGTGGGTAGGTATCCAGATTAGCAGCAGGATACATTTCTACGAATTACTAGAAAGCTAATGCGGCAATTCAAAATCTCCAGATGAATCCAAATGAACCTGAAAGTGTACAGATGAAGCTGAATCAATTTTAATTTGAGACTTTGTTTCGCAGGTCAAATCTAACAACTTGTAATCTAAACGTTCATTGACAAGTTTGGAGGGTAACATTAGTAGTCGTCGCTTCTACTTCTCAAGTATTTCTTTCATGGGAGTTCACTAAGTCTCGTGCATCGCTGGCGTTTTGAACCAATTGTAATAAAGATACGGAATAAAATGCCTTGAAAATACCTTATGGATTTAGCTCAAGTAAGGCCTGTGTTGACTTTAGAACTTCGAGGGAATTGAAATCGTGCAAGCCAGAAGTCTACATAGCGTCCATACACCGGATCCCTGTTCTCCTCCCTACCGCCGTCACTAATCTAAAAATGCCTTGGGCACCTCGGGACCCCATACCGCCAAGCTCTCATTGCCTGCAGGCAAATGTCCAATAGGAGTATCTTGATTGACTAAATCTCCGTCTGCATAATGCTCAATCATGTTGCCTGTTGTATCCCACCAGTAGTCAAAGATCTGGCTTCCCAGAATATGGCGGCCGACGCCCCACACGCTCTTATATCCTTTCCCAGCCAGCCATTGATGGCCTAGCTGCTGGGTGTCGAAATCGTGAATCTCGAATGAACAGTGATGAACATGTGATGTCGGCCCTTGACTCAGGAAGATGGTGTGGTGATCGACATAGTCACTGCCTCGATCAATATGGGCGAAGACAGCGACGTCCTTGGTGTTGTTGTTCTCATCTGGTACAAAGAGCAGATCTGAGGGTACGAAATTAAAGTTACGAGTATACCATTCCAGCTGTTCGGCGAAGTTTTGTACGCAGAGGCCGTAATGACCAAGCTGTCTCATATGTCCTCGTTAGTGGACACCCAATCACAAGAGAGTATGTAAGGGTGTGTGTTCAAACCTTGTGCACCGCAGCCGGCCCTTCGTCAAAGCGCTGGAACTTTCGCATGCGCGGCTTTTCGGCCTCAAAGTTGACAATAAGTCTCTCAGGCATCTTGCCTACTTTCGCGGGTTCCTGGCCATAGATGAAATTGATCGGGAGCCCCTCCGGATCCAAGGCGGTAACCAAGGAGCCACCACCGGGTGCGTCGTCCAGTGATTGAATGGGGCCAGCACCATTTAGCTTAGACGCCTTGACCAAATCATCATACGTCTCTACCTCAAATGTCCCACCGAGGAACTTCTTGGGACCCTTTTGTGCGTAGTAGACATACTGGTCAACCCCATATCCCCGGAACCACACGCGGTCTTCAGTCTCCTTTACAGCACGCATGCCAAAGTCATTAAGAAACGTGCTGATACTCTTAAGGTCGGGATGCTGGTATCTCATGTGTACCAGCCTGACTGTACGAATCTGCTGCGCTGGATCGATACCAAGCTTCCGTCTCCACTCTGCAATACTCTGTCCGCTGGGCCCAATTGCTTCCGTATCCGGCACGGAAGCGCCAGCGTTGAAGTTGGTGAGAGATAGGTTCTATGAAGCAGCCGTTAGATAATGCGGGTGTCTGTTAGAGGGCGGGACATACGTACGCTGCTCATTGTGAGTCGCGATTGATCTCTAGAATAACCTACGGGCTGTCGTTCTGTCTGCTAAGTAGTGGCCGTGGCTTTTCAGGGCCTGGTTGGTGATGCCTGATTAGATTCCTCCATTGCATATTATAGCCATCACGCGCCATTCTAGTCCGTGCAAGATGTGACATCCTCACCATCTCTTTACTAACAGCGACACCATGTTTCCCGCACAGTTTGCGGGGCAGTCCCCCTTCAAACTGCGGGGCATTCCATCCTTCTTTGCTCCTTGCGGGGCGATGGCGATCCGCTATCCCTGGCCGCGTCCCCACGGAAACAGCTGCATATTAGGGCGTGCGTTGGCGCAGGATTGAAGTCTGCAATGGGGCACTCTAGTGTTTGTGGAAAAGCAAAGCAACGAAAGGCGAAATGAGTATATTGACAAGACTACGGAGGAAACAAATTATCCTTTTCTGTTGATCCATTCGTTACTAATCGTCTTCGGATTTATCGGCACCGTCAACTTTCATCTGGTCTTTTTTGCCGGCCATGTTAGGCAGCTCTTCATCAATTGCCTCTCCAGACAGAAAAAGGGTTTCTTTGGCCGGGACCCCAACAGGGCAAATATAATTTACAACAGTGAATAATACAAATGAGGTTGTGAGGCCCAGAAGAAAGGAAATGTTGTAAATATGTATCCAATTTTGGTATTTGTTGTCCGTATAGCCATTGGCGGTCGCGACAAGGCCAGCTACATGGTATTCTGTGTCAGCTGAGTGCTACAAGGGCGAAACTCGGGGAGACAAACGTAATCCTGGCCACATGCACAGAGTAAAAACAATAAATGGTCGCCAATTGAACCCGTGCTGATACCAATATGCTGAATGCTCGTTGCCAACGTAGAGATCGTTCAGCTGTAGTTTGCGTCGCCAATGAATGTGATAATCAGCCAACAGGATACCACTGTGAAATATTAGCAGCTGTGTGTACTCTAAGGTGCCTGATTTCGTACGTCAACGGGCCCATGAATACGCCGAAGCCACTAAGAACTGTGAGGAACTTGCTCGCCGTTGCAAGAAGCTGCCATGGCCTAAAGAAGCAATTAGTCAAAGCTCAACCATCACCGGCGATGAAACTATTGGTGATCTTACTGTGTGGCTATGCCCACAACCATCATGACATACGAGCCGCGTCGGATGTTGATGTACTTTGGCCACAATCCGGCCAAATCCATACCAGTGGACATGGAATTTAATACAATAGAAATCTGAGGATTAGTGTAAGCAATGGTATAGATTCACCACCAGGAAATAGAATGAAAGCTGTATTTGCTTACTGAAAGCTGTGAAGCCACAATCCCAATGCCTGCAAAGAAGACCGCCGCTCGTACCCCTGGACTAGAGTGGTAATGTTCTCGCACTGCTGCCAGTAAATAGATGGGATTCCATAGAATCTCTCCACCCAATACGTGATTTGATGCGCTTGTGGCAATGATACCAATCACGGCGGTTACTGTAATTGTTAGAGGAGTTGCAATCAGCTGAGACAGAGTTGGTGAATGTTTAGTCTTTGCATATCGAGTCCAATCAGATTGGCCGAGCGTCCCAGAACCCCAAGCGCCCAGCACTGAGGTGATGCCAAACATGAAAGCCCAGCCCATGTTTGAGGCCTCTTTTTTCTGGTGAAAGAGCTCACCAACTCCATTGGCAGTTGAGACGCTCCTGAATAAGTGTTAGTTGACCCAATATACTAGCTGAAGAGGTAGCCTCGAATATTCTCACCAGATTAATATACCAAAACAAGAGCCACAGAAAAGGAAGAAGCAAATAACAAAGGGAATCTGCAGTTTCTCCGGCTTTATGAGGATGGCAGGGATGAAGGCACACATCCAGATGACGAGCCCAATAAAATCGTTCGTGGCAAGGTGAGAACTTTCGCTAAAGCTGTTTCGCATATGAGCGAGGCCTATCAAACAAGTTAGAGGATCATGGTTGACTAAAGGCAAACATTATTTGGTATCGTCACAGTCTCACCAGGAATGATAGCTCCAAGGGTGACCCTAGTTGCCTGAGCTCCCCAGAATGCCTGAATGCCGAACCAGATACAGCCTGTAAAGCAACGAATAATCACGGGAACTGTTTTCCCACTACATTAGTAGCCCAAAGGCAAAAGCTTACTCAAGGAACTCATACGTACAGTACGATCCCCTCATGCCCCATGAGAATCTACTTGAAACAGTGAAGCCGATGTTGTGTTTTGCCCCAGGCCACCCGGCCACAACCGCAAGACAGCCAGTGAGAAAGCCTCCTAATATCTAATACTCGGTTAATAATAGGGGTATTGCACATTTCAAGCGAGGCGGTCGTACAAGTACTCCAATTGCCTCGGCGGGGCTAAGTCCAAACGCGAGCAGAGTGCTGCCCAAAGACCACGCAGAGAGATTGGATCCAGAGACAGTCCAGTAGCCTGTTGTACTGATCAGCATTTCCACCAGTCAAGAGTCAAAGGACGTATATTACCGAGATAGGACCATATGTGAAAAGTTCGACGATCTGGAGGGATTGGGATTAAGTCACGGTTACACCAAGTCGTATTTTCATAATTGGCATCTTCGTCTTTAGGACTATCACCTCGAGTTAGTATTGAATCATGTTACTGTGTAGCATGATAATAGTTACTGACCATTCAAGCTTGTGCTTGACTGCTGCCCAACGAGCGCTCATGGTAGATGGACAGAGGCTCACTTTTGACAGCGAGGAAGCCGAGACTGTGCCAGTGTTGTTTCCCAGTAGATATATGCTGAATCCAAAAATACCATTGATACTTGGAAGTCAAGGGGATGAAGGATAAAAGCCACCTTTTATAGACGGACGATGTCCTCTGGCGTTGGTGTGGCGCTTCTTCTGTCCCTCAGGCTGGACGCGGATGATGATAACAAGTGATGGGGTAGCAACACGACCTGCCGTACTTCGTGACAAAGATAGACGCACTGCTGCTACGCTATTTGATGACGGTGGCAACGATCCGGGCTGTGGAACGAGGGGACATTTGGGGGAAGATTTGAACGTCCGGGGTAATCACTGGCGCACTTCCTCGATCATGACCCCTGACGCGGATGTGTTGGATTCCATTTTGCGGGGTGACAAGTTTCCGGGGACAAATGGCTACTGCTATTGGCCATAAGAGTAGATAGGCATCGAAAAGCGAGTTAGTTTAGGACAGCAGACAATCTCAGCGTGGACTCACCTTATCTGGCAGTAATTAGCTCCATGGAAATGTGGGAATAGTGCAAAGCGATGTGCCTCTCGCGCAAATATGGTATAGAAACAAGTCTTGTCGGCGAAGGAAGGCTTTGCTGTATAAGTTGGCCGTTACTAGTAACACCACTAGTCGATCATTAGCACGAGCTACCAACACCGTGGCTATGATGGGTAATAATTAATGCGCCATGCCGGCCAACCAAAGTGATTACTTCCCCGCCTCACCTTGTCATTGAATCCATGGATTGATGTAACGCATCGGCCATCGTCACAATCGTAACCTTTCCCTAGACTTTGTGGGCCCATAGATGAACATCGTCGGCTGAGCAATGAGCATGAATGCCTCAAGCAGCTTCTCTGCACCAACCGATGAAGTCGCCATCGATAGCATGCCACGGCAACAACCTCGCCGGCGTCGACGCCCTCCTCGCAAGTTTGTAATCAAAAGCACCTTTGGTAACCCTCGACGGCCAAGGAGCCGGAAGAACCGTCCGTGTGACGCTTGCCGAAAACGCAAGACAGCGTGTGTTATTGCAACCGATCCACCTTGTAAGCTTCCTTTCCCGTCATTCTGGCATACTCGATCTTCGACTCAGCGTCAAGTTCCAGTGCTCCTGTAGATTTTCCTGTAACTTGTTAACCAGTGTAACCGTAATTGTTAGGTCAATCGTGCAGACGGAGAGGCATCACATGTCAGTCCACCTCCACGACAGTAAATGACGCCCAAGCCATACAACGGCCTGCCATTCTTCAAGATGGGGCGCAAGAGGATGAGCCGGAGACTGTCCAACAGCAGCAATTGCAGCCACCTACTTCCAATCGTGGTAGCTCTTCCAATGTAACAGCACCACCAATCACCAACCGTGTGCTGTCAAGCCCGAGTCAACAAGAAGCAGTCCCTTATTATTTAAGACCAGCTCTGTATGATCAACCAGACCCTTTCCTACCGCAATGTAGCGATCCAGCCATTTTGGTGCATCAAAACTTCGTGCACAGCCCGGTGACCTCGTCAACGGCCGATACAGAAGCTGTGCGGACCATACTACTCAGAGACCAGGCTATACTGAACAATACTACCAATACGCTCGAAGATATTCCAGGACGTTGCGCATACTTTTTGGGGCGACCGAGTGAGCAAGACGGCTTCCTCCTCGACTCATTCAAATACGGGATCCTGAGAGACAATTTCAGTTTATCTGCGAATATTGCACAGGTTCAGTCATACAGCACATCATCATCTATAACGGAACAGAGTCCAATCCACTTCCTTCTCTTACGAATCGAACACCCAGACCACGTCAAAAGAGATAGGCAGCAAGTCTCGGACGCCATTGAGAGCAAAGTTTGGCCATTTGGCGATAATCTTGTTCGATTGTTCTTCCGACATGTCCATCCAGCTTTTCCTATAGTGTCTAAAGTCCGCTTCCTCAGCAGATATCACGTTGACAAGAAGAGTATTCCCGCATGCTTGCGAGGAGCTATCTACGCGTTGGCATCTGTATTTTGGGATCGTGACTATACGCTAAAGGACACCTCCATGCCTTTTGTACAGCATGAACTTACCGATTATGCACATCAAGTTCTCAGGAGAGAGGTGGAAAACCCCAACCTCTTCATTCTACAGGCATGTCTTCTCCTTCAACATGTAACGCCACCAGCGATGGACACGCTTGAAGCTCCTACGACATGGACATCATCCGCTCAGGCAACGGCGTGTGCGCAGATGATAGGTCTGCACGTCGAGCCGGGAGATTGGAACATCAATGCGACTGAGAGGCACTTGCGGCGGAAGCTGTGGTGGGCCACGTTTTATGCCGATTGCTGGTCGGCAATGTGCCATGGGAACCCGTCCCATATAGCGAGCAAATCATATACTACGGTCCCACTAACAATAGACGATATGCGCTGGGATGAAGATGTTCCAGATGATGTGCAGTACCTAGTTGAGCCAGAGGATAGGCGGTTCCAAGTCTCCACGGGAGCGAGATTCTTGGAAATGGTTGAAGTTGCGCGATCGTTACGAACAGTGCTGGATTGCAGCTAGTAAGTCTTTGTAGTTGACTTTTCTTTTGTTCATTCAGCTCCTAATAATACATCTGCAGCCAAGTAAACGCCAATTCACAGGTCATGGATAATAACATGACGCAAGCCAACACAGAGATCGTCGCTGTAGAGGCTAGGCTCAAGGAGTGGGCAAGTTTAATTCCTTCATGCCTCGACTTGAATAAGAAAGGACAGGATGAAAGAAGCATACCTTCATATAACTGTAAGTCTTTTATCCCCTATTTATCATGACAGCATTTCCCTGACAATCAGGCCCCCTACATTTATCATTCTACACTACCCAGGTTCTCCTTTACCGCGCTTTGATGCACCCTTCGACGAGAGAGGCCAAGCTGAAAGCAAGCTCCAACCTCCGAAAGTGGTTTCCTGAGGCGCTTCTTGCATTTGACGGATTTGTACAGTTTATATCGTGCCTGGACAAGACTAATATGGTTGGATTCTGGGGTCGTTGTAGGTTACATCCTAATTTCCACTATTGCTAATCATATGGTGGAACGGCCACTGACATACCATTAAACATAGATGCAAGATCACAATTTGTCCTGTGTGGAAACTTTCTCGTATTTCTCTTCTTAGTCGCTTCCGAACGTGGTGATATAGAGCACGCATACAGCTTACTCGAGACATTTCACCAAGCTATGAACGGCCTATGGGATGTCAGTAACGAAGAGGTGACAGCGTTACTCCGAGCGGCCAAGGATCGCATTGATTCATTCTTTTCTCAAGCGGCGCAAGTTATACGTAAGGGGACAGCGGATGGAGGCGTTACTCTTTTATAAGTCAGTCAATGAAGTCTCTGCCGCTTCATATTAAAATTTATGCAAATCTCATTTTCTTGTCACCTGTCTAACTTTTATCCGATTTAACGTCTCAAACACTCAATTGCCAAACTCCTCTATCACACTCCGTGCCTCTGTAAACTCATCAAAGTCCCCGACAACCGGCAGGTCCAGACCAAAGCCCGCCGGACCACCCACCTGCAGAGCCCTCTCCGTCATCCAAACTGGATGAGCGGACAATCCAATGACATTGACGCGGAGGCCGTAACGCATGTCTTGTGACCCAATCGCTTCTCCATCTTGGCCAAGAATTGATATGAGATGCGGAACAGTACAAACAACTTCCTGGGACTCTTTGGTTCCGGCGGCATCGCAGAGTGCTGCGTACAGGTACTCATTTTGGAAGGGTATAATCATGTGTTTGTCTGTTGGTGTTTGGTTGTCGATCGACGTAGTCTCACGCTCGTCGTCGCTCAAGGGTGCAAGAATGGCAGCACCCATTGTGTAGCCACCACCGATATACCGATGGACATCAATGACTTTACCTGTAAAGAGTAATTTTCCGGAACAAACGGCAAACTGCAAGTGTCAATAGAAGCTTTTAGGTGAGAGGGATACCGAACCTACTATTGCGTCAAGGTAGTTGGTTTTATTGCGACGAGCAGAGTGAACTGCCCGTCCAAGGTACCATGCTTGTGAATGTGTATTTTGCACTGCCGTTGACTTGATGATGGAACCTGGCATTGGATTCGAGGCTGACGCGCAGGCGAGTCCTAGTTCCACAGCCGTGGTTCTCAACATCTTCTCCAAGCGGGAGGGCGAGCTCGCTTTCTGGGCATCTCAAGTTAGTCATAGAACGTGAAACTGAAAGCAATCATTCAGCTAGCTTATGCTTACCATGATGACAGACGCATTGCCCTTTGCATCAGTAATAGCGCATGGGGTCAGAGAGTGGCCGTAGACACTAAAGGTCACTACAAACAATTAGCAAGCACTTTTTTGACAAGCATTTACTTCGTATCGGCTGCGCTTACCGTGATATTTTGTAGGATAAGCTCTACCCATCCCGTCTGCATCAACGACGGGGACATTATAATGGCCGCTCACAGGAAAGACGCTCATACCGTTTCCACCACCACTGGATTGTGTCAGCTTTGTTACCATCACCGGGACTTGGGATAGGTTCGTAACCTACATTTCTTCAGCCAACAAGGCATGAAAGCTTTTGATGCTCCTGGTTTTGTTAATGGCATCGATAGCGTCGAGAATCTCGTTGCCACCTGAAATACGTTCGTTGATGACATTGGGGCTTCCATACCAAGCCGCCATGGCAACCATATCATCTTCCTTGAGAGCTTTGGGTGGAATGATCCTCATGTTGCCTTCCCCAACAGTGCGCAACGTATTCAATCCCTTAAGGTACTCGTAATATGCTGGTCCTCCACCACCGGTGCCTAGGACGCCACAGCCTGTGGTCATAAACTCCAAGTCCACTTCTGAAACATACCATACGCCGTTTTTGACATTCGGACGATACGTTGCAATATCGACATTGAGGCTTGGTCGTGTGGTAGGCTCAAGCGCGTTCGGTACAGCGACCTTATCCGCCTCTTGTTCATCTTCTGTGTCGTCATCGAATGATCCGTTTAGGCCTTGCGGAGGCGCCAAATCATCTGGGATGGCGAGTCTACCCACAGCCCGTACTTGGATACGAATCGTAACCTTTGACATGTACTGAAGTGGCATTTTATTGACTTCGACAATCTTTACATCCTCCCTCGCTGCGCCTTTTTGTACAGCCTGTTCAATGGCCTTCTTGCAGGCAGCGTCGATGACTGCCTTCTCATCCTTGTCTTCAAGGATTTCGACTGTATCAACCTCACCAGAGACCTTACCAATCGCTGCGCCGATAGCATTGGCAGCCCCTTGGTGAATGGGTTGGATGCATTTCTCAACACCAGCCAATTCATCAGTAACCAGTAAAGCCCCGCCTCCAACTAAGAGAACAGTAACTGGAGCTGCCGAAACCTTCATCTGATCAATCACCCGTTCCAGTTTCTTTTTTATGTCTCGGGAAGCAAGATTGACAGCTGACTGCGGTATGTCATGAACAAGACTGGGATCGCCAAGAGTAGCTTTACCGGCTGCAACAACAACGTCAGTGGCAGTCAAGGTCGAGCCACCAAACACCTTTGCTCGTTTTTGGATAAAATGGCCGACAGATGCAGGGCCAACGGAGACGGATTCACCGTCTACAGTAACTATACTACCACCACCGAGTCCGATGGACACAACTTCCGGCATGGAAAATGCCGTGCGAACGCCTGCAATTTCGACGAAGCCCGGAGCCTGACGAGGGAATCCAGATGGTAGCAAGGCACAAACGTCTGTTGTGGTACCGCCGATATCGACTACCAGAACTTGAGCCGGCTCATAGGATGAGCTGTCACCATTGATGGCAGTACAATTAAGAGATGCCTCTTCGCCAGACATGCCATTGGTGGCCCCATGCATGCTATTTGTAGCTCCATGACCCTGGCCAATGCCAGCCAAGAAGGCTGCACCTGTCATGCTATTCGTCGGGCCACTGGCAAAAGTCTTGATCGGGAAATCAGCAGCTGATTCGATATCAATAAGCGTGCCGTCGTTCTGAGATAGGTATAATGGACAGCCAAGATTAAGACGTTTCATAGCCCGTTTAAAACTTTTCTTGACGCGGTGGCCGGTTCTCAAGATGGAGGCGTTTAGAATAGTCGCATTCTCACGCTCCAAAAAGCCGATAGGACCAATATCATGAGAACAGACGACTTTGAGATCGGGTACAGTCTCTAGCATGATTCTTTTGCACCGTTCCTCCTGAATCCCATCGTGGTCTAATGGAGAGAAGACGCCGACAAGAGCAACAGCCTTGACTCCGGCAACTGTAATGTCCATCGCGACCTGGCGGATCTGCTGCTCGTTGAGCTCAGCAATCTGCCTACCATCCATCTCTAGCCCGCCATCGAGATAAAATACACCACCATCCAGGATATTGCGAAGGCCGACAGGAAAGCCAGAAAAGGGCGGGATCTGGCGAGTGAAGGGCCCGCAGAGCCGTACCACAACAATACGATCCAGCCTTCGGGCATCGGCTTCCACAAGAGCGTTGATAAAGTGGGTAGTGCCAATAGTGACGCTGAGAACTCGTCTCTGGTCAATAGCAGAGCTACTCAGCACTGTTCTAATAGCTTCTTCAATGCCCGTGGTTATATCTGGCGTTGTTGGTGCTTTGTGAGTAGCGAGGACTCCCCGATTGGGGCTGTTCAGTGCCTTGATATCAATGATTGCCGCATCAGTATTGGTGCCGCCAATATCTACACCGATGCGATACAGAGACATGGCTGTTGAAGTGGTAGCCTTGGAGCGAATATGGAGGGCGATAGACTCAAGTGCACGCGCAATGGCGATTTTATTTATGCGCAATTAATTGTATTGTTTTTACACTGGAGAGAGCTGGATTAACTGGCCTTCAAGGGGGAAATCCAGATTAAATAACCACTTGGAAACACTCATAGTAACAACCACTGTCCGAGACTGGCGATACATGTGAACAATCATGGCAATTCTTGCTGCGCAAACACGGCTAACTGCGTGGACCTTGTTTAGCGACAAAGACTTTACAAATGGACTATAGTTGGCCGTGGAAATGACAGGTATAGACCACGCAAGGCGTAAATTTAGCTTCATGATTGCAACATCTCATATTTAGCACTACTAAAATAAAGCATCCATTGAAGATATGAGGTTTTAGTTTCTTCTGACGAACGCTCGCCGGGCAACTTTAGTGTTTAGTGCTATGATAGTGTCTTCGGTTAAAGGCAGTTCGTTCGCCGAAGCTTGCTTCATTCGCCGTGTGCAGGGCTAATTCTTATTTGGCCGTGAACAACTTGTTGTGGGACCAGACCACTATCGATTCCGGCTTATAGCGGCTTCAAAACAATTAATGAGACTCTTTTTGCGACATGAGATCCGATGTCTACAGGCTTCCATAGGCTTATAGTGACGGTACATTTCATTGTAAGGCTTATGATGACGTGGGTTATGATATGCAGAAATAAATTAATATTTAATTAAATAATAGATGTCTATATTGCGCCACCGAGTTGTAAACTTTTCCCAAATCTATAGATTTCGATAACAAAAAAAGCTTTTCAGTAAAAGTTATGCGTGATCTTCCCAGGAATATTCATTGTCTTTTCGATAGTCCTGAAATTTATTGCCATCTGTACTGCTTGTCTCGACGGATACATCCGTTATCTTAATGATATGCTGTTGGCTGGAAGTCGACTGTTCATCATCTAATCTATTCCACTTATCCCCTTCTTTCCGGCGGATGCTTGTCAGTATTTCGCTTTGCTTTCCACCTAGACTGGTCAGTTGTGTTCCACCCTATAAACAACGGAAAGTTAGTGACGCTTCAGACCATCCCGCTGGGAGGAGGTTCTTACATCAGTTGTTCCTGGTCCAGACTTCATGTCAGACTGTCCAGATGAACCTTGGTAGAACTTCTTGAAAAGGCGACGGAGTGGAGGCAATGAGCAACTGATGATACCCAAACCTGCCTCCAGGAGCGACCACAGAATCGTTGAACCCCAATTATCTACATCGATAAATGTTGTTAGAAATCCCAGTATGGGCTTTGCTTTGTCAGTGGGAAATAGTGGGCAGCGCTCACAAAGAGATTCGTGTGGATACTTGTCAGTATCATAAGCATGATAATATCCCAGGCGTACTAGACCAGCGGCACTACCAATGATACCCAAGCTGAGAATGATCTGGACTGAAACCTTCCTTCGCGTTGGCATTTGGAGACGTCGCAGCATGAAGAACGGTGTAATTGCGCAGGTCCAGTCCACCATGGCCAAAACAACGGAGCCGACGTAACTAATAATGATCCAGCCGTTTTTGAGGCGACAATAGCCACTTCATTGAACTGTTAGCCAAGTAGAATTCCATTGCAGTAGTGTATCCAACATACAGTTTCTCGTTCCACAAGGCCGGAAGAGGCGAGCAGCTTGCGAACATGATGATTAAACACACAAGAGCATTGACTGATAGCAGGGCTATGTTCCCCCAAATGATGTACACGTAGGTCCGAGTAGAGCTTAGCCTCAGGATCATAATGGCCATGGCAAGCTTCGTAAGAATGGATGAGGCAAAGTAAATCATCTCAAACAAAAACATGTAGCTCTTAACCCTGACCTGGTAATAGATGAGCATTCCATCAGGCACATGATCGTCATGGGCACCTAAACCATAGTAGGTTGCTAGAATGAGAAAGACGACAGAGGGGATAAGAGGAACCTGTTTCATTGTTAAGTTGGTGGTAATAAGGGGATCAATGGGAATATATCATACCCAGCCAGCTACAGCGAAAATATCATCCCAGCCCCATGCTCGTTGTGATCCTGAAAGTCGCACCCGCACGTAGACGCGCAGTGCAACGATTATCGTAGCTAAGATAGTTATAACATATGTGATTGCTTGGATCGTCTTTGTAAAGCCATGGACAGGTATCGGAGGCAGGCGATTCGCAATTTCTGATATACGCTCGCCTTCTTCGTTTCGACCTATCAACAAGGCCATAGCTAAGGGCCAATGAAAGGCCCCTAGGAAGCTGTAGCGGAGAGGGGGCTAAGGGCAGCAAAGGCAAAAGGTTGCAAGAATTAACAAAGGGAGAGCAGAAGAAAGTTTACGCGTGTTGCCTTCTGGGAACTAACGTGATAAAAGTATTAAATCGTAGACACTTCGGACGGACCGTACCGTATTCGTACCGTCAGCGGTGTGTTTGAAAGCTGTTCAATTTTTGATCCCAGTACAAAAGTTCAACCGCCCCATTCGATCTGGACGTGATCGGCACGTTTGACACATTCCCCTGGCTGACGTGCAGTGCCCAATATCGTATCATCTCCTAAACTCGTGTTACTAGCTACAGCCTTTTTGGCTATCTTCCTTGAACCTATTAGCTAAGTCTTTTGCCATCGCTTGTCTTTTGTCATCGCATCAAGATAGTCAGTGCTATTCAGGTGGGATAATAATGATTTATCCCTTTTCAGCAAGGAAGTTAAAATACACGCCAATTCTCGGAAGAAACTTCAGTATTTGCAAATCCTTGCAAAGAGAAGAATAATTTTAGCTTCCTTGCCAGGCTAGAATAATAATCAACTTATTAATTTAGTTTATCTGGAGTCTCTAGATTGCGTGACATATAAAGGGGAAACATGGGACTGGGCGGGCGGACGTTGTCCTGATGCCGGCAATTTTAGTACTAGTAAGGAGATAAATCCGGCATTGTTTTTCCGCCATACATCTAATGAGTCATAAGATCACATAAAATGCCTCCACAAGGTCCACTAAAGACGTTTTTACGACGGTGCAGATGTTGTTGGTTCAGACGATGTTGGTTCAAACGTTGTTGGCTCAAGTAGACTAACTTCAATAGCAGGCCGTTGCTACCCTAAACCCCTGTCAGGGACAGGGATTGGTACGGGGCAGACGTGAACTCTGTAAGAAATCATATCATCCGGGTGAATAGACCTGTTCCGCGCAACCCCTGAGTGCAGGAGTTGGAGTAATTTTGTCTAGCAGTAAAGAACAATTGACAGGTGCAGAATCCGTTGCAGTTGAAATGTGGCGCCATCCGTATCACAATTTGCTCTCATATTAATAGATTCAAAGTAGCCATGGTTTTCCTTACCGCTGGACAAACATGTAGACGGATGGGTAAGACTTGACAAGTATGTTTGAATTCTTTTTTAATCCATCAAAGGCACCCCAGCCTGTACCGACCGACAAGATTGTCCCGGTTGGCTTCTTTGATGACACCATTATCTTTAGGACGTTTGTGCTATATACCTTATTCGTTTTCGACGATGTACTGGACCCTCAGAGCTTACGCACCTCTCTAGAGCGTGTAGTAAGCCGCCCCGGTTGGAACAAGCTGGGTGCTCGACTGAGAAGAAATGTGCGGGACAAGAACGCTTCCCCCCTTCCGACGAGGCCAATATATCTAACAACTGCACCCCCATCATTTAGGATCGTGGACAACTTGAGCATCATATCCCGGCCAGCTTTTCTCCAGATCGTCCGGCTGTGGGATTTGAACATGTGGACCATAGCGCCTTAGCTGTGGAAGACCACCCCGCGGGATCATGTATTCCCAATCCTCCCCATAATGGCCGACCAGCAATCGTTGGAGATCCTGATAAGCTCTCAGAGCTCATCTACGGCCAGAAGACACCTAGATATCTCGATGATTATATCTATTCAGACCGTCCTCAGCTTGGTCTGCGCGTTGTCTCGTTCAAGAATTCGACAATAGTCGTCCTCCATTGGATACACCTTAGTTTTGACGCGACGGCAAAAAAATCTCTCCTCAATGCGTGGATGCTCATGCTTCAGGGTAGAGAAGACGAGATCCCAGAGCCACTGGCTCCCGACGACTATATTTTGGAGCATTGTGGCAAGAAGCCTACAGAACCCCATGTACTTGCGGAATACCACATGTCCAAGCCTGGTCTCGTCTGGTGGGTGCTTCAGAATTGCTACAACCTGGTGGTAAAGAAGCAAGAGCATCGTATGGTCTGCGTGCCCGCTGCTTATATCACGAAATTGAGAGAAAAGGCTCTCGCGGAACTTGCTGCTCAAGCCCCTAGCGAGAAATGGGAGGATCCATTCCTGAGCGAAGGAGATATTCTGCTGGCTTGGACAACTCGCTTAGCAATTGCTAATCTTCCGGAGAATTCGGAAACACCTGTAAGTAGTCACTCTTTGGTACATATTCTAGAAGCCATTCAACATTCGTTTACTAAACCTGCTATTTCCAGATTGCTGTACAACAAGCATATCAATGGCGGCCGATTTTGAAGGATCTGATACCAGACAAGCGACCATTCCTAAGCAACTGCGTTGGGTTTCTCGTTACTCTAGTGTCAGCTAAAGATGCGCTTCAGAAGCCGCTTAGCTATCTAGCATCCCAGATCCGCCGCTCAATCAAGGAGCAAGGCTCTCGCGAACAAGTCGAAGCGTATACGTCATTGATCCGACTTGATCCAGCCAACAGGGCGCCTCCATTTTTTGGCAGTACATCGATGCAGTTACTTATGTTTTCCAATTGGCAAAAAGCCGACATGTACGCGACCGATCTGTCAGCCGCAGCTGTTACACCACGGCGCACGCCGCTCACACCATCCTACATCCAGAGCGTACAGGGCCCATATAACTTCTCCGATGGAATCATCGTCGTGGGCAAAGATCTTGAGGGTAATTATTGGTTCTCTGGGAACAGAGCGAAAGGACTTTGGGGCATGATGGAGAAGAAAATGGAAGAGGAGGTAATTTGACCAAGCATTATGGCTACCCTCCGGCGCCAGCTGTCGCGTGATGCACCATACATACATATTATAAAGATTACACCACTTGCCTTCATATTCTGTTTCTATTTACCATAGGAAACTGGTGGTTCTTCAGTCACTGATGATTAGGAGATCTTGAATTGCTAATGTTTATTAACTGAAAGCTGCTCGAAGTTTAATTATCCAGGCCCTGTAATAAGCTGTCAAACCAGTCGCAAATCTTAGTCCGTGCCTCTTTTGCAACGACACTAGTTACCATCCCGACAAATCCATCCGGTCTTACAATTAGTATAGCACCTCTCTCCTCATCAATCCCGTAATCTTCATATACACTCTGTGTTGACTGGGTAGTGTCTTCAGTGGCGACTCTTGAAGTCGTAAATATATGATCATAGTCCCAGCCGAGCTTGGGATGCCACGCATGATACGTAGAGTCCAGGTCCCTCAGTACATCTATCTGGTCACGAGGAGCGGTATGCACCAGGAATATCTCTATGATTGGCGTCATGAGTTCGGATTGGAATCGGACAGTCTGCAGACGACGATCGACAATGGGACAGATATTGATCGGAGGATATCGTGGAATAAGTGTCTTGCTTAGCCAATGGCCCAAGGTATTGACTGCAAATCGTTGCTCAGCATGTGAGATATTGCCGCCGAAAACTATCATACGGAAGCGTCCGTCAGATGGCATGCGATGATGAAGCTCCCAAACTCTACCATCCGAGTGATTTGTCACTTGACACGAGGCGAATCTCTTTCCTGGGACAGTATACTTTGCGAGGCCGTGTGCTTCATTGTCTACAACTGTAAGAATACTCGACACATAGTTTACACCAATACCAGTTGTAAACTGTCCAAGTGGTCAGTGAGTAGCGAGATATTTCTGAGTTTCGCAAATACGTACTAGCGGCGCTTTCTTAAAAAATTGTTTAAGCTCAACTGATGTTTCCACAATATCTTTGGCGGAGTGCATCGAAAGTAATTCGGAGAACTTCCGGTCGAATGCGATTAGTTCTTTAGCGACCAACTTACGCTCCATATCGTAGGTCGGAATAACAGCTTTTAGTCGTACAAGTCCCTTGCATGCCAGACCAATCTTCCAACCCAGATTATACGTATCTTGTATAGATACGTTCATTCCCTGCCCTGCCTTTGGCGAATGAGTGTGAACGGCATCTGGAGTGGGCTATTAGAGTACACGAATACTGGGAGAAAGTAGCCCAAGGTATATTGACGTACCACCGGCAAGGAAAATACGTCCTTGCTTATCAAAATGATCTCCTGATCTCTGTCCAATCTGATATGCGCTCCACCAGTGTATATATGTGAAGTCAATGGTGTAAGGGCTGAGAATTCTCCTGGCAGTCTCTATCAGCATCTTAGGGGTGACCATGGATCTGGTCAGCCGGCCATTAGTTGACAAACTGTCCCTTAATTGAATGTACAGCCTAACGAGTTTATTCTCCCTTGGAATTATCATGAGACTTCCACCGCTAGTATTGTGCACCATACTGCGAACTCGGATATCGGCTGCTTCTAGGTTAGGATTTGCTATGCAGCGAAGTGTAATAAGGCATTTCCCACTTACGAAAGTCAGTGACCGGGATTATATCCATCGCACCCCTGGAGCAAATTTGTCATTTGGCTGTGCAGCAACTTCAACTGACGTCTTGGTGAACGACAGACTCACCAGATGGCCTCCGTAGTCTCGCCCCGCAGCCTAAATTCCTGTCCCAAGGCTTTACGTACCCATGAATGTGCACCATCACATCCTACCAGATACTTTGCCAGAACTAGCTCCTCCGCCCACGGTTGGGCGTTCTGCAGATATGTTGGCTTTGAATCATCATCTCCAAAGCTGGGTTTGTGCAGGCTTTCATCAATATTACCACGGCTCTTTGCATCAACCTCACTTGCTTCGTCAAAATGTTTTAGGGTAACCATCACAGGATAGGCATCTTGATCATCGATAAGAGTTTCATCGATATGGAGGGAAGATGGGGCAATATTGCCCTCAATTCTGACCTCAGGATGGCTTGGTAGAGATGCTGACGCTCTGATGGCTCGTATAAGGAAGCCTTCGATAACACCTTGGTGAATCGTACCTGTGCAGTCGAAGCGCGACAGGCCTTTCATATTATTTGGAACTCTTGAGCTGCGGTGGATCTTGCCATTCTCATCTGGATCCCAAAACGTTGCCTCTGTTGATGATTCGTTAAGGTCTGTTTGCCTCAAAGAACACTCTTGAACGTACCTTTGACGTGAGTTGATTCTCTCCAAATTTGATCCAATCCAAAAGAATCTAGGATCTCGAATGTACGCGATTGAATGCTGAACAATGAATCAGAGTTGTGTTTTGAGATCATGGCCTCATTTGAAGCGCTTGCCCATCAGCCTGTCCCGCAGCAACAGGAGTGGTTCTTTTCTCCACAACACGAGCATTAACACCAAGCCTAGCCATCCATAGTGCGCACATTAGCCCAGCCGGACCAGCGCCGATTATAAGCACATCAACTTTGGATACGGAGGAATAGGTGGGCATCTTGTTTTCTGGCTACGTATTTGCGTATCTAGGATGTAATTGAAAGGTTCACCTGTTTCAGTTTGAGTGCTGAGGCACCTGATTACTTATAGATGTACGTCTACTAAGAATACTGTGTTTTAATGTCTTTGAAGAAGCTCTTCGTACGGTAAGGAAGCGCCCGGAAGCCTCTTTACATCAGCTTTGTGACCCTATGGCGCGGCCCATTAATTGTAGCTGTATATTTGCCACCATAAGCTCGGAGTTTCCAACCAGCGAACTTAAAATATTGGATTTGATATGACAACTTCTGAATGTTATAGGAGAGAGGGCCTATAAACTTTGCACCTCGGTAGGAACTTTGCACCTCGGTAGGGGTGATATCATTATGGATAGTGACAACATCTTCGCGGCACATGATAGTAATGCCGATAATTTGACAGTAATGCCGATAATTTGAGCAACGTCGTTTGGCCGCATGATGCTCACTGTATTTTTTACAAATACATCTGAAGCTGATGGTGGCTACTCTTTCAACGGGCGTTGAGATCTCCATGGCGATCCAGCCGCTTAACGTATTTCTCATTAGCTTTCTAATGCATTTGGTACGGAAGCATTCACATAAAAATACTATCTGTAGAGTACAAAAATCTTGAATATAACACATTTCAAACCTGTACGCAGAAGCTTGATGGGTATTTGACTGTTTACGTGCCAATTCCCTTCAATAGAGCTCATTGATCTCCCTAAAGCTAGACTCCCAACCTCGTAAAAGAACCCTAGGCCGAGGTAGTAACAGCAAGGAATAGGCGCATATCATATATACTAATGAATTTCCGTGGTGTTAGACCTCTAGATCTAAAGAATAAAGCTAAAACAAAAAAATGAGCCCCCCATCTTGTCGGGGATGGTAAAGTAGTCATGGGAAACTGATGTGGGGTAAAGAAGAGTGAGATCTGCTTAGAAGCCTAAAGGTGGATTTTAGGTGTGGCTGTGTCAGGGCTCTTGTTCGACGGAGCTGGTAAGTCGGCAGATCTCCCTTGACGTATGGCGTCTGGTATTACCTCCTGGCTTATGGGAGCATAGCTTTATCAACGGCTTCGCTGTCTTCGACACGTTCGAGTGTGATATAATGAAATTTGATGGGGTCAATCGTGGATTAAAAGGATGTTTATCCTGGATACTGTTTTGCTCTGGTCGTTTAATGTGAGCAAGGGAGTGGAGGGCCAAAGGCCTTTTTCCGGCAGTTTCGTAGCAAATCAATAGCAGAGGCAAGATAAAAGCGGTGGATTTGTTGCAGAAATAGCATCAATCATGAAGGATTTTGTTTTGTGACAATGCACAGGGGCAAATTCTCAAAGTTAGAGCCGCTGCTGGCTGATAGGCTGGAAAGAGGACACTTTGGAGCCGAGGTCGACACTTTGAAGCCGAGGTTGCTACTGGAATCAATCTTGTTGATATCCAATTCATGTACTCCGTAAACAAGACTGTGATCACATATCGAAGTAAGCTGAAAGCGAATTGGCATGTATCGCTCCACTTCTGCCATAGTCTTCACTCTCTTTGGTAGCTGATAGCAGAATAGCTCGCAACTAGGTGCGGAAACCTTTACTAGCTCAACTTGGTTGCTGCGGACACAGGTAAGCTTATTATTGAAAGGAAATACCATACACCAATTCTCCTATTCGTCAATAGGCTAATCACCTGTTAGGCACTCCGTATTCTTTTAGCTAACTCGCCTACATTCTGAAAGCCTAACAACGATACACACCTGGTCTAGATTTCGAGTCAGCATCAATTTCAAATATTGGATCAATATGATAAAGCTTATTAAACACTAGCAGGCCTCCTCTTCTTGGCAATCAAAGTGTCGAGACACGTCGCCCACGGATGGCGGTCTCGGCAATTCCAAGTGCCCAACTAGTCTGTACAGTGGGACTCTTGTAGGCTTCTGTGGAATCCGATCTGACTAGAATCCAAGCCCTATGGAATCGAGTGCAAGCCCCGTTGAATCGAATCCAAGCCCTGTGGAATCAGAGTATGGTCCGCGTTATTTTTAGACGCCAAATCAATCATCTAGTGAATATTACATAAATAGCAAGAATTCTTGCGAAGTATAATCCGCTGTAGCACCTCGTCTTCAATAAACTCTTCACGTCAACAATTTTTCTTCGCGAACATTAGTAACATTTCGAGCAAAATGTCTGAAGCTGACACACGTTACGATTTCATTGTCGTGGGGAGTAAGTTGTCTCTACATTGTTCTATGTCTATCCATTGCTGATCATCGCCAGGTGGCCCGGCGGGATGCGCTACCGCGAACGGTCTGTCCCGTTCACCTAAAAAGCCATCCGTACTCCTAATTGAGGCTGGAGATGACCATACACAAGCCCATCTCCGCGTCGATGGGCAGCGATGGACTACATTCACCCGGCCATCTATGAACACGGAGTATAAGACGGCCCCGCAGCCCAATTGCAACAACCGAGTCATAGCTTATGACCGCGGGCGTGGCTTGGGAGGTTCAAGTACGATAAACTTTGGGGTGTGGACTACGGGACCTCGAGATGACTTTGATGAATGGGCCAAACTGGTTGACGATCCCGCCTTTGCCTGGGATAGCATGCAGAACCGGTTCAAAGAGTTAGAGACGTTTCATTACGATGTTCCAACTGGAACGAATCCATCGAGTGTATCATCTCAGACAAACGACCATGGATCTGCAGGGCCACTTCACGTTGGCTACGCCTCTGAGTGGGAACGCGATATCCGACCCTTATTGCAGACATTTCAGAATATGGGGTATCCGATCAACCCGGACCATAATTCAGGAGATCCCCTGGGGATGTCAGTACTGATAAATTCGGCTCATAGCGGCCTTCGCTCCGTGGCTGCAGATCTGCTGCAGCCCAAGCCGGATAATTTAACCATCGTCACAGGATCAGCCGTCCAACGTATAATTATTGACGGGAAAAAAGCGGTCGGTATTGAGTCAAATGGGAAACATTGTATGTGCAATCCCACAAGGCTATATCGATGGATATTGACAATTGGTTAGACTTTGCTACGCACGAAGTCATTCTCTGTGCAGGCGCCCTTGACTCTCCCAAAATTCTCCTACATTCTGGTATTGGGCCCGCAGATCAGCTTTCCAGATATCACATCCCCGTGATGCACGATGTTCCGGCTGTCGGGCAGGGTCTTCGCGACCATGCATTTTTGAATTTGACTGTTCGGCGAAACGAGTCGGATAATGATCGCCGCTCCTTTTATGGCAGCCAAGAAGCAATGGATGCCGCTCAGAAGCAATGGAATCAAGACAGAACGGGTCCATGGTCTGTATACGGATGCGAGAACCTGATTGGCTTTTTTAAGTCGGACTCTATCAGCTCGTCGATGGAGTTCCAAAATCTGCCTCCCTCGCAGAAAAAGTTTCTTCTCCGAGAAACTGTCCCGCACTATGAGCTCCTTACTCACTTCCCAATTCACTACTTCATACCAGGATTTGCGCCAGAAAACCTGAGTTACGACACTCTTTTGATATTTCTGCTAAATGAGCAAAGTCGTGGAGAGGTGACATTACAGTCAGCCGACCCCAACGTGCCGCTCAAATTTGATCCCAATTTTCTTTCTCATCCCTTCGACCAACGAGTGTGCATTGAAGCACTACGGGCTGGCATGGCCGTGATTCGACACCCGTTATTTGCCAAGGATAGCGAAGCTGACATCATTGTCCCGAAAGTGGCTACCTCTGATGATGGTTTGCTCGAATTCTGGAGAGAAAACATGACCTCGTCTTGGCATATGGTTGGCACTGCTAAGATGGGGCGGCTCGGCGACAGAGATGCTGTGGTTGATGCCAACTTCAAGGTTTGGGGTATTTCATCGTTGCGAGTAGCAGATAACAGTGTTCTACCGATTCTTCCAAATGCTCATACCCAGAGCTCCGCCTATGTTACAGGAATGACGTGTGCGGAGAAGTTGATCGCGGAGTACCAATTGGCTTAACTGTAGATGCACGCACGCGGTTTTGCCTCAAATATCAGCTCTTGGAAAGACTTGAATCGATGTTGTAGATGACTGAACCTCTGCGGGCGTCTCATACCTCATTGATAACGTGCTGAGTCCAACTAGTGTCAATACTCGTATAGATACTATGAGTTCTATGAGCTCTTCAGTCTCCTGAGCAAGTGCTGGTAGAAACAATGGAACACCTAGCAATAGTCTTGTTCCCATCAGTAGCTTGCCGTAGTATATAGTCTAGTCAAAACCCCCTAGTGTACGGTAAGCTTACACTCCCTCCTCAGATATGCTAAGGTCCCATTTGGGGTTAATTCTAAAGACAGGTGCAACTTAACTGTTGGTCGATTGCTCAAGTAAGAGCTGCCGTCCAGGCTGTGTTAGAAACATGAGATCATGCCTCTACGTTTGCGGGGATCGTTCCTTTACCCTCCTAGTCATAGTATCTCTGTCTTTGTGCCTTCGTCCCTGTGGTTGTTTTCTCTATAGCATTCAAATTACAATACAGATACAAGCAAGCGACATACACGGGACTGTATGAACCCAGGAGATCAATCCGTCGGGAGCGGAATCTTCCGCCCCTCTGGGTGATATGGATCTGCTAGTGTCACTGGAGTATTCGCATTCTCAATACAGCATCATATCTGATCAATTAACTTCGAAGCCTTTTTTAAAAAATAAATAATAAGAAAGGTAAAAAACTTGACTTCACGAGTTAGATTCATCATGATATGTTGTTTTCTCCTGTCTCGTGAAGCCAGTGAGCATAGTACACATCGCAAACATCTCATGTCACGACAATGAATATATGAAGTGGAAATTGTAAATTTATAGCGTTGCTGCGACTGGAGAGCGAATCACCATGGCTATACCCATAAATGGAGCGATGAGATTATAGCGCTGGCGTAAACAAATGATATAGTAGTTGATGAATTGCGTAAGTGTCCCGGCTGTCATCGCTCAGAAGCATTTTGGGAATGTTTGCATAGGAGAGTATGTTCAATGGATCAGGCCTTGATCATGCCTGTGGAATCATTTGCCCATTTATGGATGCTGCGTCTAACTTAGAGTATTAATCGAGCACCAGCCGACTGTAGAAGAGGCTAGTTCGTAAGCTAACTAACACGTAACGCGCGCAAGATCAGTTACTTTGTAGTTATTCTTACGGACCCACGCGGTAAGATCCGACAAGTTGTAGCATTTCGATCTGGCTCTCTAGGCAAGCAAAGAGAAAGAGTGTAAGCTTCTCCTTTTTAATTTAATAAGAGTATTTGATGGTTCAAGCCATTCACTATAATCTCTTCTGTATCTATCTCAGACCTACTGATAAATTGGTCATCGACGCCCAGCAAGTTCTCCCGGCAATTCCCATCCATTCTGTTATACACATAGTCTGTGACTGTCTGGGGAGTAACCATTACATATTTCAACCTCCAGCTACTGGATAATCTATCGACATGGCGTCTTCTATTACAACTGCGTTAGCAGTGATAATTCTTGCTTTCGCTACATATATCCTGAAGCGTTCCAGCAAGACTGTCATGTCCCAGGAACACGCAGTCCGCCTGGGCCGGTTGGCAAGCCAATTATCGGTAGCATGCTCGACATACCACCTGTTCATTCCTGGTTCCAGTTCAAAGAACTAACAGACCAATATGGTCCCATTACCAAGATCACCATCGCAGGCCAAGATCACGTCCTTCTGGGCACTGAGCAAGTCGCCAACGATCTGCTCCGAGAGCGTGGCAGCATATATAGCGACCGACCGACGTTCCACGCTGCCAACATGATGACCAGAGGCTTGATCCCTCTCTTATTGCGCTATGGCGATGTGTGGAGCACTCAACGCAGTTTCTTTCACCATGTCATGTCCACAAAGGCGGCAGCTGGTTACGCTTCAGAGCTCGAAATAGAAGCTATTCGAATGGCGCCTGACCTCATAAGGGACCCCTCTAATTATGAAAACCTTTTCGAGCGTTATAGTGGTGGCACCATTCTCCGTCTTGCGGTTGGTGTTCGTATTGAAAGCGGCCGAGACCCCAGATGCCAGAACTCGCTCAAGGCGGTACATGACCTGGAATGTGTTATTTCGCCGGCATAATACTTTGTAGACTTGCTTCCTGCGATGAAGTTTCTACCAGAATTTCTGGGACCATGGAAGACTGAGCTTAAGAAGCTTCGAAATGAGCACGAGACGTTCTTCTGCGACATGCTGGATGGAGCGAAAAGGGACAACAGTGGTGGCAAAAGCATCAAGTCTTGGGCCAATGTTTGTCTGAGTAACACGGGTCAATGGAGTCCGGACGACCTTACTGCAGCACACATGTTTGGCGGCCTTCTCGAAGCAGGCAGCGGTACTTCTAGTTCAACGCTTATGTCGTTTTGCTTACTCATGACGCGTACGGGCCAGCTCAAAATACTACAACAGGAATTGGATAGAGTTGTAGGTGCAGGACGAGTGCCGACTATCGCCGACTTACCACAACTTCCAACCGTGCGTGCGTTTGCCAAAGAAGTGCTACGCTTTTATCCCGTCACCTCTGGTGGAGCACCTCACATGCTCACCAAGGATGACGTCTACAAAGAGTTCTTCTTCAAGGCTGGCACCATTTTCCACGCGAATCAGTGGGCGATTCATCGTGATGTAGAGCAATACCCCGACCCGGAGAGCTTTAACCTACAACGGTGGCTCGACCCCAAATATCCAACCTACAGGGAACTTTTGACTTAGTACCCGAACCTCGTCAACTACACTTGCTCCGAGTCCGGCTGTCGAATCTGTCCTGGACAGCATGTAGCCGAGCTGAGTGTCTTCCCTGGCATTGCAATGATAGCATGGGGCTGCAACATCTCAAAAGCAAAGGATGACGCGGGCCAGGACATCACGCCTCCGTTTTATGACTTCAACATAGGCTTCAACGTTCAGCCAAACAAATTTCTGTTCAAGTTGTAACCAAGGTCTAAACAGAGGATGGATGTGTTGGAGAGGGCTTATGAAAATTCGTTAGAGGCTGACCCGTTATTGGTCCAGTAGTTGAATGCATCCTCATGGCCATCTGAATGTAACAGTCATTACTTGCATGGGAGAAAGGATATCGGAAAGAGTTTGGAAAAAAAAAAAGCCGCTTTTACCCGAATTGAAATTATTACGGATACTGAAGAGTCTCAGCTGCTGAAGGCCTCGGTAGGCTCGTCCACTGTGTAGCTACCGATAGGGCAATTTCGTGCTCTACCGAATCACAGGTTTCCAATGTTCTCACAATAATCTTTTACAGATTATACTCTCTCTAAACTTCATAAAGTTGTTGGAACCTGTCAAATGCCGGGCTGACGAATGGAGAGATGCCTCATGCCCCTTTCCTTCTATTTTGCAGGCTAATGAATGACTTTAACTACTCTTTTTATACCTCGTAATTTGTTACGTTCGCATTACACTGTTAGATGTTTGCACAAGTGAGTTAAAGCTGATTAGTCTACAGGATTATACAGAGAGGAAAACATTACAAAGAGATAAAAAAATACACACCCGAAATATTAGGGAACACCAGTGCAAATATGGAACACTCTTATGTTGTCTAAAGTGTAGTAACAAGATATTGAGGCAATATAAGATATGTAGTGATACAAGATATTTGTTATAACTCCGGAGTATAATATTCTAATTGTTACAGCAACGGTGACGTTTATAGATGAATGTGAATCCCTGTAGTAATATCCGCCAGCTTTTGAAATCCTCCATTAAATGCCCAATCCTGCAACAACGTGTGCAATAAGAGTACTGATTCCTCATTCACTGCCACTTGTTTCAGGATCAGATTTCGCTTGCATCCGTGCTCCTAGATTTGCTGCTTCTTGCGCGTACTTGCATTTCAGTCTCAATGTCTGGCCAAACTTGAGCATAACAAATGGGAATGGCAAGCATGTAAGCGTTAAGAAAGCAGGTATTGTGCTTGCCCAGTGTATGCCAAGATTATCATACATCTGGTCTGTGAACAGCGGGAATGCCACGCCAAAAAATGCCCTGAGCATTGCCGAAGCCCCAAGTACCGATGCTGCATATATAGTGTACGAGTCAATCAAGTAGTTGAGGCATGATAGAAAGACCAGAACACAACCGAAACCAAATGGAGCAGAAAGAGTAATGCTAACGGCCCAGTGTATACTTGGCGAATTAGTCCACGCAAAAGCGAAGAGGCCGACGGGTAAAGCAACGGCACCAACAGCTCCTTGGGGCAACCTGGACTCGGGCGTTGCCGACTGGCCGAGTTTCTTATATCGGTTGTCATCGATGATGGCATATATAAGTCCAATTATCATGCCACAGATAAGACCTAAAAATGCCAAACCTCCTAGGCCTTCACTCCACCCCCGGCCGCGTTGATAGACAATTGGCAATGCAGGCATAAACATGTAGATTGTCCCGTATATTATCGCCAGATAGGTGGCGGCAATTAACACGATTGGCTCGCGAAAAAGAAGAACCCAGGGCCGCATTAGAGCTTTGCGAAAGAGTTCAGACGATGCTACTGTGCCATGCTGCTGCTGCATGACGCTTCTGTATGACTTCCCTGTTTCTTTAGCAAGACGTGCTGCTCTTTCACGTAAAATCACTGGTCCATATGTCTCTGGGACAAGAATCGAACCGGCAATCCATACGATGCCAATGAAGATGCTGCACACGCCTTGCACCCATCTCCAACCAACGTTCATAGAAATAAAACCACCTATAATAGGACCTAGAACAGGTCCCATAAACGGCGCTGCGCAGAAAAAGATCATTGCCAGCCCCCGTTGTGCCGCAGGGAACATATCAGCAATGACTCCGCCTGAGTTTGTCAATGGCGATGCGCCAATCATCCCAGTAAGAAACCTGAAGACTAAGAGCTGGGTCATGGATCTTGCCCCAGCTGTAGCAGCCACAAAAGCTACCACACATGTATGCGTAGCGATGAAGAGAATTCTCCTGCCATACAGCTCCGAAAGGGGTGCCCACAAGGCCGGCCCGATGGCAAAACCAAGCACATATAGAGATATTCCGAGAGCAAAAAGTTCCGAGCTGCAATGAAATTGTTCAACGATTTCGTTTGCCGAGCCAGAGTAGGCGGAGGATGTGAGCGTAATTGCAAATACCGAGGCGGTTACAATGAATATGATGACCCATTTCTTGGTGGATGAGAAGTTCATGGGATTTCCCGGATCACCATTGCGGAACTCAACAATAAAAGGATCAGAGGATGTGCCCGTTCCATCGTAGATAGTTGCTGTTGTGGGACTTTCTTTGCTTGGTTGTTCAAAGCCTAGCATTGTCATGGTTACTTTGGCCGGGCCTATTATTTCGAGGGTTGCAACTAGATTCTGAGAGGAGAATCACGCACATGACAATGGCTTCATGCAAATGATAATGGCTGCATATGCACATGGAAGCGGCTGAATGCATGAAAATGGATGCAGGATTTATATAAGAAATCCTGTAAAGGCGGTTCCCCCCGTAGTCCCAGGTTTCACTGCCTTGATTCAATACTACTCTTTGGGCTCGGGAGCGTTCCGAGTATTACTTGTGGATTGCCGGAAGCTCTTCTGATTGGCCATTTTCTCTACACCCTCATCAGCATCTCCCTGTTTACGTTTACGTAGGAACAGCAGGGAATTCGGGCTCATACGTGCTTCCCGCTTTCAAAGAAGAATCACTGCTTTGTAGTCTGCTCGGTCATAGCGGAGACTATTTTCACATATCTACTCCGTATCACGCAACCCTTTCATGGTTTAGGCCCACATCATGATAACTCATGAAGCGATGATAGATAAGCATGTGCCAAACACTCGGTTGTTCATCTCCTATTGATTGCAGGTTCTAGAAAAATCCAATCCCACGCATACGACCCTCTAACCTTCATCAATTGCGACACAGATGTCGCCTTGCTAGGTTCCAAATCGTTCCACTCCCTTCGAAACTCTAAACATTACGCTGCAATCATCGCAGAAGCACTCAAGATGCTTGGATATTAATTCTATAGCAAATCTATCAAGTTTAAAAAATTTTAACTGGCTGGAAATGAATTAAACCAAGTTTCATCGGGCTCATCAAAGAGAAAGCTATCGTTGTGAAAGCCAAATTCCAGAAATGTGTCATGGAATTGCGTATCCGATAGCTCTTCCATAAAACCACTGTGCTCTGGAGGATGGCGCATATGCGAGGCTTTCCTCGCCAAAGATTGGAACAGTGCTGTATACTGTGGTATATAGAGGCTGAGATGCTCATGCTTCTTGAAAACTGAGAGAGTTTGTTGCCAGCTGTCCGATACTGCCTCTGTGAAAAGACTCGTGGATTGCATCGCTGCGAGTAGAATAGTTCCCGCCATATGGAGGTAGAAAATCCGAGACCACCAAGGTATACTGTAAGCAGATTCATCAACGCTACAATTTTTGTCAAGTAATGCTACCATCCTTTGGGCGTTCAAAATACATTGAAAGGCGCCGTATTGTATCATATGGCCCATGTAAGAAGACTCAAACTGAGCATCAGCAGCGACGGGCGCGTTATTCTGCATGAAGCAGCACCGAGCAACCATTGGTCGGAACAACAAGATTCGAGCATGCAATAGCCTAGAAGTGTCAAAAAGCATGAGCTATGTGAAGAGAACATGACAGACGAAAAGTGTTCATGTAAAGCTTACCGAAGTTGGAGGCTAAGCCTCTTCATTTTCGTTTCATTATCATCGCCTTCTTCGGATGGAATGCCTTTCAGCCTGACCTTCTCCCATTGGTTCAAGCAAGCCTCATGTTGCAGGACTGAGTTACAGTAGGATTCCTTCTTTTGACAAGATCCGTATGGGCCGAACCTTTCAGCCAGGCCACCACCAACAGGAGTTTGTGCCATAATGCTATGATGAACAATTTCATGCAGTTCCAGTGTGTGGATCAAATCATCACGAAAGGGGGGACTCCTGCGAGCGGTATGTTGACTAACTAAGGACATCATCGCTGTGCGACCCTGCACCCACGAGACTGACCTTGAACGCCCATATTAGAAACACACCAAATACCAAATAGGATAGAAAAATGAGTTTTACCTACATGTCGGCAAATACACAGCAGTTCCATAGATGCTGCCGCCAATGAGCCAGATCACTCGATATGCCAGCCTCCGAAGCTTTCGGGAGATGAATACCAAGGCTCTGGGCAATTCGTATTGCCGATCCAACTGCCATCCATGCTTGATGTGAATTGTTCGTACACTGAAGATATCGGCTCATTAGTAAGAGGCACTCCACAACCTCTAACGACGGTGGCTCCCATAGAACGGATTCAGGGCGGAGCAGGTTCCAAGCTCTCTCAAAATAGGTCCTCGCAACCTCGTTTCTCTCTTCAGCTGCGATAGATTCCTGAACCTGAACAGCGAAAGCGAAGACGATATTCAAGGTGGCAATAAAGACTCGCTCATCTATCTCTAGATCCCTTCCCTCAAAGAGCATTTCATATGACCGACACAATCGTTTCTCATCAACAATGTAGTCAACGGGTTGTATGCACCGCCAAAATATACTCAATAGATGGTCTGCCTGTCGACGTGGTGGTAGGACTTTATCCGCCTGCCCGTCACCCGGTCGTCGACCAGATAAGCGCAATTCGAATAAAGGAGCATCTGACATTGGCATCGCAATGGATGATCCACTAGAAACTCCCCCATACTTGGCATCAATAGCAGCTTTTACCTCTCCAGCGAATGTGCCAGGACTACCGCTGTATCCAATTCCGGGAATTGACTGGATAGGCTCTTGGTGTAGGACACTAGAGACAGGCTTATAAATGCACTCATTTCTCTTTTTCTTGCAATTGCTACAAGCTAAGCCGAGGTCGGCATCTGCACACGCGTTGGGCTAGGTAGACATCAGGAAGACAAGACATACCTGGGCGCATTCCGTCGCATTTCACTTTTCTAGAGCGACACAGTTCACATGCATTGCCATTCCCTATTTTGAGCTTCTTCTTGGATGGCACGTCTGGCCCCGGAGATTCCGAATATGTGTCCATGGGTTTCGGATGCGTTCCTACGCCGAGGCCAATAGGAGATAATACGAAGTCGATGCTATGACCGGTGCGAATGAATGAGGTGTGTGGTCATTAAATCCGATTCCACGAAGAAGATAGGAAGAAATGGGTGTATATCGAAATGGAAGGATGATATCGGCAAGTTGGAGTGCGCAGGAAATGCCCAAGTGGCAACATTACCTGGTAGAAGGCTATAACCAATTACATGTCATTCCGACAGCCCACCTTTATCAGCTGTAGATCGGAACATGTTCCGACATTCGGTAATCAACAACTTGGGATAAGAACTTGGGCACAAGCCTACATACACAGCACAACACAGTGACTGCCATCGACATAAATATGCGATACAACATTAATCATTCTATTTTAGTCTAAATGAGTAGTTTCATTCATCATCCAAAAAATCTATTAAAGCCCAATCCTAAGAATCTCACAACTCTCCTTTCGTTTTGTAATATTCTGTTTATTAAGTAGACCACCATGTCTTTTGAAGAAGGTTTATTGGGGTAATTGTTGGGCAGGCATAAGCCAGCCGAGAACTGACTGAAGCACATTTGTTCTAGCTCTGGGCAAACTTTGATCTAGCACGGAGCCTCTTGCCGAAGATATAAATAGCCGTTGTACCGAAAATTCCCATCACACTGAGTCCAGCAAGAACCGTCACGCCCTTATCGACGCCCAAGTTGATAAAGAGAGGCCTTGCAAAGACAACAGCACCGCCAGCAATGCCAGATCTCCAAATACTATTACTAGCGAATAGAGACGCGGCGTATTTAGGGTAAGACAGCGGGATGTAGATGAAGAGAGATTGCATCGTCCAGAAGTGTCCAAAACAGAAAATACCCACTCCAACAAGAGGCACCACCCAATGAATACTAGGATTGGCTGTCCATGCAAAGATAAATAGGCCGATTGGCAGCAAAAAGGATCCAATAATGGCCGGAACAAGTCGGTGCTCCTGTTCTCTGAAGCCACGCTTAATGTTATCGGGAACCATATAAAACTGCAGGTACGTAAAATAGGCAGCAAGCCCAATGATGACGCCGACGAGACAAGACAAGAATGTAAGACCAGTCTGTCCAAGGTTGAATCCATACATTACTGGAAAGACGAGAGGAAAGACCTCGAAAAATGTATAGAAGACGCCGTAGAAGTAACCCGTGTAAAGATTGACAAAGAAAATGGATGGATCCTTCAGCATAATCTCCATAGGCTTGACCAATGCATCAAAGAGGACTGCCGATGTGCTCATATGGCGCTGATCAATTTCGCTCTGTGACTGAAGTCTCGAATCGCCGGTTAGCTTGCGGAGTCGGCGTGCACGTCTTAACAGGATAGTGGGCGCTGAAGTCTCGGGCATGAAAAGCAGTAGGAAAACAAGCGCAAGAGAAGACATCCACACAATTTCCCACATGGGCCATCTCCAACCTTTGGCTTGCGCTGCGAAGCCTCCAATCACCGGTCCGATTGCAGGGCCAGCCCACGCAGAGAACACCCACCAAGAAAGGCCAAAGGGGATGTACATGAGAGAAAACATGTCGCCGACGGTGGCACCGCCATTGGCCAAGGCTGGGCTGCCGAAAAAGCCAAGCCAAAATCGTAGGGCCAGAAGTCCACCAAAGCTATCGACGACGGCTTCTGGGAATGATAAAACCCAGTAAACAATATACGTCAAGTAGTAAATATGATTCCGCCCAATGCTTGGGATTTCAGATAAAGGCGAGAAAAGAAGGTCGCCTATGCCATATGCGAGGACGTAGAGCCCAAGACCGAGGGTAGAAGCGACAGGGCTGACATGAAACTCACGCTGGATTCCCTCCTCAGCGGTAGCATAGATGGGCCCAGCGCAGTACACTGTCCATGTGTAAAAGCAGAGAACAAACAGGACGAAGTAGCGTTTGAGTCGCGACCAATTCTGGGGATTGGCTGGGTCATCTGTGGTATACCAATCGACAAGTACACTGCCGTCTGTAGTCTTCTGAGGACTAATCACAATAGATTTGGTACGTTGCAATGCGAGCTCTCTTTCGGCTTCTAGTCGCTCATTGCTGTATGGGGCGGTATGAACACTAGTGGTCGTTCTTGTTCGTCCGAGATGCTCTACATCATCGCCCTCATGACCAATTGATTCAGAGCTTTCAGAGTTTGCTCCTTCGCCAGATTCAGACAGTACTGCGTCCAAATTTCGATGCTCATCATGTTTCTCGCTTGGCTTCAGCTGGGTGATGTATTCATTTGGTAACTTAAAGTCCTCTTCCTCTTCTGGGTATTTGAGGATTCTGTTTCGCGTAATTAGGCGAAGTAGCTGCCCTATGGGCGCTTCTCTGATAAGATCTCGCATCTTAGTTACCAAATCGGGAATGAAATGCGGCAAAAGTGATTGAGTCAATAAAGAAAGTGCCTGCAGCTGCTGGCAAGCCGGGCAAGAGAACCAATAAGAGTTGAAAGGATTCCGTAGGTATGTATACTTGTGGGATGATGATTGTATTAGGAGTTTTCTTCGTTTGTTGTGATTTATATGAAGTACGGGGTGAATTGAGTTTTTGTGTGACATCAAACAAAATGGACTGGAGTCTCGATACTAAATACTTTAATGCTTGCCATCGTAGCCTGTAACAGAGTGATTTTGATATACAGAAAATGGAAACTGCCATGTGTCTTACAAAGGAAGATTACTGTGCAATTATTATCAAGCCCAACTCCTCGGCCTTCTTCATTCTGTCTTCGCTAATTACAAAGCAGCCTGCTAACCTAGAAAAGTAATTTGCTGATGTTTTGATTTCCTGGTTCCAGCAAATCTCAGGTCGTGGGCCAATCGCAAACGCTTCCAGAAACTTTAATCTAGAGGCCACCACGCTATTCGCCCGGCCATGTATTATGATATCAGCCCAGATTTGTGACTCTTGAGCTGAGAAATTCGATTGCGGTGCCAGGCACGGAACATGTGGTGATGCGGAAGCTATGCCCGAATTTGATAGTCCCGATCTAGATCTTCCCTTATTCAGCATATTCGATTTCAGGTTAGCGAGATTTTCTGTCGAGATGCCATTCGCTCTACTTTGCCTATAACGGTCATATGATCCGCTCTTTGCGTGGCCGCTAGTAGTTCCTTGCATCTTCTCGTGTACCTTTTTTTCCAATTACGCCCTGACATCGGCACATCCGGATGTTAGCTAATGAGACAGTTGCCGAGATTGCGGAAGAACTCGATGCCATCTCCGCGGTAGAGTCGTAGCAAATGGCTTGTAATGCCGGCCAGCACTGAAGCATTTTACGGCATGTGTGATTTAAGCTTACCTTGGGCATTCAGCCATACCCAATTATTCCAATCTCCACGAGTAACCTGAAAGTATATAATTTAGGCCCATTTTTCTTATTCTCTGTTTATTGTGCCGGAAAAAGAGAAAGGGATTGGAAACAGCTGCGATACTTTATTCACTAGTGTGACGAATTATGACAGATTATGGTCGCTGGCGTACTCATGCTGTTCAGGGCAGTCCTACGGTTGACAAGGCAAAGCCTGGATCCATTCACCCGGCCTGTAACGTATCTGCGTATTTCTGCAAGCCCTGGCCAATAATATTGATAAATGGCCATTGCACATTGTGCATAAAGAGGCGAGCCCAAAGTCTCAACACTGCCAGGCCAAGTGTATGTGGCCGCGAGATGTCGATGTCTATGCCGATATCCGGCTTGTCAATGTCCAAGTAAGATATTGCTTCTTGTACAATGGCATTGACCCAGCGGAGGATACGATTCTCATTTTCTTTACCACATCGATCTCAGTCAAGATGTTACTTCAATGTGAGGAAGGGGTAGCTTACCCGTCAATGATTGAGTATCGTGTGGTTGAGATAATGAACATAACCATTTACTCAGAAAGACAGCGCATTCGAGACTGGATAGGCAATGGCGGACACTCCAGAAGAATGCTTGACTACGTGCAACACTATCAATCCCAAGCCGAACGGGAATGCTCAGCGCATGTGTAGAGTATATTAAGGCGGGGATTAAGAAACGACCCCGCGATGGAGATGGTGCTTTTGAGATACCAGCTGCAATTAGCAATGGGTTTCGAGTCTCGAGTGCTCGGTGAGGACCTAAATTGATGCATGCACGAATATAGGCAAGGCCAAGAAGGGCGCTGGATGTAAATGGAATTGGTCCATTTTCGTTTGATGGATCGAGGCTAGATTCCGGTGCTTGTTTCCAGACCAGAGTCCATGATCGAAGTGCCCGTCTGTGCATGGCATAAGTACTCTATTTCACGCGCGATCTTGGAGGGCGTAGCATCAACTGGGAAACTTTCGCTATTTATACTTACTCAATCTTGTTCAATTCTTCATCTGGCAAAGCCGTCGAGTAATCCAATGCCGAGAGGGAAAGCTCTCGTATTAGATGTATTCTTTGAAGCAGCCCATGGAGAAGTATGTAATTTCCAAGCGGTGCAGGCGTGGGGTTAATGTGGGCGTTGCTCCCTGAATTTGTAAGAAGGCGGGACAAGGCATCTTGGTAATGAAGCTGCTCTGCCTTTACATCGCGCCGTGCAGCTTGCCACTGAGCAGCAGTTTGAGCATTCCATTCTCTTGTCGAACAGGGCAAGCGAAGGTAAATTTCATTGCTTCGTAGTGCCGGGTAGACGTTATATGCGATGCTGTGAACATGGATGAATGTGAATGAGACAAGCTTTGTTCTTCGAACAGACTCTTGCTCTGACCATTCAGTCCACGATAAATTTGCAGAGCTTGAATTATTTTCAACGGTTTCTCGTAGTCCCGCCTCTCTCAGACAGTGAACAAGTAAACTCTGAAGGCCAAGTGCTTCATGAAGCAGCTCTGAATCTTCCCAAGTAGCATAGCCCATCAGGATCAATAGGCAGCGGATTGTATTCATTTCTTTGTAAGGTGTAGAATTCGGATGTTCCGAATTTGAAGACACCACAGTTGAGAAATGAGGGCCAGAAGGCTGCTGAATGAGTCGACTGCCCAAGTTCAGAGGTGATAACATTGATTCTGCGCTTTGGCTGACTGCTACTTCCCTTTGGGATAGATTCGCTAAAATAATTGCTTTCGAAGTGCGGAAGAGAGTTCTTGAGTTTCGATGCTCAAAACAATACTGAGCACCTGTAGCGCATATGGCTAAGATAAGTTCGATGGGGCAATTGCCCGGTCGGAAAGTTGGCGCATGAAGGAATTGAAGATGAGAATGGAATCCTCCAAAGAAAGATTTGATGTATCTAGTGAGAGTATGTCTAGACGGCAAGACAAAATCTGGGATAATATCATGATACTTTTCCAGAGAGACATTGAAACGTGCTCGAATATCGGAGTCCACTCTCAAGGAGTATGTCTTGAAGTTGGAATCATGAGGATCTGCAAAGCAACAAATGTTAGTCTCGCCCCTGTGGCCATTAGGCTGCTGGGTGTTTTACCTGTATCTGATATAGAGGTCAAAGGGTGGTCGCCTTGTGGTACTGAAGGTGGCCATGAGCCAAAAGGAGAACCAGGGCAGGATTCATCGTTCGTCGAGCGTGGGTTATTTAATTCCCTCTTGTCATGGCCCTCAGAATCAACCCCATTGGTATTGACTTCATGCGTGAAGTCGGGTGGTGTCCACTCTGCCGGGAGTCCTATGCTATCAAGGAAGCTAGCAAATTCTTGAAAATGGTGACCATCGTCATTGAAGAAAGTGAAGGTCGCCTCTTATAAGATAATTAGTCTTACTGTCGTTTGACTGCAAAAAGGCTCTTACCTGGACTCAAAGGCGTATCTCCATCATGTCGAGGCATAGACTGCCCATATTGTTGATCAGCTACTGCCCTATCGGACACGGAATGAACTGGCCTCGTGGTTCGTGATAATGTACCCAACACGTCATCGGAAAAGGTCTGGTAAGTTGTCTCAGTCTGCTCCCGCTGGGGCCATTGGGACCCAATACCGTCATTAGAGTTAGGTGCAGTCCAGTTCGATACTGTAACGCCGGCTACGCTTCGTGTCTCTGTAAGTGATTGCGCAACAGCATCACCCGTCGAGTCTTGGTAATCAGCAGATTCTTGTATCCCTTGGTGAGAGCTGTTGTGTCCATGAGAAAGTCGCTCATGTCGAGTGAGCAGGTCACGGCGTGCGAAAGCGTTACCACATTGACAGACATATGGCTTATCCTTGGTGTCTGAAGGAGGAAGTCAGCTATGAGGGTACACAGAGCAGTGAAGTCAATATTGTAACGGGAGTAAAATCCCTTACGAGTGCGAATGTGGCGCTGTAGGTGTTCAGCGCGCTTGAAACTCCGTGTGCAATATACACAGAGATTTCTCTTTGCTGTGGGTGGGCGGTGGCCATGAACTCGGCGATTCTCGTTGGAGTTGTGACTGGAGTCTGGAGATGGCATTGTGGGATGCTTTGTGGAGAATTATGGAGCAGCATGGAGAGGGGTTTAGTGACTCCAACTGCAGGAGTGTGAAACTTGAGAACAAACTTCGTCTTCTGGCTTGCGCATTGGAGCTACTCGATCCGCGGTGGAGGCAAATGAGCCTTAGGCTCATACTCTACTAGCCTCAGGCGGCTACTTGAGATAATCTGCAACCTGAGTTGGAGACAGTCGGCACATGCACAGTGCGGCACTTGCAGATTACTGTCGTTTTCAAATAAGAAGTATGGTTTGCCTATCTCCTGTATGCTAAATGAATAGAATGGTTACAGATAGAATGAAAGCCCGTTTTACGCAGCTCACCTCATCATCTTCTCGGCCGAAGTACTCCATTGCCTAAGATAAAGTTTTGCAACCCTATTCTCAGTGACCATGGATGTTGGGCGATTTCCAGGGGTGGCGGTAATTACAGGCGCTGGCGGCCATGGTAAGCCCCTCCCACCTTTGACAATGAAGCAATGGATCCTAGCAATTGACAAGACGGTCCTCGTCCCAGGAATTGGGGCCGCAACGGCCCAGGCTTTCGCGACAGCAGGCTGTACGAAGATAGCCATTACCGATATTAACGAGGCTGGGCTTCTAGAAACACAGGAGAGCATTAATCGTGTGCATCCTGGGGTTAGGCTCTTCGCCAGGGCCGGTGACATTGCTGATGAAGCCTTCGTTGAATCATTCATGGACAATGTCTTGCAGGAGTTTGGCCGCATCGACTATGCTGTGAACTGCGCCGGAATACTTAGCTCCCCTCTTCGTTCTACCGAACTTTCCCTCGAAGAATTTGATCGGATTAATCAGGTCAATTATAGAGGCTGCTGGCTAAGCTCGAGGGCACAACTGAAGCGCATGGTTAAGCAAGAGCCGATGCATATGGTGGAGCAGAATCCGTATAAACCAGCCTCCATTTCGAACCGGTCATCTGAAAGAGGAGCGATTGTCAATGTTGCAAGTCAGCTTGGTATTGTCGGGCGCCACGCTGCACGTGAGTTTTCCTGTGTCTAATCACCCTCGATCTTGTCTTGTTCTTGCTCTCTTCCCTCATCACCTTCTGTATTATCCAGAGCTGACGAATCGGTTTATTATTTCTAGCGGCATATTGCGCTTCTAAATCGGCTGTGATTGGCATGACTCGTTGTGACGCCGTCGACTATTCAGCAGATGGAATCCGAGTCAACTGCATTTGTCCTGGCGTCATACAAACCCCAATGACGACTCATAGCGAGGAGGTTAAGCAGCGCCTTCAGCCAGCTATTGAGATGGCACCTATGAAGCGGATGGGGCAGCCGGAAGAAGTAGCAGATGCAATCTTATTCCTTTGCTCAAGGCAAGCATCTTTTATTCAAGGTCATGCGTTGGTCGTTGATGGTGGCTATGTTATTATCTGAGTGTTCTTGTGGAGGCCTACAGGGGAGGGGGTGAGGGGATACCAACGGGATACTCTTTTGTAATAATGACCGATAAATTTTCATGGTCTTAGTAGCAATATTGGCAAGATATTATACTAATGTATAGCATCATCTACTCTAGTTCAAAACCTCTTGCTTCCAATCGAATGCCCTCTCCCATGCATATCCAGCACGAAGGACTTTATCTTCCTTCCAAAGTCCACCAACAATCTGCATGCCAACTGGCAGCTTTAGATGAGGTTCATCATTCGATGGCGCGAAGCCAACAGGAATGGTCATGGCTGGGTGCCCAGTGACGTTGAACACCGCAGTATTTATGGTGATACCCATGCTAGGTTTGAGAGCTTCCATCGGTGATCCCTTCTCGCCATGTCTGGGTGCCACAATAGGCACTGTGGGCATGACCAGCACATCATATTGGTCAAATACTTTCTGATACGCATCTCGAAGCTGTCGTCCCTGGTTGGTCGCTTTGCCATAAAGACCCGGAAAACGGTCGGCAAGATATAGGCCATTGATGATGACATTCTTCGTGGCTGCAAATCCCCTTCTGAAGCTCTCAGTGGTCCAGGGGAGCCGACATTGCTCCAGTTCAGTAAGATACAAGCCTCTCCTACCGTGTTGATGTCCAAGAAGATTTTGCGATCCCGCAATTCGCTGTTGGATCGTCCAAAGTCCTGGGCCGCGTAGGTGATCAGGTATCGACACCTCATCAACTGTCGCACCAAGGCTCTTAAACTTGTAAGCTGCTTCAAGGACTACTTGCCTGACTCTTCGGTCTACGATAGGGTGGCTGAAACCTTCCGTAAGGATGCCGATCTTAAAACCGTCCAATGAGCCATGCTGTGCTTGCATGGACGCAGCATAGGTTGTTGAGCCGTGTGCCGGCGCACCCAAAGATCGATCATCAATTCCGTCATATCCGCTTATTGAGTCAAGGCAAAGTGCTACATCAAGCACGGTCTTAGCAATAGGGCCAGCGTGATCATTAATTGCATCGCCACTGCTAATGCCTGTGTACGGTACCAATCCATGCGTCGGCTTGAAGCCAACACCTGCGACTCTGTATTTAACAACTCAATCGGCGAAATTTGGTAGCCTTTGAATACTCACATCCACAGAAAGCCGAAGGAATTCGGATGCTACCACCTTGATCGGTCCCGATCGCAATGTCTGCAAGGCCGCCACCGACGATTGCAGCGCCTCCGGACGTGCTTCCTCCAGCTGAGTATCCAATGGCAAAGGGATTATGAACCGTACCCTGGGCGCTTGTAAATGAAGATGTTGAATGACACATGTTTTCGCAGGTAGTTGTTCCAACCACATTTGCGCCAGCATCAAGCACTCTCGTGACAACGGTTGCGTCCGTAGTGGGTGTCCAAGATGGGAAAATATCAGTCCCATATAGCTGAGGGATGTCAGCGACTGCAACGACGTCTTTGAGACAGACAGTTTTGCCGCTTAGAAAGCCAGGTTCAGTGGTGCCTCGTATAAGAAATCTGTATGCCCAGGCGTGTCCGAAAACTTGCTCTTCTTTAGATGGGCGATGTATTTCTTCCCTTGGATAAAGGAGCCTATCTGGAATAGGTTGATAGTCTGGTAGTTGTTGAATCTCCTCTGCACAATCATGAACAGCTGCAAGCAGCGCGTGGAAATCATGCTCTTCTTCCAGGTCAAGAGAGACACCCATTTGATCTAAGACTTTCTGGACATCTTGTCTCTGAACTGGATTGTCCCTTGTGCGAGTCAGACTGCGAATGGTCGGAGCTTTGTAAGATATGTTCTACTTACTGAGAGATAGCTGTGAAAAGGACTGACATACTGGCTCTGCGTTTAGGCAAACTGATACAGTATCCACGGAGATAACGAAGCTAGGCAAGATCACAATTATGTATGTAAGACTATTATATATAGTAATCCTATAACCATCGACGACGCAAAGTTGGAGGGGAACCCTGCAAGGCAGAATTAAATAGCATAGCTCTATTACTTGCATCTACCTCTCTTTCTTTGTCACGCCGATATCGCGTTTATTTGCCCTCTCATAGGCCGGAGACCTTTGGACTTAACACAACCAATCACATTCGTCTCCAACAATTGGAGATGCGACTCCAAATAAACCCCAAGGACGATGGCTTCAGCTTAGTAAACTAGAAGACATTACTCGAAATAAGAGAATCTTGAACAAAAACATCGTGATTTGAAATCAATGAGTATTATTAATGATCAAATTTTAATTGAGATGATGAACGTATTTTGCGACTCCTAAGGCATGTCATGTTGTAAAGATGGATATATAAAGTTCTAACGTGGTCGCCTTTTCGTTCATGTTCTATCTAGATTCATATCAAAATAAAAGGAAATCGTTTACTTTCTAATTTTCTCAATTGTGTCTGCTGCCATGGCTGAATCAAAGCTTTTCGAGCCTCTGAGGGTCGGCAATTCTATCCTTGACCATCGGATCGTAATGGCGCCTCTTACTCGGTTCCGTGCGGACGACGACCATGTACAATTGCCCCAAGCTCTGGAATACTATTCTCAGCGCGCTTCGGTCCCGGGCACTTTAATTATAACGGAAGCAACGCTGATATCCGAAGCTCACAATGGCTTCCCCAACGCCCCTGGGGTGTGGACGGATGCCCAGATTAAGAGTTGGAAGATTATCACTGATGCTGTGCACGATAGAGGATGCACTATCTTCTGCCAGCTCATTGCACCCGGCCGCGCCGCAGCTTTAAATCCTTCAGATGGAGGAGCTCGCCAACTCTTAAGCTCGAGTGCAACTCCAATGACGGAGGGAGAAGACTCCGATGTTCCCCTGGAGATGACCCCCGAGCAGATTGCATCTTGCATTTCTGATTTCACGCAAGCGGCAAAAAATGCTATCCTGGCTGGATTTGATGGCATTGAGATCCATGGTGCCAACGGATACCTTGTTGATCAATTCCTGCAAGACAATTGCAACAAGCGAAGCGATCATTGGGGCGGCAGCATTGAGAATCGAGCCAGATTTGCACTCGAAATTACTTCTTCAATTGTGGAAGCGATTGGCGCAGAAAGAGTCGGATTTCGAATCAGTCCGTTCAGTCAGTTCCAAGGAATGAGGATGGCCGACCCAATTCCGCAATTTTCTTTTCTTGCCGAGAATTTGAAGCGATATCAATTGGCATATCTGCACATTATTGAGTCGCGCGTTAATAATAACGTGGACATTGAATGTACGGATAGCATCAAGTTCTTATTGGATATTTGGGGCAATACATCGCCGATATTTGTGGCCGGGGGCTATACTCCAGAGAATGCGCGTCAGGCCGTCGACGGAGAGTATAAGGATTACGACGTTGCCGTTGTTTTTGGTCGGCATTTCCTCGCCAACCCAGATCTCCCCTATAGAATAAAGGAAGGCCAGCCATTGAACAAGTACAATCGCGCAAGTTTCTATACTCCACTTCTTCCAGAAGGCTACATTGATTATCCATTCAGTCCAGGCTTCGTTGCTGGCAGGGCTCTTAGTACCAAGGACACTTCTCTGGCCTAGGCACAATAGAGGTTTCAGCAGGACTATACAGCAATTTCTTTTGGGTATTAGGTAGTATCGAAAAGTTATATACTTTTCGCGGAAGAAACAGTTCAACCTAATACACTCTGTTGCCCAGTAAGGGGCTTTTTGAGAATGGCATACAACGATAGAGATATAGACACATCATAAATCCAGTCGTTAATAGTTAGTGAGACTTTGGCCAATGAGAGCAAATGACCAAATAGTGTTTATTTAATTGCCTAAAGCAATCATATAAATAATAAATATCTTCCTTCAGGAAGAGTTGCTATTGTCAGCACATGAAAAAGCAGAGCCAATTGTTCCATCAGCATACGCATTGATTATCTCTTGGATGACACCGTAGGTAGCTCCTACTGTCATGAAAGCGCCGACGAGGATGAGAAAAGCATTCCACGTCCAAGCGGCCGTCTTCAAATATCCTCCTGCTCTCCAATCGCGATGATCGTGTAGCCACAGGTAGGCTGGCAAAGATATTGCCAAAGGCGCAAAACATAAACTCCCTGCAAGGGCGAGTATGTAATTGAATATGGGGATTCCTGATGCGACAACAAAGCTGACGGCTGAGACACCAGCAGTAATCGAGAACCAGGTAGCCCAGTGAATAACGCTGTTGAGCTGCAAATGGGGAGAATTTCTCAGCACGCGTACAAAGAGATACTTGGAACCAATGTGAACATATAGGCAGGCGCTGACACAGAGCCCAATGATTCCCACGCCGTAAGCAACCTTCTTGATGACAGGCCCAGCACTGCCGAGCGACGGGGAGGCAATCCACTGTCCACACCACCGGTACATGACAAGAGAGAAAGCAAGGTAAGAAGTGGTGACAATGGTCATCGAGAGGTAGACAGCCTTTGGATAATCTTTTGGCTTCTTCATCTCGGAGATAACTGGGAGGAAAGCAGACGTCGCCGCGCTTGAGCAGAAGATTGTCGCTGCCGCTGTGACGCCTGCAACAAAGGTAGGGGAGCCAATTGCATGAAATCCCAGGTCAAAGTCGCCAGTTTGTGGAGCAGCTGCCGGGCGATCAAGCCTTGTAACACCGATACTGTGAGATGTCATCAGCTACTGTTGAGTCTGAAATGTTCGGGCGCAATTCGACATTTTGAACTTACACCACTATCAGGACAGCAACAAAGGCGGAACCAAATCCCAACCAGGCGAGCCAGGCCATCTTCTCAAATTTTCTGACACTCGCAAGTGCTGCCACGATGACAGTAGCAACAAAGGTAAACCACTGTGTGCAGATTGCATGGTCAGATAGAGCATTAAGGCCCTCAGACACACCCAAAATCCCAGAGGCTGCGCAAATGATGTAAGCCAGCAGAAACAAGATGCTCACAACCTCTCGTAGCAAAGGTCCGCCAACTAGCTGCGCCATGTCCGCGATTGAGTGACAACGGGGGTGAGAGTTCCGAAAGTTCCCTTGAATGATGGCGCAATAGGTATTAAGCATCGTCCAAGCGACGACATTGATTGCCCCAGGAAACGCGCCCAGGACAAACATGCAAGACGGAATAGAAAGTACCCCGGTAGCGAAGATGTCTGGAAAACGCACTCTTAGTAAAGCTTTCCCAGGCGGGCTATGAAGGACGGAAAAGATGGCGACTCTTACATTTGAGGAAGATGACTGACGCATGAGGCCAAGTTACGGTTCGAAAATCGACAGCGCCCTCTTCTCTCCTAAAGACTTCAAAATTGCTTTCGTCGGCCTGTTTCGAGAAATCGGTGCCCTCCTCTTCGTATCCAAGGGCCGTTTCGATACGGTCAACATCATAGCTCGTCTCAGCTGCCTTGGCCATAGCTCATATAGTGGGAATACCACAGTAAATTAAAGTATCTTCACGCTGAGGAGTCCTGGTCTGAGACTTGGATCCGGGAATTGAAAGCCAGAAGAGTGAAGTACACCCGAATGTGTTCAACGACTAGTATAAGAAAGAATCTAGCATTTGAAAATGAAGAGAATCTTCCCAGTAACATAACTAGTCCTGGGGTTCTTATGAACTAGATCATCCAACGTACTTGTACTGAACATAGATAACGATATCATGAGTTAGACCTATCATGAACCTGGGGTAATGTGGGCCGATTAGCATGAAGATCTAGGAGGAGCCTCCACAGACTTCCGCGGTGAATGATATCTACTCAAACTATTCCAGGCCGTCTTCGGTTTGTTATTCCCATTTAATTCCCATCGCCTAATAATGCCCTATCGTTAGGATCAGCCATTTATTGGATTGATAGCACTACTCCAAACCCGTTGGAGAACATGGAGAGCATGGAGCTGTTGGAGTAATTGGACGCCAGCTGGTATCGGTTTATCGATGTGTGTCGATCACTAACCATAATACTGATAACCAGAAATACGCTGATATGCAAGGAGGGGTTCAGAGATATCGAATCTCTCTTTTGAGAGACAATTATCTAGCTTGCGGCTTTATTAAAATTTCCAAGCCCTAACTGAACCTCTAAGACTAGCTTACAGACAAAGCTACTAACATAAGCCGGTTCGTTATACTCGGCCAGAAACAGGGGCGTGCATCTCTCAATATTGCTTAATCAAGGCACTGGGAGTACCATTGATTCTGGGCCTTGCAGGTAGCTGGAGGTTGGCAAGTCGTGGGACCTGTCCAGCCAACCCCTCCACATTGGCCATAGAGAACTTGTGATCCGCCGCCGGATGGTGGTGATGATGATGTCGCTGGCGGGCGGCTCGAACTGCTAGAAGGAGGCGGCGAACCAGAGCCAGGGTCGCCTAGACCAACAGGCGTGGGGTCCGTTTCTTGCATATCTATGCAGAGACAGGTTTCCCAATCGGAAGTAGCTTGTCCTGGACAGGCGACAGGCTCGAAATCAACAACCACGTTGTCTCCAAAGATTTCGTTCTGTGCCATAATGTCGAAGTGGTAGCTGTAGCCGTACTGGTTTGTGCCGCCGACTACTGGGCACCACTGCGCGTTTCCATTATTAGGACAGAGGTTTGTCACCATCACGATGATGCTCTGGCCAGCAACGCCACCTTTACCACATGATGAGCAAGGCGCCTCTCCTGTAGAGGTCAATTGATAGCATTTCCCGCAGCCCGCACCACACCACGAAGCACCGGCCGTATCGAAGAAAGCTTGGGAGCCAGCAGCTGTATAGACTCCGTTGCCAATACCAAGCTATAGTGCAAAAGTGTACAATAAGCGTTAAGATAAAGAATCGTGGTTGAGAGGGGGTTAGTCTTACCTGCCAAGAGGCCGCGCCCCCAGAGCTCGAGCCACATCCGCAAGCACCCTCTTGTCCGTCATAATAGCGCTAGGATTTCCCATCAGCTGCGATTCAGCAGGCCTTGAAGCGCGTATACTTGCAGTGGTTGTCGCCTTAAACGCGGAGGCAGCGCCTGCGATGCCAAGGGCGATAAAGAGGGGGGCTTTCATATTTACAGCTGTTGATGCCAGACTATGATGTAGGAGAAGCGAAATCGATCACACAATTGACCACCTTGTATTAGTTAAGTCACGAAGGACTCGCTAGAAGCCCCTCCAGAGGATATATAAGTAGATTGATATCCGTGGCTACATATGGAGCATTTACTTGTATAATGGTAGGGAAAGCAAAGTAATTAACATACAAAATAATATCCCGGCTGTAATAGCTGTCTTCAATCCAGGCAAAGGTCGTATTATTAGGCTAGCAAAGAGAATAGCAAATAAGTAACAGCCTAATTACGGAAAGCAACACTTGACTTCTACTTTCAATCGGCTAATCGATATACAGGCTAATCATTATGCGAAATAATGATAGAGACTGAATAGAATAGGAAAGAGATATAAGAGGCTAAGTCCTGGCTAAACTACTACGAGCCGGAGAAAAAAGTACTCGAACATATCACCAGTTTTTAAAATTGGTAAGAGCTGCATACCCCGATAATCTGAATATTGAGGTAATGAAACTTGGGCTTCTGTTGAATTTTGATGAACTATTGTATAGGTTTTTGTTGTAGCATGGATCCCGCTGGGGCCGGCATTGCAGCGCCAGCCGCCGGAGAGTTTCGCTTCTTGAAGTCGTCAGAAATGTAACCCATGGTCACGAATTCGACTCCTTCATGCTTCATGAAATGTTCGATAAGTCTAAAATGCAACGTCAGTACATATAGTATCATGAAAAGGATATGGTAATGGCGTCCATGTTACTCACCGTTCGTGCATCAAGATGACCTGCGGTCGGCCCGAGACATCAGGGTGGCAAGTAATTGGGAAAATAAACTCGTCATACTCTCTGTAGCAATAATCGAATGTGTCCCTCCAGATATCCTCAACATCTCGCGGATTTACATATCCATGGCTGTTAGGTGCAGCTTTAATGAACATCATTGGTGGGAGGTCGTCAATATACCAATTGGCGGGAATTTCCACAAGCCCAGTTTCTTTGCCATTGACCAACGGCTTCATCCACTCATTTGGATGTTTCTTATAGTCGATTTTGGTCCATGAATCTCCGGTTCGAAGGTAGTACGCCTGACAGTCATGATGGCTGAGGCTGTGATCATATTCAATTCCGTAATCTAATAGAAGCTGTGCTCCCTCGGCACTGGCTTCCCACCATGGCGCAACGCTACCCTTGGGCGGTTTGCCGCAAAAATCGGTGAGCTGTCTATAAGTCTTGTCCAGGATAACTCGTTGTTGATCCAGTGTCATGTCTGCTGGGTTCTCATGTGAGTAGCCGTGCAGGCCAATCTCATGACCAGCGTCTCGCACCGCCGCCATCTCCGTTGGAAAAGAATCAAGAGTGTGACCTGGAATGAACCATGTTGCTTTGATGTTGTATTTGTCAAACATCTTCAACATACGCTGAGTTCCAACAGTGGCGGCGAAGATGCCTGCATGGAGAGCTTTAGCATTTTGGTCTCTTAATCTGAAGGGCTATTCAAGTCTGGTCTTGCCTCGACTGATGTCGCTTGTTGAATTTTCGCCTCCGTACGATCCCAACCATCCAGCAACAGCATCAACGTCAACGCCCCAGCTCACCAGAACCCGCTTCTTTCCCATCTTTTAGAAAGACTTTCCAACGGAATTCGGTCAGTGGCGATTACAAGTGCAGTATAGGCTGGGTAAGCGAGCTGTGTCCCTAATTACTCCACGCGCAGTCGAGATATTAATAATAATATAGTCAGAGTTAACTTGCGAAGCATGTCCCGAGTTTGTCTGGAGCGTGAAATTGATCAGCGTTCTCCTCTCATGGAAGCGGAGGTTACCCTATCACAAACTACTCCAAAGATAACATGGAGTAGATTTGGAGACAATTGCTTAATTGACCCACATAAGGGTTGGAGTAAGCTAACTAGCCTCCAACAATGATGCTGATGGAGTAGATCGCTCAGGTTCTACTCCACATTGGAACGGCTGGTTTGAGGTCATACATTCCACACTGAGGCAAGCGGAGGTCAGAAAAAGCGAGACCGCAAAGGAAATAAGTACATACATTCAGTAATATAAGCACATCATCAACTCATTGAGTAGTACTTTTATATAGCAGAAGAACGCCCACTAGTATTCAGCCAGCATATATATTTTTATTATATAAGTATAGCAGCAGTTGCTAAAGAAATATAGATATAGTAATAGTTATTAAAGAAATATAAATATAGTAGCAGTTATTAGGGAAATGTAGATATAGCAGCTACTCACCTTGTAGGCGTATGATTTAAATCTTGGGTGTTCGAATTCTTGCCGGCCTCGGTTTTTCTGTCATCCGCTTGTGAGGTTAAGATTCGCGTTCTCAAAGTTAATTGCTTATTACAAATCAGAAGACAAGAAGACGATAGATCTACTCTGTAACGATGTGATTAGAAAATACTCTGCAATGATTCCACATGTCAATTCGGAGTGGTCTTTTGATCCTCAAAGAACAGTTCGTGGGATAAAAAAGTATATAACTGTAAAATACGTATATAGTGAGATTATGATGGTCTTAATCACTTTGACACGAACACTCCGGAGCGCGACTTCGCTTTGTCGGGTCTCTTGTATTACTACAGAAGTAACAATCACAAACTACTATTTCATCTCTTCCACGTCAAAATGACATCTTGGGACGAATTATTGGAGCGAAACCGGTATTGCATCTACTCCCCATGCCTTATATGATAGAGCATACTGACTAGATCTAGGGTGTACTCGGAGACGCATATTCCTAGACCCGATCTTCCAGACGTCAAACCATCTCCAATTATCATTTGTATGTTATATGCAAGTCAGTGAGCCTTCTATCTCATAACTAACACGATTCATTATAGTTTGCTGCATTGACCTCCGCGTTCCTGTTCAAGAGTTTCTCCAAACTTCACCGGAAGGCGCGTAATTGTATGAACTGCGTTTTGGTTGCCTATTTACTAATCCATTTTATTTTCATAGATGCTTTTGTTATTAGAAATTGTGGCGGACGCGTTAAGCCAAATCTCAATGATCTAATCTTTATGGAAGCAACTCAAGTAGGCGCGTTGCAAAATATCATTGTTATTCACCATACAGGTATTATTGAATGACAATTTGGGAAAAGAAATATGAGAAAATGTAGTATCTCTAACGCGAAGATTAGATTGCGGCTTCACCTATCACAATGACAAAGGCCTCAAGGAAAAGTTAAAAATCAGACATCCGAACCTTATTGCAGAGGTCGATTCACTGAGTTGGGATACTTTTGGTTCTAGCGATAGGTATGTTTATCACAAGTGTGGCCACTGGCTGCACGTCCCCTCTCATATCTTAGGATACTGAATCTAACGGAGTTAGGCTGGAAGAAAGTGTCCGGGAAGATTTGAGTCTTTTGAGAGAACAAAAGTTCATTCGGCAGGAACTAAGAGACAATGCCAAGGGTTATGTTTACGATATTAAGACTGGTATCCTTAAAGAAGTCGTTTGAGTGAAGTGCTGGAATTTAGCGGCCAATGAGAATTGTCTGGGATCACATTTGTTGTTTAGGAATGACATCTTTATATGCACCTACATACATAAATCTAGTGAATAAAGTCCATTGCATTCTTCATCGGGATGATTACAAAGAGTTGACAGTTCCAGGCTTCAGCATGCAATACGCAGCTAGCAAGATGAGATATGACAGAAATATGCCAGAGTTCTTTTTGAAAGGAGACTAATGGCTAAAATCATCACCCGGAGAAGTATTGAAGCGGTCCAAAAACTTGACAATCATTTCCTCCGTCTTGTTTCGGATACTTCTTAGCTGTTCTGCGGTTTTTCGTCTCCTCATAACGGGGCTATCTAGTTCAAATGGACTTATTTTATCCTGGAGCCAGTAAATATCTGCGATATCTTCAAAATGAGGTATAGTGGCAGGCTTTGCAGCACCAGCTCGCATAAGCTCTTTATCCCAAGCCGCTGCCACGTACCACTGGATTTCTGAAGCGTCTGCATTCAGAAAAGGCGTTGTGAACCCAGAGAGCATCGCTTTGCGAAGGCTGAAATCGGCTCCGGTTTCAAACGGCCCTGGAAGTTTGCCACCTGATATATTACCAAAAGAAAACCCGAGGAATTCTTCAGCGGCTGTCGCAACGTAGGAAAAGTCAAAATCCAATAATGCAGTCACCTGAAGAGTGTTTGCATCAAACAGGATGTTATTCGTTGCTATACCGTGTCAAATTAGGAGACCCTAAAGTACTCAAGGCTCAATTGGAATAGGTTACTTACTAAAGTCTCCGTGAATAAGCACTCTACGAACTTGATCATAGTCCTTCAAAGTTTCGTCGAGTTGTTGACCTATAAATTTGTCGAGTTTTGCTCTTAATCCGTTTTCTTCCCAGCCCACTATGACTGGGTTTTCATCGGCCTCCTGAAGCTTGATCCTAAAGATGGAACGAATAAAGTCCTTGTAGGTTGCAGAGGGCTCTCCTTTAAAAAGAGACATTTGACCGCTAATTACGTTTCCATGTTCATCAAACTTTAAACCTCCGAACATTTCGATTGTTTTCGGGATGTCAAATTGCTGGAGCAAGGCCAGAATATCGGCCATTTGTCCAAGTACAATAGATTTATCTTCCAGAGATAACGTCTCAAAGGTTTTTGCGGGTATGGTTCCAGGCATGTATTGCTGCATAGTGAAGGCTTGACCAGCGTTTGTACCAGCCCAAGAATATACATCTGGAATAATGTGACTATATTTTGTGTTCGCAAGTGCCTGTCGGACTAGCGCCATGAAGGCGACTTCATTTTCAACACGATTGTTGTTATTCAGCCCAGTTCTTGGATCAGAATATGATAGTCGAACAAGGATAGAGGTAGATTGTGCTGGAAATGGAACGGTTCCCGGCTGGACTTTATCAGACTGAAAGGATTTGATGTTTGTTGGTCCAGTGATAGGCGATTCAAGAGTGACATGATAGATGAAATTATTGTACGGAAATGGGCAATCCATTTCATATTCAATGGGATCGATACTATTTGCCTAAATTGAAGTCAGATGATGTCCCGTAGCAAGAAGAAGAATCTGCCCATACCTCTAGAGCATTCAATTGGAGAAGCGACTTGATAAAGTCGATACGTTGGTGATATTGTTCATGGTTCATTTTGAAAGCGCTCGAGCCAAGGCGAAGCCTAAAGTAGGAATTATGTAGCGTCAGTTAAGGCAATGAATAGGTATGATGTTTGCCAGAGACGGGTAAAGAATACTGAGATCAAAGGCCTTTATATATAGAGCACAGAAGAAGCATCAATCGCGTCAGAACGCTACAAAGGTTTAAAGAAAGGCATATAGAGACCAAGAGCAACTCTCTCGGAATACCCGATGCGGTCTAGACGTAGGTGCTAATATGTACACGTAGTTGCACAAAGATGAAAAGTCTGCGTTAATAGGTACATGTCTGGTAGTGGTGTTTTAATCCACACCTGCCATCTGGGGTTGGATCCTTGGCTCCGCAGCGTTGGTATCATCACATATGACTGCCTGCTTGGCGAAATAGATTCGCGTTAAATTATCAATCGTCTTGATTGTTGTATTCCAGAGATGGAACTTAAATCATGTTGAGATACAATATATATATGTGCATTATAGAGCTCACGAGATACCCCATGCCGCAAAATGCGTTTGGTGACTTCAAGCTGAAGATGAATCTTAAGCGCTGTACAACACAAAGCCTCGTTATCGTATCATACCGATCTTATCATGAAGCCATTGCGGGAAAAGCCCGCCAAAGTCGGAAAAAGTCCACTGAACTAAGCTTGCATTTGAATTGTAATTTCGTTATTAGTTACTACACATTGGTATAGCCTCTTGAGATGGCATCGAAGGTACCCTTTTCACGAATCAGTGTTCAACAGCGTGCATATGCTAGCGCTTAGCTAACCTGGTCGCTGTACGAAGTTCTGCGTGATCCTAAGAACAGAGGAGGAAAAGAATACCAAAGCGTTGAATATGCGCACACTTCAAAGCGCCACGCAATTTGAACCAATTACTCCCGTCTTATTGCTCTAGTCTCGTATGACTCTCTTTCAATACACACAGCCAAAATTGCCGCTTATGACAATGCTAACTTTGATGTTGGATTGTGGGAAATGACAATTATCATTCCAGAACATTTCATCAACTACTCATGAGTAAAAAGAGATTAATCGAGGCGGCAGAAGTCAAATGCAATAGATAATTAATGGGAGCGCGTGGGGTTCTGTTTAATACACCAAGCCATGTCACTATGGTGAAGAATCCCCTCTGCCTCCTGTAAGTCTGGCCTTCAGGTCAGTCCCGCTATTTGGACAGTGCTTGTGACATTTGCAAATGGTCGGGAAGATTTGGACTTCACCGCCTGGATCTAAAACCACTTCTTGTTCGCTGCTTCTTTCTCATTTCGGCATAGAATACAATCTTTCCTTACAAGTTCAACCTGATGAAAACTCATTTGCGATATGATCTCTCTTCAAACTTCCACCCCGCATCTCTACAGACCAATAGATTCAACAATATCTTGGCTCGTTTCATCCTCATATGTATATAGAATCAATAGGGAAGTTAGCACATGATCGTTGTCTGAAGGAATGGCCCCCAGAATAAGTTTTTGCATACCTCGTGAGAGCTGCAGTGAAGCATACGGAGATTTCTGCGGGGTATAATATGAATTGCTCCTGTCTCAATATTTCTCAGCTCAATGAACTTTGACTCGAATGCAAATATCCAAGGATAGCTGAGAGCAAAGCTTTGGGGTGATCCATTCCAGTCCAATCGCAACTGCGGTCGAGATCGTCTACCATTGCGGTCAACGAAAAATGAGAATTCAGTGTAATTGAGAAGGAATTCTTCATCTACTCGCTCTATATGAATAGGCCTGGGACCATTCTTGAGAGCGAACTCGAGGGAGGCATCAGTTTCGTCAAGAAGCGTCTGAGTTTCGAGCGTCTCTAATGAGACAACTTCAAACGCTTGACGGCTAGCGAAACAAATTTTCGATTTCAAGAAGTGCACTGAAAATGTTTCTTTGGGGATGTAGAACTCTTTGGACAGTGTAAGGTCATTGTGGCCGCCATCTATTGATTCACCACTGGTTGCCGTATGACTTGCCTCAAATACCTTGACTGTACTTGACAATGAGCCTGACTTAACACACGACACCATGTGCTTTCCTATGCAGACTCCGACCTTGAAGAAGGTACATTTTTTCTGAAGCGTCTTCGGATTTTGTAAGATCGTAAAATCATTGGAATCCGGTTTCACGAGGGGATAAGATTGTAAAATATTATTCGACAATATCAGTAGGAGATTGTACTCTTCCAAAATATGGATCTGAGTAATCTTTTGGACGTCAAGCACTTTCTCGGGGACCGGACCATGCTTCTCACGGTTGGAAAGATAGAGGCCGTTGTCTGTGCCATACAATATTTTCCGTCTGTGATCTACGAACGGCTGTTAATTAATTCACTCCAGGAATTAACATAAGGTCCAATCTTACCCAAAGATACAGCACAATTGATTTTTCTTGAGTCCTTGAAGAAATTGATAGAGACTATGCTGGTATTGAAGTTTTCGGGATAAACTCGCAAACGCTCGCGAGCGGTGCCGATAAGCTCCACCAACTTCTCTTGATCCGCTTCAGAGGAGGCATACAGAGTCAATTGATAACCTGTTTTCCCCAAATGAAGAAAGGTTATGGGCCACGCTTCTTTGCTCACGGTATTCGCGCTGCTAGCCTTTATAAACCTAAAAAACGAGAATCGTCTAAGACGAGATGTGCGCGTATCCGCCTGTTGGGCTTTAGATAGTAATAGAAGTTCAAGAGGGATAGGCCGGCGGTAGATTTCAATCTTTTTACTGTTCTGGTTCCAGCTGATATTAGCGAATGATATAGCATGGTCAAACACTAATACGTTAATATTTGAGGTGTCAGTGAGAGACGCTTTCAATTCGCCCGTATACAATAACTCTCGGCCATCTTCATCAAGTTTCAGATCTGTTATTTCGCTCGTTTGAGATCGAAGCAATTCGCGAATCGTTTCCAGATTGATAGTTGACCTGCTTTCCGCAGGCTCCTCAATGGGTTTTTGAATGCTGTCCTGAATCATGGTCAATTGGGCTGGAACATTCATGGGACAAATAAAAGTTGCCAATGATCAAATAAGAGATACACTAGACTATTATAATTTATCACAATGTCTCCCTATTTGAGTGTTGTTAAGCAACTTCCCGCGGGTTTCAGCAAATAATATCCAAATTTCTGCCTGGAGTACGAAGTCGCGATCAGCACTAATCGCAGGACGTGGCGCAGCGCACTCCCGTAAAAAAAATTCTCGCCCAGCCAGTAGTAAAACTACACTTGTATATAGCAGCGCATGTCCTGCCTTGTTTAGCAGGAGGCATTTGACTGGTTCTGAGTATCTCACAGGTTACGAGTACGAAGTGGCATAAGCAGTAGCAGCAACCAATGCGAGCTCTTTGAGGAACACTGGCAATAAAACTGCCAAGGTCGTCAGCTTTGAGATGACGTTAATACAGTCTCATGGGCGAGTACTCGGGAGGGACAAAGACCTTTAGACCCTCTAACCTTCTTTCAGAGTCACGTATAGATTATTAGCCGCACTCTATCTAGAAAGCGGTATCAACGATCGAAGCAACAGCCGCAACAAGTGGTCCCACATAACAACCGAAGCTGATGTCGAACCTTAATTTGCGTAGGTTGGCCAAAGTAGTGAACACCGTCTCTAGCAATGTTATGAACATCGTTCAGCGTAGCCTAAGGTTGCAATTGACCTACACCACAGCCGCAATATATACTTGATACAAACACTTTCCCTCAATGCCGCGTATTGACTCGCCACGGAATTTGAGGGGCATGGAACACGTTAAACAGCTCACATGCAAAGCTTCCGGATGGTGTATTATGAGGATGAGAAATCCACTGTGCTGAGGAGAGAAAAAAGAGAGCCTACCAAGCAATCAATATCGAAGCTTGACATTAAACCGAATGATGGATGGAGCATAGTATCATCAGTTACAACTATCTGTGGACTGTGAATCGGTGTTGAAGTTCCACAAATCCACTGGTCTACCGGTTGTTGGCCTCCATCGGCTAAGCTAGAAAAGACGCACCGGGAAGAGAGTGGCCTTGATGCGGTGAGATTAGCCCGACGGATAAATCTAGCATGCTCCTCGCAAGGCGTGCAACTGGTCATCATGTCTCCCTTGACGACTAGTAACATATGAAGATGTAAAATGTTTTCTTTTGCATCGCAGCAACGGTCACCTACCAAACCGTTGCCAAACTCTCTGTCATGGCTTGGGCCAGATTGGGCGGGGAAAAGGCCGAAGGAACCATGTAAATTACACGATTAAAGATTACCCCATTTGCCATTGCTTCTTCCTTTTCATGTTCCCATCCCGCCGTCCTACAGGATTTTTATTTCTGTATTTCTTTATCTATCTATCTATTCATTTTTCTTAACGGAAAAAATAGCCGGTACCCATGATTAGATTTTCCGGTCCAGAACTACCATCCATACTTCCTCGTTCTTTCATGCGGAATTGATAGGAGAATTTAGGTGCGATGAATATCGTATCTTTTCTCCTATCCAGTTTGGCATCGTCCAGCGACACAACATGTGAAGGGCGTATTGACGAGATTGCAACGTTAGCCATCTTGGTCTCCGCATTCATCAAATGATAAATAGATATCGAGTCCATCATTCTGTTACCCCATCCAAGGCTATGCTACAGTGCCAGCTGCTAGTATAGCGGTTTATCGAGATATGGAGGCGGCTTCAACATGTTTCCATCCATACGCCACTTGCAAACGCTGGATTCAAGACAAGCGCAAACTTAGGGGGCCAGGCCAATCAGTGGACGCTACATCGGTCCAGGGGTGGGTAAAAGCTCCCCAGTTACGCGCAAAGTGAACTATCTAGGTAAGCTTACCTGGGTAGTCAATTTCATCCGTGTCAACGCTTCACCATAAAGACAGCAGCACGGTTAGATACACGCGATGTTTCCTGGCCTTGTGTTCCCTAGCCTTGTGTTATCTAGCCTACGGGGCCCCTAGATCTGGTGACCTCTTGCCGAGGTGTAGCCCGAACACGCATTAATCCAGCTCTGGCTCCAATTACTCCGCATCCTCCCCCGCCTTGCGCTACAATCATGGCCACAATATTCTTCCATCTCTCGGTAAATCGGCACGCTGGACTGTAGCTTATCAACGCTAACAGGGGTTTGATAATGAAGCTTTTCCCTCCTTGTACGCATTTTGAACCAACCGCCTTGGGACTTTATCAAGAAAGTGGTCTGTTAACGATTATCTACCCCACGTACGATCAACCACGCTGTGGCGGCCACGGAAATATTCAGACTAACAAGGACCGAGTACCTCGTACTTACACGCGACTCAGGTGACGTTACATTCTCGACAAACATGTTGATTATCCCGTGATAGGGAAGTCTCTGGGGAAGAAGCTCCTACTTAGTGTAGATCGGCGTAATCAGGTTGGATTTGATTGACCAGATTGCCAACAGCTTCCCCCCACACAACCGATCAGTTCAGCGATGGTCACATTCGATACGCTAGAGAGAACGATTATTCCTACCTTATTATATATCTATAAGATCCTCAAACTGTAGCTCGTTTTCCATCACTCGGCTTGGCAAACTCCACGTGAAACACAGCATCCAGCAGCCAGCTGTTGGTCGAATACCTTGGCGTTTGGACTCCGATATCACTATGGAGAAGCACGAGGAGGCAGCAGTAGCCGGGCAGGAAGTGAGCCATGGGGGGGAGAAGGGAGAGCTCATTCATATTGATGTAACGCGTGATATTACTCGCGCTGAGCACGAGCTTGGTTTCTGGCAGGCCATGAGACAATATCCCACGGCTACATTCTGGGCCATGTTTTTCAGTATTGCTGTTATCATGTCCGGTTATGATGGTCAAATCATCTTCTCTTTTTACGCTCTCCCAGCATTCCAGAAGCGGTACGGAAATCTCGTCGACGGCTCTTACGAAATCCCTGCCCCGTGGCAGACTGCCCTCGGAATGGGCAACCCAATCGGCCAAGTTCTCGGCGCACTTGCTAGTGGCTATCCAATGGAACGATTCGGCCGAAGATGGACATTGGCTGTGTGCTGTGTATGGTCAATTGGGTTCGTCTTTGTGCAATTCTTTGCCAATTCTCTTCCGATGCTCTGCGCCGGCGAAATTCTAGGCGGTCTAGCTTACGGTTTCTACGTGGTCATTGCTCCGACATACGCGTCGGAAATTTGTCCCCTGGCTCTCCGGGGTCTGCTTACGGCTTTCATCAACTTGGCCTTTGTCATTGGACAGTTCATTGCACAAGGAGTTGCTGCCGGCCTAGAGGGCCGCGAAGATGAGTGGGCATATAAGGCGCCATTTGTATGTACCAGCTCCCACATATTTGCGGAATTTGGCAAAATAATTAATAAAATTAGGCACTGCAATGGCTCTGGCCGTTAGTTATCCTCATCGGCCTACCATTTGCTCCGGAAAGTCCATATTGGCTTGTCCGCCAGGGACGCAAAGAAGATGCCCGTAAAGCGTTGGTGCAATTGTCGTCTTCTAAAAACGCACCAGATATCGACCAGGTGCTGCTTGGAGTTGAGCAGACAGATCTTTTGGAACAAGAATTTGAAGCAACAACGAGCTACCTGGATTTGTTCAAGGGTGTCAACCGCGTACGAACAGAGATTACCATCATGGTATATCTGATCCAAGTCATTGCGGGTAATCCGCTTATTGGCTATGCCAACTACTTTTTTGAACAAGCAGGTCTCAATCCTGCAGAAGCATTCAACAGTTAGTATCTTAGCCATCAAAACACATGCAACGGCTAACGGTTAATAGTGGGTGTTGGCAACACCGCCTTGGGATTCGTCGGCACCATTACATCCTGGTTTCTACTCAACTACGTGAGAAATCCAAAGTCCTAGATAGAACGTACGCATACTGACCATAATAGTTCAAACTCGGTCGCCGAACAATCTATAACTCCGGCATGTGGGTGATGACGTTGCTTCTCTTCATCATCGGCTTCCTCAGCATTCCATCTCACAATACAGGTGCAATCTGGGCGATGGCCAGTTGCATGGATGTGTAAGTTGAGCATCTTCTTTTGTCGTTGCATTTTTTTAGACCTCCACACTAACTCTAAATTTCCTTGTAAAGGTGGACTTTTATTTATCAGATGACCGTCGGGCCTATATGCTTTGTTGTCATTTCCGAGATATCTTCTACACGATTGCGGACAAAGTCAATCGCGGTTTCTACTGCTGTTCAATCATTCTTCAACATTATTAGCACAATCGCCATGCCGTATATGCTCAATAGTGACCAGGCCAACTGGGGAGGTAAGGCGGGCTTTTTGTTCGGAGGGTTCAGTTTCTTCTGCACTATCTGGTGTCATTTCAGGCTGCCTGAGAGTCAAGGAAGGACATTTGAGGAGCTTGATATTCTTTTCCAGAGAAGAGTGCCACTAAGGCAGTTCAAGACTTATGACCTTTTGGAAGAGGTTGAAGGAGAAAAGACTACGACAGCATAGTACCTAATAAAGGAAAGAAATTAATATTTCTACCACTCGTTCGCGGCGAAGCCAGTTTCCACAGCATGAGAATAATTATTTAATAGGGTTACACCTTTAATAAAAAGAATAATTTTCATTTGCTGCTCTCCATGGCTTTCTATTTATTCCAAGAATGGAAGACTGGAGGAAAGAGAGGTCCAGACACTCGACAAAACTAGATGCTAGTCGAGAGTAAAGCTTGAACGGCATAATAAGTTACCTAAGCTAGATATTTCCCTGGAGTAGTAGGATCTCTCGTCTTTATACAGCATCAGTTAAGCTTTTCTGTGCACAATTTTGTTTTCTTTAGCTTAAAGATGTATCAACCCATCTCGATGTTCCTATAGGGTGATCTTTTAAAACTTCGCCGGCCATATAGTTGTGAACTTTTGTCGTCAGTGTATCTTATAGATTTCTGTGAATGTATAATGAACATACCATAAGCCTCTCCGACTACCTTGAAGCAGCTCCCACTAGGTCGAATGACTATTGGCAAATTGCAGCCAACGATGATTGAGACTACATCCCCAACTTGTGTTTTTGATGGCCCAATGCAAAAATGGCCGTCACTTGTAACAAAAAGACGTCGCAGTCGCATGACATTTTCGATGACTTGACCCTCAGTCCGCAAAGTATTTGGATCGATGAACGCCCCTGCTGTAAGAATTCTTCTCAATTTTTTATCATCGACGGCGCTTTCTGGCTGTAAAGGTTCCGCATGATGTAGTTTATCTAGGATAGAGTGCGCACATTGGATAATACTTTCCGCACTCGGAACACTTCCAAGGTCTGCCGAAACCTCAGTCACAGTATCCAGATGCAAGGCATGAACGTTTAAAATGTTGAAATTTTCGGAGAAGCTGATTTGAGGCTCTAGTTGACAAGATGCAGAGTACCCATGGCCATGTAAATACAAAGCATCTGTAGAGCCTATGAAATAGCACTGTATGCGCATCAAAGAAGCATTAACGAAGAGTGTTGGTCGATGTTCATTTGCTTTTCGTCTCCAGTCGGGAACCCACGAGGGCAAACTTTCTTTATGGTTTGGGCCAGATGCAGCAAGTAGAAGGTCTAATGATTTCTCCTTCATCATGATGAAAGAAGCGGCCTCCCGATATACTTGCTCAATAGTTTTCCGATAGTCGACATCAGGCAAAGTATCGTTGTATTCTTTTCCAACAAGACCTAAGACAGCGAAGACTTTGTCCCTTGGATCAGTAGCATCTCTGTCCCAAATGTTCCATAGGAGATCTGAGAGTTTGCTACCCAAAAGTCTCTTCTGAGAGATATGGATCGCCAACCCATATCGCCGCTTTAACGAGGCCCAAATATTCCATCTCTTCGTACCTTTTACCAGACAGCCCATATCGTCCCACCCTTCTTGGTACGTCATGGCCTTTTCAATTGTTTTCCACTTCAGTGTTGAGCCGCCACATTGGAGTATAGCTTCCCTTGCCTGCCAAATCTCCTGCACTACCCAAGTGCGTGACCACCACGATCTCGCAAGTAGATTGTCAACAGCCTTCCAATCTTCTTGTCGAGCATTATTGAAGAATGGATAATATACACATTCATACAAAACTGGCGCAGCTGAGATAATGTGCCCACTCTGCTTGCTGTTGAGTATGAGCGTATTCCACATATCACTCGTCGTCGTGTTTTTCATCTGTTGCTTTTCTTCTTCACTCAATTCAAGAGAGTATGGTTGCCATGCATCTTCGATAGATTCACCATCACCCGAAACCCCTATTTCCTCGGTAGGTCTGATATATTTTCCTTCGCCACATTCAGAGCTTGTGTCGCTTCCCTGTCGGGTTTCACCTATCCAAGTATGCCGCAGCTGATACTTCTGATGCATGGCCATTTCTTTTAGGAACGACAGCGCACGGTCGCTGTCCTGCGTCTTTTCTCCAATCCATGCTACCACTCGCACGGCACCGCGATAAATATCGGGCATAATAGCCACTTGCGCATTGCGCTCATCTTTGTTCCTTTGGTTGATGCAAACTCTATCAATCCACATAATCCGGGGTATATCTGGTCTTCGCAATCTGCGCAAAGCTTGCTCTAGGGTGTCTGAAATATCGAAGCGTTGTCCATTCAAAGACAAACTGGGACAAACTTCATCTAGGGCATCTGGGGCACCCCATGCATACGAAAGTGCCTCATAGTCTGGACATTGATCCAGGGGAAACTCCGAAATGGTGCACAGTAAAGGTGCATCATATTCTCCCGGAGGAAGCGTTAGGAGACGTATGTGCCTTGTAGTTTCAAGGTCCATAAACATATATTGTTGAGCCATTGCGAGGATCACGGTAGTTGCACGCTACAGGCATGGCGCAGGCTGACGCTCGCCAGAGGAAAAGCTGCTCAAACACTCGTGAGAAAATGATTAGTCATGATCTGTCCAGCCTGGCTTGTCTCCCGTCGTTTATTTTTAGGTATTCATATGACTTATACCCCTGTACATGAATCCAAGTGGTTTGTGGAAAATCGAGTACTGCGTACCTTAGAAATGCTATGAAGATGTTGTTTTATGTCTGACATTAGTAGCATGATATACGTTCAAATCAGACCGCAACTTAAATGAGAATAAAGTTGACCATTTGCCCGTAGGATTCATCCTGATTCCCACGCAGTGTGGGAAGGTGGAAGGGATTGTTTACCCTGCACTTCAGCAGTTAATTTAGCCAAATAGTATTATGCGGAAAAAAGCTTATAACGACTTCAAAGTGACTAAGAGTGAAATAATCAGAGGGTGGGTGGGTGGTGGTCCTTTTTTTTTTAAAAAAAAAAAAAAAAGGAACAACGGTTGGTTGATCATAGATTGGCTGTACACCAAGTAAGGAGTCGTTGTTAAGTATCAAGCCACAGTCACTATTCTTTTCAGCAACAACACAGAGAAATAATGTACGTCGATATAATGAGAAATCTATTATGGAATGTATGTCTATCTATACGCAAAGCTTTAGAAGCTACCGGTTTCCCGCACTCAACGATGTGCAGGATATTCATTCTTCTTCAAATCAAGGCTAGCACCAATGTGACACACGCCAAGATTCTCATTAGCGATAAAGGTGCAATGCTTGCTGTATCTTCAAAGTCCCTGCTGTCTCTCTGAACTTCACTGGCTTGGATGCATGCAATGCTTCCTGGTTGGCCGGCAGAGCCCCTTGGATGTGCGTTATCACTGCCAGCTTGGGCGAATCCTGTGACCACGACCCAGATTTGTCGGATGGCGCTGTCGTAGGCGGTAAAATTTCCAAGTTCGTGACTTCCATCGCCAAATCGTAGCTGAAGCGATGTGCTGTCACTGCTATTGCTTTTGATGGGACGTGCTGTATCATGGTGAGTAAAAGAGTTCTTGAAAAGAGTAGTGAGTTGAAAATACCAATTGTTAATCCAAACCCTTCTCCATCTGACAAGCCAAGCTCATCAGTGCAACTCGGAGGCAAAGTGTTATTTTGGCACTGTCCGCCTGCTTCAAGTGACTCTTGGAGATCACTCCAGCAGTTGTCGGATAGTATCCCATCACAGCTTCCCTGGCTCGGAGCGGATTCGGATCCCATCAACTTTGAGCTGCTGTAAGCAGTACGGCAGAGAAACCACGATGGATCGGCTGACCCAATTAAACCTTGAGGAGCTGTCCACTCGATCTGGGTTCCAGTAACAAATTGACCACCAGCTGTATTCCCCCCTGGTATATCGCTGGACACTGATATCGATACTGTCCAGTTATCGCTTCTCTCCCCTGGATACTTAGCGGTAACGTTGTATCCCGGGATGCTTGCCGTTCCAGTTGCGTTTGCATTGCGCATTCCCAGCTGCCAATCGCTATTGGAGATGCCTTGTGCTTCACCAAATGCCTGCGCATAGACAAGCTGACATGATAGAGGTATACTAATGAAAATAATCCTTTTCATTGTTGAATCGGTATAGGCACGATGTTTAATTGACAGTTGTTGTTAGATGCTGAAGACATACACGAAACATAAGGGTTGTTCAACCGCTTTATACTTGAGCGTAGTGATCAATAATTTGATGCGACTCCACATACTAAGCCTTGATCGTCGCATTTTGGCTACGCTTCAACTGCATTTTTCTTTGGTTACGATTCATGTTTTAAACAACTGACAACTGTTGCTTACGCCAAGAACAAACTATGCTTGTTTTTAAGCTATAATCTCATAGGCTGTTGCACATCTTCGCCATCTACATTAGTGCACTGGTTCTTGATGTTCATTTCGAATTCCAGTTTTGTTAAAAAGAATAAGCGTAGTGACGTAGGGATCAGCTTTCATCAGTGGATCTCAGGCTCTACTGTACTCACATGTCTTGCAATTGATGCGCAGAGGCATCTGTTAGCTGTAGCATAATCTCGCCCTATAAATAGTTAAGAAGACAAATTATTACAAAATGACTAGTAAGTTGACACTCATAGTGATCTCAATAAATAAGAGTGTAGCACAAATATAACAACTCTAACCTTAGTAATACAAATGATGCTGCGGTGCTGAGAGTTATATATGGACAGGGATGAAATGTTGTAAACGTAATGATATGCACCCCTTGAGTTAACGGCAAAGGAGCAAGAAACATGCTACGCGTATTCTAAAATGCAGAGTGTAGATCAGATATTAAGATGCTTTGTAATTCTTTACTCTTTATATTTACTCTTCAGTCTATGCTTTTACTAAAGTCAATTGTGGCGTCATAGCTTACTGACTGCAAAGGGCATCTCGACAGAATCTGAGGTTTTGTGGGACTATCCAGAAACTCGGGGCATAATGATTAACTTTCTCATAAAGTTGACTCTATTATCTCAGATGCATATTAGACTTATACATATGGATTATATACCAACTAGTAATCCAAATCACTCCATAGTTGTGCTGTAATTTCACTGGGAGAATGGAAGGGTGTATGCAGAACCGTGAGTGTCATGGCTCCGGAGCAATTACAATACTAATTGATAGATTCTGAGACTTGTGCATGCTCAGTTAATAATTTCTCTGCGCCGAGCGAGTAGGAGTTTCTCGCTATTTTTTTTATCTTGTAAACTAATAACGGTGTGGTCGAGCCTACCTGTGCAGTACAGAGCTTAGCTTTGTATATAATGGCTTTCCAAGCAAATGATCCAATTCAGTATGCTGCGAGGTAACCAAGATTGACTGACTAATGCTGCGTCAGTTCTTAATTCAGCTCTCTCATCCAAGAAAAGGGAGATCATACGGAGTACTTGTGAATAACAACATCACGTATGGGGCATAGCAATGAAATGGCGCAAGACAAGCCTATCTAGGAAGCTCTAAGAATCGAGTGGCGCCATTACCAAGAGGTTAACGAGATGTTTTCGTTGACTTCACAACGAAAGACCGGCATGTACGGAGTACAGTACAGCGTTAATCGCGAGTCATGATTGGTTTGGAAACCAATCGGAAGCATGAATACGAATTTCCCTTCTCAACATTCTGGGCAACACATATGCTCCATTCGGTGTTCCACTTATTCCATAGCTAATTGATCGAGCTGCTAATTTGGGTTGTAGCGACTTGCCGCTCTTGGAAATTTTTGAAACAGATCAAAGGTTGATGCACACAAAGATTGCGCTAGTTATATACATAGGGGAATACGAAGCGCTTCGCATGAAAACCTCCGTGCCAATGTTGACATGTACATTGTTTCCCCAAGCCGGCGTTCTCCGTGAAATATCAGGCAGCAGCAGTAGCAGACATTTGTAAACTATTTCACATACTCACTATATTTAACGGATAGGGGCTCTCTATTCGTCTAATAATAGCATTTTACCCCGATCTGGGCATAAGAACCACGCGCTTGGCAGATCATAAGGCAGAGCTGGTACCGTATATCCGGAGGACGCTTTTAACCGCAGCAAAATCAGGGTAGGGAGGGGAATAATAGGTTGTACAAGTGCAGAGAGAGTAGGCTGTGCTAAACCCCCTTTTTAGATTAGTAGTCGCGCGGATTACCGAGTACAGCGGCTCAAGACGTCAGATGTGATGGCCGTGATCCACAGAGCTCCTACAGCTGTAGATATTCCCCGATCCTGGACCTGAGATTGGTCCACCCTGCATGCTACAGCGGACGACAGCCCTGGGAACTTGGGCGGGGGGAGCGGACTGCCGCTCGTAGCGATTGCCTGGCGATGTAGCAGTTGGCCGCACTGACAGCTGGTTGATTATCATGCGTCAAGGACTGTTAAAATTGGCAACCCCCTTGAGTAGGAGCTAGCACCTCCAGTAGCACCTCTGGTGGGCACAAGTTGCATGCGAGTGAGAAATGGTGCCGAATTAGAGGACAAGATCCACTCAATTTTCAGGCTATCTGCTACAGTAAGCATAATCAGATTCTTATTCCGGCTAGCACGGCTTGGACGAGTTGCGAATTAATAGGGATGTGGCGCGAATCGGGCCGGCGTGGTGTTTTGGTACAGACACCAGGACCGGCAATTTTAATGCAATACCGCATCATACAGCGTAAACAGATACGTACGGTAGGTACCAGGCCATCATGAATAGTCCTCGTGGCATGTACTCCGAATGTTTACCACGAAACAGTCAAGCTTGTAAATAAGGCTCAATAAGGCTCAATTTAAGTCTGTATATAAGTCTGTATGTTTCCTGACAAGTAGGACGAAGTTTCTATTATCATCACCGACAACTCTTGGACAATTCCTACAGCTACCATCAAGATGAAGTACTCCATCGTTGCTCCGGCTATTCTCGCCGGCACCGCCTTTGCCTGGCTGCCTCAAGACCGCGACCTGAAGGCCTTCAACCAGACCGCTCGTTTTGAGCAGCTCGGCAAGCGCTTTGAGCCTGCCCTTGCTTCTGGTATCACCAAGATCCGTGGTGTCAACTTCGGTGGTAAGTGAATGTCCTATTTTCTGTAAGATGAAGAAAGCCAGGCTGATAGATTGATTAAGGATGGCTTATCAGCGAGCCATGGATGATGTCCAATGAGTGGAACAACAACATGGGCTGCAACGGTGCCGCCTCTGAGTTCGATTGCATGCGCAACAACTACATGGGCAGCAAGCGTGCGACCGGAAACACCAAGTTCCAGAACCACTACAGGGACTGGATTAACCCTGCCACCGTTCAGTCTGTTCACGATGTCGGCTTGAACACTATCCGTATCCCCATCGGCTACTGGTCCTACAACGCCATTGTCGACACGGCTAGCGAGCCATTCGCCGATGGCAACCTCCAGCTTCCGTACCTTGATGCTGTTGTTCAGAAGGCCGCTGATCTCGGAATCTACGTCATCATTGACCTTCACGGTGCCCCTGGTGGTCAGCAGCAGGACGCCTTCACCGGCCAGAACCCCAACCCCGCGGGTTTCTACAACTCGTACGACTATGGCCGTGCTGAGAAGTGGCTGTCTTGGATGACAAACCGCATTCACACCAACCCTGCTTACTCGACTGTTGGTATGATTGAGGTTCTCAACGAGCCTGTCTCTAGACACGATGGAGGTGGTCGCTACCCTGCTCCTGGCCAGGACCCAAGCATGGTCCAGACCTACTACCCCGGCGCCCTCAAGGCTGTGCGTGATGCCGAGGCTGCGCTGAACGTCCCAAGCAACAAGAAGCTGCACGTGCAGTTCATGTCTAGCAAGTGGGATTCTGGTGATCCTCGCAGCAATGCCGCCGTCAAGAACGACCCCATGGTTGGATTTGACGACCACAACTACATTGGCTTTGCCCTCCAGAACACTGGCGACCAGTACTCTCTCATGCACAGTGCCTGCACTGACTCTCGTGTCGTCAACGGCCAGGACTTTGCTATCACTGGCGAGTGGAGCATGACTTCTGGTGCCGACTGGCATGACGGAAACTTCTTCACCAAGTTCTTCACAGCTCAGCAGCAGCTGTATGAGTCCCCCGGAATGGACGGATGGATCTACTGGACCTGGAAGACCGAACTGAACGACCCCCGATGGACCTACTCTTATGCTACCTACCTCAACTACATCCCAACTAACGCCGCTGCCCTACAGCAGAACGTTTACCAGGACGTCTGCGCTGGATTCAGGTAAATCACGAGTGATTGCTCAACGACCAGCATCACTTATTACATACCACTTCAAACTTGTATATTTTCTCGATGGACATACTTTTATTAGACCTGAACACTACCTAGCCAACTTTAATTTACATATAATGTGTTCTCAGTATCTATCATCCTATTGTCATATTACGAACTTCGTCACATGAATAAATGAGCTAAACATCCTTCTAAGGGGTTAAAAGTAGTACACTGAATGATACGCAACGAAACTGGCATTTTCTCCAAGCAACTGCGTGATCATCATATCGAGACTTGTAATGCTTCTACTTGGTAATGATGCAATGCTCTTTCATATGCGGTCAATATGTACGCGAGATATTCTTCCATTCTTCAATGTCACAAAACAAAGGATAGGGAACTCAATTTGACCTGAGGGATTCCTTGCACTCTCGTTTGTGTGGCATCGACATGTACGCACACAGGCTGCCCATGTATTATTGCAAGTAATTTTCTGCAGCCCGTTAATGAATGAGTAAAATTGAATACCACTATGAATATAAATGAGTCAATATGAATGTAGATGATTCAATGTGAACATTGTTGATATGGAATCATTATCACTAGTATTGGTGTACGAGTAAGACCACTGTAGTAGTGATTTGGGTCGAGTTAGTTCAGCCACTGTAGTATCTAATTTCACGGCCCGATTTGTTGCTCTCTATAACGCCTGTTCCCTGTTCCTTGACGGACGCTGGCTGCCCAGCTCATTTACGACGTGCTCTCATATGGAAGGTCCCATCAGTATCTCTTTTCAGCTCCCCTTAACATACTTTTCTTGCATCACTAGATGCTCCTTCTTGTTTTTGGCATGCTCGGCTTTTTTTTTCGTTTGCAGAAGCATCCCAAGGCTGACAAGACGTTACAATATAAGTTCTTGATACTGGCCCATGCATATGCATCCCTTCGCAATCTCACCCTGGCATTTGTACTAAAGCCAACGACTTCATTTACAACATTATGCAGCGGCCTGTTGCTGCTTAATGACTATTGGGCTGGCTGTGACCTAGATCAATTATGCGCGAGCGTTTTCTTGAATCACGTTCGTCTCAGTGACACGCTACCAAACCCGTAGGATGGTAGGCCATCAACCATTTAGAATATATATATTCTATTAACTTCTATCCTGTAGTAAAGGTCAATAATTGCTTGAGCTGATAGCGCAAGTTTGGAAAGGTTGGATGCAGCCTATCCAGCCCTAGACATTCAAGCTCTGCATAAATCAACAGCGATATGCCCATGGTAGTATCCCTGCATAATCCGCACCCCAGAGGTAAACTAGGGAGCATGAAACATCGCAGAACTTCCGTCCTTTGAGTCCATATATTGCGCCACGCTCTAAGGCGAATGCAAAGTCTGAGCAAGCCCGAACCGGACATTTTCTATGTCCCAAACTGTATAATAGTACTTTAGCAAGCTGCCACCAATTACCCACAAGCTTTTCGCTTCATCATCACCACTACTGTTGATAAGCGTCTGGCAGATCTCTGGCTGGTCTGAGATTGGCCCAACGCTGAGCTCCTGGGAAGGAATTGTATAATTGCGGCCTCCAATAATGAAAGAAATTGACGACTTGATATCCTTCAGCTTTGAACAAGGTATCCCGTATGTTCCCGCTGTATCGACGGGCTTAATATCCGGAGAAATCATTGCATAAATCTCCTCAGCATCATTTTTTGGAGCAACAATATTCGCTGTGCCGGAATCGTAGATGGCATAGTTAGAGGACACATTGGTGATCGTATTGTCAACATAGACTTTTTCGAAAGTCCCGTTGAATTGCCCCGTCGCTGGAAACACCGGGATGTAGTTGATCTCGCTGACCAACTTTGAGCTATCCACGCCGCCGAGGCTGATTTCCGCATGCCCTACGGACTGCGGCGTCAAGTAGAGACCATAAACAGCTTGAGGGATCTGTCCACTGCCATTTACGCCGCCGATAAATGTATGTGGGCCAGTGGTCAGGCCGGATGAAAATCCCATACCCACGATTCCGTCAAACGGATCAACGCCAAGCGCGGCCGACTGGTTTGTAATAAGACCAAACTGGAAGTCTTGGAGTTGGAGACCTGCGACAGAAATCACATCTCGCGAGATCACACCTTCAATCTCGACATTGCCCGAAGCTGCGACGCCGGTTCCTGTAGAATATGAGATTCGGAATGAACCATTAAGGGAAGTAAACGTCTCCGATTTTTCCGGGGCGAATCGATGTTGCAGTCCGGTGCATCCAGGGTTTGCGTCGCATTGTGTGGATGGAATCACGACATCCGATGAGCCGGTATCAAACACTACAGTACTATAGAGAGAAATTGGAATCAGCAAACATGAATTGTGTTGGCAATTGTAAAGGATATAATTACAGAGTTTGCGGCGGCGTCCCAACATTTAGTTCCCCGTACCACTTTATACCATTGATTAGCTTCAAATGTTGCCCGGAGATACCCTAAACTTGCCTGCAAATCTGTACCGCTATACCAATTACTCAGCGGCTCCGAGATGTTGGGCGTTTGCCGCTTTCGCCGCTGATAACTCTCGGCCTGCCGCACTCGAGCCTTTAGCGGCAATATGGCTGGAGAGCGGAAGTTTCCACTCTGTGACAAAGCTCCGGTGGGGAGCAGAGTCATGGCCAAGAGAATTGCGGAGAGAGAGCCCCTCATGGTTGATTGAGGCGAAGAATGTGACAGTTTTCGGATACTTTGTTGAGTCGGAAACTAGATCTCCTGTGGCGTTAATTACTTGATGAGGACATGTCAAGTTAAAATACTTCTTGATGTCAACATAGCCGGTCGAATTGGCTAACTCCCTGCTTCGTAACCCAGGACATTAATGCTGGCTCGCGTCACTGCCACTGCGACATATTGTTGATCAGCTTACTCCAATTGCATTATTATTAATCACTAGAGGCAATAGTTGACACCCGTCCAATCTTTTGAATATATATATAGACGATTCCGTTGGCGGTTTTTTTTTTACTAGCTTTTGCCTAAACTGCATCTTTCATTCTTTGTGCATTTCCCCAAACTGTAAACATCCTCTTTTCTGCCTTCGTCGTCATGTCGACTCCTGTCCTCCATTACTTTAGCTTGGGAAACCTCGGCCGTGGGGAAATTGTCCGGTAATTGTGCCTGGTGCACAGCCCAGAGATTACGAATGCTGATCCATGAACCAGGTTGTTCTTGAGAGAGCTGAACATCGAATACGAGAACAAGTTCTATGTCTACGACGATACATGGCCATCCATCAACAAGGCTACAGGCGTTAGTTTGACCGGCACACTACCCATCTTGGAAATTGATGGGCAGAGGCTGTATCAGGTACGCGTCACATTGCGCCCGCGGTCGCTTTGGACCTGACCACTGCTCGCTTGGTCAACTGTGTTTAACAATTATCTCCAGCATCTCGCCATCCTTCGGTATCTCTCCCGCCGTGCCGGCGCTTACGATGGCGAGTCAAACTACGAAAAGTATCTTGTCGATGCCGTAGCTGACATCTACAATGATTGGCGGGTAAGTACAATCACTCGTGCCGCTGAAACCGGCTGACCCTCCATCATCTACCTTCCCACCACTCGTATCATTCCATGGATGAATTGTCTCCGCTGACCACAGTGCTAGACTGGCTGGGTTTCCCAATTGACCGCCAAGGCCTCGGATTACCAGGACACTCATGTCAAGAAGTTCCAAGATCTCTTCACCGATTTCTACTCTCGGGATGCCAGTGGCCCATATCTTTTGGGCAACAAGCCGAGCTATGTCGACTTTGCTGTCTTCCAGGCCCTCGACAACGATGAGGCCATTGGTCACGGTCCTGTAAGTCACGCTTTACGATTTCCTTTCTTACTCCATCTTTGGTGTCTTGTACTCTGTACAAAACTCACTTATCCGAATCTGTTTCACTAATGCGGACAACATCAACAGGACGCATTGTCAGAGCCATTGAAGAAATTGCGAGAGGCCATCCTTGTCCGCCCTAATGTCCAGGGTTATTTGGCTGAGCGAGCAGCGGCAAAGTAAGCCGTAAAGTCACTAAGACAAAAGGTTCTGCCCATCCTACCGCTTCCAAGTATGACCGATCAACCGGACCGGAGACTATATTTGGATCTGTGTATTAAACGGCTTTGTCTTTTCTTTGTTCTTTTTGTTTGTTGGATTCGTAGAGATTGTGCATTTCGGCTGATACATTTGTCCATGGCAATAAACGTCAAATAGAATAGCATGAGTCCATAGCGCTGACGGTACCACCTGATGATACCACTTCCGCAGTCATCCAGCGGTGAATGGGTTGGTCCTCTGCACTCATTTTCACCTGCTGCACGAGATTATCTAGCATGGCATTATACAGATAGAATATAGGCTTTGCGCATTAACTGCAAATACACATGCCCAAGTTGGGCTGCTGATGGACCATTCTCTACGTACGCTGCGCTTAGAGTGAGCTGAAAGAATGCGCAATCTAACGCTCATATCTAGGCGGCATCTCCTGTAAGATGGATGGATTCCATTTGATGTTAACTGAACCTACGTCTGAGCTGCAGACAGCCACTAATTCTCGGTTTCTCTAGGAGAGATGTCAGCTATGCCTTTGGTGACGACATGTATATGTATTCACGCCAATTTGCAACTTCGCGATTCACTATTCAGAATGGTGAAATCGTGTCTGCGATTTATCACGGATTATTGATGTGGATTTGAAGATTGTGGCAATAATTGAACTTCTTCTTACGCTGGGCGCAGCCTTTCAAGTATTATGCTTGAAGAAATGCTACGACCTTGGTGTTACTGCAAGAGCAAGATACGGTGCACTTTAGTTAATCAACAGGCATGTATGACGGAAACCTCATCATCCTTACGTTGCAGGCACAAACCACCAATATGCTATATGATGAACCAATTCATTTATTCATTAACATTGGCAGAACATGCCAGTGTATGTAACTCACGGAAATATGTTGGATAGTTGATAAGAATCATGAATTTGTGAAGCATTCCCATGTTATAGGGTATGATTTGACTTTAGAGACAGTACATGCACCTCTTTTGTAATACAGTTTTAGCGTATCGTCTTAGCCACCTGAGACCCAGAATAGAGAATGACGTTCGGCCAGGTTTTACAAAATTGAGACTTGCCTCGGCAAAGATAGATATATTCAATTCAATGAAAAGAACAACTCTCTAGGTATATGCTTCTGATCAAATCATTGGCATATAAGACAAATCGTCTGTAAAGTATAAAAGTTGAACTTTTACCCGGAATCGGAACCGGAACCGGAACCGGAATCATCTCTCTCGATCTCTCTTCTTGTAGATTACTCAGAAGCAATGACCCTCTTCCCCGCATTATCCGCCTCACGGCCCTCACCTATTGCCCCTCATGCTATGACGAGCCAGTCATGAGAAGCGTATTTGCCGACATCATTCATACAACAGGCTTCAGAATACCGGTGCTCCTCGAATTTTCCCCTATTGCAGACGTATAAGTAGCGCTCTTGCACCTGCTCTGTTTTTGCTTTTAGATGGATTGAATAGAGTCGTTGCTTCCCTTGGACAAAAGCGAGATTGTAGGAGGTGAAGGGACATAAAAGAAGCTATTTCCTACTAGGTATCGCCAAGAAAAATCGCTTTGCAGCTAGACATGGCGTATCAAATTTTGGGTATAGCAATTATTGCTGCCGTCTTTGTTGTTCTCAAGATACTCAATGCCACCGATACACCGAAAGTCAAAGGCATCCCTGAGATTCCCGGTATCCCCCTCTTTGGCAACCTACTCCAGCTGGGCGTTGATCACGCTCGAGTCGCGAAGAAATGGGCATCCAAATATGGACCTGTCTTTCAGGCTCGCCTCGGAAATAGGGTATATTCTTTCTTTCTTTTTGCACTATAGATTGAGAGAACAAAGCGCTGACCAGGTTCCAAGCGAATTGTCTTCGTCAATTCTTATGACGCAGTGAAGCATTTCTGGATCACCCATCAGTCATCTCTCATTTCTCGCCCAACCTTTCATACATTTCATTCTGTCGTCTCCTCATCCCAAGGTTTTACAATCGGTACTTCTCCCTGGGATGAATCTTGCAAACGACGCCGCAAGGCAGCCGCCACGGCATTGAACCGCCCTGCCGTTCAGTCCTACATGCCCATCCTTGATCTTGAATCAACCATGAGCATTAAAGAGCTGCTAAACGACTGCATGGGAGGCTCACAAGATGTGGACCCCAGTCCGTACATGTCACGGTTTGCGCTCAACACGTCACTGACCTTGAACTACGGATTCCGCATCGAGGGCAATGTCACCAGCGAGCTTCTGACGGAAATAACACATGTGGAGCGTGAAATCTCTAATTTCAGATCCACAAGCAATAACTGGCAAGATTATATACCACTGATGCGCATGTTTGGCAAAACAAACACCAAAGCGGAAGAGTATCGCCTGCGACGTGACAAATACCTGGGTGATATGCTTAATGATTTGAAGGAGAGAATCGCACAAGGTACCGACAAGCCATGCATTACGGGAAATATTCTCAAAGATCCAGAAGCAAAGCTTAATGAAGGTCAGTATCTTTTTCCCTAAGCGTTTTGCTGCCATCTACCAATGAATGTTGTTAATACTAAGTTGAATGATACTGCAGCCGAACTCAAGTCCATTTGCTTGACAATGGTGTCTGCCGGTTTAGATACAGTACCTGGAAACATCATTATGGGCATGGCGTATCTTTCTACCGAACATGGTCAGAGTATCCAGGCCAAAGCCCTCGAAGCTATCCAAGAAGTTTATCCCAATGGAGATGCCTGGGAAAAATGTCTTGTTGAGGAAAAGGTACCCTATATCACCGCTCTCGTCAAGGAGACCCTTCGGTTTTGGACTGTCATTCCAATTTGCCTCCCCCGCGTCAACATCAAGGATATCCCCTACGAGGGTGCTATCGTACCCGCCGGAACGACTTTCTTCATGGTCAGTAATGTTGACTCACAATCACAGCCGCTGTGATGTATCCGAGCTGAATTATGAGATGCTAACAATTTATTCAGAATGCATACGCAGCCGATTATGACGATAATCGATTCAAACTTCCAGATCAATTCCTCCCTGAGCGGTTCTTAGAGGACAAAGAGATTGGTACACCTCACTACGCATATGGAGCGGGATCTCGAATGTGCGCGGGATCTCACCTCGCCAACCGAGAGCTATATACGGCATATATTCGTCTCATTACGAGCTTTCAGATAACCCCCACGAAAGATTCCACTGAAGCCCCAGTCATTCACCCTATCGATTGCAATGGCACACCCACCTCATTAACAACTGATCCAAAACCATTCAAGATTGGGCTGAAGCCGCGAGATGAAGCCAAGACTAGACAATGGATCGCCGAGGCAGAAGAAAGGACCAAACATCTGTAAATTATATCTAATCTATTTTTGAGTTCAGTAGATGGTCTTTGTAATATTATTTGTATTGGTAACATTATGGTAGAAAAGATTATCCAGATTGCAACAATGGTACTATTGTCTTTTCCAAGTCTATCCAAGTCTATTAACTTTTGCCTGAGTGTGACCTGCGCCGAAACCATCACATATACTGTACTCTAAAATTTATACAACAGCCAGAAAAGACCTGTTGATGCAAAATCGAGCGCCCAAGATGAAGACTCCGGAAGCAAGCGCAAGTGCGCCAGCATAAAACATGGCCGGTCTATATGCGTGCAAACCGCCATCGACACCCCCGAAGCCCTCTAGAATGTAGCCTGCAATTGGAGCCCCCTATAGGCAAGATGATTATTAGTCTTCAATCCATACGAAGGGTAAGAATGTTCGTTCGAGCCGCTTACCATGAGATAACCACCAACCCAGCCAGTCACCACCATGCTCATAGCAACAGCCACTCTGGCACTCCCAAAAACTTTGCTAATGGCAGTCGGCATCGTGGAGAAGAAAGCCCCATTTGCAGCGCCGTTTATAATGACAAAGGCGATCAGTGGCCCCAGCGTTGTGGACGTTGGCCAAATTGCCAACATAGTGACAGCGGTCAAGACCAGAGACGCGAGTACGGTGTTGATGGAACCGACTTTATCGGACGCAAAGCCAGATATGATACGGCCAGCCGCGGAAGATAGACTGAAACCTGCAACCAAGCCAGCACCGGCGTTTGTAGAGAAGCCCAGTGATCTCATGTATAATGGGATAAAAAATGGTGGAACAAACAAGGGAAAGGTCCCAATTGCACTCCCTACGAAAATAAGCACAAATGTGGGAGATTTGAACAATTTCCTAATTGAGAGAAACAAAATGTGTTTTGATCAGTGAAATGATCCCAAGCTGCACGATTGTCGGCATGGTTTTTCACTTCTTCTTGACTTACCACTCAATAAACTGCCGCCTCTCGACCGGGATCCTCTCTTTCATGAGCCACGCAGCCGGAAGACCCGTCGAAAGGGTCATGAGGCCAAGGATGCGATATGCCCACGCAACACCTAGCTTTTGGATCAACGAATCCAACGCAAAGCTGATTGCAGCACCTCCGAAACCGCTTCCGGCGAACATGAAGCCATTGGCCAGCCCTCGTCTGGTGCTGAAATATTGTGATGGGACCGTTGAAATGACCTGGCTCGTATTCAAGGTTAGCTGCAGGATACTCTGTGTTGGATGCATTACACGAAGCATCCATGTAAATATGGTGGAAGCTGAGAGTGGCCTACCGCAAAACAAAGACTACAGTTCTCTCCCTGTTAGCAATCGTACCTTATCCTCCACGACTAGCATTGGCGAAAAAGAACACAAGGGGAAGAAAGATCATCGTCATTCCATTATATTTTTGCTCACCTGACACCTATCCCCATCAATATTCCAGAAGTGAAAAACAGCGCCCCAACATTCTTAACGGTGAAGCTGCTGAGGATCTCGCTCCCACCCATGCAAGCTGCACCCAGCATTGCCGCAGCACGGACTCCCGTCTTTCGCACGACGAAGGAATTAGAAATTGCCAGAGCTGAGATCAACGCCGCCTGCAAAGACCCGACGAAGGAGAGCACGGCGGGATCGGCCAAGCCATTGGCGACCAGGGCGGTCTGCATCACGCCCCAAGCATATGTCGTGCCGAGGGACCACCAGAGTAGAATGAAGCCACTGGCTACAATCACCCAGCCGTATCCGCCTTCGGGGGCCGTTGAGTCGGCCTCGCGTGAGGCTTCGAGGACGTGGTCGGTAACGGTGAATGTCTTGGATGGTTGGGTCTCCTTAAGGCTGGAATTGCGCAAACTCCATGCTGGACTTGGAGCCGAGCTGGTAGCAAGCTCAATTGCAGTCGTGGTTGAAGTCATTGTTAGCTATGCTACTGACAAGAAGAAGATGATGATAGCCTCATTGAGGTCGTAGAATATCCTGGATACCACACGAAACAAGCTCTCATCGTGAGATACCAAATGGCCGCTGCAAATTTTGATATGAGTAATACTTCATTCTCTACTAATACCCTAAGAATCTTCTCATTTTTTCTCCAATCAAGCGAGTCTACGGGTGGGGTATCTACTTGTCCTCAGAAGGCGTTCTCTTCCTCACTCAATATATATTGTGGCGCTGCTTTTTCATTTCCTTTTTTCTTCTTTTTTTTTGTGAGGTCGTTCTGTAACAGTGGTGTCCTTGGATGATTTGACGCCTTGTTATGCTCACCACGATCTTACGTCGGTATGGTATTACACATGGAGCGCATAACTCATATTATATCATGCATACCTACTCCGTATACGGATCCTTTTCCCCTTCGGCCCGTAGCGTAAAAAGAGCCAGATGCAATGAGGGGCCGAGTGTACAAAGCAAAATTGCCGCTGGAATACGAGAGCTTTTCATGCACTTGAGTCACGGGCATCGGGATGTTTCATGCTCATTTACTTTGGTTCAGCAGTAATCTCAATGTACACAGAACGGCGCTTCCGCCCCACCTAATGCATAGGGGAGATGGTATTTTGAGACAGCGAGGCGCTCATGTAGCACCCCGGATTCCGTGATGTGTCTAAGCCGTAGTCCACTCATATTCCTGGGCCTGGATCAGCTTCATTCTCCCCACACATACTGCCAATTTTAGATACTTGAAGCGACTTTCGTTGTTTTGTATTCTGGATAGAAGCCTACGGATATTTATTGAACATACATAATAGCATGGTTGCTTTACTGTACCACCCCGCACGCTGATCTTTACTCCATTTCCGTACCTAGCGAGCCTGAATTTGACTGTCCGTGAATCGTTCGTGTCACAATGATGACCAATGATCTATCATGTGCCCAAGTCATGGACACCCAAAATCAAGGCCGGACATTGTGTATTGCCATGAAATAGGCAGGTAACTGTTGCCGTATATAAACAGTTTGTCACATGTCTGTTGCTGCATGTAAACTTGATGATGAGCAGGTTGTAATCGGCCAATACTGACGCGAGTGACTGCTAGACATCATGAGAACATTGAACTCTAAATCTTAAGAAAAGAACGTCATAGACATCCTCTTTTACCCCTGCGAGCGGCTAATCTTCTAATAAATAAACACAACGCATTTATAGTGTTGCGATACGCCAAACGGCTGCATGAGGCGGGGCCGTGGCATATCGGGGGATTTTCTTCTTTCTAATACGAGCTAGAAGCGTTTCCCTTGCAATTCTCCTTGCATTTTCTTCCTCTGCTGCCTGCAAATCATGCAGCCACAAAATTAGGCTTATGAGCTGGGCTCGAAAAAGAGATCGGTATATAACTTTGTTCATACTGCACGACCATATTTTCAATAAATAAAAATTCCAATACCGTGAGCATGGGTATGTCTCGGACCGGATATAACATCGAGCATTGGCCGAAAAGCCTCTTACATACATGTAACCCCAACATCGCAAAACATACAACCAACAACCCATTAATTCGGTGGTAGTATTGGTATGTGTGACGCTGCTGTGGATCTAAAACCTACACACCTTTACCCCACCGGTAGCCGACTGACCTGATGTCTTGCTTTTCCAGAGTTCTAGATCCAGCTCAAAGGGAAGCTTTTGACCTCGACTCATTTAATGTGATATTGTTGGTGTGATGTGATATGCACTAAGATTTAGCTTGGAAAACATGTCATACATACTGTATGATCCAGAAGCCGATGATCCGGTTATGTTGCACCTTCTGATTCAAACGGGCGAAATACAAAGTGTATGCCATTGATTGCCTGTTTACTGCTCTGCTCTGCCTACCCATACTAAGGTCTCGTGCTATTCATATCCCGAAGTGGTGGGCAGCAAAACCTGGGGTATTGCTGACAAGAACTAGCGGCAGCGATTGCGCTAGGTGGTAGTCGTACCGTAGAGCATTAGGCTTCCGAGTCCTTCAGAATTGAAGCCATCCATGGAGGACAAGTATTCGGCCGATGACCGTGAGAGTGCCATTATATCCGAGACGGTGTAGTGCCTCATGGCATGGCAAGCTTTTCACGACGTCACCTCAGCTCCCGATTGGATCGGCAAACACAATGGTTGGCATTTCTACTGTAGGGAGGCCAAGTGGTAGATCCACACCCTATCCTGAAGGGAGAACATCCAAAAAGCCTTGGCGTAGCACCTCTTTGCAAGGGTTCCTGTGGCATGATTCGCCATTGGGCCGCCCTTGTATCCCCAGATCATGTTGAGCCCGCCCAGTCTCTGCTACTTCTGTCTTGGATATTCATCTGAGGCCGCGGCTATATTTGCATGACTTGACTTAGCGCAGACCTGTTCTCGGTAGATGTGTAAATGAAAAGCAAAGAGGGGTTTAATCTGAGCTGTGACGCAAGGAAATGTTGCTGAACTGCTTTCAGAATTGGCTTGGTAGCATCGGCCGCACATGGTAAAGCCATGTGCAAAAAGCCCACAGCTCTATTATTGGTGCTGGTCTTTATGAAAGCCCAGAGACATACAAAAAGGAGGCATGCCGCTGTCTTAAAAAGACATTTTGGTCTCCCAGGCGTTGGTGAAAATACAACTGTCACTGGACTGGAGGCAGTCAGATTTTCTTCATCATATTTACCACCTACTGATACCCTGTCGTTTGGTGTTGAATGCTTTTGTCTACACGATGGTTTCTTTATCAAGTCTAATTCTAGCGGCACTGCCCGCCGCCCTCGCGCTGTCTTCGTTGCCTCATGATGTTCTGAGCAGAGATGCAAATGCAGCCCAATCAGAAGCTTATTGGGCAAATCAAGCCGCAGCCCAAAATCGTCACTTCTGCTATGTACGACCAAATGCCAATGGTGGTGATGACGCTCCAGCTATCATGGATGCGCTGAACAACAGGTGTAATTCTAACAGCTTTGTTATATTTCCTGGTCCTGTTTACAACATTCAGACCAACATGACCACTCTGGATCTCCAGAATGTTGTTATCCATCAATTTGGCCGCTTTCTCTGGAGTACGGACATCGACTATTGGCTCTCAGTGTCTATGCCCGTTGGTTTCCAAAACCAGAGTACCGTCTGGTATTTTGGAGGCAACAATGTGATTTGGGATGGCTGGGGCGTCGGTACTCTCGATGGCAACGGCCAAGTATGGTACGACTGGGCTAAGAGCCAAGGAAATTTGGCTCATAGGCCAATGAACATCAACTTCCGCACTCTCACAAACTCGGTTATCAGAAGATTACGCTTTGTCCAGAGTCAGATGTGGACAATGGCGATTACCTACTCGCAACACGTAGATCTCGACGACATCTACGTCAATAGCACATCGACAAGCCAATGGAGCACGCTCAACACTGATGGCTGCGATACCATCTTCTCTGATAGCATAACGTTCAGGAGGTGGACAATCTCCAATGGTGACGATGCCATCGCTCTCAAGATGAACTCGAGTAACATTGCTGTTTACGACAGCTATTTCGAGAATGGCCAGGGGTTTGCTATTGGCTCTATGGGGCAATATAATCACCAGTATGAGTACCTGGAGAACTTTTATGCCAGAAACATTACTCTCAAAAATACTGCTCATGTTTCTTACCTGAAGACATGGGCGGGAATCTCGCGAGGCTACCCTCCAAACGGCGGCGGTGGCGGATACGGTGTCGCTCGAAACATTACGATTGAGGATGTTAAGCTGATTGGCGGAAGGCAGCAGCCCTTCTTCGCTTGGCAATGTGAGAACTATTCCGGATTCGCTGGCCAAGATTGTGACTCTTCCTTGTTTAAGATGGAGGACGTCGCATGGAGGAACGTCAGCGGAACAGTCGTTTCTGGAGTGACAGAGGCAGTGTATTTCCAATGCAGCGCTGCAGCCGGTGGTTGCGACAACTTTGAAGTGACGGGTTTTAATGTTGTTCATGCGGGTACCAACCAGTTGTTGTCTGTCTGGGACTGCTTCAACGTCAATAGCCCCCAAGGGTTTACATGCACTGAATCGCAAACCCCGAAACTGGGTCCGGATGAAACTGGAGGCCACGGTCCCGATAACAAATAAGTTGGGAGCTGAAAGACAATACTATAAGTTGTAAATGTGTCTTGGCAGCCTATGGTGCTGATGAATTGTTGCGAAAGCGATATTTATATAGTCTAATGACATCTACTATATACTAATGCTGATCTACTGTTACACTTTCTTTCATCTTCTTAGTTCTATCGCGCTTTTGAACTCTCGTGTTGGTATCATAGAGAAAATTCATGACCGTTTTCTATAATCCGACGCCTTTACAACCGGTTCCCCATGTTGACATGTACAGCTTTGATCTGAGAATAAGCCTCAAGACCCGCCTCTCCGAGTTCTCGGCCGATACCACTCTGCTTAACGCCTCCGAATGGCACGCGCGGATCACAATCTTGGCTGCTATTGATCCAGACCATTCCCGATTCAATCTCAGCGGCCATGCGGTGAGCTCTTTCCAGGTCTGTCGTGAAGACGGCGGCTCCCAAACCATATGTTGTGTTATTTGCCAGCTCAAGTGCTTCGTCCTCCGTTTTGAATCGCACGATAACAACGACAGGCCCAAAAATCTCCTCTCGGTAGACTCTCATTGAAGAGGTGACGTCGGTAAACACTGTTGGAGCAACGAAGAAACCCTTACCCTTGCCTTCAATGTCAAGGGGATGACCTCCAGCAGCAACCTTGGCGCCCTCTTTTTTACCAATGTCAATGTACTCCAGCACTCTGTCATACTGAGCTTTGGATACCTGGGGGCCCTGGTATGTATCCTTTTCCCACTGACTGCCCACTTTGCTGACAGCCTTTAGGGTCTCGACGAATCTTTTTAGAAAGTCATCGTACACTTCATCCTGGACTAAAATTCGCGATGTAGCAGTGCAGATTTGGCCTTGGTTGGACATGATACCTAGATGAGACCACTTGACGGCCTGATCCATATCGGCATCCTTGAATACAACAAGCGGCGATTTGCCTCCAGTTTCGAGTGTGATGTTCTTCAAAGTCTTCGCTGCGGCCGCCATGATACTTGCTGCCGTCGCCGTTGATCCTGTAAAGGCAATCTTGTCTACCAATGGATGGTTCACCAAAGCAGATCCGGCATCCTTGCCGAGCCCGTTGACGAAATTGACTACTCCAGGCGGGAATCCAGCCTCCTTGATAAGCTCTCCAAGCACGAGGATGCTTAGTGGTGTCTGCTCTGCGGCTTTGAGCACTACAGTGTTACCGCAAGCAAGTGCAGGCCCCAACTTCCAAGTAGCCATTGAAAGGGGGTAATTCCAGGGAATGATCTGACCAATGACCCCGATCGGTTGACGGAGTGTGTACGCAAATTTCTGATGTGTTGTGCTTATCGTTTGGCCATACTGTTTGTCGGCCCAGCCGGCATAGTACCGTATCACAGCCACAGCTTCGACAAGATCAACATCCAGTGCTTCTTGATATGTTTTACCTAAACGAACCGCAAGTGTTAATTCCTTGCTGACAAGAGAGTGACAAAGTGCAGAAACAATTCTCATTATTTCCCGACGCAATCGATTCTCTCACCATTATCCCACGCCTCAATCGTCGCAAAGAGCTCTCTCTTTGCCTCAATTAAGTCGGCGAGACGTGTCATCAGGTGGCCGCGATCAGAAGCTGACAGCTGCTTCCAGGAAGGATCTTTTAACGCTGCCTTTGCGGCTCTCACGGCTTTGTCTACATCCTCGGCACTGGCTGCCTGAACGCTGACAATGACTTCTTCGGTGCTGTTTGATCGCATTAGTGAAACTCAGTTCGATTGAAGCCCCAGCTGCTGTCATTTGTTTCCTTACGCTGGATCGATGGATGCGATTGTCTCGCCGTTGGACGATGCAACAAACTCATTGTTAATAAACAGACCAGTGGGCTGGCTCCATTTGACGCCATTTGGCGCAGTGAGGTCGACCGAGGGAGGAGCCATGTTGTGAGAAGTTCTATATCGTGCTTCGGATGAGAGAGAGTATTGCAAGAAAGAAGAGGAGGGGCTATTTCATGGCAGATAACATGAGAAAAACGAACCCCACGACATATCATCTAGCTGAGCGGGCGGCTCCGCTGTAAGGAACCGTGACAAAGCCTTGATATTCTCACAAAAATACTGTGTCTAGAAACTACGACGGCTTAGAATCTCCACCACTGCGCCGATGTGGGTTTCAGCAGAGGGCGGGGTAGCACCCAATCTGTATAAAGGGACGAGCGCTTTCGGCCGCTAGACATTTGCAAGCTCAAATCAGAGTGGAATGGAGCAGTGGATAATGAATGACTCGAGAGAGCGAGATGGCCAGCGGCGGCGATGTTTAGCTAATTGCTGTGCTTATGGGAGCAGGGAATTGAATGGACATTGTTCAACAGTAACGATAGTACTAAGACGCTCGTCGTTCACTCATGAATGGCAAGTATAATGGATAGGTAGGAACGAATATTATTATCGACTGAGGAAGAGATCCGAAATTCTTGAAAGACAGATCCAGTGGCTACTCTACTGGGTGGCCTCCTCAGCATCCTTTTCTCTTCGTATTGACGAGAACTCAGTCTCAAAATCAATTTCAGAGGTGGGAATAAGTTTTGACTTGAAGAGTATTTTGAAGAAAACATATAGAACTGCGCTAACATGTTAACCCAAAGTTCTGCAGGTAAGACTCAAAGCGTTGCGTATAATACGTACCAATAAAGATAAAAACGTTAAGATAGCAAGTCAAAAACCCAGCGGCCGTAAAATTTCCCTTTACGAACACATCGAAACCTAGGCGTGTTTGTAAGGCTTGGTGCAAACCAGCATGCCCCAGACTCCAGAGACGACATACCTGAAAAGAGGATGACTAGGCTCACCACGAACATAGTAGCCCATGAAACGTATGGTTGCAACGGACTTTTGTATGGAAGTGCTGCATAGTTTATTAGCTTGAGTCGTAATGCAGGAGCGCTCATTACTATAAATGGATCTTACCATCTCTCGAATAGCCTTGCTTTTTGAGGCCGGCGTAGAACCGTAGATACGTAGCCTCGATGACTACCCAGCCGATCAAGCCGGAGACGGTAGTAATATTGACGAACCAGCCGAATACCACGGATGTGTTATTGGCAACGTTTAGGTAAACAAGAGGCAGCAAAACGCAAGTCAACCCAATGGCATAATGAGGCGTTCCAAATCGATTGCACCGTTGAAAGATTCGGGGTGCATGGCCGTCACAGCTCAGGCCATACAGTGTTCGTGAGGCGATGAAGATGCAAGCTGAGCCACTGCTGATGGCAGAAGTGCAGACGATGGCATTAATAATTGACGGAACGACTTTTACGCCGGATCGCTGGAATGCAATGACAAAGGGAGACTGCTGAGCAGTGCCCGTAGAAATGGAAAGAGATGGGTCGTTGTATGGGCTATTCGGAAGTAGACATGAGTATATGATTCAAGCTAGTTGCTGATGAAGAGGGAACTTACACGATAAGGCCAACGATGAAGATACTAAGAACGTAAAATAGCAAGACTCTGTAAAATGTCTTTTTCGTGGCCGCCGGGATGATCTTCCGAGGTGCCCGGGTTTCCGACCCGGAGATTGCCACTACTTGAATGTTGCCATAACTGAACGCTGCTGTAAGCATAATCTTCCAGAAGGCTAGAAAGCGTCCTGCCGATCCGGTTTTTATGTATTCGTTGAACGCTCCAGGATGCTTCCAATACCGGAATCCTAAGCGATCATGATTTGGCGCTCCTCCTAGATCAATCACCAAGCCGCCAATGATGAGACCGAGAATGAGCATAATCTTCAAGGATGCGAAAACAACCTCGGACTTGATACCTGTTAACACTGTGTCATACTTGAAGTCTGTGCATATATAAACATACCTCGCCATATAAGCGTACACCGCAAAGGTTCAGGGTGACAATGACAACTAAGAAGATGGTGATCCAAACACCTGGGTTTATAGAGTCATTCCAAAATTGAATCACGGTAGCAGCGGCACTGATCTCTGCAGGCACAGTGATGGCCATGGTATACCCTAACCCCGCGCGTAAGCATTGGGAATAAGAAATCGTTCGTATAATGACATAACACGATGGGAATGTGACAAGAAAACTCACAGAAATTCCAGCCTGTGGCCGCACCAAGTGCCGGCTCCACGAACTTGGTTGCATGTCGGATAAATCCACCAGTTCCGGGCATGAATGCGGTAATCTCTCCCGTCGTATATGCAACCCCGGCAGTGACAAACCCCATTACGATGTACGCCAGCAGTGCCCCAGCTGGGCCCGCGGTTGCAATTGCTTGTCCTGAGCCTAGGAAAAGACCGGTACCCTGTTCGACGCGGTTAGAAGCCGTTGAGACACAGTATTGCCATGATTTCATCAAAGAGATATTGCATTAACATACAATCATTCCTGCAATTGCAATCATGTTGATGTGGCGAGAACTGAGGTCCCGTTTAAGGCCCCCAGCCTCTATGGCGATCATGGAAACTTCTCCATTGGAGGGCGTGTCGACTTCGACACTGCGCTCCAAGTCTTTCTCAAGTGCCATTGAACTGTACGACGGCGGTCGGCGGCTTGGAACACGCGGGTGCGTTTACTCCGTACAGTACGTCGGGCTGGACGGAAGATGTCTTTGAGGGCTCAAACTGCGCCTTCGCGAGTTCTCTCAAATACGGCTCTGAGTATAACAAGGTTGAGTTGTGAACATCATGCGTGAAATTGAGAGCGGCGGAAACAGTCGTAAGCAGCAGGGAGTGGTGGCTTGTAATACTATCGTACGGTAGCGATAATGAAGACCCTTGTGAGCAAGGATGTCTTTTTTCCGTTGTTGCATTTGGGGGGATTTGATCTTGTTCAAATACTTGTCGCCGTTATCACATCCGCATATCATTCCGACTCCTTGCACTCCGCCCACACCTCGCCTTCTTTGTTGGTTCCTTCGAATGCGCGCGTTCGTGGCAATTGACTTGATAACCTGCCATGGTATCCGATAGTTCATATCGATTAGCTAGTTGAGATCTGCCACCACAGAGCGTTTGAACACCGACGCCGGCGTCTTCCATCAGGTTTAAATCGCCGGTCTGACCGCCCTAGTACGCGTTTACTCCACACGCGACACTTTTAGTCAAGATAACGAGGCCTTGGTGTGAGGCATAGCATACGGAGCTCTATGTAAATAAGTCACATCTCCGCTGTGCTGATAACACGGAGACTTCAGAGGATATTCTATATGTTATCGCATTGGATTTCATTTTATCTGTCATCAATAATTCCATCATGGCCCACACCGATAAACAAGACGACTCGTTTCAACTTTACGACCTTCGTGTTGAAGTTGTTTGCCCCCCAGGCAAGCGAATCATGTGTGGGGCAAAAGAAGGGGATTTCTTTACTCTTCAAGGAGAAATGATCTATTTACCGCCAAACCAGGGTATCAGTATATATTCGCTAGGTAGGTTAAGCACCATTCTGTGCTTCGTTTCTTTACATCCGTATATGTGTATATACATAAAAGTCCAAGACGCTGATGAGAAGTAGCCACTGTTATCCCACTCCTTCCTGCAAAACAAAGAGTCACGGCTGCAAACGACTGGATGACAACCGATGCCTTGATAGCGTGTCCTGATCCAAATTGCCCTTCACAGCTGAAAATTATCAGAGAGGGCGTTCGCACATTCAGTCATTCTGAAACAACTGTAGTTCCGCTACATCCTTGATAGATGGGGTATATTGGGCTCATAGCTAGAAAACTGTGGCGAATAGGAGAAAACTAGTCAATAGTCTCGTCAACTCATGAAAGTTCATTGATGATGGGCAGGTTGATATCAGGCTAATAGAACACCGTTTTGAGTATTGAATGCGGCGCTTGATAATATGTCGGCCCATGCACCGTCGTCTGTGAACAAGGGGTCAAGGTCGGTGTGCTGAAAAATGAACACTTCGGGGAGAGGTTGATCAAGAGACTGGGGTATGGCTTGACCAACTTCCAATGGTAGATAGGGAAGTCTTGTTGAGTTTATGTCGTTTTGATCCAGCGCCGACTGCCTATCGCTATTTGAAAATTTCGCGATTGGTGTCGGTTGTTCTGTCCTTCTTCTCTGGGAAAGTTTGGTAGCGATATTATGAAGGAATCTTGCTTGCAGCTCACAACTCGTGCCTGGGGCTGTCGCTTGTTGTGAGAAGGCTTGGGCGGCGGTACGAATAACATCTATTGTCGTGGCCTCTATCTCTTGAACGACAGTGTCAGGAGCAGACAAGAGGAGCTGATTGTATCGAGTGCCAACAATTAGTATCTCGAATTATTAGGGAATTCATAATGTCAGTAAGCATACCTTGACAAGGAAAGCCGCGCTATAGGCAGTCATGACGTGTATCGAATCTTGGGCAAAATACAGCTGCCCCGAATGACGCGATATCAACTTCAGCATGTCCATGGCTCCAGTGAATGCGGCCCATATTATGTCCAAGTGGAGAGATGAATCCGAGAATTCTGATGACAGCACGTCTTGTAGTGGCAGAGAAAAGAGCTGTAGTCGAAAATGCGTCCCATAAAACCGTATCAAGAATTTGTGCGTCTCATCTTCTGAAGACTGCTTTTGTTCCACGTTTTGGATCCAATGGCGCTCCCATCTCTCGATGCTGGCTTTCTTAAGCGAAAGTAGAGCCTCCGTATTCTCTAGCGGTACTCTTTCGCCTCGTCGAGAGTGAGGAGCATGGAGAGAAAATATTGAAGAACTCATTAGTCTCAAGGTGACAAATGCGCCAAGCAAATCGTCGTTTGGGTCCGCGATTGGGTCACCGCACCAGGCCTCTATCGACTCTATAAATGCGTTTCGCTCAATCATCCACGGCCGTCCCGTTTGGAGGCTTATGCTAGAAGATATTAACATTGGTAACATGGTAGCAAATGTGCAACGAAACATACCTTCGGTCATATACAAACAACACATACCACGTTCTCTCAATATTGCGAATTTCTCGTCGTCTTGTCTCGTCCGCGGTAGCACGGCTAGCTGGGGAATAGGCCGTCAACTTGTGCCATCCCATGTCCATACACATGCGAATAGCATATCCCAAGGAGGTCCAAGCTCTCGTGTCTTGCGGCTGCTTCCAGTAGGTGAGAATGAGGATGGCTTGGACAATTTCTGTTGATTTGGCGCCGTTACGAAAACTTTCGGTGTATAGGTCTTGTGCATGGTCGTATAGCGCATTGTACATGATAGGGTTGAATGTCTTTGCGGACATTGCCAGAACGGCTGTGAAGAGGAAAGATGACTTCTGGCGCACATAGAGGAAAGTATGTAGATTTGGATCAAGTTGGCTGATGTACGGATTAAGAACAATGATGAAACTACACTCTTGCATCAGTTTCTAAAACGTCACTCTGGGAATCGCAATCACTAACTTCTCATAAAGGGATTTGGCAATGGAGAGGTTTAGTATTCCCATCTCAATTGGGTCTTCTGGCCGACCCGGAGAAGATCTCTCGGGCGGCTCCAATGCATCGCCGTCTGTGGTACTTAGTATTCGCCGCAACGAAAACTTGCCTCTCATTGCCTCCTGATTGAGCAAACCAGACGGCTGCAAGTTGCCAGGCTCCTCAGCAGGCACACTCTCTGCAATAGAGGGAGTGTCACCGCTATAGTCCGGCGTCTTCTTTACAGCCGCATAGGTGGAAGGCAATGCAGGCATATTCCGCTTAGAGATCCTTCAAGCATATCGTTAACCCAAACTCAGCGGCAAGTCATGTCTCACTTACTTTGTCCCAGGCTTCCGGCCTCTACGGTGCTGTTGGAACACGCAGTCAAGAGACTTTCGCGCACAACGCTCACATTTAGAAGCCGGTTGGCTGCCCTGCCGGCATTTCATCTTTACTTTTCGACATGGGAGACAGGCATTCATGGTGACGGCAATGTACAAACGCGTGTAGCCTAGCTGGTTCACGACGACCCGATATGTCAGTTGGTGGTGGAGCAATCAACTCAGCCGCGGGACACAATAGCCAAGACGCGAAAACGATGGCATCCAAGGATCTGTGGAGCCTGTGGGCCTGACAGATGCTAGTCTCTTGCGGACTCCAGACAATCCGAAAGCAAGATTAGTAGGAGAACTTGGAGGATCCCGAGGAGGCGGTACGACGATTAGTGGTGCTCCGATATCAAGTCGACAACCCCGCATCACGATCTCAAGCCGTTACTGGACAATCAATCTCAAAGGAAAGAGCTCACACTAGATCCAGGTCTTCCGAGCACAGTCGAAACTACTGTGAATTCCCATTGCGGGGGGTGAGAGGCCGGTCGGCAACCTAAGCAGCTGTTGGAACGCCGGTGGCTTTGACTTTGAAAGAGCGGGCTGGGGATTAACACCGCGGGTACAAAGCCAGATCACGAGGTTTTGACGTGCTCGGAGGAAGAGAGGAGTGATCTGCTCTTCAGCAAACAAAAAAAATACTGGCCCGGCTCAGTATATAATATCGCATTAGCATACGCGCTTGGAACTACAGAACTGAAGCATACAAAGTTTGGCTGCTCAAATTAAGTGTTCTTCAACATGGCCATCGCACAGCAAGGAGGCGGCGTGAGCACGGCGCACGTCAATATGATGACGGATACTATCATCGCCAATCTCCCTGCCGATGGCCTTCGCGTGGTGATGAGGGCACTTTTGGTACTATTTCCAGAAATCACGCACGCTTTCGAATGTGAGACGAAGAAATTTGTCGAGCAGAGAGCTGTGTCTTCGATAATAGGAAAAGACAAAAAGCCCAGTCTCGCCGAGCTGAACAAGACGCAACAGATCGCCCGCAGCATGCTCGGATGTGGACTCTCATTCGAAAGTCTTCAATTGTTCCAAAACCTAGTCGCTCAGGGAACAGTTCTCATATCAAGAACTAGCGATGACAGTCAATATGAACTATTTACCTTTTTGACGAGCGTCGATGGCGATATCGTGCAAGCAATGACTGCTGTTCAGAAGTCCCTTTTTATAGACACTGGCACGCGGGTAATGGATAATGGAGAGCACGCATTGGTTGAAGCTCTCTATCACTCATTAACAAGCTGCTATGCTACTCTAAAAGCAACTGAGCAGGATTATCCCTTCGGGCGAAGCCTAATATCCACGGCTGGTATACTTGGGTTACCTCGACCTACGCTTCTAGATGCGCATCAAGATCTCAGCAAACAGACGTCTATGATACCATTGCCCCAACAAGCAAAAGAAACTTTCCAATTAAACGGACGCACGGTTCCTCGAATATTTTCGGGGCTCTGGCAAATGTCCAGCCCTGCTTGGGGGGCTGCATCATCCTCCAAGATTGTGGAACAATTCTCAAGTCATGTCCGGCAAGGATTTACAGCATTCGACATGGCTGATCATTATGGTGACGCTGAAGTCATATTTGTATGTTATACTTACACCGATTCAAACGATGCCCATCGCTTACACCCACTACAGGGACGATTTTCATCTCTGTACCCTCACAGGCAAACAATATTCACAGCAACAAAGTACTGCGTTTTCCATCCGATGACTGTATCTCGAGAGGCTGTACAAGCAAATGTCACCGAGCGATGCCGCCGATTGCAGACAGAGAAGATTAATCTATTGCAGTTTCATTGGCAATTTGTAAGAGCTCAAAGAATGGCCCCCTACAGTAATGTGTTTCGTACTAACAGACATGAAGTATGAAAATCCGGATTATCTGAAAGCTCTCCGGTTTCTAACAGAAGACGATAGAGTTGAAACAGTTGGTCTCTGTAATTTTGATACAAAACATTTGCTTGAGGTGGTCCAATCTGGTATCAGAGTATCCACCAACCAAGTTCAGGTTCGACACAGCGATCGCCTTCTCGATGAGGGAAGAAAATGTTCAATAATAATTGCTGACATTGAAATAGTTTTCTCTCGTCGACTCTCGACCTGTCTTCGAAATGGGAAGCGCCTGTGAGGAACACAATATCAAGCTCTTAACATATGGCACGTTGGTAAGTTTTCGAGTCGAAAATGTTTTATATTTGACTGCATCGACGCTGATTGATTTACCAATGAAGTGCGGTGGTTTCCTTGCCGACAAGTGGCTTGGAAAGCCCGAGCCAGATATATATGATGGATCAATCACACCAAGCCAGCGAAAGGTAAAGTGATAAGACAAAAAATATACTCCTTCACCGCTGCATTACTGACGATACCAATTCCAGTATTTCGAAATGATACGCAGCTGGGGCGGCTGGAGTCTCTTCCAAGAATTGTTAACAGTACTACGCGCTATTGCCACAAAGCACAAGGTTGGCATATCAAACGTCGCTACTCGCTGGGTATTGGACTTTCCCTACGTTGGCGCCGTCATTGTTGGTGCACGTATGGGCATAAGTGAGCATACAGATGAGAATCTGTCGAGTTTCGGCTGGTCTCTTGATCAATCCGATCGCGATGCAATTGAGGAGATCTTAATACGAAGTCGAAGGGCTGAGATATTCCAAAAGGTAGGTGACTGTGGAGCAGAGTATAGATAGAACCAACATGATAGTGGCACAAATACTATTAATTCACGATATAGAGCCAGTCCGTGACTAGGAACAAAGAACGGCCATTGAGCCATAGCAAATTATAATCAAGGGAAATTTATATTTAAGTATGTTTCAAACTCTTGCATATGGTAAACATTTTTGGAAGCAAAAGTGATATTGCTTATAGGCTCCGGGGAGGTGAAGTCTATTTTGGAAGATTGGTTAGAATATGTGCCAATGTCATTCAAAGCCCTGTTTCAAACGTCCATCACATCCAACAGATGAGAGGCAAATACACATCCTGTGCTTGTGCTCGTATAAACAATACTTTTATTACATGTATGTACGTGATAATGGGGCCTCAATGAAACTGTATATATAATTTTGCGCGCCACTCTGCTTTCAATGTTGGTTTATTAGATGTCAATCCGCTCCCCCACTGCCTAAGGTGAAATACCACCCGTCGACGCAATAGAAACCTCAGCCAAAAACCATGTTACTGGGGTCTGCGAAGAATGAGGGAAGAGAAACTGTAGCTGACACCTACCCAACTGGCTCACAGTGGTGGGATCAGTTGTAATGGCAGTGTTGAAATTCTGCGAGAGGGTATAGTAACCATTTGCACCTTGTGTTGCCTGGCTCAAATACGTATCCACCACAGTAATCGAGCCGCAGTTGAGTTGGGTATGGACACTATCCACCAAGCTGCTATCGGTGCTCGTTGAGGCGACCATGAAAGATACACTGTATGAGGAGCTGGCCTTTAATCCGATGAGAGGGCTGGCTATAAAATACTGTCCAGTGGGCAGAATATTGGTAACGTGGTAAGCATTCGATATACCGTTTGGGCTGCCTGAGGTGCCCACCCCTCCGTTCACCCATGCGGATGGGGAAGTGTTGATGAAGCTCCATCCGGTCGAATCAGAGGAGAAATCGCCGTTGGGGACGAGGTTCTGTGCCGGAGGCGAGACAGTGACGGTAGCGGTCGTAGTAGCAGTCGTTGTAACGGTAGTAGAGACAGTGGCTGTAGTGGTGGTTGTGGTAGTTGAAACGCCGTCAGTGAGTTCCGTCGCTACGGTTTGCCATGCTGTTACTGTAACGTGAGGTGTCGTCACTGAGGTCGAGGTCTGTTACTAGTCAGCGCCATGTCTGGCAGGCAAGATGGGGAAAGTATTAGAGAGAGAGATAAACATACCACCGTAACAGTCGAGCAAGGCGCCGTCTGAGAGATTGTAACCGTCTTAGGCGGAACACCGATGCAGCTGCAACCGGCTGTGATGCGCTCGGGAGAGTACACGAAGCATTTGGTGACCATACACTTTGGCGGCTCCGGTTTTCCTCCTTGAGCGCCACGTTTTAACGGAGCAAGTGTTGTGGTAGGCGGTGGCCGCCGGTTCTGGCTACCAGTGACAGTTACTGTCGTTGTGATGCTCTGGGTTGCTGTTGACGTCGCCATCTCTGTTTCTGTCTTAGTTATCGTTTCTAATAAAGAAGGAACCGTCGCTGTGTAAACAGTGGTTGTAGAGCTGACGAAGTCGGTTGATGGATTGGCAGTGCTAGTGACCCATGCTGTCTTTGTTCTACACACAATAATATTAGAGATTGTGGCTGTTAAGCCAGGTACATCGAGCGTATACTCACACCGTGGGTTTTACTACAGTTACTGTGTTTGCAACCGGAGTAAGCGCCGAGCAGTATGCAGATGCTGAATGGGAGTATTCTCGATCAGCAAAGCACTTGTATAGACTGTCATCTCTGCACGAGCTTCGTTCGATAAGCTCCAATGGAGTGGCGGCCACGCTGCCGACGAGCCCAAGGGCCCCAATAATAATCTTGCTTATCATTTTGACGTCTGAAAAAAAGAATATAAGAGATCTGATAAACAAGAGTATCCCTCTTAAACGTTAAGAAGAAGAATGTGGGTTCGTATACCGTCTATACCTTATAAACGAGATCTCACGATGAAAATTACTAGCTTCTCTATCCCCTGCAATCACCCTGAACCTCGCCACGTCCCCATGGCTCTGTTGAATTAGGCATGAGTAGCCGGTCTAAACTTACGACACTATCCGTGATTTAATTGAATAAGGTCGGTAAAAGACCCGCAAAGCGCTGGATGGGATCTAAGTTGCTATTAATCCCCCTAATAGTACCACAAACTATTTACACTAGCGGGCACTAGTTTTGTTCAGCTCGTCCCAGTTCCTGGTTCTGTCTCGGTAGACGAAGTAAACATTACTCCATACTCCGTACTCTAGGCCAATGAATCGAGATTTCGTCCCGCGGAAGTGGAGAAGCAATCTCGGAATTGGCAACGGTGCCCATACGTGGAAGGCCAACCTTTGGAAAAGTCGAGGATTTTAGCTTCAAGCAGCTGTCGCATTTTCATCCAATCTAGGGAAAGATTGCACACGTCAGTTTATATGTTTACCCCGGAGAAAGGCTCGTTTCCTCAAAGCAATGCTTAGTTTAACCCAATAAAACAGATTTATATCGTCCTCAGATGACCTCGCGTTATCCAGCCGTGCAGATGGTTGTCATGATGTTCGTACTGCGTAGGATTCTCAAGCCCACTTGGCCTTTGGAAGTAGTATATATATGTAGATTGGCATCGTAAGCCCACCTATCTGGTTGATGTGCGAAAGAAGGCTACAATGTACTTTGGGGTTTAATAGGTACGAAGTAAGCAGTTGCAATTTTTGTTTAGAAACCCTGTGACAGGTTTCAATTTTGGGCAGAGGTTACTGTCATTGGTCATTGGATCCTGCAATCTACATCGTGGCCATCTAGATGCATTGTAGAATCTCACAAGATTGATTCTCCGTGCTTGGCTTGATCTCTTGGGCATTCAGGCCATTGTTTGAACTTTCTATCTAGTAGAAATTGCTGCCCAAACCCCATATACATAGAGATACATGATACCGGTCCTTTCTGGTAAAGGTTATCATATAATTCCTGTCATACATCTTTTTACCAACCCTCATCAAGCACTGTCAAGGCCTCATAACCGCCGGTCTTGACTACATCAGTATCCACTACAAAAATAGCAATAGCCTGTGTCGACGTAGTTTTGCTAGTATTTTCTCCCACAGTATGATGACAGCCAGGAAGTTCCATAAAGCTTTCCCCAGAGGTGTACACCTTAGGAGGATTGCCGTTCATGCCACTCAGAAGCTCGCCTGCAAGGACATAGGCGACAACGGTGGCACCGCCGTGCCGATGTGGAGGGGTGAAACCTTCAGGAGGGTAGTCAAGATGGACACCGATGATCGATTTTCCAGGTGCATCGGCCAACTGGTAGTCAAAGAGCACTTTAATGTCTTCTCGCGGTCGAGTTCTAGTTATGTAGCGTCAGTAAAGTTCTCGGTGCTTAAATTTATCAAGGTGCTTACGTCTTTGTCACTGAAGATGCCATGATGTTTGTTTGGATAGCGTAAGAAGCTCTGGTACACTGAAGTCAAAGGATTCGATGGGGAACGTTTCAATTCCGTGACGGTTCGAGCAACTAAGAAGCCATCATTGTCTCTTATATAGAAATGAACCATACACACAAACTTGAAAACTTATCATGTCAGATTGTATTAGATGAGGCATGCGGGCCATCCGCAGGCTGCACACAACAATTGTCTGATGACTTGATTGACCCGTTAGATGGATGATGGATGATCAGCCTCTAAGAGCTGTCCACAATGCTACAGCTAAACATTCACTCGTCACTCGGGTCGGGTCAGTTCAGACTAGCCCCACACTCGGGTCGATTGTGGCTTTCCGGGCGACCGACCCGAATACAGACATGGATGTCATTACCCGAACCTTGTTCACATTATGATCAGTGATCGTTGAGTGACGAAATATTTGGGAATTGCCATGGCAAATTCCATACAAATTTTCCTATTCTTTTCACTACCTTATGATCTAGTAGCCGGGCAAGGGGAGATAGCCGCAGCAACCAGGAAGACTCAAATCATAAATTGTACAGCTACCCTCTCAACGGATATGTGCTGCTACTATAAATCTCAGGGCATTTTCGTCTACGCTCAAAAGGCTAAACCTTACTTCCAATCCACGGACAACATTATCAGTACTTAATTATCTTTTACTATCTATCCATATCGACAAAATGAAAGCCGTTCAAATTCTGGGCAGTCAAAATGATCACCGCATCATCCTATCAGACACCCTCCCTCGGCCATCTCCCACCGAACAACAGGTTCTTATCAAAGTTCATGCTGCCGGAATAACGGCGGACGAAGTCATTTGGCCTGAGCTATATGCTTCTTCCAACAGAGTTCCAGGACATGATATATCCGGTACAGTTGAGGCTCTCGGGCCTGAGTATAGCGGGCCACTCTCTGTTGGGCAACGGGTTTACGCAATGATTGATGCAGACGCTCCTCAGGGAGGCCAGTCGGAATACGCAATTGCTATGCCAAATGAGATAGCCGTCAAACCATCATCCATTTCTCATGCAGAAGCAGCAGCCCTTCCAATCCCGGCACTGACGGCTTGGGAAGCAATCTTCAAACGCGCGAATCTGGATAAAGGCAGCAAAGTCCTTGTAACAGGCGCTTCAGGAGCTGTTGGTGTTATGCTTGTACAGATGGCGAAGAAGATTCTCGATGCAGAGGTCATTGGCCTAGCTTCTTCTTCAAACCACGCTATGTTGGCAGAACTAGGGGTGGATCAGTGCTTGGACTACAACAACATTAATTGGCACGACGAGATTCACGGCGTAGATGCAGTTTTTGATACCGTTGGAGGCGAAACATTGACCAAGACCTGGAATACAGTGAAGGAGACTGGCATCATCGTAACAGTAGGGGACCCAGCCCCAGCATGGGCTTTCGGCAGGGGACAGCCTGAAGAATTACAGAACCATCCAGAAGTTAGGTGGTTACACTTTATTGTTTCTCCCGACGGCGATACTCTTTCTAAGGTGGCCTCACTTATAGACGATGGCACTCTGAAACCCATTCCTGTTGTGGCTTTTGAAGTGGAAGAAGCGGTGGAGGCCTGGAAATTTGCAGCACAAAGAGGCAGGAAAGGAAAAGCGGTGATCAAATTCGTCGCTGAAAAATAAGTATGCGGTGGTTGGCCGCGAATTCTTTCAAGTAGCTACGCTATTCATATATTTTCCATCAAATTTCCCCAGTCTTTGCCCATGTCTACTACATTGATCTCTTGTGACAGCCCATCATTGAAGGCTATCTCGTCGAAACTTGGCATAGCCTGTGTGGATGGGAAATCGATTCGCCCAGCACCGTCTTGTTGGTCCAGAACTACTCTTGCCATTAGCCTCATCTCCTCTGACCAGTGTCGCGCCTGCGACCATATTCTTGCAAATGCCTTCAGTATGCCTAAGAATACCCGGATTCGATCTTTGGCATGTGCTAATTCAGAACCTGTCAATATGTGCTCACAGCCAGACAGATAAGTGGCTACGGCTAATGATCCCATACACATGACGAAGGGGCTATGTGTTAGCGGCGAAGAAGAGGCGGTAAGCAAATCGACAAAATTCTTTGCTGCATTAATTGCTTTGTGCGTATGTCTATCTTGATGCTGTTCTTCAACACTCAGAACTTCGGCAGGAAGCGGCGGTGCATATTTTGAGCATAGAAGTTCCATTGTAGTGTAGTGTAACATCGATCTTGGTCGATGTAGATGAGTAGATGTACTACATGGATGTCGTTAGCTTACGGTAAAACAAGCTCGGTATGGGAGAAGAGGGAGAAAATCATCTCTTTCTTGGGATATTCTCACGTATTTATTGCCATATGAGCCTTGAATAGCACTTCATCCAATGTTCCATCGGATTGAACAGGGTCGCGCTTCGCATGTGGCAAATGCAAATCCCAGCTCATCAAATTTGCTTCAGCGTTCTTCACCAAAGAATAGGCGGACTTGTTCGCAATGTCACCGGCAGCTAACGTTGTCCCAAGGATCCGGGTGGCATCGATGAGATATGCAAAAGAGGAAAAGCTTTCATCGCTGTCATCGAACCCACGATTGTCGTACTCGCGAAGCGTCCGGGGCTGAGGAATCATCTTGGGCGTAGTCAGTATAAAGAAGGCCATAGTCCATAAAGCTTGGTATTAATATGTCTCACCCCTGTAACATATAGCCTTTCTTCGCAGGGAATCTCAACATCTGCATCTACTCCCCAAGATGTAAATGTAGGAAGGTGGCGAATGCCGGCGAAAAGTGCGTCAATCACATAGAGCTCCCACCAGGTGCGTCGCCAGCTTTCTTCCAAAACTTTATCCCCGTAGCCGCAGCGAGAAGCAAAATCTCGCCGGTGAATGCCAATCTCCAGGCCCATAGTCTTCGCTCGTTCAAGATGCATCGCGGCTCTCTCATTCTCTCCCGACCATTCCAAGGTGAGGGCTAAAAGCATCAAAGCTTGAACATTAAACCCATGAGGAGCAAGTTGACTCCCCAGTACCTGCTCAGCCTGTTGCCTATAATCGTTTGCCAGCGAGTCGTGAGTATAAAGCAAACCAATAAAGGCAATCATCAGAACCAATCCACAGCCGAAACCTGGGGTTTTCTCAAAATGACGCATCAAGTGCGCTTGCGGTAGGGTGAATGGATGACCCGGGAAGAAAAACTTATAAAACCCGTCGACCGGCCTGGTGGAAAGAAGATCATTGTCCGCAAACACAGTTGGCCGCAGAGCATTGCTGGACGCGACAAAGGTTGGTAGAGGGCTCGACTGTCCAGAAGGTAACCGAGGTTCGTCAGATATATGACTGTGTTGATATACTGCTGGAATATCTCTGGTCTCTACCACCGTTGAGTCATTGTTGTGATGCTCCGAGGACACCAGCTTTTCGGCTTCAGCGTGTCTCCGACGGCTCCGCCGTAAATCCATATAGATACATGTTTTGTGTAAGTTGCGGCATCTAGAGCAGGTTGGCACGACGGCATCGCACCGCAGATGTTGGTTGCGGCACTCAGTGCATGCTATCGCAACTCGCCCCTTGATTCTCTTGTCGCCGCGTTTTGGCGTGGTTATTTCACTTTCCATTTCAAGGCGTGATGAAGATCATAAGTTGGGGGATTCAGCGTCGGCCAAAAATTTAAGTATTTGGGCTCTCCGACAGTGCGGCGGCCCAAGATACCTGTACTGTCCGGTCCCGCCACTTTCGAATTACAGCACCAGAAGTCGTCGACTTCTGTTTGCGTCCTATTCTATTAAATCCATCTTCAATTTCCTTTGAGCTATCTATTTACATCTACAAATGCAGGCAATAAATAATTCTGCTCTTCTTTGGTAAAGAGCTATTCCATACTGTCTAGTTGGAAATGATGCTCCTTCTGCGGCAAAAATTACTTGAGATCCATCAGTGAGCGTGTGTAGTCATTCGCTCCAGTGATGGGTGCTACAAAACAATGCCGAGAGATATGTCACAGCAATCACTACTAAGGTACTCATCCGCCTAGAATTATTCTAGCTAACGAATCTTTAGAGTATCAACCATCTATCGTAAATATTCTAGAAGCCATCTATCTTTCTAATGCCAGTAAAATCTTGCTCTATGTCTATTCTACTGCGCAACACGCTCTATAAATTGCAACCCTTTCTACCGTAGTAACGCCAAAAATATCAATACCCATATCGCTCATGCCCATCCAATTCTAAAGAGTTTGTAGCCAACTTCGTCGGCTCGTCCAATGCTATCCTTCTTGTCAATCCACCGGTTATCCAAAACTTTCAGATATCGGCTGCCAATCATGTCAGATAGGCTTGGCTCAGTGAATATGGCTTCTATCGAGTCGCAAACACCAGCGAACTTGCCATTAGGTCTAATGGAAACCATCAACCAAAAGACACCATCCGGCGTAAGTATAGAAGCAGCGCAATTACGAAGCCATCGCGCATGCTCCACGGCATAGACGACATCTGCTGCCACAAGGATGTCTGCAGGTACGTCTAACGGAGGTGCACACCAATCAAGATGAGCAACCTGCACCATTGCTGTAGATCCTTCCTTGTAGTGGGATGCTGCATTCTTTTCCAGGTTCTTTAGCACGGTGGGGTGATAGTCGGTTGCAACAATAGACGGCAGTGAATCGGTTATCGTTGGTAACAGACTTGCAAGCACCAGACTGACAAGGCCTGTTCCGGCGCCAAGCTCAACAATTCGAGTAGAGGAGTCAAGTGCTCTCGTGGTCGCCAGAAAATCCATGGGCGCAGTGCAAAACATCTGAGAGAATGCGATGGAGGCTCCCCAAGTTTGCAGGCCAACATCGGTGTGGTCTTCGCCGGTTTGCATGGGAGTATCATAAAGATCAACCACAAAGGTTTCGGCGCCGTTGCCAGTGGAGAACTGAAATCGGCGCGTCATGCCCGGATCCTCATCAGGCGTATTGGAGTCATCCTCGGGGGAAGTAAAATACGATAGCAGCGAACATGCAGCATCCACAAACTCGTCGCGTATGTCATCGCTCAGAGGGAACTCCCAGGCTTGTCCAATGAATGCAGTGAGCCATCGCACAGCGAAGTCGCGTTCTATCGGGTCCAGATACAGAGGGATCGCCTTGCCCGCCTTGGATGCTTCATCAGCTTCAGTCTCAGACGCATAACCTGAATCTAGAGCGGAGGCATCCTGGTTGTGACTGGCCGAGTCAAGCTCAAGCACTGGCGGGATTGGATACAAAGTAAATTCGTGAATCCGACGCAGAGCTTGCCGTGCCTGAGCCTCTGAGAGACTAGTCGATTTCCTGACGGGTGGCAGACTTAGAGACAGCGGAACCAGGGGAGTCTCCACAGCAGGCATCCCCATCGTAAAGGCACTGCTTCAGCGGAAGCCAGACTGGTTTTGCTGGCAAAAGAAATGTTTACAGAGGTGATTTTCTTCCCCTTTTCTTCCCTCTTCACCGTTTCTATAGTGGAGAGGCCCTTCGCCCCTCTGACATCCGTCCAACTAGCCCACGTGGGGCCTGTTGCTGGCTTGTGAAAAATTTTTGATACTCTCGTGGAGATAAGTTTTCAGGGTCTAACGAGCCTCTTTTGGTAAGACCCTGTGGAGACTGGAGGTTATCTATGGGTTATGTAAGCTGAATCACTGGGGTTAATTTGCACCGTGAGAGTTTCAACCAATTGGCATCAGCTTGACGCATGTTTATCTCGTAGTTTATCTTCTGGCTGAATGCCTGTGGGAGAAGTTTTGTCTTCAAGAGATTATCTTTCATATACAGTATACTTTACAAGGTAAAACATAATTTTGGTTACTTTGAAGTTTGTTTGTTATACGCGACTTGGATGAGTGCTTTTATTTCCAAGTCGCAAATTTATAGGGTAGGTTAGTTGTCACTACCACCGAGATGAATGGCCATTGTGAGAGCATGCAAATGAGAAGAATTAGAGATAAAATCAACTTCTTGTTTCTTCATATACTAACTGCGGCCAATTGCCATGCATCAAATAATTGGCTGCAATGAGTCTTAGGCTTGGATGCGCTCCAATATGCAAACTGAACAGCTAATGGCTCATTTTGACTTTCCAATTCTAGATATACTTGTATTATTTCTTCAAATTATTCCATATTGGCTGGATAGAATTACGGAAATTGTGCCTTGCTCTACTAACATTCAGAATTTTTTTCGGCCTTCGATGGGTTATGGCCCATTGCATGCGCGCTCAAATCAGATAATGCACTCAAGATCTAAAATAATGTTGTATATTGCTGTATATCACACTCGCGCTAACAAGTTATATCGAGCCTCAACGCTGTTAGAAAGGACATCTATAGATCTCTATAACTGAACTAACTACTCTGTAAGTCTATTTGGATAACACGTCGAATTTTATGCAGATGCCCGAACAACCTTGCGGACGGAGATGAGATTGTCGATTGGCGCATCATCCTTGATAAGCTGCCACAGGCTTTCCAGCTTTTCAACGGTTGCTGCCTCAAGAGGGCCTTTGTTAAGTTCTCCCACGGCATCCTCTAACTGTTGAGCATTCACGGAGCCCAGAATCATCTGATCTCCAAGCTCCGCCTTGAGCGCTGAATGATATCTCACCCAACGATAAGCTAAACCCGATCGACTGACACCAGTCTCTTCAGACAGCTTCCCAAATTCTTCCAACATCTTCAAATAAGACGGTTTATAGTAAAGGTCCCGAAAGATCTTGCCAGTGATGGTATTGGGATCCCAGTTTCCCTTTCCGGATTCGACGTACTCTGGAGTTTTTGATAGCAAGCCTCCTGCCATTGGCGAGTAAGCTTGGATGGAAATGCCAAGTTTGCGGAGAGTTGGGAACAGTCTTGTTTCGTTTTGACGAACAGCCAGCGAGTAGCTAGACTGATAGACTGTAGGAAGAACATAACCCTTGGATTTGGCGTAGTTGTAGAATTCGATCACCTGCTCTGGAGTGAAATTGGACACTCCAAACGTTTCAAAAGCCCCCTGCTTATACAGTGTTTGGATGGCTTCCATTTGTACATCCACAGGGGTGTCTTCATCCTTTGCGTTTGGAAAGCAAGAGTTAGTGAAGGCATGCACAACGAGGTAACATTAAGAAAGTCAGTTACTCACTGGGGCATGTATAAAGAAAACCCGGACCTAGTTTGTACAGTCAGAATCTAACCAACAGCATGGAATGTAAATACATATAAGGCCGGTTTACCTTGTTAGTTTGCAGTGCTTCTAAGCTCTCCTTGGCGAATTCTAAAATCTTGTGCCCCGCACCAGGCGCTATTCCCGTGGCTGCTTTTGTGTCAATGGCGAATTCGCCAGCCAACTTTTTGAGTCCGATAGTGGTCTCCGATGCACCAAGGCCCTGTGTTGTCCAATTAATCAGCCATTTTCTCGGGCTTGTAAAAATATGAAGAAAAGGCGGCTGAAAATTATTCGCATACATAGCTTCTAGCAGTGTCAATGATCTTGATTCCATGCTTGCGCATAACCTGCACGAGACCCTCAACCTCTGGAATGTTGTCGGGTGTCCAAGTATGAGCCCCGATGGCGAGCGACACATATTGAGAAGACATGGTGTAATGCGGACGAGACGTTATGGTAAGCAATTGATTGACGAAAGTGCAGGATGTTTCCCTTTTCTGTTATTTCCTTCTCTTGACTACTGACCAAGATCATATCGACGGAAGAGGGACGAGAAATATCTTTTTATATATTGTACTTCTGTGTTATTGATCATCAATTGTTTAGTTATTGACCCTTATTTCCGGTCGCTGCCTCAAAATATTTAGTAATCGAAGATATATACGAAGTATACAACCGCAAATGGACGTCGGTCTTAAATAAGAAACAATTTGTCTGACTTGTGATTTTCTTCGGTGTTAGCGTGAGATGACTGGCGCCTGACCAAAGTCGAACTCGTCATCAAGGTTTCTTCTTTGTCCTTGCTCTTGAACAACAATTCGGAATGGTCGTCCTCCAAAAATATTTGGAAAGTTTTCATCGGCAATTTGAAGCGTCGGTTTAACATTTATATATCTATTCGCGGATATTGAGTGTGGTGACAATGAGGCGAGGAGTCCAGAGGAGACTGCCCTGTGCAGTTGAGCTAAGTAAGATTTGTGAGAAAAACCATCAGGCACGGACAAATGAAGCACTTACAGAAATATCGTAGTGAATCGTTCTTCAGGATTTAAATGTTAAGTTCTTTGCCTTAAGATCTTCTCCTTAATGATGCAGAATCGTGGGATCAACCAAGTGAAATGAAAATGGTTGTTTGGCTCAATGACTACCACGCGAAATCGACTCTTTGGAGGTAATTGGCCGGCGACTTAGCGAGCGACGTGATGCTCAGAGAATGATGCGCCAATAATGACAATGGTACGATTTCGTTCGATCATTGGAATGCTTCCAGAAAATCGCGCCCGTTGACGAAACAGTGCGTTGAAGGCATAGCTTAGCTCTTCGCTTTGCACGGCGAGAATGTAGTTCACGATTGTGGTTTATGGTCTCAACTTGCCAAACATCGCGACTGATAATATTCTGGCTTAGGAAATTGATATTGTTGACGAGTATCAACGAGGAATTTGCTCCCGTGTATTAGTCAACGCTTCGTTTAGGTTGGCACGGCTTCAAGCGACGCTACTGGTGAGACCGCAAGAGACAACGAACCAAGATGTCAAACACCCGTAGTCAATCATGACTGAACGAATCCAAATTACCCAAGAGCCTTTGGAAGATAAAACTTGGTGTTCAGCGTCAGGGTCATATTTCGAATAATGGCTGCTTTCAGGGGCGGTGCTTCGGTGTCTCGGTGCATCGGTTTGTAGGGAAGCCTCCGAACCCGTGCTGTCGGGATTTTGCTTCTATGTCTAGGACTGGAGACGTCCAGTTGACTCAAGTGTATCTTGAAACTTGAAACTTGCTGTTGAAGTAACCTGGTTAGGATTGGATTCTCATTTAAGAAATGTAAGGTTCATATTGACAACTGAAGAGCCGGCTGTCTGTGCCGGACAGAGGGTAAAGACCATCCTTGGAACAGTCTCTAACTTCAACACTGACCATGGTGCTGATCAGCATTATCAGTACTAAATCTAATTCATTATCTTTGCTACTTGGTAACGAGTTATCTTAAGCCGCTGTACCCGGCCAGTTGGTCCTTTGCCTCATTGTCTCTTCGCTGATTGATTCTTCTCCTTCACTACATTGTATCTGGGTCGTCTATAGACTAAGTGCTTTGTCAGTTTCCAACAGTAACATTCTACAATATTGACGCAATTTACAAGTAAGCTTAAATAAACACATAGATTTGCCGTGCTTTTTGGAACCAGTGTTGCATCGTTAATCTTGCGGAATTATCACTCCTTGAAGCATACCTGATGTATTTCCATTAGACTTGTTTTCATGTGTCATAAGACGCATGCAGTAAGTAAGGACCCAAAAGGTTTCGGAAAACTAACCCCAATAGAAGCAATGGTAATGCGAACAGCTGATCCGTTAAACTCGTGGGAAGCCGATTGCCCTCATAGCCTACTTCAACACCATATTTGTCAGCTAGGAGATTGCATCTTCCGAGTATGACAAGCCGTGAACAAAGGATAAAACCGGCCCGTAACTCGTTCATGAGATGTAGACAGTGGATACTAGGGATTCAAAGATGTTATTTGTGTCTCTGTAAACTGTCTGGTAGATATCTAGCATTTGCCTGCGGCCAGCCTTTTTGTGGAAAGTTCCAATGGCTCCGTAGGTATCGTCTGTAAAAAGTTCCAGGTGAAAAGAGTTCTACGTGTTGGTTTAAACAGGAGTTGCAAGCGGAGCGGAATTACAGCATTTTGTGTTGCGGACTTGGGAGATGCGTGGCCAACCGACTCGCAGAGCAATACTACTCGCCTGATAGGCTTCTGGAAGTATAAATATCTTGGCGAAAGGCAGTCCCGAAATTCTTAAGAATTGTAACGAGCAAAGAAAACTAGAAGATTTCGACTGCAAAAGAGCATCCAAAGTTATGGCAATCATACGTGTCGGTCTCATCGGGTTGACGCCTGCCCAGGAATTCGCCTCAACCAGAAGCTGGACTGCCCTAGGACATCTACCTTCGCTCTTGCAATCAACAAATTATGAGATTGTGGCACTGGCAAACTCGAGTGTTGAGTCAGCGAAACGCTCCATCGAAGCTCACAATCTGCCGTCTACAACCAAGGCATACGGAAGTCCTGAGGACATTGCCAATGATCCAGAAATAGACCTGATCGTTGTTTCCGTTCGGGTTCAGAAACACTATGAGCTTATCAAACCGGCTCTTCTCAAGAACAAGAAGGTCTTCGTCGAATGGCCGCTAGGTGCTAATTTAAATGAAGTAGAGGAGCTAATGCAGCTTGCAAGCTCTCACGGCGTCCAGAATGCTGTTGGATTACAGGCACGCTCATCTCCCTTGATACAGAAGTTGAAAGAGCTGGTTACAAGTGATCGCATAGGTCGTGTGCTAAGCTCGACCGTTATTGCTTCATCCAGTAATTTTCCGATGGAGATCTGGCCACAGGATGCGAAGTATTATCTCGATATGTCAAGCGGAGGGAACGAGTTCTACATCTTTTTCGGGCACTGTGAGTATTGCCTCGCCGTAACAAAAGCTCAACCCATTGATACATGTTAGTTCTGGACTCCTTCACGCACATCCTGGGTGATCTTTCCCATGTGCAGTCTATTTTGAAATCACAATATAGGACTGTGCGCATAGTGGGGACCGAAAACGAGATAATTAACCCAGAATATGAGAAAACGGCTCCTGATCATATTTTTGTTCAAGGCCTTCTTGATGGTGGAGCTGTTGCATCACTGTCTTTCCGCAAACCGGGGTCAACCGCTGAAGAGACGGGCATTAGGTGGTACATTTCCGGCACAAAGGGCGAAATTCTACTCACTGGTCCATCATGGTGGCAAATGTTAAACAAAGAGCCAGTGCTGCAAGTGAAAGTTGGAAATGAGCCTGTACATGTGATCAACTTCCAGGATGAAGCTGAATCAGCGGTCCAAACAGGTCCAGCAATGGCCACCAATCTGGCCCTTCTGTATGAGGCGTTTGCTGAGGGAGATGTTTCTAAATACGCTACTTTCGAATCAGCTGCAAGAACTCATCGGCTTTTGGAGAAAATCAGACAGGCAGCTGTTTCGGATATATGAATACAGCGAGAAGCAATTTTCCCAAGAGGAAACAAGCAATTGATATACGTTGATGTTTTAGAACTGGCTCAGCTTATGAAAATTTAGATAGCGCATCAATTGTTATGGTCTTTTAAGAAGTAAGAATGAATCCATTAGAATGTCAAGTCAAGCCCGCCCTCATATGTTAGCCTTTCACAGGAACAATAACTGGTGGCAGATATTAGTAACTAAACAAGAGATTTTAAAGGAAATAACTCATTTGCAAGTATTAAATAAAATATATTAAAACAGAGGTAACTTATCGAAAATTATTCACTGTTACAGTTATAAACCTTTATTCCCAGTCGCTGCGTCAGAATGCTTAGTCATAAGATATCCCCGAGCACATAACTACAAATGGACGTCGGTCTTAACTAAAAAACAATTTGTCTGACTTGCGACTTTCTCCGGCGTTGGCGTGAGATAGTTGGCGCCACGGAAGACTTGGAAATATTTGTCAGCTCAAATGCCCCGCTACAACTCAGTGAGAAGCTCTGGTCATTACAAACGAAGATAAAATAATATATAGACAAACCCTTTATCTTGAAGCCGAGCTGGATTTACAGGCTATTCGACGATAATAACATGGGGAGCGATAAACCAATCACGGATGTCCAGACTGAAACTGCGCCGCGGCGCCGACCCGGGCGTCCACGGATGATCGAGACAGGCCAGGAGGCAGCAAACGATCAAGCGGTAAGTCAATTGCATTGTCTCTTGCCCCCGAACAAAACATTGAAGTGGCCTTGTCTAACTTATTCATCAAGAGAAGAACACGAATGAGACTGGCACAGCGGTCGTATCGTAGCCGGAAACAAAGCGCTCTTGTATCTGCAAAAGCTCGTGCTGAATCGCTTGAGGTGGCTTTGGATGGCTCTATTGACGAGTTTATAAAATTTTATGAACATGTCTCACAAAGGGGGAAAGAGCTACCTCCTGGTGTAATGACTCAGCTCAACCAGACAGCGATGAATATCGTATCTATAGCAAGGAAAGCTCGCATGGAAAAGTCTATGTTGACCGGCGACCAGAACCAATCTCCAGAAGAAGATCCAACTGCCTCAGCGGATGATATTGATGCTGATCATGAATCTACTGGCCATATGACTGGCGATCTCACAGTTGATGAGAATCAAACGACAAAAGACCATCATTATCATCCCCATCAGAGACAGTATGGGCCATTCACCAGTAGCAAGCCAGCTCCAGTCTCGCAGCGGTTGTTATTGGCCTGTCTGACAAGAGCCATAGCACTTTTGCAGCTTGGAAACTTCTCAGTCGTTGCCATTAACCCGGCGATGATTCTTCCGCTGCAACTGGAGCGAGCGGAAAAACTTTTAGAAAGAACTGCTCGTCGCCTTTCTGGAAACCCGAGTGCGTTCTTTGCAGACTGCCAATATGGCGATGGCCGAAATGCGGCTTTACCCAAGATGATGCGTCTTATTGAAGGAGACCTGAACACTTTGACGCCACGGTCATCGCCGCCAAACTTGCAAAATTTACACTTTGGACGGACAAGAACAATGCTTAACACTGCAATTTCCGACCTCCAAGGAGAGTGGTTAGAGGCGCCAGATGTGGAAGAATATCTTGAACAGCGAGGAATATTTGTTCGCATGGGCTCACCCAGCGATATCATAAGTCTATCAGCTCCAATGATTGAAGACCAGCCATCACCAGAAGCAGCCAGATTGGGTATGCTCAGACCTCATGCTCCGTTGGTGGATATATCGGATTTTCGAAAAGAGCCGAGGACGAAACGTGCCGCTATTCCAGAACATGACTTTACAATATTTGGCAAAGCTTTCCGAGAAGGCCAGACCGTGCCTACGGGACGAAATAATTTCGCATTGTCAGAATGGTATCCCGAGATACGCGCTCAAACGGACAGTGCAGCAACAAATCAACAAGCACAAGAGAGCCTGCAAATAACAATTAACATCGATAAGCTAGTCCAAGGACTTGCAGATAAGGCGGTTTGCCTTGGGCCATGTCCTGGAATCAAGAGGGTACATGTTGATGAAGCAATCAGAGGATCAGTAAGTGATTTTCAGCAGTGATTGGTATTGCGACGCTCTCGATATATTTATGCGTATATGACATTTAAACTCTTTGTAAACGTCTTACACGCCGTGCAATATGTAAGTAATAGGTGATCCAATGCCAAGACGGGATTTCTTTACTGCTATAGACATTTTTATTATACCTAGCCTCATTTCAGCTTTTATCTGAAACTTTGGCTTTCAAATCTCAATAGGTTTATTACACAACTGCAATCCAAGTATACATATGACCCCAATGCTTGATATACAGCCGTGATCCCCCTTCTTCTCAAGACTAGCAATCCAATGGCGCAATCTTGCGTGTGCTTCCTGTCCCAAGAGGAAGGATAGTTGTGCCCAGCTCGTAAAGTTGAGGATCATAATTCCCAGAAATGATAGCATTCACTTCTTGAGAATCGCTAGTCAACTGTGCATAAGCTCGATTTACCCTGGGGAGCGCGTTGAAAAGACTTGTAGACGTAAAACTCGTGGGAAGAGCACCATCAGCGGGGGCCAGAGTGTGTATAACCGCCTTAGTAAAAGCCAGCTGGTTAGCCCCAGCGACTGAACAAGCGCTTGCAGATGTTATGGCACTAAAAGCTGCACGGTCAGCCCACGAAGTTGGGGCAATGTCTTGTGATGTAGCAACAAAGCTGCCAGCAAAACATGCGTCGACGATCTGGAAAGTATCTATGCCTGTTGGGGCAATAATATTAGCATCTATGCTGTTACAGCTGACTGAAATTTGCCTATAAGTATGTTAGAACAGATTCCTAAACGACAGAACGAATGACTACGGTTGATTTGGATTCGGTAAATGATTGACTTACTCAGTCCCTCGACTTATTGTCCACAAGCCGCCTTCGTCACCATGGCCTCCGTATATAATAATCACAAGGGCCCCGGGACCGCTTAACTCAGAATAAAGCGATGTAATTTGCGGTTCCAAAAATGACTGGGCATCTGAACTTGAAGACTGGGGAATCGCCAAGTCTCTGACCTCAAAACCGTATTGCTGGAAAATAAACTGCATTGCCGCCAGCTCTGCCGACACTTGTGGTACTTCAGCTGAAGTACCAAGATATTCAAAAGGAACGGTAGCAACTCTAACAGTATCATAAGCAGGAAGTGCGTCGACGGAAGCGTCTGGCAATGGTTTCCTTATATCGAGCGGTTCCGTCACCTCTTTGGCGACAAATTGTATTGCACCACACAATGCATGATGAACATGGTTGGAAAGAAGAAGTAGAGGAGCAAATTTAAGGCTACGCATGGTGAATAGTGTAACCAAGGAATCCTCAAAGAAAGAAAGTTGTTGACCAGAACTTTGGCAGATACATCGTCTGGCTGTACGTTATATAGTCTGAGAGTCTCTTCACCAGACTCTCTATTTCAAGGCGACTTAGCTTCGGATTTAAGAAGAGCTTAGCAGGACAGAATTCTCTAATTCAATTTGATGCTTTGGTCGCGTGAAGATATCAGGATCCCACTAACTGCTGAGGAATCTGAATTCTCACTAAAAAGGACCCATAGTCATTATCAAAAGAATCCTGGGGCAAAGGATAAGTACGCCTTGTTGAAGTCGTCAATTATCGAATCAGGTTTCTGAATGCTTCCTCGAGTCAGGCGGAAGAAGGAAACGTGGTAATACAGGACTCAATGTTTGAGAATATGACATACGAAAATTTCCAAGCAGCATTGAAGCCTAAGTTCCAGGGCTCTTGGAATCTCCACAAGCTATTCCCAACAAGCATGGGTTTCTTCCTTCTTCTCTCATCAACAATAGGGATTCTAGGCAACCGAAGCCAAGCAAATTACGCAGCGGGCAACACCTATCAAGATGCACTAGCTATACACAGGCACTCATCGGGCCTCCCTGCCACCAGCATCGACTTGGGAAGCATTCTCTCAGTAGGCTACGTGGCTGAGAATAAGTCCCACCTCAAAACGATCCCCAGCATCTCTTCTGTGCTCGAGTCTATTCGTGAGGATGAAGATCACTTGATACTTGAATACCATCTCGATTATCGACATCCCGGATCAAGCCAGACAGTTTCTGGATTGAGAAATGCTGCATTGTACAAGCAGCATCACATGCCCGTGCCCAGTTATCTCAATCTGCCTCTATTCTGACATCTCCAGAGTGAAACAAGTGCAGCGAATGATGCTGTTGAGGACATTCTCTTGGTACCAATTCAGCTCGCCGCAACAACATCAATTGGTGAAGCCGTCGTGATTGTCTCAAATGGAATTCGACTAAAGCTTTCAAGGCTCTTGTCAATGGCTGCTGATGATATTGGTCCACGCAAATCAATCAGCTCCAATGGAGTTGACTCTTTGGTCGCTACAGAATTCAGAACATGGCTCGCGAACACGTTGAAGGCTGATTTGCCTATGCTGGATATCATGGGAACCAGTAGTATTCTTACCTTCAGTGAAAAGGTTGTAGGCCTCTGCAAGTTGGTTCAGATTGCATCTAGTAGCTAGTTTGATTACTTCTCGGTTTTTAAAGCTAGGATAGGTATCGATTACTAGAACGTCTTCAGAATTTCCGTTCAAAAAGCCAATCTTTGAGAAAGAATATTGAAAGATATGAAAACTAGATTGCCCAAAATGATTCCACATGTCTTGTATTCCTCTTAGCCACTCCATCAGGAAGAGGTATAATCTGATCTATAATTGACCTTCATTCAATATAAATTCGACTTAGAGTATGATGGCGATGAATATGAGAGCAATTACTATGTGAGAAAGAGATAGCCATGGAAGGACTTTATTTTAAGCTCTATGAGAGCGTGACAGGATTCAAGAACATGAGGCTTCAACTGAGGCCCGATTCTAACACATAATGTCTTGAGATATGAATCTTACGATTATTACGAGGTTTATCTTCTCAGATGATTGTTACAACGAAGGAAAAATGATACATGGAGAATCGCAGTGCCATTTGTACAACCATATACCCAAATGACAGATGCTATCTAAATACATTTCACAGGCCTCATTTCTAGCTGTTAATTGGCATGTTAACTTTCGATGTGGCCGTGGTATGAGCTTTACAGCATTCGGGCTCCAGTGCACCATGCAGCGAGACAGTATTTTTCTCAAGCTGATAAAGTATTTCTTTATTGTTCTTTCACTCAGATATCTGCAACAGAATGATAACAGCGAGAAAAAAATTCTCATAAAAGCTTCATGATATTTAGAGACAGTTTATTCTTCTTCCGGCCAAACATTATATCCAAAGGTGTCCTTCATATTCACAAACCTAGCATGTCTCCCCTTTGCAACCTGCTCAATGGCTGCGAAATCTGAGTCGCTCAGTTCTGGAATTACAAAGTTGCTTTCGATACGGCTGGGAGTCGAGCTTTTGGGGAGCACAGCATAACCTCTCTTCAGACCCCAAGCCAGCAGAATCTGAGCAAGGCTATAGCCACTTCTTTCGGCAACTGCATTGAGAGTCGGATCATCGCGTACTCGCTCACCAGTACTTGGAACCTGGTTTTGAGAGCCAAGTGGCGAGTAGGCTTCTGGCAAGATATCGTTCTGAAAGCAGAATGCCACGAGATCCTCATTTGGTAGGAATGGGTGAATCTCAATTTGGTTTACTGCGGGCTTGATAGTGGCAATCTGAAGAAGCTGCTTCAATCCTTGGATAGTCCAGTTGGAGACACCAATTGCTTTGACAAGACCGCTCCTAGCTAGCTCCTCCATTGCTCGCCATGTTGGTTCAGGGTTCTCTGTCAGGGCCTTGTTGATGACGTATTTCCCATCTGGTCCTATTTTTACGCTCATGTCGTCGTTCCGTTCAGCCGCGATGGGCCAATGAACAAGGAACAAGTCGATGTAATCAACCTTGAGGTTCTCGCACGAATTCTTGGCACTCCACTTAACATCCTCCGGCTCGTGTAAGTGGTTCCAAACTTTGGTGCAGATGAAGAGATCTTTACGGGTAACGTCGGGTCGGCGAGCGAGGAAATCCCGAATTGCGTCGCCAACCTCATCTTCGTTGTGGTAGAACCAGGCACAGTCGAGGTGTCGATATCCAACGTCCAGCGCCTTTGTGACGGCTGCGTATGTCTCTCCCTTGGCGCCTTCGTTGGCAAATGTGCCGAAGCCGACAGCCGGCATCTTGGCTCCGGTATTCAGAGTAAAAGTTTTGGAGGCCATGATTCTGGTAGTTCCGTGACTTGTACTCGTCTCGAGTGTGAAGTATTGCGACCTGTCGACTTGAGAGATATAATGATGGATCCGCGATAACGAATATTGAAACAAATGCAACTTTTGGCGCTTGGGTTCTGATACTGGGATTGAATTGCGTTAGAAGGGCCACGTATGATAAGCCTCATGCAAAGGGTATTAAATGCCTCTTATCCAAATCCCCTGTGAGTTTGCTGTTTCTTATAAAATTGTATCTGTGAGTATGTTGATCAACACCTCTGAGAGCTGAGACATTACTACATCACTGGCCAACTTGCCAACTTACCCACCTAAGCACCTTGGTGGCACGCAACGGAGCGGCAGATTGACCCGTAATAGTGGAATTGTTACTGCAGCTAGAAGGATTTTCAGCCAGTTCGACGCTGAAAAAATGACGCACGGGGCGTGTTGAAACCTGGCTTTTCTCCGAAGTTTAATAAAGATCTGCGATATCTTGACCGACGTTTCGCCCCTCTAGGCGGTATATTGATGGCTATGGACAATAGACTTCAGCGTGGCTGCCATGACATGCTGCCATGATTGTCTGGCGAATCTCATCCACCGAATCCGCCACAACTGACCCGCCGTCTCCATCTTTCTCGAAACTTGATGCGCCTCTTGCTTAGGTTATCGTCACATACGGCGCCGGCCAATCCGACTGGCCCATCTAACGGCCCCAGTTTTCGAAATCTCTTACACCGAAAAGAGATGCCTTGTGGGAATCGTGTCCACCGCGATAATGGACGGTGGTTAGAAAGGTGTAACTAATGCCGATACTGAGCCGAGAATGACGATGTTCTACTGGGACAACAAGCTGTGTCGAGTTACCATTGGATTGACTTGGTGGATTTGGTGCCTGAGAGTGGCTCCCGCCAGAACGCAGCCACCGTGATGATTAAGGCGAGAGAGTGGACTTGAGGCACTCGGTGTTTTCGTATGAGAGCGATGACATCAGGGCTGAATCATGAGCGAAACCTTCTTTTGCCCATGTCACCGTATCTACTGTACGAATCTGAAGAAATGGCTCTTGTTGTCTCCACTCCCTCTGTGGATGTTATCTCCTTTATCAGTTGTGCCACTCTCTCCGTCCCAAGTATTAAAACATGAAGCCCGGTGCTGTCCAAAAGACCCTGAGAGTCAGTGTTTGATAAACTCTATTGCTACGTACATATCACCGCAACCATGGCAACCTTTGACGATGTCGATTTCGGCGTGGAAACGCCAAAAAACCCTCCCCAGAGCAAAACAAATGATGCTCCAGCCCACATTCATGAGGGAGCTCTTGCTATCCCCATGTCACCCACCTCAACGACTCATGACGCCATTGAGATACCTGCTACAAGATCTCCTCATGCAGATGCCTCCAAGTACATGCATAACCTTTCTCTCTCTCCCTCGATGAGAGACAGGAGGGCGTCTCGGAACTCCTTTGGCACTTCACTGCCCATTCCACGTTCCAAGAGACAGTCTCGACTCAGCTCTGTCCACCATATCGATCGAGATGCTGTCTTGGGGCCGGGTGCCGTTCCCATCCAGCCAAGTCGAGACATTCTAGCTGCCCAAGTCCAAGACGTATCTGCAGACAAGGCAAAGAAAGCTAAGAACATGGCATTCGTCTTCGATATTGATGGTGTACTGGTACACGGCGACCGGTTGATCCCAGAGGGAAAGAGAGCTCTGGAGATTTTGAACGGAGACAACGAGCTCGGAATAAAGATCCCACACATTTTCCTGACAAACGGATCAGGCAAACCAGAGCTAGCCCGCACGCAACAGCTGGCCAAGATTCTGCAGAATCCTGTCAACACAGAGCAATTCATTCAGTCACACACTCCAATGCGTGCTCTTGCCGAGTACTACAACACAGTACTGGTTGTTGGAGGAGAGGGATACCGATGCCGAGAAGTAGCAGAGCAGTACGGATTCCGTGATATCGTGGTTCCCAACGACATCGTAGCTTGGGACACCACCATCGCACCTTACCGCGTGTTCACGGATGAAGAGCGCGCCAGCTCGCGACCTCGTGATTTCACCAAGACCAACATCGAGGCAATTCTGGTCTTCTCCGATTCACGCGACTACGCTACAGACATGCAGATCATCATTGATCTTCTGAGATCTGAAGATGGCCGACTGGGCACTGTAGCTGCCGATCCTCTTTCTCAGCGGATTCCCATCTACTTCTCTCAGGGAGATATGCTGTGTCCCACAGAGCATCCCATCCCTCGTATGAGCCAGGGAACTTTCCGTATTGGTCTCGAGGCCATGTACAAAGCGCTCACTGGAGTTGACCTGGAACGTGTAGTGTACGGAAAGCCTGAGATGGCGACGTACAAGTACGCTGATGAGGTTATCGCATCATGGATGGAGCAACTCCACGGAGAGGAGCGCATACCCGAAAACATCTACATGGTCGGTGACAATCCAGCTTCGGACATTATCGGAGGCAACATGTATGGTTGGAATACCTGCTTGGTGCGCACTGGTGTGTTCCAGGGTGGTGAGAATGACGAGGCCAACCCTGCCAACTTTGGCGTCTTCCCCAATGTTTTGGAGGCTGTCAAAACGGCATGCCGGAAGGAACTTGGAGAGTCTTTTGGCTTCGAATGGGATGACCGCGTCAATCCCGTATTGCATGGTGAGAAGCATGTTGCTTCGGCGATAGAGTAAGAGGAATTGTATAGCATATGAGCAGAAAAAAAGGTGTATAGCAGAGAATGCATTGACGATGGATACGATTTTAGCACATTGATAGAGAAATTGGATAGACATTACAGCGAGCCTCAGAAGCCGCAATATATACCACTCAAGAAGCTATATTGCGGAATCAAACGTGAAAGTTACCTCCTACGGAGCATCATTACATAATCTTAAGATTTATTCCAAAAAAGATACATTGCAAAAGAATTGCGCTACTTCATGGTTAGACTGATAATCCCTCAAGTACATGAGCTGACCGGCCTATTTCAGCTTTGTTGATATCTTTGAGAAAGCACTTCGTATTACAACAATGATCTTTCGAGAAGACTGATCATTACCAGAATGTATCATGACCCAATTTACCTCTGGCCACAGAGAAACTTTTCTCTCCAACAAAAGGCGATGACCAAGATCGGTATTCCATACTTTTTTTTAGCCAAAAAGATTGAACAAACTAACCGACGGGTAGACGTTGTAGTCTGAGAATTATCTGTTCATTGCCGTTTCCATGGCGTTAAGTCGTCGTTCAACAAGGTTGTCGAAGAACAGGGAACTTAATTCCGGCTGGTGAGCTCTTTGAGAGAAAATAATTACTTCATCTTGACTAAGCTTAGAGGGCAATGCTTCTCTAACTATGGTTATGAGCAATAACAGATGAGTAAACAAAAAATCACGTTGAGTAATCAGAAACTGTAGGCGATGACACTCAGCCAATTGTGACCAGTCTACAACATTAAAGTCTGAGATATTCCTGGTGACGCTTCATACGCTCATTCGTATTAAACTTAGTGATGACAAATGACTCGAGGACCTCAGTCGAGGAGCGTTACTCTCGGCTTGATTAGAAATGATATCATATTCTCGGTTGAGGAGAGGTATATATATATCCCATTGACACAATTGCGGTATATGCCCTCTCTACTACCAGCTTCTTCAACACCATAATTCATTTAAGCAATAAATATTCCTACCTTTGGTCACCAGTTTTGCCATGTCGGACCTAGAAGCCCCTATTCTAGTAACTGGAGCAGCTGGCCGGGTTGGCGGCATCGGAGGGCGTGTGGTAGAATTACTGAGAGCTGCTAATCTGCCAGTTCGCGCACATGTGCGACAGGATGACAGCAGAGCCGACAAATTGCGTTCATTGGGCGCAGAGGTTGTTGTAGCCGATCTCTTGAAATCAGAGGAAGTGCTTCCGATCCTTCAAGGCTGTCGAAAAGTCTTTTTCTGCACCAGCGTCTCTGCCGACTACCTGGAGGCAACAGTGGTGATGGCTGCAGCAGCAAGAGCTACAAGCGGCATCGAAGCTCTGGTCAACATGTCTCAAATGACGGTTGCTGAGATGGATCTTACTCACACAACGGATTCACCTCAGCACAAGTTGCAATGGTTGAGCGAGCAGACACTCAACTGGTCTGGTCTGCCAGTGACACATCTTCGACCAACTGTTTTCCAGGAAAACTTTCTCTTCTGGCAACTTCCTGCCGCCAGCATCAAACAATCCGGGACTATACGATTGCCTTTCGGTAAAGGCCGTATATCTCCAATAGCTAGCAACGACGTTGCAGAGGTCGCGGTGCAAATTCTGCTCAATCCAAGTCAATATATCAGCAAAAGCGTTGAGCTGACTGGGCCAAACTCCGACATGTTTGAGCTCGCCAAGGAGTATTCCGATGCAATCGGGAGTCCCGTTGAGTATATACCAGCTCAACTCGACGTTTGGACTGAGAAAGTGTTCAACAATGTGACATTACCATCTCATGTCTACAACCATATTTTAACTATGGTTAAGCTCGTTGAGGCTGGGCGTTATGACAGATACACGAATTCGGTCAAATCTATCCTTGGTCGGCCGGCGGCCTCAATCTCATCAACTATAAAGCAGGATCCTAGCCGATTCCAGCCATTTTGAGAGCTCAATGAGTCTAAGGAGATACAGCTGGCAGTCTAAAAAATGACAACTCTGATTCTGTCTATTCGCAAGTACTACATTCTAGATGATACTTGTGTAAAGTAAATGAAGGAGTTTCTTCCATATGTTCATATCAGTTTGAGTAAAACAGGGCTCCCGCTTCGATGATGCTTTGCAGAGCAGAGATAACAGATGTCCTTTCGGAACAATTATAATGTTGCAGCGGTGTGCCATTTGGAGCAATAGGTGATTACAGATTGGTGGATCTGCTTCTCTATTCTAGATTGCTAAACTGCAGATAGACGCAAATCATCTGCGTGGTAATAAGAGTGCCAGTCAATGTAATGGCAACACCAATGAATCCTCAAGATAACTTGGAATCACCAATAAGATTACTTGGGACGTGAGAGGAATGAATTTCCCATGGAGGAAGCCTCTAAAATTGCACTTCTTATTCACTTGGCATATAGTTATAGATGAGCTAGTCCATGTGCCTGTTTTCATGTAGTGATATGGAAGTGCAGAGAACATAGCGGAAAACGGAAAATTTCAGGGTAAGTGATCAGATTATGGCTCTGACAATGATGCATACTTAGCCAAAGAGGTGGAAGGAATGACGCAATATAAAAATTTAGATAGTTATACTGTCTGATCTCTACTTCAAAAGGTCTATCAGCCCCGTAAAGATCTCATGGTAGCATATGGTTTGCAGGTGGCCAATTCACCTGTATATATGTGTGCATTTGGTCTCCCATGATATTTAGACAAGGCTGAATCATCAAACGCGGTCTAGTGTTGCACGCGTATGGGGTGCTCTGGGGAAGCACGGATCTGATGCGGCAGCTAAATTCGTCAAGTTAGCGTTACGCGGGAGCCCACCCTCTTCTAATGTAGGATTTTGCGGCGAGTGGTCTCTTGTTCTTGCTTCGGAAGTTTGTGGCAGCTTCTATTCCATCTGCGGATCGGCTAGCTAGTCGTTATATGAGACGTTGAGTAACTATTTAGGGAGTTCAAATTTGTAGTTCTATTATGGAGAAGGTTTATATATCTTGACGACTATTGATACATCCTAGCTCAAGTCTAGTGAGAGACGGGGTAGCGGCATCATTCGATAGTGGCAATTTAGATGTACCCTGGTATCATATCTGTTGACTTAGAAAAGATAGGTACTCAAAATTGTCCAGTACATCTATCGATAGGCCTGTCATAGCTCTAATCTGATGATCGCAGTTTTAATGGCCGAAAGTTGGATGAGGTTTCCTATGATATGTGCGCCTTTCAAAAGGCATTCTGGTATCCAGTTGAAGTGGCAAAACCACGAAATCTTCTGCCTACTTAGGGCTCGTTGCGCATCTCATAGACACCGGATTGAGAATATCGATCGATCTGATCTATTTGGCTTCGATCATGTCCAATTAAATAGTCGCGACAGAGCAGTCACCATCTTCACAAGGAGGGCCACATACCTTTGATCCGGAGCCACAGTCGCTGACCGCAAAACTCGGCTTCAACTCGTGTCAACCAAGACACGTCATGTGGTACTCCAAAGTGACACCCTTTTCAGCTCGTATTAGTTGGATAGACCGATCATCTGGACTTTGTTATACCCCAACTTCTTGCTAGTTATGTGAACGAATGTAAGGCGTACTACGTATAGACTGGCCGTCCGCACAAAGAGCACAAGGTGGTATATGTCCTATACTCAGAGGTTTGTACACTCAATGCAAGGCAAATAGACGTTAACAACACTTCCAGATGGCTCTACTTGTGGCAGTGGGAGATGATACAAACATATGCAAATATTATATGATAGTGAACAAAATGATATATTAAGTCGCTAGCGAGTATTTAGCAGGAAATCTAGTTAATATACACCTGATAAAGAATGAGGCATTGAACAATTCAAACCAGAATAACAATTTTCGCCGAAAAACTTTCTCCCAAGAGAAAAGTATCTATGTGTTCGCCATATAATATGGATTTTGTCATCGTTCGCGAGAACTGAACGTCGTGTAGTAAAGAACGTTGACGTTGATAATCCGTTTATACCGCTGTGCTTTTGAAGGGGCAACTTGGCCTCTAGATGTTTTCCCTTCGTGTTTGTTGCTCCTTTACATCCACCACCATCGTCGAGAGCTTTCTGTCTTGAGTTCGCTGAGCCTGTTCGAGAAGGCCATTCGCTGCTGCTCGCTTACGGTCTTTCCAACTGCGTCGAGGACCTTCATGTGCTCCTTCTTGAGGTCTTCAAACCCGTTGTCCAGTTCTTTGTGCCAAGGGTAAAGGACAAAGACCTGAAAGCCGAGCGCTGAAGTGGCGACCATGAAGTTGGTCAAAGAAATAGCGCGTGTGAGCTTCATGTTGGTATCGACAATAAGAGACGTGGGATCGAGGGCGGCTTTGTCGGAGTCGTATTCACGGATGGATAGAGGGGAGAAGGTTGGTCGTGTTCTTCTTCCTTGCGGTGTTTTTGTGTGTGTTTTTGTTTGTTTGTTTCTTGTTAAGATGGTCGATAATAAGAGAGTCGTGAATGGCAAATGAAATCACCCTTCAGCACAATATGAACAGGAACGTTGGGTATTTTGGGTAAAGAGAAGAGGAATGGAGACTAAAACAAATAACAAGCGCCTGAGAAATAAGAAGAATGAAAGAAAAAGGTTAGAGAAGAGGGAGGGAGGGAAGAAAAACGGAAATAACCGTGAAAAGTCCCGTCATCATTTTTTTGTCGCATGTGACTGTGACAGCCTAACTGATATACATTCTGCTACTCCGTGTTAAAGCCCACTTCCACTTCCATCTCTTCTCCGGCCTCTGCCCGATTCTCCACTTAATGAGGCGCGCTCAAAGGGATGAAGGTTTACTCTCCCATGTAGGGACATGCAAGAAGATGCTGCAATTTTTTAGTAATACAATCCATATCTTCGCGCCCAGAAGTTTAACTTTTCGCTGCGTGATGTCTTACTGGATCGAGAAAGCCCAGCGTCTCCGGGCAAAATAGTTTTAGGTACGTTCTTATTAAAGGTTTTGATAGGGGGACCTGGCCCCTGATTCCCAAATTGGATGGTAGTCTCCGATTTGACACACGTGGCGGAAGAGAAATCAGGCCACTTTCATCGGCGTGCCCTTGACAGCAATCCACTTACGCTCCATAGCCTCGGGTATTGGGATCCATGAGGGATCCATTTCAGCCGACACCGCAGGAATCCCAGCTGCTTCTAGAATGTAGGAGGGGAGATAATTCAAGGGAGGTAAGTGGCATGATAAGTTGGGTAGCATCAAAGAGGAAGCAAAGTAAACACGGAGCAGTCTCCACATACCGGCGTCTTCAGCTCAAAGCTCACTGTTACGCGACCAAATTTTTGCAAGGATGCTGGTATTTAGCTCAATCGCACACAATCCACCGAGTTTATTACCTCATGCACAAAGAGCGAAAGAGAAGACAGCGGCAAATTGGCTAAAACCATGAAGCCGCCTACTCCGTAATCTGCCGGACAAGACGCCTCAAGGCGCCATCGCAGGCAAATCTGATTTCGTACCGAAATACCTGTACACTCAAGGCAAAATACGATTCTTTTGCAGCACATACCAGCTGCTACAGCGGCATTTAGATAATGTTAATAAGTGTTACCCAAAAATAGTTCATTATTTGCCCTAGGCGTATTTTATAATATACTCTGCATTTGTAGCTTGTCTTAAAGCTTGTAATGATGGTCCTGTTGTCGAGCCTCTTCACAGCTCTAGATAGACGTTGTGAGCCTCTCTCACATAGGCTTAGTTGGCCCAGCTGCTGTTAAATCATGTATCCGCATCATGTTAAGGAACTTAGACTGGCACCGACGGTGAATGCCTCCGATTTCATCAGATGGGTAAACTGATTGATGTATCGGCATGAAGACAACATGCATGTACTTACATATGCCGACCTCCGGTGCTAGGCATGCCTGAGCGGCAGCTTGAGCCCACTTTCGGGTCCGGCACGGTCCTGGGCCGGCGGGGATATTGAATCGGCGTATTGATGTGCCGAGTTGTAAGGCTGCAGCATTATGAACAGGCGGTTCGCGCCAAGGGTTATTAGATTGAGTCTTTGAGCAAAGTCTGAACATGAGAGCTGTTTCATTCAGAACTCACACACCTTAGAAAGAAGCATCTCGGCAAATTAGACATTGAACAATGGGCAAACCTAAGGCTTTGTTACTTGGTAAGATTGACCAGTGAGTGCGGCCTACAATAATATCTTCGGCGTTTTGTCTGACGATTCAAAGTTGATGACACGGCTAACATTTGAGCCGCCGCAGCGCCACGGCTTCATGGAACGCCCTTTCTGATGTTGCAGAATTAGTCACTGCTCAAGCTAAGAATCGAGCTGAATTTATTGAGGAATGCACATCTGGCAGACTCGACGGCGTCGTCGTAATTTGTGACCGGGCACCATCTAGCCTTGCGGTCACAGGCAGATATGACGAAGAACTCATCCAAGCGTTGCCCAAGAGCTTAAAGTTTATATGTCACAACGGTGAGTTACGTTCCCGGATGGAAGATTATAGAAAGATGTATTGTGTTCGAATGGCCAGCTTGGAAAAATTCCGTCTAACTATTATGGTGGACACAGGTGCTGGTTACGACAACATAAATGTTTCTGCATGTACAACACGCTCGATCCTTGTTTCAAATTGCCCCAACGTGGTTGATGATGCTACGGCCGACACTGCCATCTTTCTGATTCTTGCCGCGCTCCGAGGCTTCAATAACGGCATTATGGCGATACGAAATGGTACATGGAAGGGAGCCGTACCGCCACCACCTCTCGGTCATGATCCGCAAGGCAAAGTCCTTGGTATTCTAGGAATGGGAGGTATTGGCCGCAATCTGAAGAAAAAGGCTGAAGTTTTTGGCATGAGCGTTATATACCACAATAGGAAGCAGCTGGACCCGGAGCAGGCCGATGGTGCAGAATACGTGAGCTTTGAGGATCTGCTGGCAAGAAGCGATGTGCTGAGTCTGAACCTGCCGCTCAACGTGAGTCCACCGATTGACATGAATTTTGCAAATTGTGCGTTGAATAAAACTGATCTGGTGGTTCAATTTAGTCAGGAACTCGGAATATTATTTCCACTCCAGAGTTCGATAAGATGAAGAATGGCGTTGTCATTGTCAATACTGCCAGGGGAGGTGTCATGGATGAAGCTGCTCTTGTTGATGCCCTCAATACCGGCAGGGTCTTGTCTGTTGGATTAGATGTTTATCAGCAGGAGCCAAACATACATCCTGGCCTGGTGTCCAATCCACATGTATGCCTGCTACCACACATGGGGACGTCGACAGTCGAGGTCAGTACTGTACATCGCTTATTATTCAACAATAAGATGGGGATGCTAATCTAAGTGGGATGAGTCAAGACTAAAACCAAGATGGAAGAGTGGACCATTAGCAATGTACGGTCGGCTTTGGAAGAAGGTAAGTTGCTTAGTTTAGTGATGGAGCAAGTGCGTGAAGTTGAACAGGATTAAATGGTTATGCCCATCAGGTGTAACAATCCAATCCCTTCTATCATTCTACAACATAGAGACGGAGAAAGCAATTAGCACAAGACATGGAAATGAGAATAAGGATTGTCCACTGGGCTATATATCGCAAGCAGAGTTGCAAATGCTGTATATTTTGCAACGGTGTAAGATGCAGAACTAAACATAGTAGCACTGAATAAATAATTATGTGATTACAAGGGAGTGATTATACTCTCATATCCTGTTTATATCGGTTTAGGTGGCGATACATGAGGAAAATAAGGCCTTAGTCATTAGAGCCATTCTCCATCAACATCTGCGACGAATGTACTACTCCAAGGCGCAGACATTTCACTCATGTCTAAGATAGGCATATCCAAGAAGTCAAATTCCGGAACTTGGGGGTCGGCTAAAGTACTGAGACGGTTTTGAAGCCCGTAAGCTGTCCGCCTCGTGTCGTTGAAGATTTCCAAGCCCGTTGGGCCACCCGGATTGTTCTTGGTATCCAAAATCAGCTGAATAAGATTGATATACCGTTGAGAACACGGCCATGGAATCGATAATTGCCGCAAGCTACTGAGCAATGGTTCTAAATCAGTGGGCATAGATCCATATGTGTTCTCGTGTCCCGTTGTCCATAGTATAATTAGGCTCCTCGCAGCGACCCAAACCACGAAAGCAAACAAAGAACCTAATTGTTCCAATTTCTGAGGCGGAACAGAAGATGCTAGTGATGCGATATCCCTGACAGCCTGGCGACAGCGAGCGCGGGCCGATGGCGATGGCCTCAAATAGGGAGAGGATGTTGATGGAAACGCCGCAACCGTATACATGCGAATATTTATACTGCATTTTCCAGAGTCATTAGTACTATAAAAAAGACAAGATAAAAGGAAGCAAGCAAAGGGAGTTATACAGATGAAACGTAGCATGAACCAGAATCCACATGGGATTGAAGTCAGGAGGCGGCTCTCGGACTTCTCTTGGGAGATTTTCGAACCAGGTGGCTAGATTAATGTCCAACCGCCGAAAACTACTCTGCCATTCCTGACAATGGGCTGGCAGAGAGTAGTTGACGGGTTGAATCAAGAGTTGATTAGACCGGTCTAACAAGGCTAGCAGATCGATGTAGTGGCGCCAAAGGTTGAAGGTATTATACCCCTGTGATTGCTTCATCGCCCCTGTTGCCTGGAACCATTCAGGTGGTACTGACTGGCCCCAGTCCTCGTCATTTACTGGATATGGTAACCGGATATTTCTCGTGTCTGTGCCACCGGGCTGGCCGTGGGATACACTGGAGAGGCGATCGATGCTGTATATGACCCAGAATAGGCGTCGTCTTTCCTCCATCTCGATAATTGATGAGTCTAGCCCATCATCCGGATCTTCGTTTCGGACGAGTGGTGTATTTGTTTCGATGGTTGAGGAAGAAGGGTTCTTTGACAAGCCCAGATGTTTAGCGGCTGTGACGAGCATGGACATTACGTTCCAAGTACGCGGCCCCTGTCCCTGACCAATTGTATCAATGGCGAGAAGAGTTAAAGCTTGAGTTGAGATCAGGGTGCATGTATCGATAGTCTTCAGTAGAATGAAATCACGAGACGCCTTGACATATGCCTCTCGGGCCTCCAATGGCGGATCCGGTTTTCTCCAGAAGCGAAAAGCAACTATGACGATGCCGTGTAAGAGGATTTGCCGCTCCGATGCGTACATATTGGCTGTAAAGCTGGGTTTGAAGAATAATGGAGCCCACGGGTAAACGAGGTCAAAGAATAACTCCACAAGCTCGTCTATGATCTCCTGAGAAGGTAGTCCGCTGCCAACAGAAGCTAGGGTTTGAGAAGAACGCAGTTGATTGGTCATAGTATCTGCCGGAGTTGAGGTGAGTGAGCTCACTTCTGGCAGCTGCTGCGAAACTGACCATATCTGGGGCTCATCAACAGTCCTATCGGCCGAGATGATGTTATTCACTGGCGGAAGGGGAGTGGTAGCTACCATATCCCTGTGGAGGGGACTTAGGACGTCCCCAGCGGAATGGCTGGCCTTGTCGATGGTTTCAAGCGAAGAAGCTCCAAGGTTATCATCGGCCATTGGTGCAGGAGATTTATTAACAGACTCGGTCCGCACATAATTCAATACGTCCTGGATAGACTGATTGATCTTGTCCATGTTATTTTCTAGCAGAGTGAGACGTTGTTCAATCGCCTTGCCGTACCCGGGACGTAACCCTGGCTGCCCCTTTTCACGATACACGCAGTTGAGGCCTATGCTATAAATGAGCATTTCTGACAAGAACATCGAAGCAACCCGAGATTCTCACCTTTCCGACGACATGTGTCGCATTGTGGACGGCCGCTATCACATCGTGATTTTTTCATCTTGCAGATTTCGCAGCTATTGTCGATTGGTCAATGGGAATAGTCCGACAACTGCATACTCCAACAGAATAGGGTTACACTTACGCCTTCGAAAGCACCCTCGGCCGCTTACTTGGCGGCTCGCCCGACTCAAAATCCCGATCACCCGACATGTCAGGGCTTTGTCTCCCACTTCCCATCATCTTGACGCTTTAGTGAAATATGAATCTCTCGAAAAGAAAGCAAAATTCTTAACGTGAAAAGGCTGGTATACCTGAACAAGTCACCGTCAACCAAACGGCGGCTCACAAGACCCCAGACTTGCAGAATCCCCAACTTTCCCCTCACCCTTCTTGCCTTCCCAGCCCCACAGCGAATTCTATAGTTCAAAATGGTCTCTGGGGAATAGCGCGGGGTAAGCACTTGTCATCAGCTGTGCTTGGCCTGACTCGTTTCGAGCTTGAGAGCCACGCATAACGGCTACTAAGGACTAGCCTACGGACTCTCCGGCGCAATGATGTCGCGGAATGGCCCCAAGGATTGTTTACGCGTTCTTCTGAGCCAGGCAGTTTGGGTGTGAGATACATACTACGTCCAAAAGCAAAAGCTAGGTTGGCTGTTACTCATAGGGTTCAAGGACTCAATGTTTTCTGCTGGAACGGGTGCATGCAATTTGTGTTTAGCTAGTGGTGATACAATTTGAGCTGTAGACTACATGTATGAAAGAAGACAATGACCATGCTTTGCTATACAATGCCACTCATCAAGCTCGTTAGTAAGCTTTAACTCCTGCCAACCTCAATAGTTTCTCAGTATGTTCAGGCTTCTCGAGCGGCTCAGATCTATCACGGGGATCTGGTGTCCCACTGGGCAGTACGGCCTTCAGCTCTCGGAGCTTGATGTTGTCGTGCGGCCAGTGAGTCGTAGCCCCATTGGCCGCAAAGACCTTTTGCTTTTCCGTGATCGCTTCTTTGGTGGCCAGCTTCGCCGGCGCATAGGCAGCATAAATGACTGTGCGAATGGTTTGGCTCTTTTCTGTAGGCTCGCCGCCCCAGTGGATTGTTCGCGAATCCCAGAGGATCAAATCTCCTGGCTCAGCAGCAACCCGCCGCGGCTTGAGGCCATGCTTGCGGAACCACTCCATGTCCTTGTCGTTGAAATAGCGATTGTCTCGCCATTCCCAAGTCCCGGAATCAGTTTGAGTGTCGAAGAATTCCTCGACCAAAGCGTGTGAGCCGGGAATAACAACCAATGAACCATCTTCGGGCCCGGCATGGCTCAGATTAATGATTCCTTGAACGCAGTGCATACCACGCTTCCGAGGAGCCTGATCAACATGTGGCCAAGGAGTACGAGCAGCCTTCAGATTGGGAAGAGTAACATTAAGTGAGTCAAATGAGACAAGCAGCTCTTCAGTTCCCCACACCTTTGCAAAGGCATCTATGACCCCGGGCTCCATACGCGCCTCCCACATGAAGCGCTCGTGAACGACTCCGTAGTTTTCATAGGTGTTCTTGTCTGTTTGAACTGGGAGTTGCGCCGTTTTCCAGGTCGAAGGGTTTTCCAAGTCCAATGAATCATCAAAGGATTTGAGCCATTCAAAGGCCTTTTGCTGGTAGTAGCTAGCCCTGTCGGGAGACACAGCGCCTTTGACGACTGCATATCCTTGGGCGACTAAATCATCCCGAAAGTCACCATATCGACCTTCCAATCTATAGTTTACTTCGATTAGAAAATAGAACCAGAACATCCCAGGGAACAGAAGTACTCACTTAAATGGGCTGAACACCCGGACGGATGCTGGAAAGGCGGTAATTGTTTGAGTGGCGCTCATGGTGGGCAGAGAAAGCTAGTGTTTATTTCGTTACCAAGCTTAGGTAGTTTCGATGCTATGCTCGACTTGCTCGTTCCCTTTACTCGCTCCTCCGTATATAAATTGTGATGCCAGTTCGCCACCCGGAAAATAGATTGATAACTCAACTTCTTCATTTTCGGACCCCCGACTTTGTCGAGCTAAGCTCTTCAATATCTGGTGGAACATTGTGCCGGCTCGAAGTCACGCCGGTTTGCTTACGGTGGATGATTGCTCCGTATCACCAAAACCGGAGCTTCGCTAAAGTGGAACTAGAATAGCCACCCCCGGAAACCAGCCGAATGTTGTATTAGAGACTAGTATTGCAAGAGGGGGAATTCAATCGCCCAGAACATCAAAGTAAATACGACCACCCAAGTGAAGAGAGGTACGAACACGGAAGATAGAGCTGCTACAAGAATAACTCAATTGGCTTGTTTGTTACCTCTATTACTCCAGTGAAAGACAGTTGTTACCTCTATTGCTCCAAACAAAGACAATATGAAGATCCTCATCACTGGCGCTGCAGGGTTCATAGGACAGATTGTGTCTAAAGCTCTTCTGGATGACGGTTCGCACGATCTTATTCTAACAGATGTGATTGAGCCTTCCATTCCGCGAGGCGCGAAACATCCTCAGAAGGCCAAAACTATCCAAGCAGACCTCATTGACTCGCCTACGACTGTCGTTACGAAAGACCTTGACGCCGCCGTGTTACTCCATGGCATCATGTCTTCGGCCGCGGAAGCGGATTTTGACCTGGGCTATCGCGTCAATGTAACTGCAACATGGACTCTGTTGAACAATTTGGCAAAGACATGCCCTGGAGTCCGAGTCCTCTACGCCTCCAGCGAAGCTGTCTACGGCACCCCTGTACCAAAGCTCAATGTTACCGAGATGGATATTACAACCCCAGAGATGTCCTACGGCTGCCAGAAAGTCATATGTGAAACACTTATCAACGACTATACCCGCCGCGGAATGATCAATGGGTTCTCGCTCCGTTTCCCGACCATCTCGGTTCGCCCTGGAGCACCCAGCATGGCTATATCAGCTTTCTTGTCGGGTATTATTCGAGAACCCATGAATGGAGAGGAATGCGTTGTGCCGCTAAAGGATCGCGCATGGCGGCACTGGATGTCTTCTCCCAAGACGTTGGTGCATAACATTCTCGTGGCACTCAACTTCCCTCGTGATGTCCTTCCACCGCACAGAAGGGTCCTCAACATGCCAGGGTTTGCAGTCACGATCCAAGATATGTTGGATGCTTTGGAGGAGGTTGGAGGGAAGGATAAATTAGCCTTTGTGCGAGAAGAGGATGTTCCGTCTTTAAAATCCACATTGTACTCTTGGGCAGATGACTTCGATAACTCTTTGGCTCTGTCACTTGGGATGAAGCAAGACACTTCTTTTGTCAACTCGGTGAGGGACTACATCGAAACGTTACAAGAGGGTAAATAGTAGGAGCGGGTGGAAGCGAAAGCTAATAGGGTACCTGATAGAATAATTATGTATTATTTGTTAGTATTCGATTGATATAAGGTGAAGGCGAAGTGAGTTGGTTACTTGGAGAGTACGTCTGATCTTCAGAAAGAATTATTTTCACTCGGGAAATAGGAATCAAGAGGGTGAATATCTTCATTTATAAGACTGCAACATCTACATAGGTTTCGAATGGTCTCTAGTCTATGGTAGTAAAATACAGCGACACAATTCACGCCTTACCGGCTGACTTGAGCCAGTCCATATGGTCCTCAATCACCTGCTGCATCGCTTTTGTCTGCTCCTCCATAACTGTTGTCAGCCCCTCCTTGCCTGTCAACCTAGCACCGACTTCCATGTAAGCCGCAGCTACTGGCCCGTTAATGTTCACTTTGGCCATGCCGTATGAGATGCATTTGGCGAGGAGTTCTGCCTGGAAGTATTTCTCATGTGCTCCGTGTAGAACCAGCCGCACTCGTGAGCCTACGCGAGCGGCAATGCGCTCCAGTCGTGGGAAGTCGAGTTGAGGTCCTTTGGGTCCATATGCGCCATGGACGTTACCGAAAGCTGGCGCGAGCCAATCAATCCCCAGAGCGACAAACTCTTCGGCTTGCTCTGGCGTCGTCAAAATCTCCTCCAAGTCCTCTGTGTCTTGGATGCCATCTTCAGTGCCGTTGATGCGACCCGGCTCACACTCGGTAATGATACCGCGAGCATTGCAGTATTCAACTAGCTCTTTGCTCAGGCGCACGTTCTCTTCACGCTCGTAGTGACTCATGTCTACCATGATACCGTCAAATCCGCCCAAGTCTGCCGCCCGCCGGATGATTTCAGGATCTTGCGCGTGGTCCATGTGCACCCCGATTGGCACAGTCGCCTTATCCGCGGCCTCAGCCGCTGCGTGCAAAAGTAGGCCATCTGCGTATTCAATTGACCATGGGAAGAGCTGTATGAGTGCTGGCGAACGCTTGGCCTCGGCTGCTCGAACTGTAGCCACTACAGCCTCGAGGTTGTAGCAACAGACGGCCGGGATTGCGTATCCTCCCTCGAACGCAGCATCCACAATGAGCTTGGCACGGTTCGTTTTCAAGTTGTTCGCCTTGCCATTGGCTCCATTTGTTTCGTTCTTCGAACTCGCAGTCATGATTTCTTTGATATGAGGAAAGGTTGCTCCAGAAAGAAGTGAGAGGTTGAGGGAATGAAAGAAGAGAGTCGACGACTGGAGGAGCAATATCGGTTGACGGAGGCTGCCTTTGAAGCTCCGTTATTTGCTCCGACTGTAGCTCCCCACTTACAACAATGTCATAGTGCATCTCCGGAGTTGTAGGCACGAATAGAGCTCCAATAGGATATCCGGAGGATTGAAGTGCCGGTGCGGAGGAAGCGGGAAATGCCTTATCAACCAACCTGCGTCACGGTTCGGGGTATCATCATAATGCATCGGAGAGAAACCAATCCTGTAGCAAAGAGCCTTTTGTTTCTTTTATAATACTGAAGTATATGTTATTGCTGCATCACAGGTAAACTGAGCAGTGGATTAATTAGATGGGGGCTGACGATGAGACCTGATGAACCAAAGTCTACAACGTTGCCAGAAGATTTAATCAACAATTCACATTTACTACAGTTATCCATATAAAGACATTATGTATCCATCTCTGAGCAGGCGGCAGCGTCGTTATCGCAACCGCATTCAATACCCTCATTAAAGTGCCTTCCGAGCTAGGCATCGACCGGATCTTCGATGTGCCCTGCGATGGCCTTGCCCTCGAATGCTACTCCTTCAGCGACCACCTCCCGTTCATCGACTTCGACAACACGGTCACCAAATGCGGCGGCAATTTCCTCGAGAGTCTTTTGGTTCGTCTCCCTGTGCGATAATCAGCATCATCCTCATAACCATTCTCACGAGGGGAAGAATCTCACGGGTAGTAAAAATATATAATGAACCAGTAAACAGTGCAACACCCGACAAAGACATAGTAATAGTTCTGATGAATCGTGGCAAAAGCACTGGGGCCAGCCTCGGTGACTAAGAAGACCCGGCGTTAGTACGCAACGATGGATGGATTGAACGAAGAAAGCAAACGTGAAAGCGAATATGAGGACCGGACTTACTGCCAACATTGGCTACATAATGAGCCGTAGCAGCGACGCCCATGACTCGGCTTCGAATAGTCATGGGAAGGACCTCAGACCCGTACAGCCAAGTAGTGCTATTGATGAGGCTATCTATAAGAATGTTAGCAATTCCCCACACGCGGACAAAATACAAAAGAAATGTTAAGATGGTGCTCACAGTAGCACACAACAAATAGAAAGATTCCTAGAATGGCAAATCCCTTGCCGACGCGGTTATCCGTGTTCTGGAATTTGAGTTGCATAATAGCGGCATAGATCTCGGTGACGATGACACAAGCCAGCCCGAAGAGAAGCATTCTGGATGCATGTTAGTTGAAGTTGCATCCTTGGGTATTAGAGTGAGAGTTCTTACTTGCGACGGCCTAGTTTATCAGGAAGGAAGTTGACAGCAATGGCGTTAGAGATGAAGGCACACGTTCCCCACGCCGCAGTGAGCGCGAGGATAGTCTGGGAATTAATGCCCAAAGATTTATAGAGGATTGCTATTTGTTGTTAGAATGCCGAAGGATGACCAAGTCACTAATGTTACTCACTTTGATAGTACTGGAGACTAGTTAGAATTTATCCCAGCATCATCCAATATTGTTGAAAGGCAAAAGAAATACTAACCTGAATGACATTGACGCCCGTCACAGTCGTTAAAACCTGCACACTAATAGACCTAAAAGAAGGTTTAATGGTTTGACTCAAAGGTGCTCTGTGGAGGTTCCAGCACATACACTAAGACGCGATGTCGATATAGCTTGAAGATCTCACGAAACGAGGTGAGTTCACGCGACCGCTCATACTCGATTTGCCTTCGCATAAGTCCGAATTCTTCGTGTAGCTCTTGGGAATGCAGATCGCTTCGAATTCTCGCAAACTCTTGTCGGGCTTCCTGGATCTTGCCCTTGTGGATCATTTCTCGAGGAGAGTTAGGCATGAACGTAGCCAAGCCGATGAACAAGATGATGCCCCAAGGCAGCTGTAGGCCCAACGGAAGACGCCACTGGACTGCGCCATACGGAGCATAACCACAGGCAAAGCCAACCCAGTTCGCAAGCATTATGCCGGATGAAAGACCGACGCCGGAGAGACCGCCGATAAGTCCTCGATTCTTAGGGGGTGCGATCTCTGAGAGATAGACAGGCACAGTACCACTCAATGCTCTGGAAGGCGTAAGTAAGAATTGGCCTTATTTTACCCCGTAAGAAAGAAGAGAGTTTTCAAGCATACCCAACGGCGACTCCCGAGATAATTCGACCCGCAAGAAACATGCCAATGTTGACCGATGCTGTCTGCAAGATGGCCCCAATCGTTACGATAACGGCTGCAAGTTGCATAAAGCGAAGTCGTCCAAGCTTGTCGGCAACTAGGATTTGTGAAATGGCACCGACTGCTTCGCCGGCTATATAGATGGCACCAACCTTGTCACTGTCAGTCGAAGTAGAATATGAAGTGCTGGGGTGTTAAGGGAGATGCATACAGCGCCCGTAAGAGCAGAAGATGGGTTTCCCATGTAAGCCGCCCAACTGGCATGGGCAATTGCTATTTATATCGGTTAGCTGTGACTTCTCAGAGGGATATCAGGGAAGAATGGATTAGACGAACTCGTTGTTACGATACCCGTATCATAGCCCTATTGTCCACTGTTATTAGAAGCTGATTTCCGAAACTTCGCGTCTAAAGGTTCACATACGTATAAGAACGTGCCAATTGATGCAAACGACGCGATGCCGATGGTGTACCAGCCGGTCGACGGCATTGCGAGGAACAATACAGGTAATCTAATCTGATACAAAGTCGCAGAAGGGGAGAGCAATGCAGCAGTCAATCAGTAAGATTCAAGAGAACCAAAAGATCTCCAACAATCCAAGGGGCCTTAATGCATAATATTGTACACAACTCCATCTAGAATGATTGGTCGAGTGGTGCATATGCATCCCCAAGTTCTCCGGATTATTCGAAATCTGGGGAATTTTTAGCCCGGTGCTACATGGTGCATGCACCCCGCGAAATCTTACGGTTCATCATACCGCCGAAATGCCCGGCACGAGGGTTGAGCGCCCTGATCTTGGTCTTAGGGGCACTAGTTTACGACTAAACTAGGAGAACTAGGACTCATTAGACAGATTCACCTACGAGGCTTGCAGGTTGGCAAACATGTGTAGTTTTCGGCCGAGGTTGTAGCAAAGAAGCTACTGCGGATCAGAATCGAGCGGTAATCCAGCGATGCTAAGCTCAAGTGCGGAGTGTTTCATGATATGGGAAACAAAAATCAAGCTGAAAGTCGATAGCACTAGCTATTAAACTAATTTATTGAACCACTCATAACATCAAAGCGCTCCACGTCTGATACAAGATTGAAATCTGCATTGTTAATTAGAGCTAAGTACGATTAGTTCAATTGCATGTACCTATTCAGTTGTGGACTGATTCGGAAAGCTTTACTCTACAAGATTGGTACACCCCCAGCAGTTTAAACATTAAATCAGACCGCTTCACGAACCCCAGACTATTTTACTTCTATAGATTGTAAATAATGAAGTCGCTATGGGGATAGATGCAATGTCTGCATTAGTAAAAGCTGGGGAGAGAGATGTTCTGTATCTGATCGTTAACTGTGTTACTGTCAGCTTATGGCCTTCTATCAGGTCTGATTCCAAATAGTACGCGAACTCAAAATGCATCTTTGGAGAACCGGATTTTAGTTCTCAGATTTGCCTACGACGACTTACATAACTCAGTTGATCCAGTTGGTATAAGTCGTGTTGAAGACTGCACGATTGATTACGTATTTACTCAGCTCATCACAGCAGCAAAATTATCATGCACCAAAGTCTCTTATGTTAGAAGACTCCGACGTACATTACAAACATAAGTAAGATCTAGATGCCGCTATTCCTGACGTAGGCAATAGTATACCGTATTTCATGCTCATCGCCCTAGTTTACTTGGTCAAACTTTGTCTATGATAGCTATGTTAGTTAACTATTTAGGATAAGCCTACGGAGTATGGAAAGACGATAGATACATCAGCTCTATTGTAAGTGATCATTCTCCACAACTTAAACTTCCCAAGACAATAATAAAATACTCGCAAAATCCTCATGCATCATGAATCAATATCATCCCTTGAATGAATGTCTCTCAGGGTGTTTCAGAAGTGATCAACAGCATGAATCCAGTTCAACCGACACCACCTCCTCCCGAGCTCATCAAGGGTAGTCTTGCCTCAGGTGAAGGTATCCTCTGCCTTGGTCTTCCTCGAAGCGGCACCCTGTCTATTGTCACAGCACTTCGTCAGTTGGGCTATTCACATGTTCACCACGGAGCTGAACAAGTCTTCAATTCAACAAATTAGGAAGCTTCTATACGTGCGTCGCGTGCCTGCTTTCCCGTGTGGAATACAGGTAACAAGCAAGAATCCTCGTCTTTCACAAAGGCAGATTGGGACGCATTCTTAGGACATTATCAAGTCGTCAGTGATTTTGCCGGTTTCTACGGACCACATATAGCGAAGATATATCCGACAGCCAAGGTTATTCTAGTCCAACGCCCATTCGAGTCATGGTATGCGTCTTTCGATGCAGCAATACTACAGGCACTCTTCCAACCAGTCCGTGCATTTCTTTTTCAGCGGCTCATAGCACCTGCAACGGGAATCACTGCATTCACTGCTCATCCGTACATTGTGTTTGGAAGCTTCAAAGCGCACAATGTAGATGAAACAAGGCTCAATGCTCGAGCAGTGTACGACGAGCACTATGCAGCAGTGAGGAAGATTGTTCCGCCAGAAAATCTGCTGGAGCTGAACCTTGAGGATGGATGGGCTCCATTGTGTAATTTTCTTGGGAAAGAGATTCCGGACACGCCGTTCCCACATGTCAACGACCGAAAGAATATGCTTACCATGGTCAATATGCTCTGTTTCCTACTCACCATGAAGTCTTTATGGATCATACTCAAATCTTTACTGCCAATTGTTAGTATAGCGTTTGGATATTGGCTTTCGCAGCAAGGCGTCACAATATCCAGCATATCTCAGCTAATTAAGGGCATCTAGGCGTATTTCTAATAGTTGATATATTCCATTCTTAACAACTTTTGCTCAATGGCAACTGAACATGTGTCATAGGCACAATTTCATTATTAGTCTCAATACGCTCCTTCTGGCGATCTTTGAGCTTCATCGTGATATTTGATACGTTACGCCCTGATGCGAATATCTTAAATGATCTTGGATCTAACAACTGACTGATGCTAGTTTAATGGCTCAGCTGCTGCACTAAGATGCTTGTTTTTCATCCAAATACCGCTTCCAAGCCCAATACCCACCTTCCAAATCCGTTGCTCGCGACAGTCCCAGCTTTTGCAGTTCCCTCGCCGCCAGCGAACTTGTGTAGCCCTCTGAACACGACACAACAACCCGCGTGTCATATCCAAACTCGTCCACAATCTCCTTGATCCGGGCCTCGTTTTGCGGATCTAGGCGCCACTCTAGCACGTTGCGCTCAATAATGTTGATGGTATGCTTAGTGGTAGATGCGTCAAATAGCGGCGCGTCGGGGAAGTTCAAGGCGCCTTCTCGCTCACGCTGGGCGGCTGGTCGGATGTCCACAATGTGGGTTGGGCCATGGGATGAGGATGATTGCAACTCCGTAAGAAGCTGAGCCGGAGTTATGCGGGCCAAGTGAGTGCGTGCCTCGGCAAGAATTTCATTGATGCTTCTGGCGCCAGGTGGAGGAATATGTTTTGACATTGTGAATTTTGCTTGATTTCAGAGGGTGAGTATGTGGAAGTGAAGAATATGATTGTCATGGTCAGAGATAAGTGGAACTTTGGTGCTGCTGTATTAGTTGCAGGTAATTCTCTATGGCGTGATTTCACGCCAAATATGCGTGTACTAATTCTCATCGACTACTCACGCTCGATAATCCGGCATAAATCCAAGGGCTCAGAATAAGAAACTTGGGAATGGAGAATGAATATATAGAGCCGAGACGTATCTAGACGAGAGATAATGATCCTAGAGGGCATAATCTCTCAATCCATCACTGATCCATCCACCATGGCATCTCCGGATCTATATCACCGAGCGAATACCATGAGCAAGGACCGTCTAATGAGTTAAGCATGTCAGTGACATCGCCAGTTGATGAGGAGATCTCAGACTCTTGAGTCGTCGGTCCCTCGCTGCTCGACACGTTTGACAGACTTGGCGGGTCGCTGACAGTGGGTATAGGCGAGTCCTCTTTCAGTCCCAGTGCGCACTGAGCAATTCTTTGTATCTCTTGTAGATTTCTTGCCGTCCTAGGCCATATATCACCCAACGCCTTGAGGCACCCAATTGTCATGCGAACCTGATCTCTAGCCCTTGATAGCTCTCTTCCCTTCAATAGGAACTTGCAAGCTGAGAGGAGTGCAAGCGTTCCTTCGCTGATCATGCAAGTCGCAAACGGTGTATGATGAAAAAGACATGCTGGTAATGCTAGCAGGCATATCTGTGCCTCTATCGATCGTAACACTCGTACGGTATGCACGTTTACCATTTCTGGTATTGGGAGCTCCAGCGGAGGCTGTCTAGCACAACTCGAAATAGCCTCTACGGTATTAAATCTCAGATCTGACAACGGTCTATGTAAACTGATGGTTGCGGGCTTAGCATATGACCAGCTTATCTTTCCTGTTTCTAAAACTGGTGCAAGGTCTAATGAACTTACACGTGAATAAGGAGGTTGGCTTGGAACATGAGTTCGTCGATTTCGCCGGATTTATCCATGATTTGTTTGCGACCACTTGGCAGTAAGAGCAACCATCCATCGAGAATTGAATCGGCAGTATGAATTACATGCAAAGAGGCGTCCTCAGGTGTAATTCCCATAGCCATGGGTGCTGCAGATGCTACACATCTTGCAGCACCAATAAGATATGCAAAGGATGAGAATGAGGTATTGCTCAGAGAAAACTCACGGCAGTCGAATTCTTCCAATGTTTTCGGTTCGGGGATTTCCTACAGGTAGTTTATTATGCGAGCGCTTATACGTAACACATTTGGACATGGTAATAGTTTGGATGTGCTCCAATGAGGGTTAGTACTCACACCTGATTCATACTCAAACTCCTCACAAGGCAGTTCCACAGTGGCTTCAACTTCTATGACTGCGAATTCCAGCGTGCCGACTGTACCGGCATAGTAGCCATTCACAATGTACAGCATCCACCAGGTCCGTCTCCAACATTCTCTCAACACAAGGTCCTCGCTTCCCTGTTCCGTCGCGAATTGACAACGAAACATTTCAAGCCCGATTGCAAGTCGGGCGGCGATCTCCATTTCATCTTTTGCCTCGTTCTTTTGCCCATACCAGAACAAAGCGATAGAGTATAAGACCCGGCACTGCACCATAAAGGGGTCGGTTTGAGATGCCTGCGAGAAACAGCCCTTCACCGCGTCCTGCAATTGACACGGCCATTCCCGGAACCCGTAGAGGTGCCCGATGAGGCGCATGACAGCCACGAGGGGCTCTAGTCTTGGCTGGTAGTCTGGATCTTGACATAGTCTAACCAGATGTCGCCGAGGCAGAACCAATGGGTGCAATTTGTGAAAGTTCTTGTAGTACAAATCCACTAGGGCATCATCTCCGAGGTTGCGGGCTTGGACAGTAGGCGGTACAAGCATTATCGGGTCATGTCTTTCCGGCATCGAGTCTTGAGTGGTTCCGGCGACGATAGCTTCAAGACAAGCATCAACCTCAGACTCCGGCCGGGCATCGGGTATAGCTTGCGGGCCCGTAGCCCGTATCAAGTTGCCAAATAACCGATTCTCCGCCGCAGCAAGTTGTCTGAGCCGTGTAAGTGCTGCACGGCCAAGACCACCTCGGCGTGATTTTGCATAGTTACACAGCCTTCCGGACTCATCGCACCGGCTGCAGCTAGGCTTCTTGCCGTCGCATTTGACGTGCCGGGAACGACATGCGAGGCATGCCAATGATGAGCGTGTGACGATATTCTTCCGACGTGCCGGAGGATCCATGGAATTGATGGACTCGGGATAAATGGACGTATACAAATTCGCAGTGAAATTTAAAAGGGAGATGCATACCGTGAGTCGGGATCATTGTGCCAGAAGTGTGATTGCGGGTATTGAGTTCCCGAGTCACCGAGTCCCCGAAACTATGTGCCACAGCTATAGCCGGCTTTACTACTATTCGTCCACAGATGGAATCATAGCTAGAGCAGACTTGGTCACTCAGGGAAATAATCTGATTGGCCGGACAGGCTCAGCATTCTCGGATTCTATGTAGGATCTAGAACTGTTACAAAATATATGTGCGTACGGAGAACATATATATATACATGAACAATATTTCGCCGTGGTTGTATGAAGAAAGCATTCAGAAACAATTTAAACAAACACCTCACGCAAATACCTCAATTCAAATCCGTCACCATGGCCAAGAAAATCGTTGTCATTGGGAGTGGCTTCGCTGGCTTATGGACCGCCATTGGTGCTAAGAGGGTTCTCGACCTAAATAAGAGCTTACTAGGTGACCAAGATGTTGAAGTTTTGGCCGTTGCACCAGAGCCCAAGCTTGTGATTCGTCCTCGTCTTTATGAGCCGAATGTGGCAAACATGAGTGCTCCGCTTGAGGACCTATTCGCAGCAACCGGCATCCATTTCACTCAAGGAGTTGTTCATACCATCCGAACAGAAGAAAAAGAGATTGAAATGGTCGACATGGCTGGAGTATCATCAAAGCTATCCTACGATAAACTTGTCTTAGCTGCTGGAAGCCGTTTGGTTCGCCCCGAGATCCCTGGACTCAAAGACCACGCATTTAGCATTGATACTATCCGGGAAGCAGCAAATCTTGAAGCTCACTTGCGCCATCTTGTTGCTTTGCCATCTACACAAGCCCGAAATACGGTGGTAATATGCGGGGGAGGCTTCACGGGAATCGAATTGGCCACCGAATTGCCTCGTCGGTTACGCGCTATTCTCGGCCTTGATACCAAAGTCCGTGTCATTATTATTGAGCGAGCAGATGTTATTGGTCCCTCTTTAGGAGAAAATATCCGGCCTATTATTACCGAAGCGCTTGAGGATGTCGGGGCGGAAGTCAAACTTGGGGTCACGATCAAGTCTGTGGACGCTGGAGGTATTGTGACCACAGCCGGGGAGCGCATCGAGGCTCTCACTGTTGTTTGGACGGTGGGCATGGAAGCAAGCCCTCTCACACAGCAGATACCTGGTGAAAAAGATAGCATGGGACGATTGATCGTGGATCCCAATCTGCGAGTTCCATCGTGTACCGACGTTTTCGCCACGGGTGATGCGGCATCTGCTAGGACTGACGATGTGGGCAACTACACCCTCATGTCTTGTCAACACGCTATTCCGCTGGGTCGCGTATCTGGTTACAACGTGGCGGCAGATCTCTTGAAGATAGACTTGCGTTCTTATGAGCAGCCTCATTACGAGACTTGCCTTGATCTTGGGGCTTGGGGCTCCGTGATAACTTCGGGCTGGGAACGTCAAGTTGTGAAAGCTGGCGCAACCATGAAAGAGGCCAAGGAATTTGTCAATCGCATCCTGATTTATCCTCCGACCAATCCGGTGGAAGCTTTCGCCTTTTCAGATCCCGATTGGGTCGGCCCTTCAACGAAGGCTTATCTTGATCCTGTTCAGGTCTAGAACAACTTGCTACCTATTAATAGGTCGTAAAGAGCACAGAATGGGAAAACACGTCACTGATTGTGTCTACATACGTACATTTAAGCGTAAAAAACTCCTGTCAAATAGATTGCCAAATGTTTTTGTTTGTTATATCCACACCCAGGCAGCCGTTGTGTAATTCTTGTATAAATAGCACCAATGGTCCGAATGTCTACGAGTACCTTATGCTCTACGGCATTAGTAGAGTAGTGATAAGTAGCCGCTGCAAATTGACTGAATTTGACAGCCAGTATAATAACCCAGATGCGTTGCCTTTTAATTCCCATTGCTCTTATTTCCGCCAACTATTTCTAATTCGTGATCCGTTTCTAATCCCTCTACCCTATGGGTTTTCGGTCCTGTTGTGTTCTGCCAGCTCTGCCGCCATGACTGCGTAACGACGATGCCGCCTCCCACTAGGCTTTTATCGCTTGATGCGTCGTGATATTGCCACACGCGATTGCTGCCTGTAGTTCCTCGAGACTTCGTCCTCGGGCCAGCGGGGTTTTTATTAGAGCCACTTGGGTATTGGGCCCGGGACGCTGCCACGCGACCATGAATGAAGACTGCAAAAGATGGGAGGCATCCCACAATCATTGCTTTATATGAATTCAATGTCAGCATACGAGTTTCCAATCCCCCATTAGGATGCATGCGGTGTATACGTACCAATAGCTCCCTCTATGGCAGCCCACTACATTATTAAAGTTAGCTCAGGTTGAGTGTAGGAAGAAAAGGAAACTAGAGCCAGCAGTTATTGGGCAAAGGAGATCACAAAGGTACTTACCATGATGAGCCACGTCGTACTGACTTGGCCAGAAGTTGAGCTTGACTCCAAAGTGACGCTTCGTATAATAGCCGTAACCATGGTTATCAGCCCAACGGCAAAGACAACGCCGATGCTAAGCTTTTCCACAAGCGACATTTGTAAACCCCATAGGACACGCATGGGAACTGCCATAACTATATCCTAGAGTCAGCTATGACCAATTGAATAAAGCAATGGAATGGTAGGATTACTTAGAAGGTCAGTGGCCAAGTCTACAGCAAGGCTAAACCATAAACTAATCTCTTTAGCTCGCGCATCTCGAGGTGTTGAACACTCTCCAGCTGTAAACCAGGCATGCATAGAAGAGCAGCTCGTAAAATTACTGATACAGCATCCAATGAATGTAAGAATCGAGAACACAAGGACTCCCCACCAGATTCTGTTGTAGAGAGGCAGCCCGTCTGTGAGTTTCTTGAACATACACATTAGACTCCACTTGACCATCCACAACGTCAGCCAGAAGAAAAACTGGACAACAAAAAACTCATGCAGCATCAAGACGAGGTCATCTTGAAGGCCGGCATATGGTTCCATACGACCCTGTTCGATAGCCTCAACGTTGAAAAAGGTGGGAACGGTCGCGAGATACAACGCCGTCGTAATTGCAAAAGACACCAGCGCGCCGTAGATGAGGATATCTTCCATCTGCAAAGGCATCCTACGCAGTTTGAACCAACGCGCGCCTGTGCGCATGGCGACGAAGACAACTGCGACACAGAAACATGTGATTAGACTTTTCTGTCAATAATTGTTAGCATTCATCAGCTTGTCGGCCATTCAGCCAATTCCGATCGACTGTGGAGAGTCTAATTACCGTGTCCGCGCTTCGAGAGACATCTTGAGAGCCCATTATCCATAATTGGCCCGGCCCCACGCAGCCGGACTCTATGAAGATGAAGACGTGTCAATGCCGTAGCGGAAGACTCCCATAATAACAACGGTACGATGCATCAGACAGATGCCAGGTATATAATTTTTTTTCTCCCTCCCTTCCAAAGACGCCCCGTCCCTTGTGACAGCGGGCTAGCTGTGTCGCGGCCAAACTAGTTGCGCTCCTTGATGAGTTATTGAATCATTTGGACCGCCGGCAAAAACGGAGGCATACGAGTACTAGCTTTTCAAGAGTTCCATGGGCATTCCTCTTCGGTGCAAGCTTGTCAAGGGCTTTCTGCATATCTGACGCGAAGGAAGCGACGGCGTCCTCTAGACGGTCGTGTTTCCCCGATTCAGCTTGCGGCACGCAGCCGTACAAGCGGCAAGGATATGCAGCATGGATAAATTGCAGTGTCCCAGCCGTAGTCTCGGCGGTTTTCAGGCCGCGGACATGCTACGTAGCTAGCTTGTAACAAGGAACAATTGTTATACAGATGCAACCAACAGCAATCTATGATCGCTGTACCTAGGCATCCGGTGGAACATATGGAAACAATCAAGCCGAATTCCAGACGGCACGGAGTTCCTTTTAATATAGAATGCCACAAGTGCATATCACATGCATCCAATATCTAAGCTGCATGACCCTCGCGCCGAGCTGGAGCTGTGTGTCCGATTCTCCCGCTTCTCAATCAACCTGGCCAATCCATCAGAATGCGCCCCCTCAGTCTCACTCTGCCGCTGTTCCTGCATTTAGGAATCGCGAGTGCCACGTACACCTTGAGCGAGGTCAAGGCCCAGATCTCATCCTATCTAGATCAGAATCAGAATGGCACCCACACCACACGATCTGCTCCTCCATCCGGCTGCCAGCTTGCAGTAAGCCTTCCTATCCATCATATGGAGGAAAATCTCCGTAATACATATTCTGTGTTGACCCGTGATCTAGTGCGGTTTCCTCGACTTTGCCTTGCCCCAGCATGTGTCATATCCGCAAAGTGTAATCTATGAGTTCGAGGAGTCGCGGTACTGGTCGCAACAGCAGGAGCTCACACGGCCTTCCTGTCGTTTCTCTCCTACGTCAGCAGAAGAGGTATCTCTGGCTGTATTAACGTTTCGCGTCACTCAATGCAAGTTTGCCGTCAAGAGTGGTGGCCATGCTGCTTTCGCTGGGGCCTCAAACATTGATAGCGGCGTGACAATCGACTTGATTCACCTTAACCAGCTTTCTCTCTCAGCTGACAAGGCTCAGGCGTCAATTGGCGCTGGAAATGTCTGGTATGATGTCTACACCTATCTCCAGCCCAAGAACGTCACAGTGATTGGTGGAAGAGTGTCTGCCATTGGCGTGGGAGGCTTGACCCTGGGAGGAGGCATGTCGTTCTTCTCCAGTCAACACGGATGGGCCTGCGACAATGTTAACAATTATGAGGTATTTATACTACTATTACTCGCTGGTTTCATAGTACTAGCTTGGGGGGAGGCTGACACTTGCATGGATAGGTCGTGCTTGCAGACGGCTCAATCCGTCAAGTCAGCTACTCATCTGCATACTCCGACCTGTACTGGGCGCTCCGCGGTGGAGGAAACAACTTTGGTATTGTAACAAGATTCGATCTAGCCGCATATCCTCAAGGCGACCTCTGGGCTGGCTCGGACACTTTCTTGTACACGAATGAGACTGCGGCCGCCATTAACAACGCCTTCTATTATCTCGGCGTCAACGCTCCTTCAGATCCATACGCCCAGGTCATAATCGCGTACGCTTATGCCCAAGCGCAAGATCTATTTGTCATTGCCTCTGATCTGCAGTATGCGAAGCCGATAGCGAATCCTCCCATCCTGCAAAACTTTACTTCGATACCGGGTGCAATTGCCAGTACACTTCGCGTTGTTGATCTCGCAAATCTCACGGTTGAGTTTAACAACACCAACCCAGGTGGCTTTCGGTTTGTTTGTCCGCGATATGAAAAGCGCCCTAATGATTAAGACTGACGTGGATACGACAGGCAAACATACTGGACCTTTACGGTCAAAAACAGCGCTTCGTTGATGGCTGACATGGTCACAATCTACCAGGAAGAGGTCACAGCCATCAAAGATGTTGCGGGGATCGTTCCCTCCGCCGTCTTCCAGCTCATTACAACTGACATGACTAAACATTTCTCAAGAAATGGTGGAAACCCGCTCGGACTTGCTGGCCAGGGACCCCTGAACTGTACGCACCCTTGTTTCCCACAAAGACTCGTGCCCGCTGACCATGCATACAGTGATCAATATCGATATTTCATGGTCCAATGCCTCTGATGATGAGCGCGTTCTGACTGCGGCGCAGAATATGGTCGACCGTTCTATCGCGGCCGCCCGCGCTCAGGGCCTTGATCATCCATACCTTTACCAAAATTACGCTTCATACCAGCAGAATGTCTTTGCCAGTTACGGCGCAGACAATCTCGCAAAGCTGAAATCAATAAGTGCTAAATATGACCCTCAGCAGGTGTGGCAAAAGCTGCAGCCAGGGTATTTTAAGTTAGGTTGATTCAGTTCTAAAAAACACATTTTAGCTTGCAGGGTAAGAGACAATGATAGCTGCGCACTGGACGCACGACCGAAGAATAATGTAATATCCTATCTTTCAGCTTAATATGAAGTCTACGCACCGATACTTAATGTAGCTGCCTATTGCACAGTATGCTTTCAAATTTGTCACCGTAGAATTTTTGTCTGTCTAATAGCGTGGAAGCAAGGTTCCCGATATGAGACTTTATGTTATATACATTTGCGTGTAATTTTTTCGCACAACTCAACTACACTCTTCTTCTTCTGTATATTGTAACCATATAAAATTTATTGTGAATAATACGGAAGTAATTAGTTCTCAAAGCGTCATTGTTTACTCTCTGGGAGTCTTTCATATAGCTTTTGCAAGATGCGACCACAAGATTAGGTTCAATTTTATATGAGGTGCGAGCGCGCATGATGGATATGACAAGTATTTCGGTTTTCATCGCAAAACTCGTCTAAAATTTGATGGATAAGTTCCTGAGATCGAAGCGATTGAACAAATAGTCCGAATGTACCTTTTCTCTTTGTTTATCCCATTCATCATGATTGGTGCGGGGATAAACTGCGTTTTAAAGCTAATCAGGATCTCAGCTGAGGATATACGCGACTCAACTTCTCAATATGACCCCAAGTATCTACAGCATGCGGAATCCCCATGTGTTGGACAGAGACTGCTCACGTGGGAGGCATGATACAATAGGTTTTGAGCTTGTTGTCTTCCCGCTAGTCTCCCTCACAACTTTCGCAGGCATATACTGTATAGGTAGACACTATCTGCAGAAGGATTGCTGTCACCAATCGCTTGAGAGTACATGCATAGACCTGGGCCAGAGAATTGCAGAGATTAAACGTTGAGTGATTGTCAATGTACGTATGGGCAGTGGTCAATCCATTATTTGAACCCCTCGCGTGCGTGTATACATCAAAGTCGGCTCGGTGACTATGAGCAACGCGACCACCACTGAAGGTATCTATGCATGCATAAATCCACGTTACAATAGGCAATGAACAACTTGCCGAAGTATACGGAAAGATAACGTCCAATGACAGCGAAGGACAGCGTGAGCTGTTTCGTTTCGCAAATAGGGAATCTGTGGGAATTGAGGGTAAAACGGCCATTCCCCCGTGAAGAACAGTAGTGTGTATGTCGGCCAAGAGTACGTTGGTGATCAAAGCACATCTCTGGGACCACATCCCGCAATGGCTCCGATGGAATTGTAGATGGAGCCGGAGAGTTTCAGCCCTAGAAGGGGAAGCAAGAAAGTGAGTGCATTACGGGTGCTGACCGCATAGTTAAAATACCGCATACTTAGGAATAGTTTGCTTTCTTTGTTTAGATACTGTGATCAATATTTAAGGCTATTACAATTTGCGTGTCTGTTCTCGGACTATCACATGCATTTCCTTGTGCTCTGATTCACGTGTACACTAGACAATATGGCTACGTAGGTCAAGGATCGAATTTAAGATTCGCATGTTACCCTGTGTCTCATAAACTTCTTCTGTTTCCTTTTAGTCATTTTGCATAGTAGGTACATACTCTTTGGGAGTGGCACATCTTGACTAAGTTACAACAAAATGGTGGAATCGACAATTGGCCGAAACCAGCCACAAGTTTGGTCCGCGACAATAAGGGTGGATCACCGGTAACAATAAACTCAGTTTCGTTCCGTCGATCTAAGCAGTCGAAAATTAACTAAATATAGGCTAGTCAATTTCTCCCAATCTAATGGAAGCGACTAGATGTGCTGAAATGCGGATTGGTTCAATAAGCCCAAGTTCTAAAGCCATCGCAGTGTATTGCTAGTACCGCCAACTCCTAACAATTACCAAAGTTTATCATGGTTCTCCGACCCTCGTTCTCCCTTATAAGTTAAAGATAGCCAACCAGCCTTGTATCGAAACCACCGACAAATCCAAACGATCGCATCGCTACCGATATGCCAGTCCGCTTCACCGAAGATGACACCGAATCGAACGAGTGCTTAATTGAGCACCAGCCAAGCGAGAAGAAGAACCAATCCAAGAAGCAATGGAGCTTCCTTATAGCCTCATTCGCTATTTTAGCGGTCATTGGGATTATGGAATTGATAATGTTAGCGGTCATCTTTGAGCAGTCACATCCTCCTAATCATCCAAAGCTTCTTGGTGAATTGAACCACTTGGTTCCAAATTGTGAGTACGACCAGGTTGGCCATTACGCGGAATTTTTCTTTAACCTATATTCTATACTATAGTTCCCACTCAGCAAGTGCTGTTCCGAACCGACGCGTCAGCTACAATCCAGGACGGAGATGAAGAATCTAGAACCAAGGTTCGAGAAAATTGGCTCTCGTACATGCCAAGTAAGTAATATTTGTTGCATGAATGGAAGTGAAAGAAGGAACCAAACCATCTAATCTGTGAATGACGATAGGAGGAAATGGATTCATCGAAGTAAACAACACGGAAAAATACATATTGCCAGGACCGATTTCATATAAGGGGAAAGACACCTATGCGGTGGCTGTTTTTCACCAGCTCCATTGTCTAGTATTTACTCTCTATTCCTACTATAAAATTCGAAAATGTCTGACAAGAAATACTTCTAGTATGCTGTTATGGACATGTTCAATAACCTGACGACTCCTGGATCTGCGACGAATATGGACGCTACACACAACATTGGCATGAATATAAGTGCTGATGAGAAAGGACACATTCAACACTGCTTTAGGTATTTAAGGCAGTCAATATTGTGCTGCGGAGATACAACTTTAGAAGGCGGAATTCCTGGTAGTCATTCAAATGGCACCGATGGGACAGGAGCAGTTCATGTTTGTAAAGACCTTGAGGCTATTAGGGAATGGGCCGAGGAGAGAAGGCTTTCTGATACCAAGCACCCATGAGATGATCATTCCCCGTGACAGAAAGGGAATTTGGTACAAGGTTAAGATAGCCTATATGTATATATTGGAAATGTTTGACTAATATACACCGGTGCTCCTATATGTCAAATCCGTTTAGAGAAAACGTCTTTCAATGGATATACTGCATTTTTGAACTGGCTGGTATCTGAATAGCCTTCCTTTTGAATGCAAAGTCACTGCAACCAGTCCAGGAAAAGAAGAGAAAGGAAAATTGATCAGAAAAAAAAACGTAGTGTGGTAGGTGGTTGATATGCTATATGGGGCTGGATTATTATGGAAACACTGGGTAGTCGTGAGACATAGTTCTCCAATTGTCGGTTCAAAACACCCTCGCCTCAGGGACATGCTGACCGTGCATGTAACCTAAGGGAGGAATAGTCTTCATTAAGTAAAAATGTCTTATTTTATATGATAATTGAATTTATATGGGTGGGTGTAAAAAGTTCGAGTTACATCGTCGCCAATGGCTGTGCTGATAACAACCCGAGGTGAATCAGCTGTCCCTCGACTTCTGAGAGCAGTCTCATTATTGGATGTACATTTCTTCTTCGAAATATAAGCCCCAGGTCTGTGTCTCTAATGAACGGCATGAGTTGACTTCAACAATGGATTAGGTTATGTTCTACGAGCTCGTCTGGAGAGCCAATCAAAGTTCTAGTCTTTGAAAGACTAACGTAACTGCGGTAGAGCTTAGACAGCATGAAAGACACGACAAGACCACCCATGATTTGTATATTTTGGATATGATACTCTTGGATTGTAAGTGAGCATAGTTGCTTCTCATGATGGCTGAGATTATCACTGGATGATCTGATACATGGCATCTATTACTAGATGCAGATATTGTCCTGTAAGGTTTCTCAATGAAGCCATCTTCATAGCAGAGCTTGTCACCAAGAAGTCTTGCGTCTCTAAGTCTATTAAATATAAGGTTGAACGCCTTAATCCTGGAAAATGGTAAAGGAGTTGGAGGCAGCAGTCTTCGCACTAGTCGATGTCTCCTTAGTTTGATGTTGTTTTCATTGGAACCATTCCGGGCATATAGGCTGCTTTAGTGGCACACATGTATTTGCGTGTACGCTCTTGGTTTTGCATTCGCCGATTCACACGAGTCTAAGCGCCTTATCCAACTTCTTCTAATCTTAATAATTGCTTATTAGCAAAAACCGCCCAAACAATCTACAGCTGAAAACAAGTTGGAATTTGAACCTCAGACCGTCTTATTCGGCTAGCCGAGAATCGAGATGCTAATGCGGCCAATGCTCCCAATAGCTCGGCTGATGATATCCACGTAATACAGTAGATTGGCCAAACTGCGCCATTTCTTACGGCAGTATGACCGACACTTCAGCTTACAGCATGTCGTGTCTTTCCACTTCTGTATTGTTTCACAGTGAAATTGACCCCCTGAGATACGAGCTACTGAATGGTATCTATTCCGCTTCGTGTACAGAATGGTTAGGCTTGGCGAATTGATGACAGCCCAAACGCTAACACGAAAGGAAAAAGTCTCCACTGGCGCCGTGGCTTCCAAATATGAATTGCACCGTAATCATATCAGCAATCAAACGCGGCTCAACGAAATCTTTTGAGCGGCGGTTCTCGTCTGACAATGTTTTACAGCAACAAAGTACATTGACTCCACCGGCACTCTCCGGATGTCTGAGTGCCGGTTCTAGAACGAAAACGGCAACACTTCTCCTATTCTCAACGTCTACTCCTTCATATGCTAAAATGTGTAGTTTCTCGCGCGAAGAGTAGGTTTTAAGAATTGCTCTTAGTAACATAAAATGATCGCGTCTACGAAAAGGTATGCACCAAAAAGCTATTCAGAAAAGACGAATGCAAATTCCCAAAACGGGTTAATCGACAAGATTGTTCCTACCCATGTTTCTTTGATGCGCTGCCATGCTTTCTTTCCCAACAGACACTATGGAGTACATATAGAGAGTTCCATAACTGCAACCAGGATGGAGTCATCTTGCATGGCTGGGCCTACGAGTATGAAAGGGTGTGAGCGGTGTGACACTGCCATCAGCGGGGCGCCCTAGAATTGTGGCCGGAGCCTGCTTATCGATGCGCTGACAGGTTTCGTTGGAAGCTTGTCAAACTTGTCATCTCAAGCCAGTGCAGGATTCATTGGTAGTGGTAATAGTAAGGTGTATATTCAATATACCAGGAGCTTCGTTGAACAATTTGCAACATCTCAACTATGCGAAAAGTGACAAAGCTACGAGTCAAGTCACTGTGGAAGGAAGACATCCCGGCTACGGATAAATTACGTACAGCATCCAAGAGGTTTGTGTTTTCTAAAGATGTTCCAGAACAACAATACCTAGTTTCCAAGGCTACCAAATGCAAGCCAAGGACGATAAGCACGGCTAGCACTCGTACGAGCACGGAGTGTTACAAGTAAGTCTTGAGAAGTTTCCCCATTATGGAGTTCCTGAATAGTGGTACGAGTGTAAGCAGCAGAGCACAGACGGCGCCCCGCAAGAGCTCGACTCGAATTGCTACCAATGTGCCCCTGTCAGCTACTCAAATATGGCAATCTGTTAAGTACTCGTACGCTGTAGCTGCGGCTGTCGGCATTCTGGTTCGCTTTCTTATATGATTCCAAAGATCGACCACTGTCGTGCATGGATTGATCTGATTGTTGACCCTAGCCATTTATTTGTCTGATGTTCTGCCCCTGCCGGGTACGCATTGAATCTGATTGTTGATCCCCGCAAATTGTTTGTCTGATGTTTTGCCCCTGTCACGCTACATGAATCTTATGTGTGATCCCTGTTGTATATTCATCTGATTTCTGAACCCATCCATCTGACATGCATTTGAGGCTATGTGGACCCTAGACGTTGCACACGAATAGCTTGACATACCTTTAGCCTCCGAAGCCCCCCGAGCCCATCTCCCGTATCCGCACCTCCGGCCCGAGGATGTCCGCTTACCAGTAGTAGTATTAGCTTGGTAATGATAAGACTTATTTTGCCTATTATTCATGTATGCAATAGCCTATTGGCAGCCTTTACGAAGGACATAGCTCGGAGAATGGCTTACAGGCTAGAGATGCTGTATTCTACCTACCCGGTTGCATTTGAAGAGAAACCTTTACAAGCACACCAATGCTGGGGGCGCGCAATGTATCTATCGACCTACGTGGTTCATCTGGTAGTAGCTTCCAATGAGTCTAGACTGTAAATTATGAATAATGTATTTTACTGACACTTGATGTGTCATACTGATGACTCCACGTACAACGACTAACTGTTTGTTTAGCACCGCACGGAAAGATTAAAAACCGAGATGGAATTGGCACAATGTCGCAAAATTGAGCATGCTAATTTCAGGTGCAGGTATTTGCTATATCTCGCTTTATACGGAGTACCTCTTTTTGGCTAAGAATGATTACCAGCTCCACTGATCTGTGTTGGCTCATCTTGCGGTTCCAGCTCCACGGCTACAGCTGAATTGCCTAATGAGGCATCCATGTTCGCTGGCTCGACCATTGTCTTCGACTCGTCCAAGCCATATTGTGTTTCAAGCCTTGTTCTTAATGGTATTTCTCTGAGAAACAAAGCAATAGGGCTGGTGATACACGCAAACGCTAACAAAACATACCAAGTTTCTTGAAGTGCGTCAGTATAGACGCTGATGATTTGTGCCTTTAAAGCTGGCTGGTCATCGAATGAGGTGATAAAAAGCCGAGTGGCATGTTCATATGCTCCTCCCAAGGCGAGAAGAGAGCGAACCTGAGCATTATCAATCCGAGATATAAGGCTGTCTACCTTCGAATTAAAGACAGCTGCTGGAATCGAACCCCCCCAGATCATCCCAAAGCTTCGCACAAATGCCCAAGCTGCAGTGGCAGCAGCTAAATCACCTTCTGCCAGGGGGGCTTGGATTGCAGGGAGCGTGGAGGTAAGTGCTAGACCTCCACCCAATCCAGCAATGACCTGAAATACAGCCCATCGGGCAGTGGGAGTCTCGGCCGTGAGTAGCGTAAAGCACCCCGTCGCAATAGGCAGTAGTGCCAAACCAGCGATGAGAACTGGCTTATAACGGCCACTCCATGTGACGATAAGTCCGCCAAGTATGCCAGCTGGCGTAAATGGGATGGCCAGAGCGAGTACATTGACGCCTGCCATCAGAGGAGAATCTTCTTTGAGGACCTGGAAATAGACTGGGATAAAGAAACTGAACCAAGACATTATGATCCCATGGAGAAAGGTAAGGACGAAACCCAGAAGCGAGGTCCTGTTTCCAAAAAGGCGCAGTGGCATAGAGGGATCTTTGGAGGCATATTGCTGGTGAAGGAGATAAAACACCAGGCCAAAACCGCCAATAATGAGGGGGGCAAGAACTCTCCCAGAGTCCCAGGGATATTTAGTTCCGCCCCAAGTAAGCGATATCAAGATAGAGACGACAGAGGCACTGAGAAGTACATGGCCCGACCAGTCGAGGTGTATCAAACGTGAAATGATAGCACCATCACTGGGATGCTTCACCTTTAGGAAGAAAAAGACGAGGAAGAGGGCAACGCCTCCGACGGGAAGATTGATGTAGAAAGTCCAGCGCCAGGAAACGTTAGTGACTATCGCACCGCCGACAATTGGTCCGATGAAGGTTCCCAAGGCAAAAAAAGACATGACAATGGCCATGTACTTCTGGCGGTACCGTAACGGGACTAAGTCGCCGACGATTATAGATACCAGTACGGAGATTCCGCCGCCTCCGAGACCTTGGATAATTCTCGCCGATATGAGCATCTCTGTGGAGCTTGCGCCAGCACAGAGGCCGCTCCCGAGAGTAAACAATGCTAGAAACGCGAGCATTGGAGCTCGCCGGCCAAATATATCGGCCATCTGACCGGCGAGTGGCTGTACCACCGCGACTGATAGGAAATAGCCATTGACGATCCAGATGTATAGCGCACCGGAGCCGAGACTGCTAACAATGGTTGGCAAGGCGGTTCCCACTATGCTGGTGTCAAGTGCCACTAGGAGGATGGAGAAACATAGTCCGGGAAAGACAGCATAAAACTGTAAGCTGCGGCGCGAATCCTCGAAATCTTGGTCAGCTTCGATGTTAGTGAAGGCCATGACTCTCTCGACAGGGGCGAACGACGAGTCGATAGTCGTCTTTCACGCTGATACTAGCTGAGCTGACCGCCACCGGTATCAGAAGATATATAACGCATTACAGACATTAAAGTCCAAGTGAAGAAAAATTCGCTCACGAAATGTACACAATAGTCATCTAAGCGCTGGGGGGGTCTATTGCGGATACAAGCATGTAGAATTGCGACGCTACAATTCCCAGTACTACAGTACTAGTAGTAAGCTTACTCGTGGTGGAGTATATTGATTTCGTACGCATGCACGGTTAAACTAGTAAAACGAGCCATGTTACTCTACATAGCTATCTATCTATTTGCGTCGGTGGTCTGAGTTTTCTTACGGATCAACTGATACTAGCAAATACCCTTTTTCTTCCTATTACAGTATCTTTATTCAATATTAGGTATGGCGGCTTTCTTAGTAGCTAGAGAACATGATTCTATCGCATGCCCACTCCATCGCTTGGCAGGTTTTCAAAATAGCTCCCTTCTCCTTGGGAGAGTGATGTCCTCCACCATGTGTTATAATCTTCCGGAGCTTCGGGTCGCAGAGCTGAGTGAATTTGTGACCCTGCTCATTATACTCGTCCTGGTCCCCAATCACATGGACAGTGGGGATATGTAGCATTCGTGCCTGAACATCTGGGTGGTATCGCAGGAGCAGCTCTACGGTTTGAGGAAGCCTGCTCAAATCGCTGTAGTCAAGTCTCTTCTTCTTTTTCTCGAATTCATCCATGATGCCAGCCGTTTCAGGGTCACTGAGCCAGTCGTAGGTTTTGTTTGCCTCTTCGTCAAGGTCATGTCGTATCGCGGTTATGGTGTCCGGATCGGTGACTGTAACCCGGAGAGGGCCAGAGTCAAGACGAAAAGGCATTGTCGGGCAAATGAAGATTGCAGCCTTGAATGGGGGATCTGAGGGGTCTTTCTCCATTCCAGCCGCTATCACGGTCGCAGCTAGAGCTGCTCCATTCGAGAAGCCTAATATAGCGTCGAATGGTCCGTCCTCCTGGACAACGTCCATGATCATATCGACTGCGTCTTGCACCGCCTGAGGGGTAGGATCGTCATAGTAGCATAGGTAAGGCCCGGGGAAATACTCAGAAACACCTACAAACAACACGTAATGTGTTAGATCTGTCTCTACCTAAGTAACTTTCTACGAGATTAGTCTTCTCTTACCGGGAGCTGGTTGCGCTTCTACTTCGCCGTCAAGAAATTCGAATTCCCATTCAGAAGGGAGCCGAGACCGGAGTGTTGTAAGCTGTGACTCAAGAATTTTGGAATTTGTTCCCAAACCATGGAGGCAAAGAATACGCATTGTGACTTTGTCCTTTGTTGGAAAACAGCAGCCCTAGGTGTAGAATCAGGGAGTCGTCAGCCTCGACAAGTGGGCAAATGCAAAGAAGCCGTTGTATGGGAAAAAGGAATGGAGAGTGCAAGAAATCGTATAAGGCCACTATGCAAATACGGAATAGAGCTATAAAAAAAGGAAGAAAAGATTGAGTCGCAGATTTTTTTCGGACTTGTCGGTATCTCGCATAATACTGAACCCAGTTATACAAGCAGGTCGTTGGTGCTAATGCTGAGCGTTTTCGGGATATGCTATTTCCTTTTTCCATTGGAGGAGAAATGACAATTAGTAAATTCTTGGCTGTCTGTTAGTTTGGACAAGCTCAACAGAAACTTCTCAAAAGAGTATAGTATGTTGAATAATGTGTCCTGCGGTGAGACCAACAACACCCCGTAAGCATACTATCAACAAAGAAGAGCATTAAGATCCATAGAATAGGAGCTCGGAAACTACGTAGCAGGTCGACTAGGTAGTAAGCCGGTCACTTAATAGACCCCTACTTCTCCAGCAAAAGAGGCGGGTCAAAATAGCCGGCTTAGTCAACCCGCCGGGTAGAGTGGGACTTGTTGGAATTGGAAACAGATAGTTCCAGGAGTAAATTGTTACAACTACTGTATTAGGAATGTAGATTCTGCACTTAGACTATTTGAAGATCATTGCAGCGAGGCGCTAATGTATGTATACCTCCCCTGTATGATATGATTCCTGTCAGCCGTGGCATGCGTGCCTCGGGGTCATGACAATCTATGCCCGATTATTCTTGTATGTAATCGTAAATATCTAGGTCGATAGTGGGGGGATGTGGTCTTATAGTATTGCTCAAATATATACAAAAACTAACAAGGTGATTAGAATTGTCGTTTAGGTAGCTGGCAAACGTGTTTCATCACATCCACCCATGTATCCGGTCCCATCTTTCTAGACAGCCAAGAGTGTTTCAATCTTCCATACGCCAAGTATGGTTAACACGTCAAGCTGCTAACTGTAATATAATCTTGGTCATTGATTTCCCAAAATAGTGATAGATCACAGACCCCTATTAGCTATCAGGGGAGGGGGTCTATGTTGCTCGTTTAATCTTCTGGGGTACGAGTACTGGGCTATGTATGCATGTAAACTGGTTAGGCCACATGGGTGACAGACGTCAGCTCCAAAGTTGCAGAAAATGATCCGATGATTATGGACATTGGCATGTATAGCAAATGCGGCTCTCCGTAAGATGGCGGATGTGTCGGCGTCTTATTTCTCTCAGTGAGGATAAGCAACAGCTTGAGCCAATTCTCATTAAGCTAGGTATATAATAGAACAGAGGCCCCCAGCTATATGTTCTGCTACAAATTATACCCGAATTTATATAATTTTGACACAGCCTTGAGCTAGCTTCAGTCCTTTTCCTGTTGTCCTGTTGTAAATCCACTACCATGGACGCAAACGCGATTCTGAAACAGGATGCCTCCATGCCAATTGCTATTGTTGGCATGGGAGGCAGATTTCCAGGTGAAGCTACCAACCCGGATAAGCTATGGGACATGGTCTCGAAAGGACGAAATGCCCTTTCAGAGGTACCAAAAGATCGATTTAATATCGAGGCTTTCTATCACCCCTCCGCCGAGCGACATGGCTCAATGAATGTCAGAGGAGGAAATTTTCTAAAGGAAGACATCGCTAGATTCGATGCTCCTTTCTTCTCTATCACAGCCAAGGAGGCACATGCTATGGATCCACAACAACGATTAGCTCTGGAGCTATCGTATGAGGGACTTGAGAATGGTGAGTATTCCATTACCACTATAGCTCGTGACAGCGAAGTTAACTCTGAGTAGCTGGTATTAGCATTGAGGAGATTGCGGGATCCAACATGTCCTGCTATATGGCTTCATTCACAAAAGATTATACGGGCATGAGAGGTAGGTTATCCGGCCCAAGTTACCATCTATTTATCAGTTGAAAGCTAACACTCAACCAGGCCATGATGCTGAAGATATTCCGTAAGACAAATACTCAAGCGGTCTTGTTTTTCAATGCTGACAGTCCTCTTAGTTTATATGAAGGAACGGGTAATGGCGCTGCTTTAATCTCGAACCGTGTCTCATGGTTCCTTGATATCAAAGGACCCAGTCTCAGTCTGGACACAGCATGTTCATCTTCGCTTGTAGCCCTTCATCTTGCTTGCCAGAGCATTCGGGCGGGAGAATCAACCTCAGTAAGAGCGCTCCCCATAATTAGACGAGTTCCTCTTTGCTCATCCAATCTAGGCAATTGTTGGAGGTACCAATATCATTTTGATGCCAGAGATGCAAAACGCCATGACATCACTCCATTTCCTCAGTCCTGACTCCAAGTCCATGTCATTTGATCACAAGGCAAACGGCTATGCCCGAGGAGAAGGTGCAGCTGTTGTCATATTAAAACCTCTTGCAGACGCACTGCGAGACGGCAATGTCATCAGAGCTGTCATCAGAGGTACAGGTGTCAACCAGGATGGTAGAACTCCTGGTAAGTCAAATCTCTGTGATCGGCTGCCACGTGTATGTATGGGTCTAATCGCAAAATAGGTATTACCGTGCCATCTTCAAAGGCACAAGAGGAACTGATACGCGTAACATATGCCTCTGCTGGGCTGGACTTTAAGCAGACTGGCTACTTTGAAGCTCACGGCACAGGTACGTATAGCCCACCTTAATCTGTCTCGCGGCTCAGTTCACTCTAACAATGTGAAGGAACTCCTGTTGGTGACCCTCTGGAATGCGCTGCTATTGCCGCTACCTTTGGTCAAGTAAGACCAGAGTCAGATCCTCTCCTAATCGGCTCAGTGAAAACAAATATCGGCCACATGGAGGGAGCCGCTGGTCTTGCGGGTCTGGTCAAAGCCGTCTATGCCTTAGAGAGAGGACAAGTGCCACCGAATCTTTGGTTCGAAAAGGCAAACCCTCGCATTCCTTTGGCAAAGTGGAAACTAAAGGTTCCCACAGAACTAACCCCATGGCCTACTGAGGGTGTCCGCAGAGCCAGTGTCAATTCATTCGGTTATGGTGGTACTAATGCTCACTGTATCATCGATGACGCTTTCCATTACCTTGAGTCTCGGGGATTGAAAGGTTTCCACAACACCATTTCTGAGACACCTGCTGTCCTCAAAGCCCTGCCATCTACAACTCCGGTAGCCGACCCGTTGCCTCAGCTTCTTGTCTGGTCTTCACCCGAACAGAAGGGAGCTGATCGCACTGCAGCTAGCTTGGCATCATATGTCAAGTCTCTCAGCGTCTCAGCAGCAGAAGAAAGCGCCTTGCTCGGAAGACTATCATTTACACTATCCAACAAGCGTAGCAAGTTCCCATGGAAATCATTTGGCATTGCCTCCACCCTTCAAGAGGCTATTGATGCTTTTGAGCAGCCAAGGAAACCTGAACGGTCTGCCGAACAGCCTACTGTCGCTTTTGCCTTCACTGGACAGGGTGCTCAATGGTATGCTATGGGTCGTGACTTGTTCAAATACCCGGTGTTTAGAGAGTCAATTCAAGCCGCGGCTTCGTCACTGAAGCAACTTGGTTGTGAATGGGACCTTGTCGGTGAGTCGAATGTTATTCACAAACTTGAGATGCGATCAAATCACTAACAACCTTGCAGAGGAGCTCAATGCGACTGCGGGAAAATCGCGTATCAATGACCCGGCTCTCAGCCAACCTGCTTGTACGGCTTTGCAAGTGGCTCTCGTAGACCTTCTCAGCAGCTGGGGCGTGAAGCCATCTGTTGTAGTAGGCCACTCTAGCGGAGAAATTGCTGTAAGAATTATCTTGCCTTCTATCTGTCGAAATGATACTAATGTGCATATAGGCTGCCTATGCAAAGCGAGCCATTAGCCGGGAATCTGCTTGGAAAGTTGCATACTTCCGTGGTCTTCTCTCTAGCACCATCAAGAAAGAAGGCGCTATGCTTGCGGCTGGCTTGGGCTATGAGGATGCCCAGGCTCTCGTTGATCAGGTCACGGACGGTGATTTGGTCGTCGCTTGTATTAACAGTCCATCTAGTGTTACACTCTCTGGTGACATCTCTGCCATCTCTCAAGCCCAAGCTTTGCTAGAAGAGAGGAAGGTGTTCAACAGGAAGCTTATAGTGAAGACGGCTTACCATTCTCCCCACATGACGGCTATCGAAGCGTCATATTTGAAATCGATCAGCGATATCTCACTAGCGACAGATGATACCAGCGTGCGGATGTTCTCGTCCGTGACAGGAGAGATCATTGAAGCGGCTGAGCTTGCGAAACCATCATACTGGGTCTCCAACTTGGTAAATCCCGTCAAGTTCAACCAATCATTGCAAGCGGCAATCAAACACAACCCAACTAAAAGACGAACAACGAAAAACATTGGTGGAATTAACCTCATTGTTGAAGTTGGACCTCATGCCGCTCTCCAAGGGCCAATCCGACAAGTTTTATCAGTCGAAGAGACCAAGAAACTCAATATTCTTTATGTTTCACTACTCAAGCGCGATAGCAGTGCTAGCTTGACCGCGATTGAAGCAATGGGAACTTTGTTCCAACGCGGCTATGCTGTGGATGTTGCTCAGGTTAACAACTCTGGCAAAGATACGTCAGCAGCTCTTGTTGATATGCCTCCGTTTGCTTGGAACCATAGCACGAAATACTGGTACGAATCTCCCATCTCTCGCGCTTACCGATTGCGAGACATGCCGAGACACGACCTCGTCGGAGCCAGAGACGAATATTCCAGTGAGCAACAGCCCAGCTGGCGCAATTATCTCCGAGTTTCCGAAATCCCATGGCTGGAGCACCATCAAGTCCAGTCGTCCATCTTGTACCCCTTTGCGGGCATGATCGTTATGGCTGTCGAGGCCTCACGTCAGGTAGCCGATAAGACGAAGGAGATTGAGGGCTTTCAACTGCGAGACATCTCGGCTGGTGCAGCCATGATCATTCCAGCTGACGAGGCCGTTGAGTCAAAGATTCAACTTCGTCCTTGGCGCGCTGGCTCAAGGCTTCCCGATTGGACGTGGAACGAGTTCACCATCTCCTGCCGAGATCGCCAAGGAGCCTGGACACAACATTGTTCAGGTTTAATCCAAGTCAAGTATAAGACGACAGTAAACCCTACTTTTACGAACGAAGACGCTGCCAGAGCCAAGAAGTTCCGAGAAGAATATCAGCAAATCACAGACGCTGGATTGGATATTGAGGATCCAGCTGATGTCTACGCTTCGGTATGTTTATACAGTATTCCATCTGAACTTTTAACCCGTTACTAACTCTCATAATAGCTTGCTGAACTCGGTTTGCAATGGGGCCCATCTTTCAAGTCACTGGTCCATATCGGTTCAGGGCATTACCAGGCTCAATGCGCTATCGAGGTTCCAGACACAAGGTCCTTTATGCCTGAGAACTTTGAGCATGATCATATCATTCACCCTGCGACCCTCGATGGTATCGTACAAATGATTGTACCTGCCTGCTCACCTCGGGGTGCACTTGTTGATAGAGCCAAGATCCCTCGCTTCGTTGAGAGCGTCTACATCTCCAGCAAGGTGGCAAGCAAGAAGCCTGGCGACAAGCTTTACGGCTACTCTCGCTCTACAGCACACGGTTTCCAGGAATCAGTTGGTACCATTGTCGCTTCTGATGGCGACTGGGAAGAGCCTCTCGTTGTGTTTGAGGGATGCAGAGTCATCACGCTCGAGACCATGACAGAGGGTATTGCATCCGCCTCTGCTACAACTAAGTCGATCAAGAAATTGGGCGCATGTACACACTGGGGACCTGACATTGAAGAGCTCACTGCCGATGGTTTGAAGGCCTTCCTTTCCCCCTTCGCCGAACTATATCCTGATCCGGAATACGAAACAATCTACGATCTCGAATTAGCTTGTCTAATTATCTGCAAGAGAGTCCTTCGAAAGTTTGCTGCAGAAGACTCGAAGACGTTCGCGCCGCATCATCGTCTGTTCTATGAATACATGCAGCACCAATACGACCTTGCTGTCGAAGGCAAGCTCAACTGCCAGAGCTCCCCCATCAAGAAGATTGACTGGTTGAACACCACCGAGGAATTTGATGCCGCCTTACTCGAGAAGGTTTCTAATGAGTCTGTGGACGGAAAAATGTTGGTTCGCGTCGCCTATGCGATGAATGAGATCCTCACCGGCGCAATTGAGCCTCTGCAGGTTCTCCGTGAAGACGACTTACTGACTTCATATTACCGAAACGTCATTGGTGTTGAAAAGGTCAATCCAGTCCTTGAAGAATACGTGAGGCAAATCTCTCACAAGAGACCACTTCGCGTCTTGGAGGTTGGCGCAGGTACCGGCGCAACCACGAAGCTGGTTCTAACGACGCTTGGGAAGCGCGACGATGCTGCCGCTAGGCTGAAGCTGTACACGTTCACTGATATTAGCAGCGGATACTTTGAACCTGCTGCCAAGGACTTCAGCGAATACGCCGAGTTCTTGGAATACAAGATTCTCAACATCGAGAAGGATCCCGCTGAGCAAGGATTCCCTGTCGGCCAATACGATATTGTCATTGCAAACAACGTTATTCATGCTTGCTCATCTATCGACAGATGTTTGGCGCACTGCCGTAGCATGCTCAGACCGTGAGTACTTACCATATAATTCTTCGTGGGCTAGAGCTAACTTTCAGTTTACAGTGGCGGAGTTTTGCTCCTGGGTGAGCTGACCACAACGATGGCTCGTGTTCCGATGATCTTCGGAACACTTCCCGGGTGGTGGCTAGGTGAAAATGATAACAGAAAATGGGGCCCAAGACTCTCAGAAAGCGAATGGGACGTTTACCTGCGCAGGCACGGATTTGGTGGACTACATGTGTCCTTCCGAGACGATAGCAGAGAAGATGTTTACCAGTCTTCGCTCATTTTCTCAGTGGCTGTAGAGACCACCTCTCCCCCGCTGCCCAAGAACGCCGTCGTCGTCAAGCCAGCAGTCGCTGACCCTGTTGTCGATGCGATGGCATCAAAGCTATCGGAGCTGCTAGATAAGGAGGGCGTTCAAGTTGAAGTAGTTTCATTGAAGGACGTCAACACGACTGATTTCAGCGGCAAGGCATGCATTGTTGCAGTGGAGTCGAACAAACCTCTGCTTCATGAAATCAAGGGTGAGGACTGGGAATCTGCCAAGAAGGCAGTTCTTGGATCAAGAAGCACTCTGTGGCTCACTAATGGTGGTACCATGGAATGTACCACTCCCGAGTCCAGTCTTATTGTTGGACTTTCCAGAACTATTCGAGGAGAAAATCCCGGCCTACAGTTCACAACGCTTGATCTTGATCCCAAGGAATCCATCGACTCCGACACCACTTGCGCGACTATTAGCCAGATCTTCAAGTCTAAGGCTGATCCTTCAAATGCGGAATGGGAGTATGCTCTGCGCAATAAGCTGCTCAATGTTCCTCGTCTATATCCCGACCACGAGGTGAGCAACCTCTTCGAGACCAACGCAGAAGATCCTCCTGCAGTCAAGTTGCCTTTCAATCAGCCAGGCCGTGCTCTTGCGCTCGAGATCAAAGTACCTGGAATGTTGGATACCTTCCAGTTCACTGACTGTGACGAGTACCCACTCCCACTTGGTGATCGAGAGGTCGAAATCAAGGTCAAGGCTGTGGGTATGAACTTCCACGACGTCATGATTGCCATGGGTCAAATCCAGGATACCAACTTGGGTGTTGAGTGTAGTGGCGTCGTCACTCGCATTGGAAAAGCCGTCACCCAATGGAAGGAGGGTGACAGGGTCATGACATTCCGTCTGGGAACTTACCGCACGTATATTCGTAACCCAGAGGAGATGTTCCAGAGAATGCCTGACGGAATGTCGTTCGAAGAGGGTGGATCAATCGTCTCTATCTACGGAACAGCCGTCTACTCGCTGTTTGATGTCGCCCGCCTGCAGAAGGGTGAAAGCGTTCTTATCCACTCTGCCGCAGGTGGCTTCGGTCAAGGAGCTATCATTATCTCTCAGTATATCGGTGCCGAGATCTTCGTGACGGTTTCAACAGAGTTCAAGAAGCGCTTCTTAATGGAGACGTATGGTATCCGTGAGGATCACATATTTAACAGCCGTGACCATAGCTTTGCCGCCGGTATTAAGCGTATGACTAACGGTAAGGGTGTCGACGTCGTCTTGAACTCTCTTGCTGGAGAGGGACTGCGGCAAAGTTGGCTGTGTGTTGCGCCTTTTGGTCGGTTCATTGAACTGGGCAAGCGAGATATTAGTAAGTCGCACACCTGATTCCCTCATAACAAGCATAGGTAATATGGAGAGGTTCTGACTATTCATTAGCCGGTAACACGGGCCTGGACATGACGCCTTTCCTACATAACATTAGCTTCTCTGGCGTGAACATGCTGTCTGTATACAGAGAGAATGTCCCACTGCTCAGCAGAATCCTAGCAGACGTGATGAAGTACTGGGCCATGGGTGTTACTAAACTCGTCACGCCTCTTAAGGTTATGAACTTTTCTCAGATCGAAGAGGCGTTCCGTATTATGCAGACGGGAAAGCACATCGGAAAGATGGTATTGGCCGCCAATGATGACGACATTGTTCCGGTAAGATATTTATTTACAACTAACTGGCGCAGCTAGAAATAGGAAGAATGCTAACATCACAAAATAGATCGTTCCTCCTAAGAAGAAGGAATTCACTCTGTCTTCCAATGCAACTTATATCATCCCTGGTGGCCTGGGTGGTCTCGGACGATCGCTTGCAATGTGGATGGCCTCGAAGGGTGCTCGCTACCTTGCCTTTACGTCCCGTTCAGGTGCAAGCAGGCCAGAGGCAAAGGCACTTCTGGACGAATTGGCGAAGATTAATGTCCAGAGCAAGGCATTCGCAAGCGATATCAGCAATGAGGCCGAGCTCACCAGAGTGCTGCAAGAGATCAAGTCTGCCAACTTCCCCGCCATTCGCGGAGTCATTACCTTTGCCATGCAGTTGCAGGATGTCTTCTTTGAGAACATGACTGTTGAAGAGTTTCACACTGCTGTTCGACCAAAAGTTCAGGTCACAAGAAACTTGCACCAACAGCTGCCCAAAGACCTTGATTTCTTCATCTGCATGTCCTCTGTTGGAGGTATTGTAGGATCCAGAGGACAAGGCAACTACAACGCCGGTAAGTTGAACCCTTTGTCGTAGTAGAGATATTCACATAGCGGTACCCCTTCTCAAAAAAAAAAAAAAAAAAAAAAAAAGCAGACAACTAACATGGAATCTCAATAACAGGAAATACATATCAAGATGCAGTTGCTCGCCACCGCCACTCCCTTGGTCTCAAAGGAACAAGTATCGATCTTGGTCTTGTTTTGGGCGTTGGTTGGGCTGCAGTCCACGGTGAAGCATTAGGCTATCTTAACTCTGGCGCCATGGCTGGTCTTAAGGAAACTGAGGTGCTGGATGTTATAGAGGCAGGCATGGCTGGCTTGCTACCGGAGGCTGAAAACACGGTCGGCCTGACCACAGGAGGCATGCTTAAGCAGGGCGGCTATGAAGAGCTGTACTGGCACAGCGAGCGCCGTTTTGGTCCAGTCAGTGTCTACGACACACAGGATAACGGCACTGCTGGTTCCGGTGAGCCTGACAGATCCGAAGAGCTACGCACAGCTCTAGGTGCAGCACAGAACCTCGATGAAGCTGGAGCCGCTGTTTGCGTGGCGCTGATGCGTAAATTGGCCAAGGCCATGATGATGGACGAAGCGGATCTTGACTCTGGCCGTCCTGCGAATGCGTACGGTGTTGACAGTCTTGTGGCGGTGGAGATCCGAGCTTGGGTGTTCAAGACCGTCAAGAGTGACATCTCTGTGTTTGACATCTTGAGCAATGCCCCACTGGCTACGCTTGCTGGGCTCATTGCTTCTAAGTCCTCATACGTGCCAGTTGCGATTCGCGGTGAAGGAGTTTCATTGGAGAAGTGAGATTCCATTAGATAGGGAAGTGGAAATAACTAGCATATAAATGTAGTATTAATATCTCAGCTTTACATAGAAACTTTAAAAGGGTTCGTAATATTTTGTCGGCGACGACTGCTCTTGTGAATCAGTGATGAGAAAAGATGTATGGCATGTGGTATTGACTTTCACAAGATTGGACTCGATCGGTGGCCAGTATATAATATTAATGACGTTAACGCTCATGAATAGGTGATGACCCGTACTTTGTTAGTAAAATACAGATAACCAGTAAGAATATCAGTTAGGAGAAATGGGTTAAGGGTTGAGTATATACATATAGGCAGCATGGGTGTGTTATGAGTCCGTCTTGGGCCATTTCCAATAAATATTAGCACCCTCAACACCTGCTAATGGATTTCCTTCGCCATGCGTGGCGTTTCCGTACTGCTCTTCAAACCCACATTTGATATAAAATCCATCTTTGCCCAGAGCACTAACCACGGACGCGCAGATTCCCTCAGTTTCAGCTTGCTTGAGACCCCATTGCGCAAGTTTCCGGCCTATATTTTGGCCCTGGAAATCCGGTCGCACTGCTAATCCTTCGAGATACCACGACTCAGCACGCTTGCCGCTCCAGATCTCGTCGAAATAAGGATACGATCGCTCTATAATGTTCTCCTGCACAGGATCGCTTGCACGACTTGGCCACAACCACGCATGAATTATCATGGCAATAGAAGACAGAGGCTTCAGCAAATTCCCTAGGCCGATAACTTAGCTTCCATGAATAGATGGAATACCTGAGTATACTCACGAGGATCCAGGTACGAGCGGTCTAACTTCTTGCCACCATCCCCCAATCTGGCCCATTGCGCAATACCAGTGATAACCTCGCGACCGGTCTCATCTTTATCCACGGCGACCAGCCATCGCCAGCGGCAGTCCCAAAAGTTGACGCGAGCCCGCCGCAGCCAGTACAAGTGCACATCATCCGGATACTTGTTTCGATGAGGGTGGATGAGCTGGCCAAACAAATTATCTTCCCAGAATGCTTTTGCCATCACGCGGGCAATTTCAGGTAACTCCGAGTAGCGGGCATCGCGCACCACAACCTCAGACATGTTGTGCCACGATGAGTGAGAGATTATGGGACAATGCAATGTGTTGGCTAAGAAGGACTGAAGACGGCCAATAAACCGACCAGCGACTGCGGATTGTGAAACTTGGGGTAGCTGCGAATACGAGGACTCTGGGACGCTTTGTGACGAGGAAAGCTACCGTGTTCGACAGCTTCGCAACAAAACCCAAATTCGTTACATATATCCCTGCATATCGAAACTACCTAGTTAGCAAACACGGTCGAGAGCTGCTTCTAGGAGGCATCTCAGTTTCTTGGCGACGAACGCCTCACATGTTCCCACAAGGATCCTCGTATGGTTCATGTGCATTTCAGGCGACTCGTCAGGACTGTCGTACCAGCATGAAACGCCACAAAAATGCAAGCCAGAACCAACGAGTTTAGTATGTGATAGCGCCGGCGGGGCGGCCCTACTTCCCGCTGTCTACTAACGTCGCCATCCTTCTCGAGGGTAAGCCTTAGTGAAGAGAAACTGTCCTTTTTATGCGAGCTCGGGTTTTGATGTAACTCAATTCGAAATAGTGTATGCACTCTCGGCATTAACTCACTTTGCCTAAGATGGCCGTTGAATCTTCCGATGCCTTAAAGTGCTATTAATTTGTCTGTTCTGCTGTTCTGAGTAAAGCATGGTCTTTTGTTGCCACAGTTTTTCGTCGCTGGTTTTGCACTGCTGACAGGGGCCGGGACTGTGACGAGGCTGGTTCTATGCAAACTACAGCAAACTACGGCGAAGTTACGTTGTGATCCGATTGGCCCGGCATCAAATACCCTTGCTATCCGCCTGCTGAATTGTGACGGCTCCGGTATGCTGTTGGCCGGCCCATGCTTAACGTAACTTCTTGATGATGGGTTCGTTGAAAATCCCTCACACCACGGTTCCTTTCCGCGTTTTTCTCCCGACGATTTCCACATGTCAAAAATTTGTAGCGTATATACATCCGAAGGGTCTGGGCTTTGACCGAAGACTCGTTGCAGTTGGGAAACCAATGATTCTGTTACAGAAATTTATCTAGTGCTTTTTCCACGGACAAATAATTACAAAGAGCTGGCGCCCGCCGATTGATGGTCCTCATGCGTGACCTTCCATGCCACCTCCTTGATGATTATCATATCTCGACTGCCGGTTCTTGACCTTTCCTCATCTGATAGGTTCTCACGGCTATCCCTGCCGAAGTGGTGCGCCATGGCAGCAGTTTGATTCGGAACCTGATCCGGCCTCCAATTGTGAGGTCGACCACGGGCCTCGCTGTCAGAGTGATCACGGATCCATACAGAGGTCGATGCCCCTGCAGCTGAAGTGGCCTTGGAACGGCTATTCTCAAGTGAGCGAAGTGGATACGCGTTGCTTGATCCGTACACGCTGGAATCGTAGGCCAGGGGAAAGCCTAAGCCTATGGAGAAGGATTTGAGAAAATTCTTCATGTTTGGTACCGTGGCAGTAATAAGGGACCAGACAATCATAGTCTGTTGGAAGAGCAGGCTGTTTGTGACAGCAAATTGAGGCTCGGCCGAGGTCGGGTACTTGCTGAAATACGCCAGATGAATGGCTGAAAAGGCGATAAGTGGTAGGCGGAATGAGAAAGCCAAGGCGACCTGACACTTGCGGGAGAAGGACATGTTGACGCTCCAGGAGACCCATACAATAAGAAGCCAAGTAAGAATCTCGGTTACGATGTCAATCGCAGTAATCACAGCCCAGCGTGCATTCTAAGCGCAACTCTCAGATTAGGCATCTGCATGAGATCTCGACGAGTCACAACACGATTCTTCTTTCGTACCTGGTTGGGACATTGTTTAACATTATCCAGAGTCAACAATGTGCCGGCGCGGCAGTTGATGAGGAATGCTAAAGATGAGCCTATTCCCCATGCCGAACTAAGAACCATAAGTCCAATACAGAACGGTTTGCTCTTCCCAGTCTTGGAGTCAATGATTCGAAGAATAAGAGCGAGGACGGAGCATTTTGCGAAGCTCAATGTTATAAAACAGAGAATAACGGCCGCGAGAACAGACTGTGAGTGGATGCATTAGTGCTGAAAGTTGAAAACATTACACGAGGCTTACTTTTGAAGATATTGCCCATTGTTCTGGTGGCGTAATAGAATTGAACTTGCCGAGGCCATTGTTTAAGCTAACAAACATTGCGATAGCTTGAGCTATATGAAAGACCTATCTGATGGTCAACTTCGTTATCAAATACAGGATTAGGTTTCTCACTGTCGCGAAAGCAAGCAGGAGATCATCAAACCCAAACATCCGGTACTTGATGTACAGTCGCGTCATAGCACCAAAAAGCCCGTATATCAAGGATAAGATTGTCACGATCCATAACTGCCCTGAATGGTCGTTGAAAGTGACGCGTGAGAACTGAAAAGAACCATCGTTCGATGTTTCTGGATCCATGAGTGAGGAAGACCTGTAGGTCAGGCTCAAGAGAGGCAATGACTTGACAGCATCGAAGAAGTAAATCTTCGCAAGAGATAACGAATGCCTATAAGTCCTTGCTTTACATTCGTAGCGTGCCGGCAGCCAAAGTCCCGATCCTGACAGATTGATGGGCGTGTGGTGTGGGTTCTAGGCTACAAGATCCTGAATCCAGGCTAATTACAACGTATCCAACGGCTTATCCTCGTACCAACCAAACAGGTACAGAGTAAGCTTCTCAGCTTGAGACCGGGGGCTGGAGGTTTTTTTCCTTGGTGATGTGATTCGGTCAGATTTCATCACCTACCTGCATTAACAAAGCTACGAATACTCCGTACTCATACATACTTGGAACAAACCATGTCCTTGGCTGCGACGCAAATCCTTCCATCCTTGGGGACGCAGTCTCAGACCTTTACAATACATGTATAGACTATTTATTTTTGGAAATAATGAGTCAGGTAGCAAGACGCCACTCTAGTCAGGTTTCTGTCACCTCATATTCAGTAGTTCAATACTGCATAATCCGTATGGGGTCACCGAAATCTTGGCTAATCTTTGTGGACCGTATGATTTCTTTCCATCTCTGTGCCTGAAAGACAGTGCCAGCAGCTGCATTACACTGGAGTTCCCTGCACTCCACAAGGTAGGGATTAGACAAGGCACGACCAACATGCATGCACCAGGCCATGTCGGGGGACTCAAGCCGATGAGCGCTATTCCCAATGTAACTGAAATGGTAGGATACAAGTACTTCGCACTGCTCCCATGTTTGCAACTGTCTGGCCATGCGTGTCTACTGTATGCATCCTCCCTCCTGCATCATCCATGGAACACTAGCTGCATATTTTAGATGATATTTCTTTCTTTTCTTTTTCTTCCCCCTTTGTTTTGTTGTGGCCTTTTCAGCGAAACCACTTCCCCCGAAAGTGGTTCCAAACCACCGCGAAAATGGTAGTTGACGATAAAGAAATTTCTGAGGTCAATGATGCTACTATTGGCCTCAACGATGGTGATGTTGATGAGAAGAGAGGAAATGCGGCCGACCGCGCCGACATGTACCGCATGGGCAAGGTACAGGAAATGAGGGTTCGTGCCAGTTGACTCTTGGGCTTTATCTCGCCGGGTTTTCTAATGCAACATCTAATAGAGAAATTTTCGCTTCTTGTCCATATTTGGCTTTTCTATGATTCTAATGGCGTCATGGGAGTTCTCTTTAAGGTAAATTGGGACTTAAAAATGCTGTGATGGTTGAGCTACTAAGTGAATCTGTGATTTAAAGTGTGTCTACAATCGGCCTTGTTAACGGTGGAACTGCCGGTTTCATCTGGATGTTCTTTGTTTGCTGGATGGGCTTCCTCTTGGTGAACACGACGATGGCTGAAATGGCTTCAATGTAAGTCATTCCTAATCCAGATATATGGCTAAAATTCTCACCTAACTTTCTGCAGGGCTCCAACGACTGGAGGACAATATCACTGGGTATCCGAATTTGCGCCGCCGCAATATCAGAAATTCATCAGTTACCTTATGGGATGGATGTGTGTACTTGGCTGGCAGACATCCTGTGCCTCCTCGGCATTCATTGCTGGCACGCAGATTCAAGGCCTTATTGTCTTGAACAACCCCGATTACGTCCCCAAACCATGGCACGGTACTCTACTCACCGTGGCCGTTGCTGCTTTCTCGGTGCTCTTCAATACTGTCCTTGCCAGAAAGCTACCACTGATTGATGCGTTAATCCTTGTTATTCACATCTTTGCCTTTTTCGGCATACTGGTTACCCTCTGGGTTCTTTCACCCAGAGCAGACGCCAAAGCGGTCTTCACAGAGTTCAGCGACGGCGGAGGCTGGGGCAGTGTGGGAGGCTCAACTCTCGTGGGAATTCTCGCAGGAATTTTACCACTCCTAGGTGCAGATGCTGCTGTCCACATGTCCGAGGAATTACGCGATGCCGGCCGCGCTCTGCCACGTTCCATGATTACGACGACTATCTTCAATGGTGCTTTTGGATGGATTATGGTAATCACATTTTCCTTCTGCATAGGCGACCTGTATGAAGTCATCGAGTCGCCAACTGGTTATCCCTTTATGCAAGTCTTTTACAACTCGACAAAGTCAACGAGCAGCGCTACTGCGATGTCGGTGTTTATTGTTGCCATGACTGTGTTCTCCAATCTTACCATGGTGGCTACGGCATCGCGTCAACTGTTTGCATTCGCACGAGACCAGGCTGTTCCTTTCAGCCCTTGGTTTTCAAAGATAAAAACAGGATGGGATGTGCCGCTCAATGCCATTTTGACGACTTTCCTCATCTCAAGTCTTCTATCACTCATCAACATCGGTTCGGCTGTCGCACTGAACTCCATCACTTCTTTGGCAACAACGTCACTTCTATCTAGCTACATCGTCTCTACTGGCTGCATGATATGGCGCCGACTGACGAATAGCCCGCTTCTACCATCCAAGTTCAGCTTGGGTAGATGGGGTCTCACCATCAACATTGCCTCTGAGGCTTTTCTTCTTCTTATCTTCGTCTTAGCATTTATGCCTAGCAACCCGAAGCCGACAGCAGCTCAGATGAACTGGAATATTGTGATTTACGGTGGCGTAACACTGTTTTCTTTGGCATACTATTTCCTTCGTGGAACTCATCGATATAAGGGTCCAGTTGCTTATGTCAGAGCACTTCAATAGTGGAGAGCAGCATGGAGAGTTGTGTTGAACTGAGAGATTCTTTTATGATTACGAAATGAAACACTTTGATGTGAAAGAATCTGTTTACTTGTGTTACAATATCGGCAGCGTATCTTCCGTATCCAAAAGGGTAAATATACGTATAGCCTCTATTAATACATAACAATTAACAGCCTAATAGTCACATAATGGAACATAATTGGCGCGCATGCTATTGTTAGAGGTGAGATCCACATTTCGGACATAAATCAATTATCCTATTTATTAAACTCCTTGCTCATGCTCATTTTTGAAGGCAATACAACATCAGATAAATGCGTGGCAGCCGAAAAGGGTATATACAAAATGCTGTCGCATACTGCACATAGATTAGGCAATACCATCTCTCCAAAGAGCAAAACACATATTGTTGCCCTCAAAATTCCCGACTGTTTAAATAGTATATAAGAGTACGATGTCTCCCTAAGAGAAAGGATAGTGGCCGGGCTCAAACCTTTTCACTTTCAGAGACTTGGCTGTGCGGAAGTTCTCATATTTCTTGGTCATATACGATCATGAAGTGCCTTCGAGTACTCGCTCTCTTCCTTGGGGCGGCTATTCCCGCTCAAGCCGCATTTACATGGAAGAATGTCAAAATCGGTGGCGGCGGTGGCTTTGTTCCTGGCATAATCTTCCATCCCAAGACCAAAGGCGTGGCCTATGCCCGAACAGACATTGGTGGCCTTTACCGCTTGAATTCTGATGATTCCTGGACCCCGATCACAGATGGCATTGCTAATGATGCCGGCTGGCACAACTGGGGCATCGACGCCGTTGCTCTGGATCCGCAGAATGATCAGAAGATATATGCTGCAGTCGGCATGTATACCAATAGCTGGTTTGTGAAGTTCCAGTCAACATATTGCAAGAGTCGGCAGCTCTGACACATCAACAGGGATCCCAACAATGGAGCTATTATACGCTCTTCAGACCGTGGCGCCACATGGTCTTTCAGCAACTTGACATTCAAAGTTGGAGGCAACATGCCAGGGCGTGGTGCAGGAGAGCGGCTGGCCGTAGACCCAGCCAATTCCAACATCATTTATTTTGGAGCTCGATCTGGAAACGGTCTTTGGAAGTCTACTGATGGCGGCGTTACCTTTTCAAAGGTTACAACCTTTACGGCAACGGGTACATACGCGGCAGACCCGACTGATCCCAACGGTTACAATAACGACAAACAGGGCCTTATGTGGGTAACTTTTGACTCAACAAGCAGCACCAGCGGGGGTGCGACTTCTCGCATCTTTGTTGGCACAGCTGATAATATCACTGCTTCGGTTTACGTGAGCACCAATGCCGGTTCTACGTGGACAGCAGTTCCCGGACAGCCAGGAACATATTTTCCTCACAAAGCCAAGCTTCAGCCTACGGAAAAGGCTTTGTACTTGACGTACTCCGATGGTACAGGACCATATGATGGCACGCTCGGGTCAGTCTGGAGGTACGACATCACCGCTGGCACCTGGAAAGACATTACCCCAGTCAGCGGATCGGATCTCTATTTCGGGTTTGGTGGTCTCGGCGTCGATATCCAAAAGCCAGGCACTCTTGTTGTCGCTTCACTAAACTCCTGGTGGCCGGATGCCCAACTATTCCGTTCTACAGACTCAGGAACAACATGGAGTCCTATTTGGCAGTGGGCTAGCTATCCTTCAATGACTTATTATTATGGCATCTCGGTAAGTCAGATTCGATGGTTTGAATCCGCTAAGACGCTTATTACTGACCTGACCTCCAGACTCCAAAAGCCCCATGGATTAAGAATGATTTCATTGATGTAACTAGCGAATCGCCGTCCGATGGACTCATCAAGCGCCTTGGCTGGATGATTGAGTCGCTTGAGATTGACCCGACGGATAGTAACCACTGGCTCTACGGCACCGGTATGACCATACTTGGCGGCCACGATTTGGCCAGTTGGGACACGAAACACAATGTGACAATCCAGTCGCTTGCGGATGGCATTGAAGAATTCGCTATCCAGGGTCTAGCATCTGCACCTGGTGGCAGCGAGCTCTTGGTGGCGCTTGGAGACGAGAATGGTTACACATTTACAAGTCCTAATAACCTTGGTACTTCGCCGCAAAACGTCTGGAATACGCCGACTTGGGCGACTTCGACAAGCGTTGACTTCGCGGGCAACTCAGTCAAGAATGTTGTCCGCGTTGGCAACACTGCCGGCACGCAGCAAGTTGCAACTTCATCGGATGGCGGCGTGACATGGAGCATTGACTACGGTGCTGACACTTCTATGAATGGCGGCACTGTCGCTTATTCTGCCAACGCAGATACGATTCTCTGGTCAACAGGCTCCTCTGGCGTGAAGCGCTCGCAGTACCAGGGCAGCTTTACTACGGTCTCCAGCTTGCCCGCTACTGCTGTCATCGCGTCGGATAAGAAGACCAACACTCTCTTTTATGCCGGATACTCATCCACTTTCTATGTTAGCAAAGACACTGGCAGCACCTTTACAGCTGGGCCGAAATTGGGCAGTGCCACTTCTATTCGGGATATTATTGCTCACCCGACAACCGCGGGCACTGTCTATGTCTCAACTGATGTGGGCATCTTCCGTTCAACCGACTCGGGCACGACCTTTACCCTCATCTCTACGGCCCTAACAAACGTTTACCAGATTGCCCTCGGCGTTGGCTCTGGCTCAAACTGGAACTTATACGCCCTCGGCACAGGCTCAGCTGGTGCCCGTCTTTATGCAAGCGGAGATAACGGCGCAACCTGGACCGATATCCAAGGCAGTACTCAGGGTTTCGGTGCTATCGACGGCGTCAAACTCGCTGGTAGCGCCAGCACAGCTGGACAAGTTTACGTAGGCACCAATGGCCGAGGTGTCTTTTATGCTCAGGGAACAATTAGCGGTGGTAACGGCGGCAGCTCCTCTTCATCCAGCGCCTCGAGCAGGTCCAGCGCCACCACCTCAAGCCGTACCACATTCTCCTCTTCAACCATTTCGACTACTCGGACCTCTGTTGTAACCTCGACAACTCGCACTAGCTCGTCAGCCAGCCCTTCAGGCACGGGTCTTGCCCAGCACTACGCTCAGTGTGGAGGTACCGGCTGGACTGGCCCGACGCAGTGTGTTTCGCCATGGACGTGTCAGAAGCAGAACGACTGTGAGTAATCATACATGTCTACAATATTGCCATCATCAACGACAGATTTACTAATTTAATGTGTATAGTCTATTACCAATGTGTTTAATGCGTTTAAACACTTTGGACTTGTATATTAAATGATAACGATAATCAAGCGCTGACACCACGTATAGCCACTTGGCAAATTGATGTAAAATTTACTAGTTACAATAGCAGACAGCTCATTCAAGATCGAATCGTAGCATTTTATCAATGATCCCAGACTACCAGAGCATTTATTTATGCAACTGGGTGTAGTTGGGACGAATAGCGTATTCTACGATGCCTCTCCATTCCTCCCACCCCTCTCCAACAAAGAAGAAGCCTTGCGTTTCGCCGGAGCATAATGCCAGTACGATTGCCAAATGTGAAGAATCAATCACCTTCTTTTAATTCATTAGTAACTCATGAAAGATAAAAATGTTAAACTAGTGCCTGCTATCCCAGCTACCACGCAGAACAAAGCCAAACCTCGAATCAAACCCACCATTTCCATGAAAACTCCAAAGATAACCGACATAGAAGGTTTAGAAGCTTCTAATTCCGTCATTGGATCAAACAAATCATAAAATTCGTCCATTTCCCGACCCCACTCTCATCATTCAACCTTTTACCGCTGCTGGTGGCGGTGTGGCGATCTCATCTGTAGATTGAGCTACTCTGGTAGCCGCCTTATGCACGATGGACCTTATCGGGCTGCTTCGCGATTTTTGCTGAGACTGATATGAGTAATTTCCTCCAAATCGGGACCGAATCCCAGGACCTTTTGCCTCCAGATCAGCCTTGGCTTGGTTGTACATGTCTTCAATGATGAACACCTCCTCTTGGGCGTCAAGTGTGCAGTCTATTAAACAAAGCTCTCGTTCGCGCTGCTCAATATGCTCACGAAGCTCTCTCCATTGGTTCTCTTGGATTTTGAACCGATCAGGAAGGCCAGATCCTTTGAGGTAAGTCAATATTCCCGCCATGATTGTGCCCATGGCGCCGAGTCCAGTAACCGCATGGCGAGAGCCATCAGCAGCTCCAATTGCCGTTAACGAGGCGCCAACGATGATTTGCGCTCCGAGGCAAAAGTTTATAATGATGTGGAAGATTTTATAGCTCTTGGCTGCCTTTTGCTCTGCTTCGACCACCCGAAAGTACAGGCCAATGTTGGGTGCCGCTCGTCTGGCGTGGCCGGTGCTTGACAGCGCAGGCACAGTGTCTATGCCCGTCAGGGAACGAAATGCGAGAAGCTTGTCATTTGGCGGAATTAGCGCTTCGTGATCAGTCTTGACTATGGTGATTCGTTTCCCGTTGCTGCTAGTCTCTTGACCTGCCGGGTCCTCATTTGGGGGATAGCCTTGCTCCTCTCTGTCTGCAGGCACAAGATCTCCCAAATCCATAGAACGTGCAGCTTGAACAATCTTTCGAAACATGGCGTCCTAAATGCACAGAGATCAAGCAAGATTATAGGACAGGTTATAAAAGAGAAGACCGGTGAGTAGCAGTGAAGAAGAAGAAGCGGTAACAATGACCCAGTTGCGTTTCCACGGGATCTGTGGATACAGATCTATCTTCGGAGGCTTTTTGAAGCTAAAAAAGGAAGCGATTATAGTCCACAGGAGATCTTCGGGCCTAGATCAAATTATGGGAAGACATGACAAAGATGTTTGGGCCTCCCTCCCTCGCTGCCTTACGCTGCCCACCACTCCATGCAACTTCTCCTGCCTCATGCAGGATGTCTTGGTCAAAGGAGCTACTGCCGCCTGCAAGGGACTCAATTTAGTCCTCTCAGGACGCGGGCCGCGCCCAATTCTTAATTTGATAAGCTCGTCGCTAACTGGATTGAGATTTGCATGATAAAACCCAAGACATGATTCGGCGAAAAGCAGGTGGCAGCTGATACAGCAACCCCGCTTTATGTGCGGCTGAACTCATTCGTGGATTAAAGGGAAGATCTGCACCTTGTAAAGCGATGAAAGATTGCCGAAGCTGAACTGTCTGGTGTGGCAGGCAAAAGAAGAGAGATTGCGAATGGGAGACGTCCGATTGGAGTCGTGGTTGATGACAAAAGATAGAGGATGCCAATAAGGTTAAGCGTACACGAAGCCAGAATGAACGTTGCTTCATAAGCACAGTTGCTATTTGACGTCGTTGTCACTCACATACTGCTTGTCTGTGCTGTCGCCTGTCGGTCATCATTGGCATGCTGACAGTTGAGATTTTCCATTTCTTACTCATTTTTCCCGTCTCTGAGCTGGCGGTGTCGCTCTCTAATACAACACATCGTAGTGTTCAAAGCATTTGTCATAAAATATTTGCACTAAACTATGCTTTAGAATCGCGTGTGTCTATGGCGCAATCAATAGCTTCACGAAAGAAGGAGATCGAGAACTTGGGAGCAATAGCCTAAAGTTGTTAACAGAAATCTTTCAGCTTTGTAGAAGGTCTCTCTATATATTCTTTGCTCCATAAATGCTCCGTTCTTCAACAGTTTGTCAAAAACTCATCACTACCGGGTAACCAACTGCATTATCCTCGTATTTAGAAGGGAGTCAAACACGTATTTCAGCATAGGATGCAGCATGAGACAAAGTTCAGCTACTCACCCAACTGTCTTAGACGTAGGGTAAGGACAAAACTATTAGCTACAGCAAGCAAACCTTCCTTCTAAGCCAAATCTGAACCCATTTTAGCACATAGCCGATGTATATCGAAGATGCCTACATGTGCTTTTTCTCTCCTCGTCATGCGCAGCGTCCCACCTTTGTAAGTATAACGACTTTGATGAAACTACAAGCAGATTTCTCCATTTTAATCCTTGTCTTATTAATTACAAGGCATTTATCCCGAATGAGGGCGGATTCTAGAAAGGTTACCCAGTTTTGACAACTTCTCCACCATGGCATACTGTTATAAGCTAGTACTCTCTTGCGGCGGAATCCGCACTCACCAGACTGAACGAAACTGCTTAAACAACAGGGGCCAAGGAGAATTTATCAGCTGATGGGGGTCAACGTCAATACCATTGGTGACGGCAGATGGAGTAGCGCACGATTCGTGCATCGCAAACTCTTGCTTCGATCAAATCAGCGCGGCGTGGGATCCCCGATCTGGTCTAGTGCATCGTCAGAAGCCTATTGATCTACTTCCGAACTGCATCTCGGGCCGGCCTGTCAAACCGATCTTGCAAGGGCCTGCGAGGGCAATAGTCTGCGATGGCGGGAACCGAGATGATTGGCTAGCCGGGGCTCAACGGTAGTTACCAGTCCCATGAACCTACCGTGAATCAGACGCCTGGAGATGATATTTGAGGGCACGTCTACTGGCGCCGTTAATTGAAGAAACAAGATGCGAGCGTGACAAGTAAAGACAACGAGCGTCAACGGGTATAAGAAGGCGACGGAAATCACACAACGTTATGGCTGTAGTCAATACTTCCAGCAGCAGCTTACACTTGCAACAATCAACACCAAACCCTCTGAAACTAGACACTGCCCGTAAACATGGACACAGCCACCAAAGTTGAGAAAACCATCAGAGTCGGAGCCGTTCAGGCCGAGCCTGTCTGGCATGACCTTGACGGATGTGTGGACAAGACCATTGAACTCATCAACCAAGCGGCCGCGGATGGCGTTCAAGTTCTTGGATTCCCTGAAGTCTGGATTCCAGGCTACCCATGGTAAAAGCCCTCAGCCAACAATGATCATATACCTCAGGCTGGGACTCCATATGCTAACACTGTAAGTTGCATGGTTGATAGGCAGATGTGGGTTGCTGCACCAATTATTCAGCCGACTTGGGTCCCCCAGTATCAAGCAAACTCCATGACAAGGGACTCTCCTCAAATGAAACGCATTCAGGCTGCCGTCAAGGAAGCCGGTATGTTTGTCGTACTGGGCTACAGTGAGCGCGACGGAGCCACCATCTACATGGCTCAAGCCTTCATCTCACCCGAAGGCGAAATCGTCCACAATCGCCGGAAAATCAAGCCTACTCATCCGGAACGTACCATCTGGGGAGAAGGCCAGGCCGAGTCCCTGAAAACCGTGGTAGATTCCCCGTTTGGTAAGATTGGTGGCCTCAATTGCTGGGAGCATCTGCTACCCTTGCTGCGCTACTACGAGTACACGCAAGGTGTGCAGATTCATGTCTCAAGCTGGGCGTCCATCTTCAGCATGCCCGATCCTGAAAAGATCTCCTGGGGCTACCACGAGACTGGTGAGGCGAATAACCGCGTCAGCCAGAACATGGCGATAGAAGGCGCAACCTTTGTCATATGCTCTTCGCAGATTCTGACAGAGAAGGGTTTGGAGAAGAACAGCATACTAGCTGGGAATCCGATCACTAAGGTGGTAAGTCAATCTGCGCCAGCTCTATTAGTTATGTTATGCTCTCAATGGGCAACTCATTGGCTAACCAAGACTTTTCTCATCTAGCCCGGTGGTGGCTTCTCCCAGATCTTCGGCCCCGATGGAAAGGCACTGTGCGAACCAGTTGGAGAGGGCGAAGAAACAATTCTCACAGCCGATATACGTCTGGGCGATATCGCCAAGGCCAAGATGTTCGTCGATGTTGCCGGCCATTATGCTCGACCGGACCTGCTGAGTCTCCAAGTCAATCCGACAGTTGCCAAAAATGTTACAATGAAGGACAAATAGAGAGCCCTCTTTTGCTATATAGAATATTTACCGCACTAAATTACATGTTTTCATTATATAAACCAGGGAACTGCCGTCTCGTAATTGACAAATTCCCACCATTTCGTACGATGCAAGTACGTTGAGTCAGCCTGAAGATCGTAGTGTTTCCAACAAGTTTCAATAAGATTGCGCATTACCCGAATATTGCCGATATTCCTCACATTATTCATCAGGTCCAATATTCGTAGAATCCTGATGCGCTGTTCGTCTGTCTGACATTCGCAAGCAACCATGAATATTGGCCATGGGCTTGTAGCCACCCCCAAGCGCTCCAATATGTCAAAGACTTCTTCCAAGTAAGTCGCTTTTTGCTCGTCGTCCCCAGGTAAAGGGATAACATGAAGCAGGTATAAAATGGTTCCTATGCGATACAGCTCTGCGGTAGCCAGAATGCGTGTGCGTCTTGCAGGAGCCTCGCCAGCCTCTTCATCGGGATCGAGCCTTTGAACAAGGTTATGTAGCGTATGCTCCAATTCGAATCGCTGTTGGATAAGTTTCGGTGATAGCGGATCAATTTCTTTTAGTATGATGGCGATGCGGAATTTGTTCACTCGGTGAATTATTGCAATTGTCTCCAGAGAGCACCCGAGAGCGCCAAGTATCTGCCACCATTCAAGTTAGCTTGAGAAGAGCAGACTTATTCGTCGCAAGAACCCACCAAAGTGGCATCGCAGTTCGACGCTCCCAATAGGAAAAGAACATCGATGCAGTTATGGGCTTGCCGCATAGGCTGGCTGAAGCATGCCAACACTTCGTGGTACAGGAACCAAGTGAAGAGGAAATCTGCTTTAATGTGCCTTCGATGTTCCGGATACAACCCTTCCAGCATATATTTAGCACCATCAAGATGTGTCGTCCAGTGGCCGTCAGTCTCGTCGAAGACCTAATATCAGTTAGAATACAAATCACCTATCCATCTACTCACCCTTTACAACTTACACTGTAGATACAAAGCATCATAGATGCAGCAAACTGCGTCTGGTTGAGATCGATAGAGCTTGTTTCATGTCCGGGAGTTAAAGAAGCAGATAGATACCGGACGGCATTCGTCTTGTATGTTAGGGCAGCCTCAGTACCGCTACGATGAAAAGCGGCAACGGCCATCATAGAATTCCATAAGGCTTTGGTTGCGCTGTCGCCCCGTGACAGCACCATCTGGACAAGGTCGCTCCGGAAGCCGTTCGTGACTTGCGTGGTCGATATCATTGGAGCAATAACGCTCTCATCTTTATGGATGTCAACAACTAGCTAGAATGATTAGATGGAGAGCTTTGGATTCTTACAGTATGACATGAATAGAGCATCTTGGCCGACCATTGTCGGATAGAGGTTGAGAGTTCGGGTGGGTTTGGAGATAGTTCTCGTAATCAGCGCATTGTAAGAAGACGGGTCCAGCGACGAGGCTACGTCGTTATGGTTGACATTGAGGAAATGTCGGCCATAGTTCTTGGACGCTTCCAGCGGGTTTTCCGGCGGCTCATAAACTACGAAGCCGCTGTCCTTTCGCCGGCCGTCATGGCGATCCGGCCACAGCAGACGGAGGCCGTAACCCAAACATTGTCTGCCCGTGCGAGTGCAGTTGTGGCACACAGGCAGATCCCTGTCACACCCTATTTTCCGCTCTGGATGGCGCGCCGGTCAGCAGCACTCGAGCGGATGCGCCAGCGCTTCAACTGGGAAGCCAAAAGACTCACGTTTACATGTCCAGCAGCCTTGTTTGGCCTTCATATCTTCTAGGTCAAAGTCAAGTGACCTCGCCCAGTGCAATACGTCTTTGGCATTGTCACTCAGCCAAATCAATCAGGCGAGAGCAGCTCAAGCTAGCAGAGAAAGTAAGATGAGACGAGTTGCTTTCTGACTGCATCCGTAGGCCTCCGCTTTCAGGAGCCGAAACGCGCCAAGGAAGGGCTATCAATATTCCGATCCGCGAGGGATCGAGCCATTACTCGTACTCCTTTAACATGTACTGTATCGGGATTGTGCCTGAACATCGAGGTTGGGGCGAAGACTACAAGTGCATATGCCGTGCCATCTCATTGTGTGAATGACTTTGATGGACTTTGGTTAAACTCAGTGCTCAAAGAGCAGACATTTCCGCCCAGCAATCTGCGCCAGACGAGTTGGCGTAGCTTCAAGTAATACTGTAACTATTTAGTGGGACATGCTTATTTTTTGACAGCCCCCGTTTTCTAAAAGTCACAAACGACCAGGGCTCTCCTGTATTAGACTAACGTACGATGCTTATCTAATGAAGAAGTGATGCCGACTTTGGCCGGAACTTCACATGTGTCTAACCTGGAATTGAATATCTGGTTCTATACATTTTTCAATGGGTGCCTTTTTTACGTTTTTGACGACTGTTAACAGTATGTGTTGGCATGAGAATATACCCAGCCTGAATGTTCATACCTAGTCTAGCATTCATGGAGAACACTCATGAACAACTTATGCTTCATCTAATGTTACGCCTTAATGTCTGGTAACTCGAGTCGAAGAAAATAACCTTAAACTACACCGTTATAATATACAGATATATATACCGGAAAATGGAGATTATGGCTCCTTTCATGAGTACCTCAGTCACTACACACCGTACTGGAGTTGTCTTCAGGTTGTCTACATAGGCCCTCAGTAGGCACTTGCTCTGGACAATCTGCAATATTAGTATGGCATAATCTTCTATTTTAAGCTTGAAATCCAAGCTCAGACAACCTAACTTGGTATTATCTCATCATGTTTCTGCTCAATGAAACCAGATCAATAGCAGCCATAGTTTATAGCCGACTCCAGTCAGCAGCATCGTTATGTATCGAGCTTCCCAGTTGAAGAACCAAGGTTCCATCAATTTCAAAGAGATCAAAGATTCTATGATCCAATGTCCAGCGAGACGAACTTTGAAAACGACGGATTATTGTCCTTGACTCATATTTCTTTCAAAAACCGCAACAGTTAATTCAGGATTATCTAGAACACGGCCAAACACTTGAATTAATCCAATACTAACAGACAAACCCTTTACTGGTTGAACTACAGCCAGACCTTCAGATACCTCATATGGTAAGTCCTTCCAACAACATCCCGTTGCTTGAGATAGTAAACACCTAGCTGTGTGGCGCTGGATAATGAAAGAGATGTTTGCCTACGAAACCTTTTGGACCGATTCAAACCGTTTCTACATCTGAGAAGGTTCCGCCACACACAGAAACTAATGACTGGGAAAGTATAGATGAGAAAGTGGCTTCAGTGTGAGATCAGCGGTATATGGATCTACTTGCAAGCACTGGTGGCTTTATTTGTATATTAGACTTTTAAATCACCCAACAAAGCAGAGAAGTGTATCTTTCGTTTCTCAACACTGAGGAAACAGCCCGGTTTGGCAATCCTTTTCAAATTGATCTGTTCAAAGACGCCTGTTGAGAGTTTCGGTGGAGGGGCAAGGCATTGAATCTTGAGTATGTATAGTGCAATTCTCCACGGTCTCCCACGTAAATACAGTTCATTAAATCGACATCACTCAACTCCCGTAGTTATATCCTGCTCCCATGCTGATTATACAGTTTTCTTCAAGTCTAAAGCTTTCACCTGTAATCAGTTTATGGAGCTAATACCGCGTAGTGGTCATATAGTGTGACGTTGCTTTTCCTGTCGACACGCAGCACGCCATTTTCATTTTTCATCCATAGGTGTGGCTGAGTGTGTCTATACAACAGTATTGTTGGAGTACGAAGAGTTGCATTTTCTGTTTCACTTAATAACTGGCATATACTGATCTATAACCATTATCCTGCATTTGATCTGGAGAGTATCACTTAGTACCATCACTCACCCGCACGTTTAACTTTATGGGACGAATTTGGAAGGAGAGGTAGATTGCGTATGTTTATACCTATTATGAATGTCATCGCACCTATGAACACTGCTCTGGCCCATCAACGAGAGAGTTCATGGCACTCTAGTTCTGTGTTCTCAAGTTCGGTTGAGCAAGATGGCCAAGGCATGCGTTCTCCAAGTAGTATATAGGTATCAAAAGTATACGAATGTTTTCACGAATAAGAGTTCATTGCATCTAACATGTCTGATACAGAGGTGGACAACAACAGGTCCTTAATGCTCTTCGGGAAGATATTCAGGTCAAGAGATTTGTAAATCTTCCAATCTTGCCAAGGAGGCACGAGATAAAGTACGAGCGTGCCAATAGACAGGCAATCTTTGCTCGAGGGGACGACTAGGACATATGAAGCTGTTCACAACCATCGAGATTGTTATCCATATCAAGAATATTTCTCCAGCGACTTTTCTTTTCGCCTTAGTACGCGGGTAAGGACATGAGGCGTTTCAGTCTGTTCCTGACACCACCTGAATCGCTTTCGATGCTACTCTGGCTGGGGCGACGCGGAACAGAGTTGACCACGCCACAGCCTGTAGCATATCGTGTCGTCGCTATGCGATTCGACCGTTCTATGCAGAGATGTTAGGCATTCTTTTGTACGATTTCGTCTGTGACCTTACGGGTACAATCAAATCGTCCCGGGTCGTTCAACACCGCATCGAGCTTTGCTCTCGCCTTCTCAGAAGCTGACGGCATGATGATACGTTGTGCTGCGATTTTGGATCAGCGAACAGGCGGTTTGCGGCAACCGATGTGTAAAATAGAGTTCGCCATACGATTATATATCCTGCATGCGGGGTAACAGTGTTGTTTCAATACATATTCTTTTACAGAACTAAACTCTGGTTGATGTCTCCAACCCAAAACGTAATTATGACATCAAAGTCTAGAATTATGCCAAAAGCCAAATACAGTGGCAGTATTGATTGGAGTCCCAACATAAATGCAGAAACTACCTGTAGTTATGGATGCAAGAAAGGTTATTGCTTTAACGATGGCTGTGTGTGGATCAACATTTCTCCAAGGTAGCTCTGAGAGCTGCCGCCACCGTGAGTTTGCCTCTTGTAGATGGAACACAGCTGCAGCAGATCCATTGCCACTAGCCTTAAGAAATGGAATTAGTTGTGCCATTTTGTCCAAGGCATATTATAGTAGACTACGGGGGCTCATAACATCATTATAACAACCAACCAGCGAGTATACCTCGGAAGGAAGCCGTCGATTGTACCCATTGTCAAGTATTAGGGCGGGCAAACCAACGAGCGAATCCACTGGGTGTGTTCTATTTAGGGACGACAATTTGGTAAGCTAACATTCTAGTAACTCCTGACGGGCGAGCCAGGATATTGAGATTAAGATCCTAACCAAGAATGGGCTCGACTGCGTGGCGGCTTACGGACGACAATAGCGCACGGGGAAATAGCTTGCTCGTGAAGCTGACTAAAATCTGAGCTGCTTGTAAAAGTTCCCAACAAGGGAAAAGGTACACCAGAAGGCTCGGTAACCGAGTAAGTTGTGATTAATATTGATTTTTGGCGAATGGGTGAAGGGATGGATTGCCTCATTGTATGCCGTATATGCGAGGCCAACTGGCAATATGCGAATGCAAACTATAATAGACGAAGTGTGTGATTTATGCGTTGGCGAGCGCTATGATGTGGTCTTGTTCGGTTGGTGCCCGTCAATAAGCGATGCTCTGCAGCGAATGTTTGCACTAGGTCATAATTTAAGAGGTCAATATTTTCCATGCTTAATTGAACCACGAGCACCGATACTCAGTCGCAAATGTTGGGAAAGTGCATGTATTAGCTAATTGAAGTCCGTCTATTCCCAAGTGCTCGGAAGTGCCTGAAGGAAGATCGCGGAGAGCCAGGGAGTTTAATTAGATGAATCTGACTGCGCCACAGAAAGCTTAACCGCAAGGATTCTTTGCTTGTGACGGAAACAGGGCCATCCGAGCCGGTCGTGAAATTTCCTGATTTAGAATCGTACAAGTTGTATGTGGTTTACATTTGGCCGCATCCGGGTCGCTGACAGGATCCTCGATGGATGCAGCTCGGATATTTATCTGCTATCCAGAAGGCGGCACGTCTTCCCGGCGTAGGAGCGTGCATCACCGGTTATAGCTTCACAGCAACTAAGCTTAGATTATTTCTTGAGTCTACGAAACTGTTGGCAACGCCTTTTGCATAGAATATTATGAAGCAGCCACCCGAAAAAGAAAAGCATGTTTAAATGAGGATCTGTAGGTTCTGGAAGGATGAGCGCTTGCAAATTAGCGCACGAGTTTGAAAATAGCGACAAGAATGGTGGAGAGAAACGCCACAGCCATTGACTGACGGATGAGCGTCCACCAACACACAAAGCACGCAGAGAGACAACATAATGAATGTCAAAAATAAACAAGTCTCTGTTTCGAGCAAAATAGTAAAGGCCATGACAAATTTATTTTTGCGCGCAAATCCACAGTAAACTAGTACCTCGCTCGGACAAACAGTTGTCGTCCATTTCCTTCCCGTGAGTCTAAGTTTGCCGCCCGATCCGTTGTTGGACCTTTGACAGGGCCCAGTCAGCCTGATCCGTGAGCCCTTTCAAGCACGCCAGCGAGTGTGATTTTCATTTCCCCGCTAAAACAAAACGTTCACAGGGTTGAAAGTTTGAGTGACGTTGACGGCTGTCTACGGTCAAAACATGTTTGTTTCTTGCATTATTCTGGGTGAAACAAAGTCCTCTCGGCTGCGCCAGGCCGTGTTGTTCACCAGGGAGGCAGAAACGCGCGCTTCTTGGGCCTGAACTGAGGCCAGACGCGGCTGCGCACGTTCACGCTTCGCAGGGCTAGCTAAGAAAAGGACGAACTTGGGCCACAGCCTCGATGGCCAAAAATAGCACGGCAGTCAGCAGCCAGTAGTCATCCGCTTACCAACGCAGCTTGGGCCTTTGACTGACTGCACTTTGCCAGACTGCAATCGGCAATCTTAGCTTCCGGGTCAGGTAGTCTAAAATCGGAGCTGTAGGTCGATGGCTTAGAGAGGCTTTTGTGGGAAGCAGCCACATGCCATCCGGAAGCAGAGTGGTCCGCCTGTTCGGATGGCAGAGATGATGCCGTCTAGTGAGAGCCTAGTGAAATTGGCATGCAGCGAGTGTTGAAGGTCGTGGAAGGGATCACCTAGTATATAACTATCTCATCGGTCATCCCATCTCAGTCAGAATATCATCATCATCACCTCTCACTTCGACACCACCACTCAACACTCTTACTAATATCCACTTACACACACACAAACACAAACACAAGCAACGATGGCCAAGCTCACCAAGGTTCTCGCTTCCGCTCTGGCTCTGGCCGGATCTTCTGTCGCTACCTGGCCTCCCAACAGCAAGGACTGCACTACCACCGCTGCTGCTGCCGATGGCTTCCCCACTCCCAGTGCTCAACAGCTGAGATCTATCGAAGAGCATGCCGATGGTACTCTCTCGAACGCTCCTCCGCCAGCCACACTCGCCGACAGCACCCTTCAGTCACTCCAGGTCATCGCCGTCAACGAGGAATTCGAGGTTGCCTATTTCACGTCCCTTCTCCAAAACGTCACAGCTGGAGTTCCCGGCTTCGAGTCATGGAAGGGCTATGGCAAGGCTGAGCTGGAGAAGATTCTCAAGGTTATCATTGCTGTAAGTTGAGACTGGCCTTTCGAAATACGCTTTTTGACTTGATCCATGCTAATGTTTGGTTTTTCTCCCCTGTTTAGCAAGAAGAGCTTCACGCACTCAACGCTCTCAACGCCTTGAACAAGTTCAAGAAGCTTGCTCCTCTGCCCTGCAAATACCACTTCCCGGCCACCAACATCCATGACGCCATTGCCGTTGCTGAGGCTTTCACCGCAGTGGTCCTGGGCACTCTCCAAGACGTCACCCAGGGCGCCGCCGCAGCTGGTGATGCCGGTTTCACTCGAGGCGTGGCCTCCATCATTGGTCAGGAGGGTGAGCAAAACGGCTTTTACCGCACTCTCCTCGGCGCCGTCCCCTCCGAGAAGCCATTCCTCACTACCAGCGTCGGCCCGTTTGCTTATTCGTTCCTTAACAACAACTTTATTGTTCCCAACTCGTGCCCCTTTGATGTCAACTCTCTCGGTGTCCCCATCTTCACTCAGCTCAATGTCGAGGGTGGTTCTGCCGCCCTTGCTGTCAAGCCCGATGATCAGTGGCTCAACTACAGTGCCGACCTGAGCTCCGTCAAGAACGCCGCCAAGTTCGCCAACGGCAAGGGTGATGGTCTCTTCGTCACCTACTTCAGCGGCCAGCTTCTCCCCATCAGCGTTCCCGTCAAGGACTTCAAGTGGAACGGTGGCAAGGTTTCCTTCAAGGCTTTCTTCCCCTTTGAGGAGAACATCATGTTCGGCCTGTCCCTTGCCGCTTTGACCGACGGCAGCAACTTCACCAGCCCCGATGCTGTGCCCGGTGCCACACTGGCCGCCCCTGCTATCATCAACGTCAACGACGAGTTTTAAGTCTGAAGCAGCTGGAAGCTAAAAGCACTTTGAGAACATAATGTGTAATGCCACTTGATATTAATGGAGAATGGGGGTAAACGGTTGGGATTGTCATTTTGTCAATAGGACTGGGGGGACAAGAATATATCCAATACAAGGGGGACTCTGGATGGGAATTTTAGGGGCGCATTTTCTTCTTTTTTTTTCTAGTATTCATTCAATCAATAGACGATATCTCATTTCATCTTACCTCCACCTTGATCAATCTCACGTGCTCTAACAAAGTATACTTTGCATCATGAAAACGATGTTGAGAGACTTGCCTGCTTGATCACAGTGAGAAACTCTGTTATGTGGTGGTTAGCACTACTGTTTGGCTGCTACCGTCCGTTTTTTCATCCCGAGTCCACGGATTGGGTTGGGTTGTACAGCGAGATTATGTGTGCAAACAGCCATTATTGAGAGAATTGTTTACATCACTGATGAAACCGAATGAAAAAGACAAGCGAGAAAGTGAACAAAACAGTCATAGAAATTGAATCTTGGACAGTTTCTGTTAGCTTTGGCCGGGAGTTTGTCTACCGGCATCGTACGAGATGGATGACTAAGAAAATTATTATTATTTCTGCCTTAGGCACCACTTCCCTCGCAATTTTTGTTAGCTTTTTGCTAGATTAGCTAATCAGCTATGATGCCGAGTTATGAAGCTGGGCGGCGACTCTGACGGTAGTGAGCTTGAGGAACACACAAGTTCTCACATACTCACCGAAACTCATACGCATTACCACAGCATCAATCGCCATTCGAACAATTCGCAGATTACGAGTATAAAAGATCGTCTCATGTAAAGGCCATACAGATTGGGCAACCTCTCATTGTGTGACTCCCATTGGTCCGCTTGAGCCCCGCGTGACAACCTGAGGCGCGTTGAAAAATGAGTTTCTCAAGACCGCCGTGATGAAGAAATCAATTGCTTGCGGCGCATGTCGGACGTCAAAGAGAAGAGTAAATCAACACCAAAGCCATCTCGTTCCCGCTGCGGTTTTGCGGCTCATGCTGATTCATCCAGTGCATCCATTCTGGTGGACCGCCATGCATCCGCTGCAAGGAGAGAGGGGATGAATGCATCTTCCCTCCCAAAGGCACTTCCTTCATCTTTAGGCGCTCACGGCTTGAGCGCCAGGCTCGCGCACAGTCCAGTGCTCTGCCAACAGAGACCAACATCACAGCCTCGCTATTATCAGCCTCCGCAGGGCCTCAGCGTGGCAATGCGGAAGACCCCGATGAACAGCCCAAAGTCAACCTTTGGGAGATTGACCCATTGGACTACGTGACAGATGAGGTCAAGGAGAGCTACCTGAGGTGTTCTTACAAGTGGTCCTTTCACCATATGCCTACTTTCTTCGCATCCATCCGGAATAAGACCCTGGACCGGTCTGTTGCGTGGGCGATGCTGGCCATCACAGTGCGGTTAGTTGACAATAGCCTTTTGCACCTAATACCGACATCCCGAGAGGTGAAGCTAACTTGCGGCCAAGATTCTCGCAACACCCACCAGATGGCTTCTCAAGCCAGATCCAGACGAGTAACTACTTCGCCGCTCATACCAGGTCTCTTATTCTTCCATCAATAGATGAGCCGAGCCTGCAGCGGATCCAAGTTCTTCTCATGCTCACCGGCCATTCATGGGGTTCAGGTGAAGGCAGACGTGCATGGGTTTACCTTGGAATGGCCGTGAGAATGGCCCAGATCATGGGCTTGTTCGAAGACCCTCCAGTCACAACCCTGGATAGGGAAGAGTTTATCCATGGGGAAGAACGACGGCGAACGGCGTGGACCTGCTTCCTTATGGACAGCCTTTTGAGCGGCGGCAAAGGCCGCGAGCGGCTTCTATCCGCGGATAGCATGCACATCCAGCTACCTTGTGATACGAGCAACTTCATATTCGGCGAACCGGTCATCTGTCCCTACATAGAAGGCTATCGATCCGATGGCAATTCTATGATCCCACCCGGCAACCTGGGCATTGTTGCACACAGCATGGGGGTTGCAGATATTTGGGGTGCTGTTGCAAAATGGTCCTGCTCTTCACACCCGAACAACACGCCTCCTTGGCAGCCACAGTCGGAACTCCAACGTCTACTACTACGCTTAAACGCTTGGAGAGAATCGTTGCCTCCTCGTCTGCGATATGATCTATCGCTGCTGCACGCCCACAGTGTCCAGAATCAAGGACAGGCGTTTTGCTACATGCATTGCATCTACTTCATGTCTGTTATATTTCTGTACCGATCCTATCTGCCTGAATTGGAGATGCACGAAGAAGCAGAGTATGAGGACGGCGATAGGAAGCAGTGGACCGAGTTTTCTTGCAGAGAACTCGCAAAAGTTGCCGACCAGGTGTGTGAAATGCTTCAGGATATCCGCGGATTCGGTCTTTTCTTTCTACGTGGCCTGGTTCCGTGGATAGGCTTTACTATCTACACCGCAGTTGGAACACTGCTCTATTTTTGGCATTTCCCCCATGTTAGTGAAGGCGACCCGCAGATTGAAAGCTGGAGACAGCGCATCATCGACGGTTGTGTTTTTCTCAAGGACATGAGGCAAGCCTGGCCCATGGCAGATACTTGGGTATGTCGCCGTTCTTCACACCAGTCCCCTGATATTCTTGCAAGCATTGCTAACCATCATCCTTTCTTAGCGCGAAACCATCAAGGCAATGCATATCTTCTATAGCAATGTCAAGTCAAAGGGCAACCAGTCCATGAGCCCGAGTGCGCGTCGAGAGATGAGAAACGCCATCATCGACTACGGCGCATTACAACCATCTCCCGTTCAAGCTGCCGATAGTGGGAGCGAGGAAGAGACTTTGGTAAATTCTTCTCCACTACCTAGTGTCCCCTCACTCACGGCCATCACTGACACATTGGATAGGTTGTTTCTGAACAGGACGAAACGAATCAGAATGAGATTAGTACAAACGATACTGAGATCAGTCCAAACGAGCCCGAGATGAGCACGAACGAGACTGAGCTTATATCTCACGAATTTGGTGTGGTACCGCCTGCCGATTATGACCTTTTTGATACGCATTTTGATATTGACTCTACAATGGCCGCATCGTTTGCCGATGCCACCCAGGGCTTCTGGGAGGGGTATCCTGGGAACCATGTTGATATATCAGGATGGGAGGTGACGCCCTGAAAGATGATACTATTACAGCCATCCAATCACGGCGTCATTCTCATATTTGTTCACGTTCATGTTTGCGATAAAAGGCTGTTGATTTTTTTTCTCTCTCTTTTTTTACCATGTCTCTCTTCCTTTTCCCTGTCATTCTCATATTCCTACATGAGGTGTCAACACATGAGACCAAGACTTCAATGATAGGTGCAATCAAAGCATGAATACCCACTCCTCTACTCTATATGCAACGAATATTCAACCAGACTTACCATCATTGCTATCAAGTGATATCTAAAAAGACTTTTAACCCAAAATCATTGCTGTGACAAATCATGACAGCTTGGAAATGAAGCCAAACCCCTCTCAGATACTAGCAGCTCGACCAGATCCGAATTGTTTCCTTACTCCCAACAAAATACTAGGCTCGCAGTAAACTTCCGGACGACGATCGAGAATTTCGACGACATCCTTGTCGTTTCATGCGAGACAAGTTGAACGAGACTCGCAACCATATCCCAAGATGATCACGTCTCGCCCAACAATTGGCCGCCATTATGTGGATATTGTTACGGAATGTAGCGAGCCTGCCGACCAGATCCCGACCTTCCCGATCAAAGTCCATGAGGGACGACGATTCTTTTACATAGTAGGGTGTAGAGATGCCAAGGCATTACGTACGGGATACCACGGACCCTTTGTTGTTGAGAAGCAGAGCCACCACAGATGGGATAATGGTGGTCACATGGGTAGTACACGCTTTTTGGAATAGTCATGGAGGGATAGCAATTGGAGTCCAGAAGCAATCGTTAACAGGCTGTATGTGCTGCAGCGGGGAATCGTGATGCTCCATCATATGGAGAAGCATTTCGCCGTCAACTCACTAGGAAGATGAGCTTGTTTCACACGGCACTAGCCCGCGGCCCGCAGAGCCGGATCTCTTCTTTCCGAATCAAAACGCCCAGGGATTTTTCGGAAGAGAGTAATGACATGACATGGGGAAGCAGCGGGGTCCCGCCGGCATACTCTATACACCTTATGTAGAGTAATGCTACTACTAAGCAAGGCATGAGTTGATTGCATTTGTGAAGAATGTTAGGTTCCTATCCTTGAACACTTCTATCATATATACCTACTTACCTACTCATATGCGATACATGTCTATTAATATCAGCCAGATAGTCTACTGGAGAGTGTCAGTTCTCACTTCCTTCTTGTCTCCGCAACAAGGCATGGCTGGCTTGACATCATATGTAACCTTCATGGAAATCGTCCCATTGGAGGGTATAATTGTGGATATTTGATGTCGGCCTGTCGGACGCTTTTCGCTGGCCCTTCCCCATGTTGCCGGAATCCACCGAGACACACACAGCTCAGCGTGAGAAGGATGAACCAACTCCCTCCTAGCGGCAGTAGCGTAGTCCTCGTCCAAACATATTGCACAAAGCCTATCTTTTATTCGCAGTTCATAGCCAGATATCAGCACTCTGTAACTCGTAGATCATAGATAACAGTGATATGGTGTATTTATCCTATCTACAGTTGTTGCGCAGTTATCTGTCACACTCAAACACCCGACCCCGCGGCCTGAGCATCGAGGTGCGGCGTCTGCGGCGTAAGCGGCCTTGATGATCCTCTTTTCCAGAGCGACAGTGTTGCAAACAATCTGGGGACAATGCAGGGTTCAGCGGCAATTGAGCCTGCCCACAAGCATTCCTTGCCATCCGTATCGTGGATATCCTGCATGAAAAAAGGCATGCGATAGTACTCCATAGCTGGATCGCTGAGCTAGGGTATGTCATTTTCATACCGAGGGCCGGATCGGATGCAACTGGTGGTTCGATATCATCTTTTTTTTCGCCAAGGGTTTTGTTCAATCTGCTCACTGCATCGACAACTCAGAAAACGCAACATCACCGAGATTCCGATGGCCGAAGCGTATGCGGCGTATGCGGCATCTTGATTGCAACTGTACGACCAATCGATTGGAGAAGAGGTGGGAGAATACTATGCTTGTGCAGCAAATGATAGAGTCGCGGTTAATACTAGGATTACTCTTCTGCAACATGAGCATATTTGCTCTCTTTGATGTGATATATAAGTGTCGCAATATCCAGGCATCTTCTTAATTCGAAACGATACTCATCACCAACAAAACAGCCTCAGTAACATCCTCATCAAAGCCACACACCAAACGCCAAAATGGTTGCCACTATTCGTCAGTACAAGGCTGCCTGTGTTCAAGCTGAGCCAGGCTGGTTTGACCTGGAGAAGTGCGTCCAGAAAACCGTCAAGTTCATCACTGAAGCTGGCGAGAAAGGATGCAAATTGATTGCCTTCCCTGAGTTGTGTAAGTTGATCTATAAATAACAAACAACAAAATGAGGATTTTTACTGATGAATCTTAACAGGGATTCCTGGGTACGAGCTTTGAAAATCAAGCACCACTTGCCAACAGATGAAACTAATTGTCAATGATAGATACACCTACTGGGGATGGCGTGTCAACTACCAGGACTCCCTGCCCCTTCTCAAGGAGTACCACAAGAACAGTCTGCGCCCTGACTCTGACGAGATGCGCCGCATTCGATCTGCTGCCCGCAAGGCTCAGATCTATGTGTCTCTGGGCTACTCTGAGATTGAGGGCAACAGCCTTTACATTGCTCAGATTATCATTGACCCCAGTGGTGAGGTCATCAACCACCGCCGCAAGATCAAGCCCACCCACGTCGAGAAGCTTGTCTTTGGTGAGGGAACCGGCGACTCTTTGGTTAGCGTTGTCGAGACTGAGATCGGCAACCTTGGCCACCTCAACTGTTGGGAGAACGTAAGTGGCTATAGGCCTCATATCATGGCTTGGGGGTTTGACGTATTAACTCGCCCCAGATGAACCCCTTCCTCAAGGCAAATGCTTGCGCTCAATACGAGCAAGTTCACGTTGCTGCTTGGCCCGTCTACCCCCCAGCTTCTTCTCTGCAGTACCCCGATCCCTACACAAACATTTCTGAAGTCCAGTCCGAGCTGGTGACTCCCGCTTACGCCTACGAGACTGGCACTTGGACGCTTGCTCCTAGCCAGGTCGTCACTCGCGAGGGTGCCCGTATGAACTTGCCCCCTCGTCTGCGCAACGACGAGGCTGCCGTTGATGGTGAGGCCGCTGTTATCGCTAACGGCTTCGCTCGCATCTACCGCCCCGATGGTTTCCGCGCCGTCCAAGACCCTCCCAAGGATTTTGAAGGAATCTTCATTGTCGATATCGATCTCGACGAGAACCTTTTGACCAAGCGCCTGGCTGACTTTGTATGTATTCCACCTACTATGTCCAAGCTTAACAATGCACTAACTGATGACTGTGGAAAAAGGGTGGACATTACATGCGTCCTGACCTGATCCGCCTTTTGGTCGACAAGACGCCCAAGACATTCCTTGTGGACACTGACAACGTGGACCCCAAGACTTTCAAGAGCTCTCTGCAGCGCGTTGGATTGGACAAGCCCCTGCCTCCGCCAGAGGAGGAGGAGAAGAAGAAGGAATAAAATGTGATGCAGAAAGAACTAGCCTAGAATGGCTTTGTTACTATGAATAGTATAAAGAGTGTATGAATAAAATCTCATCTTGTGTTCGTATTACCGTTGTCTGGTTTCATTAAAGACATGAATTGAGTGCGCCCCGCCATAAAGATACGAAAGATCTTTACGGAAGTGTGACAAGCTGATTTGAATATGCTGATTATTCATTGACCAAGTATAATGTACGCATATGAAATTACAATGTGAGATAAGCTGCAGGAGCGGGGATTCGGTTGGAATTGAAAAGATGATTCTCGTTCTAGGGTAGTTATGAGACATTCTCTAAATGCCTGTGATGCATTCTGACGCGACGAGCTCATATGTTCGTGCACTCTTACGCACCTCTCTTAGCCCTTTCTGATAATAAAATGGCTTCTAGATTCGCTCAGTCTGTTATAAGACTCCGACTTGGCGTTGCTTACATAGTTGAGTGAATACCCGCGGTATACCTAAACACAACCTGGGCTCGGCTTACTATACAGTATCATACACGTATTTCGTACTTCTTCATGTCATGCGCACAATCTTGCTGTACCCCCACATACAGCATTTCAGAAAACTCGGCACTTGTCTAGGATTGGCACCGTGAGTGGCTATTGGAGATAAAGTAGGGGAAACATCCGCCCTGGGACTGGAGATGAAGCGGAGAAATCCGCCTGGTGCTCCCTTAGTATCCCGGTAACTGGAAAGTTATTAGTAACCAAAGCCATCCATGGAATAATATTTTCCCGACCGTTTGCCGGTCGCTCACTCGCTTGTTCGCGTGTGAGTTGCTGAGAGCGAGCTCTAACTATTAGTATGGGGATGGGCAGCAGATGCCTGTAGTTTCTCACACCTTCGCTTTTGAAGAACCGTCATGGTGCTCACCAGCCGCGACATGATTTCATTGTGCCCTGAGCGAATTGTCAAATGATTTGGCGCTATTCTGACATCCATTGTGGCAATTTTTTCGGCATCCGTTCAAGGACGCGCTCGTGGGACCCGGAAACTTATCGCCGAAGACAGCTGCAGCCGGACTGACTTGACTTGTCGCCTGCCAAGAGATCTTTCTTCGTCCAGATGGATGAACCGCCGGCCGGAGGCGCAGGGACTTCAGCTCCCAAGTCATCGAGGAAGAGAAGACACTCGTATACGCGTGTTGCATGGTGAGCCGGGCATTATCTTCACCATCGGCGTTAATCTTAGTAACACCCTCCAGTGATGAATGCCAGCGACGCAAGACAAAATGCAGCGGAGAGAGGCCTTGCAAAGCCTGCAAGGAGAGCAACCATGCCTGCCTCTATGACCGCACGACACGGTTTCGAGCTCGCAATCGTACCTCGTAAGCCATAGCCCCAGTCATCTCGTCTCTATCATGACCAATGTAGAGTACAGTATCTTACCCAAATTAGAAACACTACGGAAAGCCAAGGCTCTGCTGCAAATACGCAGACCCAGGGTTCTGCAGAGGCCATCCTAGGACAGAATGCGTCAGGAGCTTCTAATGCTGCCACTCCTCCTGCCCCTCCCTCAAAGGCGAATGGATTGCTTAGCTCAGACTACTATCTTCAGCTTGCCGAGAGACTTTTGACCGCAGCAAAGCCTACATCAAACCAAAAGGCAAAGAGCCAAGGCCCATATGAGGGAGTACCTGTGACGTATCTCTTAGAGAAGCTTCTCGTTCATCGTGCAAGCAAAGCTACAAGAAACGTGTTGGCCTTTGTCGACAATGATCGCTGGCTCAGCATCATTGCATTTTATGAAGAAGAGATTGGCGTTCAGTATCCCTTTCTCAATCTCGAGGAGTTAAAGCGCCGAATCACGGAAATTGATAATACACAGAACATGAAAGATGAGCAATCGCCCTCTGACACTAGGCCTAGCCGTAGCCAGGTCGAGAACATTGCGATACATATCCTGGCCATCATTTCCATCTTCGCCGATGCGCGTGCGATTGGCATAGCAAATCCATGGGTTGAAGAAGTATATGCAGCAACAGTGGCAAGGACTCAACTTCAAAGTACTGTCGATGCCGCCGATCTCTGTCTTCTTATTCTTGCCGTAAGTTCAGAATGAACCCAGGGATTGTGACGAATTGTTACGTTGTCTAACCACACGGTGTCTGAAACAGGCCATGTTCTTCTTTCACAGTGATCGAGAAGTCCTTGCCTGGAGAGGGATTGGTAACGTTCTCCGGCTTCTTCAAGAAAATGGCTCTCGGAACTCGGGAGACCTGAGTCTTCATGTGGGGAGCCAGATTGCATCACCTGGGGAAAAGTTATACTGGTGTGTCTATACACTTGATCGACGTTGGAGCTTTGGAACAGATTTGCCATTCGCCGTTCATGATACTGAGATCGACCGACATCCTATGCTAGATGTAAGTTCGAATCCTTCACCTGCCATAATACTTACAGCTTCACTCATCCTTTTTCTCCCTGTAGAACGACTCGCCCTCGTCATCCTACGTGATGAGCATGGTATCTTATTGTCGAATATCCTCAGATGTGAGAAAATGGCTACTGGAGCCAATATCCGGCTCCGCATCCGACATGACTCGTGATTTCCTTGATTTTCGCGTGGTTCAATGGAAGCGTAATTTACCGATCAAACTTCATTACGACGGCTCCAAAAAGTATGATCCAGCAAGGGTCGATCGCGGAGAGTATAGGATTCGTCTCCTCCTCTACCTGAGAGCCAACCAAATGAGGATTATCATACATAGAACGTCGGCAAACCGCCTCGCATCCAATAATCTCGACCCATCTACAGTTAATGTCTTGGCTGAAGTGTCTCACGACACCATTCGGACTCTAGTCCGACTAGCCGATGAAACGGACATCTATCACGCACAGCATAAAACATACAACCATTTCCTTGAATCTGCTCTCTCATCGATGCTACTTGTCTTGGGGAGCATCAACGATGATGCCAATCGAGCTTCGTGCCTTCAAGATGCCTTTGATGCCGTGGAGCTGATCCAGCGACTCTCACTGACCTCGCCCGTTTCGCAACGTCTCTTGGAACGATTGCGTAACATACACGAGGCTATGGACAGTTTCCGAGCCAGAGGTAGCAGAGCAACGTCGCAGATTTCCTCGAGTTTTGATGCACAAAATCCATATAGCCCTGATCGATCCATGGCGTTTGGAAGACTTGACGTAGATCAGAGCCAGGGCAATGGCTCAAGGACCAACATGGACTTGGCGCGGTCATCTGATCAATCATTGGCAATTTCGTCATTGACTGGCCGTGACGTGGGTGATAGAGATCATCAACCACGCGGTATCATGGGATTTTCTTTGGATAACAACCAGTCAATGGCCTCGCCATCTCAGTCTTACCCACAAACATCGTCCGCCGACATTGCGACTCTTTCAACAGACATGTCGCACTCGAGACGTGGATTTGACATGTCTGGCTCTATTCTTAATCTGGCTCAGGACCTGCCCTTTATGAATTTTCCTGAGCTGGGCCAATTTCTGGATGACAACCCAGTTAGTTTTACATTTTAGAGATGGGGATGGGCGCAAAGCGAAACCGGCATTCTTAGAGAGGAACTTGTTGATTTTTTTGATAATTATATACGATACCGTTGATCTCTATCTACTGAATTATAATGATATTACTCGCTCGCACGCAGTATTTTTCCGATTGTTGGAGAAATGCTTCACATAATCATTTGTTTGCTGTATCACAAAGGTGCACAAGGTGCCACTCCTATTCCTTGCAACGGCGACGACATCGCTCTCGCCTCTCAACGCACCAACTCAACAGCTGGCACGGGGAATCCTTCCTTAGAAGAGACGCGGTCATGCGACTGAAGCCGCAATTCCTATGGACAACCAAGCTGCTCTGTATCTGGTAGCGCCTTCAGGGTGCACCCTCGCATTCGGCTTCCAGAGTATCCTTGCCTCTTACCTCTCGCGTGATCTTTTTCTCTGAAATGGGGACTGCAGTAGGTGCTTCGGCCGGATTATTCCCCGCAACTCGACTTCTGGTCTCTGCTGGGGTGGTTTCGATACTCGGCACGGCTATTCGGTCGGCGGCTAAGTAAGATCGGCTAGAAGGATGATTGTATGCAACTAGAAGCAGAGGAGTTATTATTAGTGGTCATCCTGTCAATGGGTATTTTGTAAAGAGTGAAAAAGGCCAAGGGAGGAGGGGCTTGTATTTGTATCTGCATACACCTCGACATAGGCTTTAAATGTTGGAAGCTGTTGAAACCACCAGATAATGTGTAAACATTTAGTTGAACCCAAGAGCAAAGATAATCGAGCCTAAAAGACTCCGTACATTCTTATGATACTTGAAGTATTAACCCCTTGTGTAAGCTTGCCATAAGCATATACAATGTGATTCCGGCTGCGTTCAAAACTGTTAGCAGAGTACCTGTTTCCGAGAGCCTGTTTCCGAGAGCAAGGTTGTTTCCGAGAGTGTGTACCTGTTAAGGGTTAGGAACACAAGAAGATTACTACCCAGTAGCTGCAAGTGAGATAGAGCCTGGTAGTGAGATCACATCAACCTACCATTGAAAGCATCTATATCTTACTTACGTTTAACGCGGTACGGAATGAAAATGCAAATATCTTCGAAGTGTGGGTTACTATCATATAGGATATGCTAACCAGTTAACTTCTTCGAAATTACTCTACCGAGAAGCGATGAGCATCAAAACGTTTTGATTGCTGCCACGATATACCGAAGTAAACTCGTTCTGTTTGCTTGTCCAAGAACAAGTTTCGGGGTGTACGATTCATGCGTTATTGAGAAACGGTGCTAGATTGGGACATTTTTCCGACCTGCAGGTCACTGCATGGAAAACAAGCTAGTATAGACCTTCGATGTTACCCTATTTCATTACGATATGCCAAGTGGCTGGTTCAGTACCCACATAACTTGAGAAATAACCCTATGATCCCATGTAACATGATCTGCCGGGGGATCTGAGATTCTTCGTGGTGCACTTTAGCAAAGTCTTGGCCGTTATTATCCTTTTACAAGTAGTAAACAGTTACCCAAGACTGCGAAAGGGAATGTTTGCTACCAGGGTAACTAGGAAAATAAGTATATTCAGATCGCTACTTTAGATACGATGCGGTCCGAAATGAAGACGTGATATAGATGGTTAGATAGATAGAGTATAGGCGTAGGTGGATGTTGAAATGAATTCTTGTTCATATCATCCTTATTATACTCGTACCTCGAGTGGAATCTTACGGAATCGTTTATATCGTTGACCCCCTGATGCATATTGAAATCCCTCATTTTTAAAGTGATTAGCGATAATCCCAATATTAGCTGTTCCTGAATCGTGCTAATAGGAGCACCCTCTCGTACGAGGACTATACCTGGTCGAGTCATTTCGACATTCCGAGGTAGTGTTATATCGCGCGTATACCTCGTGGCGGAATACGTTAACCGAATCCGAAACAAAGGTCCTTATAAACTGGAGTCCCGGCAGGACCGAGGTGCAATTCAAGTGCGCTGTTAAAAGCCCGACTGCTCTCAAACCCATGGACCCATGGAAGAATAAAATGGACGATATACCCCAACTAAATTTGGAGCGTTTTGGACTCTTCGTTCTCCAACTTGGGAGTTACTGCTATTCACCACCGCACAAATGTTGAAGAATGGAATGAAAGGCTGGTATCGGGAAATGATGGCCAGTCACATCAGGAAACAGTATAACAATGACGGTATGGTATTTCCTCTTGACTACTTTCTGAAGATTATACTAATTGATTTGTGGTAGAACAACTATGATAGCAGCTGATGGCCTGAGGTGTTCAGTGGTTATGCAGCCAGTCAATATTGGCAGCCTGCCTATCAATACCGGGAAGACAAGAGAATTCAACACGTTGCTGGCCAACTCGAAGCAATGAAGAGGCTAGCAAGGGATCCGGCAGTCAAAGGCAAGATGAGACGCATTCGAGTGCCTTGACAGGCTTACCGCGTTGCATAAGCATGCATGTGGAGACTTAAAGCCGAGGTATGGAATATAGCTATGAGGCTATTATGTGCAACGAAAACTTGATTTCTGATCAGTTGCCGTTCTATTTATTCTAACTCTTGCTTTATTTAGGTCTATTGCGAAGACGAGTCCCGTGTTGTCTTGAGTCTGCTGAACAAACTCTGCCACAGTATTGCTTACTGTTACTATGGAGCAATGCTAGCAGATTGGCAACCTAGCTCTCAAAATGACTAGACAAGCACAACAGGAATTACTAATAAATCGCCGGCTCTCCCGCCTCTAGCTGAAAGGGGCAAAAATACCACGGCTCGGCATCGGTGCTTGTGCAAGGACCGAGACCGACAACCTCGAGACAAAGTCATTGATTATCCCAGGCTCACTCAGATCGGTCGGGCACTCTTTTGCTCACTGAATCCGAATTGTGCCCAGCTTTTCGAGACATGTCTCCTCCGCAAGATCCCAGCCGGCCGGGCAGTACTGATTCCCCTCTCCCTCTGACCACTCCTCCAGCCTCGACCGACCGTGGTCTCACTCCGCCTTCGCCGCACCCGCGCCGGAAGCCGGACAGGTCGTGTGTTCTCTGCCACCGGAGGAAGATCCGATGTGACAGACAGACACCATGCTTGGCATGCGTGAGGGCTCGCCTCACGTGCACATATCCGGCTTCTGACAAGCCTGTCCGTCGAGTTCGCAAGGCTACGATTGCGGATGTTGCCTCAAGGATATCGGACCTTGAGAAAACCATCGTGGCGGCATCGTCCATCGATCAAGGAAATGCAACGAGGAGGTCATTGCCGCCACATGCTCATGTATCTGTGCCGGGGGGCTTGCCAGCGAGCTTACCGGTGAGCCCGCATGAGTCTCCTCAGGAACCTGGAGAAATCCCTTCGGAGGAGGTTTTGATTAGAAACGGCACCTCGAGCCAGTACTTTAATGAACTTCTCATCTCCAAAGTCATTGAAGAGGTGAGACTTGGCTTAGGCCCGGAGAATGATTTGCATGCGTCAAAGCTAAACTGACAACTCCTCTAGGATCAAGATAAATCATCGCTGCTACATACACCGTACAGTGAAACTAGGGAACAGGATCTTGACTCACCCTTCAGTCTTATGGGCTTGCTGTCAAGTCCTGCCGTATATGATGACAAGGAGAGAGGCTGGCGGTTATCACGGTTAAGTGCCACTCAGTTGTGGCACATATTCGTACAAAATGTCGATGCCACTATCAAAATTTTGCACATTCCGACAGACGAGGTGACTATTTTCACCGCCATCCATCAACCGGAATCGGTATCCAGTGATGTCTTGGCTATGGTCAACGCCGTGTACTTTGCGACCACGTTAACCTTGGAGCCGGAGGAAGCTCAGCACATTCTGGGTGTTGACAAACCAAATGCCTTACGAACATTCAAAAGGGAATTTCAGATGCACTTGGCAGGGGCAGATATGCTGGAGAACCCAACAGTCGTGCTCCTGCAAGGGCTGGCCATATATCTGGTAAGCTCCTGTCTTCTCTTAAAGGTTGCCCTAATTAGAAAGTTACTAATGCATGGGTCCAGGCATCATCGCGGGCTTATTATCACGGAAGAGGCATCTGGATCTTAAACGGTCTTGCTTTGAGAATGGCGCATTCCATTGGCCTTCACCGAGATGGAACTAAGCTGGGAATGTCGCCATTCGAGTCCGAAGTCCGAAGGCGACTGTGGTGGCATTTTCTGGCCAGAGATGGAAGAGCTGCTGAGGATCACGGTATTGATTCATGGTCGACAGTCCCGGGCTACGATACCAAAATGCCACTGAACGTTGACGATAACGAGCTTCGTCCGGATATGAAAGAGCTTCCACCTCCTCACGGTGGATGGACTAAAATGAGTCTTCCGCTGACATGCATGGAAGTGGCCCAGACCTTGCAGAACATGGCCAATCTCTCCATGACGCCATCAGGAACAACACCTAAGGAGGTCATCAGGAGTACCATGTTCAGCCAACTCAGGTCTCGAGTAGAGCACTACATAAAACCGTGCAACCCGGTCATACCGATACAGAGAATGACGATGAAAACGGCCCTCGCCATGGTGCATAAGATCGACTTTGTTACAAGACAGCAGCTTGCCATCTTGGAGAACCCCGATAAGCGCAACGCATTTGCTACGGAAGCAAACCTACTCTCTGCACTAAGGTGTCTCGAAATTCACCTCGAGCTCTGGGGAGACGAGCTCCTTGGCCCCTATAGATGGTGCATGTATGGTCATCCGCAGTATCACATGCTACTCTACGTCCTCTGGCACCTGTGTGTTTGCCCAACTGGTCCTACCGTTGAGCGAGCTTGGGCTGTTGTGGAAAAGATGTTTGAATTGGAACAAGTCAGGCTTTCTACGGCCGTGTCTAACCCGGCGCTGAAATCCGTCATCTTGAAGAGACTGCACAAGAAGGCTGAAATGACCAGACAGTCATTGATCAACGGAAACGACAGGACAAGCTCCGCATCTAAAATGGACGAAGTTCCCGGTGACGAAGAGATGCAGAATCCTCCACAGGAAGTAGTCATGGATGTTCGTCGTTTCGACGGAGAGAACGTGGATTGGAGTAACCTAATGCAGAATAATATGCCCGATTGGAACACGTTGGTTGAGGATTTGCATTTAGATTTGCATGATTTTTCCAGTTATTTTTAACTGCGGCATACTATGTACTCATATACCCATCGATGAAGGCGCATTAAAGTAAATAGAAATGAATTAAATGTAATTTTGATGTGTGGTTCTGCTCTAAGTACTGATGCTAACTATGTTATCCATAAACACCATCTATATGCTAAATTTCGTACTCGTATGCTATTAATAATGTACGTAACGTGCGCTCCTTTTAGAAGACGGCTCTCAGCTTCCAGCCCGTCTTGTGGATTCTTGCTGCCAACACAAAGGTCGTCCCAGCAATGCAAAAGACGCCAGCGAAAATCTTTGGGCCAAGCCATCCAATGGGTCTCTCCAAAATGGCACCGGAGATGGGGTTTGTTGTAAGACCTCCAATAGACGAGGCCAGAAACACTAGGCCAGTACGGAAGCCAATCTCAGACGGGGGTGATACTTGGACGACAAGGGCGGCGATCAAAGCGACATAAGCTCCTGAGAAGAAGCCAAAGAGCGTAGCGAAGGCGATTCTCGCGGCGGTTGAAGTTGCTGGGATCCAGAGACCCAGGACGAATATGCCAGCTAGATAGCAAACAGTAACAAAAACGTTGTACCGACCCCATTTGTCGCCAGCATAACCGGAGAAAACACGACCGAATAAACTAGACAAAAGAATGGTCAGTAAAGAGACGATTATGTAGAGGGATCGAATCCTCGTAGCCCTAGGGGGGGACTTACCTTCCAGCGTTGAGAATAGGAATGAGGTATAGCACTAGGTTGGGGTCCATTCCTGCAGCAGCAGCCTCAACAGAGATGTAGTTGATCGGAGTGTATAGTCCAAATGTGAAGAGGAGCAATCCCATGGCGAGACAGAAGAACTGAAATTCGGTGAAGGGGGTGACCATTCGCTTGATAGTTATGGGCTGGAATTTCGGTGGGTTGTGCGTTTTTACTGTCAAGATGGCAACAATGAGAAGGGCAAGGATCAAGAAGGCCGAGATTCGCATAGACCAGCCAAAGCCGACCTCGTCAATTAAGCGGCTGACCATGATGGGGAAAATGACACCTCCCAAGCTTGAGCCAGTTGCCAAAAGTCCGTAGGCGGCGCCACGCTTCGTGGTGAACCATGTCGCAATGCTGTTGAGAGCTGGCTGGAAGATGGCAGAGACACCAATGGCGCTGCAGACTCCCTGAGAAAGGAGAATCTGGTAGTAGTCGTGAGAAATAGACGTCATCATCAGGCCAAAGACGTGAAGAAACGTTCCGCCAATAATGAGCCAGCGAGGGCCGTACTTGTCATAGATCAGACCGATAATTGGCCCCTTTAAGATGCATAGTCAGTATTATAGGATACGCAGTAGAGAGTTAGCAAATTAGCTTACCAAGGCCATCATGAAGAAGATCTGCAAGGACGGGATCCATGAGACGGTACTGCTCGAGTAGTCTTTGAGAATTGTAGCCTGGTAATAGTCTTGGAACACACCAACACCTTTTATTCCAAAGTCAGTCTCCAGTTACCCTTTTTCTTATTGAATGCGTAAGGAGACATACTGTTAATCCAACCGAAACTACAAAACGACGTGCACCAAGCTCCTACAACTACAAGCCATGCTCGAAGGCCACCGTTCGGAGGCGGACTACCGACGGGCGCCGCAGCTGCAGGCTGGTAATTGGCATCTTCCTCCTCTTTCAGGACAATGGGCTCTTCGCGGTCAGAGGCATTGTTGTCGTCCTTTTCAGAAATTTCGATGCGACGCTCGACATCATCAGCATCCTCCATAGCGGTGCCGCTGGAATTGGAACCCGTAAACATGGCGGCGACTTAGAGAGCAACAGATGGGGGAGGGAATCGTAAAATAACCGCCGGTCGGAAATAGGCTATCCGTTCCTTGGACTTTTGACTGCCGGAACACAGTTTGCAGCCAAAGAGGTTGCTTTGTCGCAGATCCAAAGAAGGTTTGCCTCAGGACGAACACATGTTACATATAAAGGTGAAAAGGTTTGTAGTTGAGATCACGGGCACTAAATTATCGTCATCCTAATGACAACAGGAAGCTGAATAACCAATACGATAACACGAGATTTTCAGGAGGCCCGGCCCTTCAAGGCGGCCGAGACCGAAGCGGGCGTGAGCGGGTTTGAGCGTTGGGATCGGCCCCCAAGCCGCCGCGAGTCGCACATGGCCCAAGATCCTACGGCCGGAGAAACGGCTGTCGGTCTCTTATTTGCTCTTTTGGCTTTACTAATTGATATGGAGCTCTCTGCTTTATAATAAAAGACTATATCACGGGTTTATATTCCAAAATCAGCGGCTTCATGCAGGTTTCTGTTGCATCTTCTACAAATGAGCCATGCCGCTTGACCCGACTTTAGCGACGAACGCGAGACCAGAACGGCTATTAGCAAATAAGAAAAATTTCCTGTTGTCGAAGGATTTAAGAAAGCGGCTAGCTTCTTTTCCTCTTGGCTCTCGGTCGACCGAGCGCTCTCGGCCCATAATGGGGCTGCGGACTGGGGGTTAATCAGCTTTTAGTATTTTGATTCGAACACTGAGGTGGAAATCTCCCTGCATTACATATGAGTAATATGCTAGTAATATTCCGTACGAAATCTGGCCAGTCACATTGCTCACCGCATCCATGAGCTTTACTTCCAGAGTTGTTACCCAAAACTGGTCACAACAACATGATGTGCGAAATAGCTAGACTGAGACAAGCAGCAAGCCTTACAGCAACGCGGACAAAATTCTCCTTTAGACAACGCCGCGCAGATCTAAAACACCTACCCCGCATTGTTCTTTGAAGAATTAAAGTGTGTTTTCTGCAGATGTTAGTCACAGCCGCCTAGTGGCGAACAAAGACGGCAAAGAGACGCGGGAACGCCGCCGTCTTCACATCATCATGCCATGCAGATTAAAGTCTATACACGTAATCGTCCAATGGTGTTGTTAAACTCAAGGTTAAACGGGTAAAGTACTCGTAAGTAAGCTTGTAAAAGTCGAAAATGGGCTTGAGAAGTTTTGGGGGCTAGACGCGCCAAGGCTTGAGTCAACTACGGAAGATTTTCATATGCACCCGGGAGGATCATGAGAATTGCCTCTGCAACGCCCAAATAGCCTCGGCATAGGTTTTATCAGAGTGATTCTTGATTCTCGGGGTGAATTATTCCTATACCGACAGTCGTATATGAACGCCGGCTCGAGGAAACACTGTATTTTGCGATACGCTCCAGATCTGCCAACTTATCTCTGTGACTAATACTCGCATAGTGCGACGGCGTGAGTCATCTATGCAAGCTCCTCTTCTTTGCGCCGTCCATCTCACAAAAGTTCATCTCAACATATCGTAGAGCACAAGAATCTCATTTGTAATGTATATAATATGAATTGCCCGTCATGTTCATCGGCTCGGCGCTGATTGTCGAGATACTCCCCGAGCCGCAAGGTTGCGAATAAGCATCAATCACAAGCCATTGCAATCGAACGGTTGCAATATACGGATACCCGAGTACCCGCACTGTCAGCATTGGCAGACGAACACAGAGATAAGAGCAAATAGTTAATCTCCGCGCCGAACATGTCAAGCTCGCCCTCCGCTCGCCTTCGGCTTCGCGACCTTGTTCCGGGTCTCAAGGTCGGGACTTGGCCAACCGGCACCAAGAACGGCATCACAGATGTCTCTGGGGTCTTAGTCCATACGGAGTCTATCCACAGCGACGATGGCTCTGTCAATACTGGCGTGACGACCATCCTCCCACGCAAGGACTGGTTCAACAATGCGTGCTACGCCGGCATTTTCCGGTACAACGGCTCCGGAGAGATGACCGGCTCCCATTGGATCGAAGAGACGGGTCTCCTTCACAGCCCCATTGTCCTGACAAACAGTTTCGCCGTGGGCAACTGTTACAATGGCATCTATCAATATGCTATTGAACACTACAGTACCGGTGGAACAGTAGACTGGTTCCTTACGCCCGTCGTAGGAGAGACCTTTGATGGATTTCTCAACGATCTTACCAAGTTTGTAGTCACGCCACAACATGTCATCAATGGAATCAATGCTGCATCTGCCGATCCAGTACCCGAAGGCAACACTGGCGGCGGAACGGGCATGTTGTGTCAAGGACACAAGGGCGGCACTGGAACTTCGAGCCGAGTAGTGCCAGGCCTTGATGGCCAGGGGAACGAGAAGAGCTACACCGTCGCAGCGCTGGTACAAGCAAACTACGGCCGAATTCACCACCTGCACATCACCGGCGTTCCTGTAGGACGGATTCTCGCTGCGGAAGCACAGAAGAGCAAGGAGGCAGCCAAAGCACAGGCTGACTACGATGCCGCCAAAGACAAGAGAGACGGAAGCATCATCATCATCCTCGCCACAGACGCTCCATTGAGCCCCATTCAACTTCAGCGCTTGGCTAAACGTGCCGCTGGAGGTCTGTCTCGAGTTGGTGGCTATGGGCACAACTCTAGCGGCGACATCTTCTTAGCTTTCAGCACAGCCAACAAGATACCAGTGCAGACAGTCGGCTCCGAGCATAGAGATGTCGATCCATTCAAGGCTAGCCCATTGGCGACGGAGACAGTGGATGATTCGACCATCAACGCCCTGCTCGAAGCTGCCGCTGATTCCACAGAGGAAGCTATATACAACGTTCTGTGCATGGCCGAGAGCATGACAGGACACAAAGGCTTCCATATTGACGCGCTGCCATTGGATAAAGTTAAGAGCATCTTGGAAAAGCATGTTGCATTGGAGGAGGCAATCAAGGCAGATTTTTGATGGCACATCCGGGCTAGGGGATCCGGCTGATAAAGCGACAGCCTGCCGAAGAGAAGTGATAAATAGATCATTAATTATTACTTCATTATATAAATGCAACTTAGTGAAATCCTGATTGAGACTCCATGCTACTGCGTTAATCTTCAGGGAGCCAGTCGATATCCTGCCGTGAAACTTGTCTTCGAATTCCATTCAAAGAATCACAGCCAAAAGCCCAGTCCCAGCACCAAGTACCAAAACCCAGACCGTCTTCCAGTCCGATGATGCCCACAGAGGCTTCGCTCCAGAAGAATCATTGCCTCCATTTCCACCTCCATTTCCACCTCCGTTTCCACCTCCGTTTCCACCTCCATTGCTTGGAGGGCCATCATCGCCACCATTATGAAGAAGAGACGTCGTGCTGCTACTAGAACTGCTTGTAGAACTGCTATCAATTTCTCCAGGAAAGCTAAATGGCGGCGCAGTAGGTGCTTCGGTAATGCTTGATTCATCCGTTGGACTGGGGTTCGGGCTCGGGCGTCGCGACGAAGAAACAAACGACGTGCTCCCTGCTATGGACTCGAGAGACGTGGCAGCAGCAGGTGTAGGAAGAGACAGCGTCTCAGATTTGGACCTGAAATACTCAGAAGCTGCTGCAGCATCGGTTGTCTTGACACTGAATGTAGTCCAGGTGGTTGAACGACTAGAGGTCACGATAGACGCCTGGATGTCGATCGAGTATGTCCAATAGTAGTACCAGTAGTACCTGTGTAAAACTGTAAGCAAAAAACTGACCATGTATTACACTGAGTACTCACCAAGTCACCGTCCAGTAGTAATACTGGTAGTAAGTTGTAGTATATGTGTGTGTGCTCGTCGTCGTTTGCGCGTAGGTTGTCTTTCCATTGTCCACGTGTGCCGTGCAGTGCTCATCAGTGCAGCATACCATCTGATTCGTTCTCAGGTTTCGGTAGCAATTATTTCCCCGTTCACAGTGAGATTCATCTGTACAGCATTGATCTCCCACAGGCATGCAGTGGCTGTTGCCGCAACATGTCTGGCCGCTCGCACATGGGCCAGTTGGGCAACAGACGGATCCTTGAGTATGGCAATATCCATACGAGCAGCAGAGGCTATTCGCGACACAGCATCCCCCAGCGCCTGTGGCCATTCAATCTTCCGTCAGCAATCATCCACGATAGGGCTGGCTATTTATTCTTCATGGGAAAACTCACTGGGACAATACCCAAAGCCCTGAGGACATGATTGACGCTTGCCCAGTAAAACGTCGATGGCTTCGCGGGCTGTTAGGTCGGAACCAAGCGGCACTTTCCCATCATCATTCTTTGAGTTGAATTTTGCCGGTATATCCAATCTCCCAACCTCTTCCTTCACCAATGTGAATAGCCTGGGCCGGTCCTCTAGCTTCTGGTCGTAGTTCACAAAGAGTTCTGTACTCGAAACAGTGGCAATCCACAACAACAGCAACCGGGAATGCATCTTGTCAGTTCCCAAGTCAAGTTGGCTGGATAAGAGGGAAGATTTGATCGGTAAGAATCTACTGAAGAACCGAGTAAGCAACGGCGGAAATCCGTCCATTTTAAAATTCTCCCGTCTTTTGGCGGGCTCGTCGATGAAGCTAGAGCTAAGACCCTTGAGCTGTTTAGACTACTGCAATGGTGCATAGTCGACATCATGACTGCCTATTAGGTTGAGCAGCTAACCATTGGGAGCGTGACCGTTAGCCGCGCCAAGGAACACGAGATGACTATTTTTAAAATCTTCATTTTCTTGTTTCGACTCAAGCTGCTTATGATGAAATTTGCGTCTTCTTTTTAGAGTGAGTCTGATCGGGTCTCAATGTGTTGGCGGAGACTGTCCGCATGCAGCTCATGTTATATTCGTTGAATAAATACACTTTGAGCATACAAGTCAATGTTCCCTTGCGAAATAATAACCACTTGTGCCCTGATTTGCTTCCCACGCTGTACATATCGACGAACTCTTCGTCTGTCTCTCGCCTTTTGACTCTGCGGTCCTTCATCAGGAATCACATCTACTCGTATCTCTCTCGCCCAACGGTTTCGCAAAATGACAGGGGACCCATAAAAGATCTCTCCTGGGGTTGCCGTGCGGCTGAAGTTCCCTTCTGCTAGGGTAAATTGATGCCTTTGGACTGCCACTACTTCCTACCAGGCTGCAATCCAAGCTTGAGATCGACGCTGTGATTGCTTCACTTGGTAAAGTTTCATTGTTTAGACAAGCAGTAATTGCATTTGTTGTGCTTGAATATCGCGTAATGGAGCACGTCTAGCGGAGGACAAGGCATCCAGACGTACTCGTATGACTTGTTTCCCAACCCATGAATCCTGTCATGAGCATCAAATGAGAATCATCTATCTACTCTGTAGACCTCTTGAGATTGTGACGTGGATGAGAAGATCTGGAATTTTCGCATAATGATAAAAACCATGGTTTTTGTTTTCTAGTGTTATTTTGCCAGCGGCGGCTAGCCAGCTGAAAAGATAGCGCCAACTACCGCATGATAAACTGGCTGAGGAGGAGTTAGCAAAGTACAAGTTAATATAATTTAATTAATCTGCTTCACACCGGTTTCGTAGGCCAAGATATTCGTCTACTTGTAGCCATTGAGCGTGAGCACCTAAACAGCATGATTCCAAGCTCAAGAGGTGGCCAGTTCAGGTATTCATCGCGGATGTGAAGCCGCAAATCACATTGGCTGGGTAGAGAGTGGTGTTGAAGGGACGAGCGGGGAAGCGTAAGGCGGATGAATTATGTGGCCGAATGGTGCAGTATAGCTTCTTTTTTCCTATTTTTTTTCCCTTTCCCATATTTGCCCTGGAAGCCTCAACGATTGCCGCATGGTTCAAAGAGAGCTTCAAATCGCTTTAACCCTTTACTGGAAATTTTGTTGCAAAACGCCAAAGGGGTGAAGTTCGACCCGCCAGTGACATGCACAATAAGACTACGGATCCAGCCGCCCGGAATATGTTTATATTTAGTCACGTAGAGTCCAATTTTTTGCGCGTATTTGATCAATAAGCGCTAAAAGTTTTGCTTCCCTCTCGTCTTTTGTTTTTCTTTTCTTTTCTCAGAGGCTGCCAGAATCGTTATCATCATGGGCAGTTGATCTTGGGAAACCCGAAGCTGATGTATCTGAACGGCACTGTAGATCCGGTCCTTGAGGCATCTGATGGCTGTTACCAACAACCTACTCTATTCGTAGCCCACTGGGTAAAATCTTTCGCTTGAGTACTGCAAACGCAATAGCAAGTGTTGCCTTGTAAGTACAGTTCCCACGCATCCCTCGCTGCTGTTGTTACAACACCCTCCTGTACAACCCCATCCTTGGGCCAAGTATTTCCGGGTTATTCCAGCCAACTGGGCTACATAGTACTTTTACTTACCGTTTTCTGCCAGAGGTACCAGGATTTTTGTATGTCGTGACGATGGATAATTCGACGTTTTGCTATTTGACTTGTATGTGTAGACTCCATGCGATAAGATTGACCTTACCTCGGTATTATCACGGCTTTTGGTTGAAGCATTAGTTTTTTTTTATTGGAACTAGTATACAATACATACAAGTATTGGCCTTATGATTACGTGTATTCACCAATCTATTTTACATCCATATCTCATCTGCAATAGAGAAATAGCCCAGATATTTCGCGATTTCGGAGTCTCAATGACTTTTCGCAATACTGATCGAGACATTTTCTCTCAAAGATAAATGTGGATTCGATTATAACCAACTCAAACAGCATGGGTACTGTTTGCCCACTCGCGTTAGAACTAGACACTACCAGAGAGATCGGCCCGCTATAAGCTCAAAATGTCTCGGTCCAGAAAGGCTATCGGCGGATGTTTTAGTTGGCGGGGCCCCGGAATCGGCTTGCGGCTCGTTTCCGCGCGACGCCTCCAGGCTCAAATTCAAGAGGAAACCATCACTCAAGTTGTTTGGATCGTCAACAGATCAAACTTCAAGCTCAACTGGTTTTCTTTTACAGCACTTTAACTCCCGCAAGTCCAATTCAGTTTGGTCAATCCATCAGCCCATTGACATCTGCTGAGCTGTTGCGCCTTGAACTCGACTGTCTGTTTATACACACCATCAACCCCGCCCTCACATACAATAAAGTGAGCCTATCACCCATCACCATGTCGGATCCTACATACACAATCTACAGCTATTTTCGCTCTTCTTGCTCTGCTCGGCTCCGAATTGTGCTGAACCTTAAGGGCATAGAGTATGAGCTAATACCAGTCAACCTCCTCAAAAACGAGCACCTCACCAGCGAACACAAGGCCCGCAACCCAACAGCTACTGTGCCTTTGCTGATTCGCACTGCGGGTGATGGGAGTGTCTTCAAAATCGGCCAATCGGTGGCTGCCATTGAATTCTTGGAGGAAACACACCCCCAAGGCCATCACATCTTGCCGCCCACGTCGAATCCTGAAGCGAGGGCAGCCACACGTGCTCTGGCTGGCATCATCGCCTGCGACCTGCAGCCAGTCACAAACATGAAGATCATGAAGCGGCTCAGGGCAATGGGGGCCAACGCAGAGCAATGGAACAAGGAGATTATGACGGAAATCCTCGAGGCCTATGAAAGCGCTGTCAAGGATTGGGCCGGCGAGTACTCTGTGGGCGATGAGATTACCTTGGCAGATGTATGTCTGCTGCCGGCTGTGTGGAATGCTCAGAGATACGGCGTTGATGTCGACGCCTTCCCAATCATCACCAAGATCAGCGAAAAGCTAAGCAAGCATCCGGCTATCATTAAGGCGCACTGGCAGAATCAGCCTGATACCCCCGATGACCTGCGGGCGAAATAAATCCCACACAACGTGGCATTGTTTGCTTCTGCCTTCTCGTCTGGGTGATGTCTCCGGTTTAGAAGGCATTGAGTCGGGTTGAATGAAATGCCCGTGATGGCATGAAACTGCAGTTGACTTCAGGGTTTCCGGCGCACTCGAGAGAGATACCCACGTGTGGTTCGCTGGTCAATGTAACCCGCCCACGCGATATTCATATGAACAAGATGGGATAGAGTAGTTTACTTTGAGTGTACGGGGTACTGAATAGATATTCCCGAGCTGAAATTGACGCCGGACGGAAACTTTCTTTCGACCGCTGTTACAATGAATGGATAATACCAATATATAACGCACGTGGGAATTTGCCGCCATGTTACCTTGGTATCTGACAAGATGGCCCGCTCCCTTGCATACGGGGAGATTCACGGACTCTGTTGTTGGGAGACAAAGCAATCTTAGCTATTCGGGAAGTTAGAAGGCAGGCTGATACCCACAAGAGCGTACACTTCTGCTTAACAACTTGTATAAAGCCGATGGCTATATGCAAGGCTCTAATTCCCAACTGCAAAAAATGGCATTTCCGGCCTGATGGGGCATTACAGGTGTTGTTTTTTCTTCCAAGGAAGGTGGGCTCACCCGTCAGAAGTCGGACCAGTACGGAGCTCAGCAACATGGCTTGCAAGGATATTCTCTCATATTTGCAGCATTCGGAGGATACAGTAGCAGCACACGTGCAGTATTAGCTCCTGAAAAGCACCCCACGGAAGGATCTCTCTCAGCATGATGTGCCATCTGAAGTGGGGAGAGGCTAGCATCACACTGCATGGCTCGCGTGGCAATGTCTGGCATAATGCTACTCTTTATGTTCAGAAAAGAGCCCGAGCCGCAAATAGACTACGAACCAAGATGCTTAGAAAGACAACTACGAGATTAAGGCCGTTACATTATTCACTATAGATAGAATTCTCACGCTGGTGATGTCTCAGAGTCAGGACTTACATCGCATGCAGCTCAAACGGTTGCTTCCTTTTGTGGTACCCCTCACCCGAAGCTGAATGCAACCCCGGCTTTCTACTTCCCTTTTCCACCTCACACCATCTGGATGCCGAACCTCCACGTGTCAGACCAGGTATTATGCGACATGACGACCGGGACGAGACTATTAGGGGTTGCATAAGGTGGTATTTTTTCAAGGGATGGGCATGCTATGAAGACACCACCGAGTTCACTAAACATTGAACTTGAAGGGCAAGAGCATGGGGATTACCTCACATGTAAATTGCTACCAAACATTTACAAACGCATCTTGATGCAATGCTCTTAACAGCCTTGCGTCTTGTCGCTGCGCATATCTACACATATCGCTCCGGCCGAGGTTTGTCCACGATTGTACAGAGTGTATGAACACGTAGTAAGATTCGTCGATAGGCAAGACCCAGCATCCACACACCTAATCCGATGTTGCTTTTAGCCCTTTTTCCATTTGATCGGTATGAGGCAATTTGGCGCCATATGACATATATCATATCCCAGAACAATGACAGTTTGTCATCAGAGCCTTAAGAGCGACACTCCAAGTATCATCACAGCAGCCAATGGTCGAGAGCCTGCCACCCACCGTATGTGAATGGATTGGCTATTAGCCAGTATCCCGGCTTTTATCAACAACCCTGCACAGAAACGAAGGATCGATCGGAACACGCGGGGCTATGACTTGTTATCGCGGCCGCAAATATGTGCTATTACTACATGTACCTACCTCCAAACATACAATGAAGCAGGTGCGGGTAAATCAGTCTTTGCGTCAGATATTTTGTCTCTGGCATATGCATAAACGGACAATCACGTCGCAGCTGCAGTGATCCTTGGAGATGCAAGTAGATGTAACTCAAGACGAACACCTTCCAGGATTAAACTCGTTCGGTGTTGAATCAGCCAATCCCTGTAGAGTCTGGATCAGCTACGAAATGGCCGGGGTAGTCCAAGCCTCCCAGGACAAACTTAGATCGCCAGGTTCGGTAAAAACTCCCAATGAGAGTTTGGTGTCGTGTTCAATTTACAATTACATACTCGGCGATATCAAGTTGGGATGGTTGACCCTTGTAACTACACTGCAGTGCAGTACTCCGCCTCACCCCTCCATGTTCAGATACTTGAATGAAGAGGGGCTGAGAGCTGAAAGACATGTCTCAGCTATCATCAGCCAAGTAAAAAGCAAATATGAAGGATGCAAAATAAAAAAGTACAAATGCAGTGAGGTGTCTTCACAGAACCGGGCATCATCCCCTCAATAGCATCCCCCCATACAAATCCATACCACAGATCGCGACAGCATCATGGAAACTTTATTTACATATGCTAAAAAGCCAGTTCCAGCCCTTCCTCAAGTACAAGGCTTCATGCACGAAGTCGTCGAAGACTTGAATCGTGAGACTGTTATCCAATTACTGGGTATCCTTACTGTATTGGTCAGTCTAAGTTCCATATGTCATGCGATTCTCCAAGCAGCCGTGAGTATTCCAGTACTGACCTGCCAATGCTTAGTTCTTTATTTATCGTATAGCCATTATTGTCCATAATGTCTGGTTTCACCCGCTATCCAAATTCCCCGGCCCAACTCATATGGCCGCTTTCTATCTCCCCTACACATACGGCACTTTTCTCTCCGGCCGCATGCATCATACGATGAAGAAACTCCACCGCAAGTATGGTCCTATCATACGTGTTGGTCCGAATCATCTAGCAGTTGACGGATCTATCGCTTGGCCCGAAGTGTTTGGACACAAGACCGATAAAGAAGAGTATGGGAAGCTACCGGGTTTTCTATTTGCAGGGGACACCATATCTATAATTGGGGCTCCCAAAGACATGCATAGGCGACAGCGTCGACAACTGGGCCATGCATTCAGCGATAGTGCATTGAGAGATCAAGGGCCGATCATACAGAGTTACATAAATCTTCTCATGGAGCGTTTCACTGAAACGTCCGAAGCTGGGAAAAGCTTTGATGTCAACGACTGGTTCAACTTCACCACGTTCGACGTCATTGGCCATCTCACTCACTCAAAGTCATTCAACTGCCTTGAGAACGGCTCTCATCCTTGGATATCTGAGTTTTTCAGAGGGTTTCGTGGCAGATCCTACGCTCATTTTCTTTCTCAAGTTCCTTATGCCTTCGAAATTGTCAAGGGGCTTCACTTGATTCGAGACATCACCAACAATGAGAAGGATAAAAATGATTCTGTCCAAAGGACAATAGAGCGCATTAATTTGGGCGACTATGCCATTGAAGGTTATCGAGACTTTACGTCCTATATGCTCAAAAAGAACCACGACGGCGAATCAAGCTTTGTCGGGTTGGAGCTCCTGGCTTCAGCTACTATTCTTATTGGAGCGGGCGCCGAAACCACTGCTGCCACCATGTCAGCTCTCATTTTCTACCTTGGCATAACCCCGACTACTTACAATAGGCTGGTCGAGGAAATCCGCTCTGCTTTTGACGATGAAGAGAGTATTACAATCACATCCACACAGCAACTGGAGTATCTCCATGCTTGCATTGAAGAGTCGCTCCGCGTGTACCCTCCTATCAACGAGACTCCTCCACGAGTCTGTCCCGGAGACACTATTGATGGGAAATATGTTCCCAGAGGAGTGAGTTGAATACACGATTACCAAATGGAACAGCTAACTGACCGCATATCACAAGACTGCAATTACGGTGTTCCAAGAGGTCACGTACCACAATCCCGAACATTTCGCCGAGCCCGACTCCTACATCCCTGAGCGATGGCTACCCAAATCACATCCTTTCTACGATGCCAAGTTCGATAATGACAATCGCGCGGTATTCAAGCCTTTCAGCTACGGCCCGAGAGATTGTATCGGTAAGAATCTTGCTTACTCCGAGATCCGGTTAACTCTTTCACGAATGCTGTACCGGTTCGACGTGGAACTGGTTCCCGGCCAGGAGAATTGGCATAGCGCACAGCGCACGTTTATGGCATGGGAGAGGAGACCATTGAACATTTACCTCAAGCGTAGATAGACGGGTTAAGTTTTTGGAGATGTTCCATTAAGGATAGCATCATCTCATACCATGAAATTTACCACGATGAACTTAATCAAGAACCGTAAAGAAAGAGTGAAAAATTAAATACAATTGTAAAGTTGAAGGTAATTTGGCTACTACTTAAGATCTCTGAGTATTAACTTGCCTCATGGCTTGTCTACTATTTACATCCTCTTGTCACAGGCTTGATCATTTTAGTTTGATGAGTGACAGCTATTGAGAAAATAACAGCTTCTCTCATCTCGAAGCAAACAATTTGTAATATTCGCTAACGATGTTCTCATGCTATGTGCGTCGAATGCGCATAAATCGGCGCAACAATGGTATCTAGGGGAAAAGTTCGATTTTCGTCTCAGGCTCCTTCATACGAACCACTATCCTCTTTCCTGATGTTTTGCCCTGTCTTAGTCTTTCCAATGCCCCATTAATGGCATCAAGTCCACCTGGTACAAATTCAACCTCTGGAGGTCGTAACTTATTGGTATCAAGAAGCTCATATAGCCATTTACTCAGGTGCCCACCAACCCATTGGCTTGTATGGAAGAGCTTGATGGGTACCGTATGCACTTGGACATTAGGGTGAAGCTTTTCGGGACGGCCTGTCATGGCAACGAGGTGGCTCAATTTGCTGCCACCTCCTCGCGTAACTGGATCAACTGGTGGCGGATTTGTCGGTGTCTCTTTTCCTGGGGAACAGTATCTAGAGCTTGTGCGTTCTGCAAGAACTTGTTGGCACCATGCTGCAGTTTCTGGCCCAACTGTGTCGATGGCGAATCTTAGTGAGCCTGGGATGAGTCGTTTGATATCGCGCTTGGCTTGATCGAGGTCGCTACGATCAATTAAAATATCTACAGCCTTTAGTTAGCAATGGTTTTGTCAAGATCCTTCATCTGAACGCACCAGTTCCGAGTGATTGTAGAAGTTGTCGATGTTTGCCGAGATCAGCAACGCCTGCTACTTTCAAGCCTCCTATTTTCGCCAGCTGAATCACGATCTGTGCAGTAACGGTAGATGCTTCGAAAAGACAAAGTTAGTTCTCGGTGCCAAGTTTCTTCTATCCCACTCTCATCAGAAGCAGCGTCTCTCACCTCCATAGACTAATAGCCATTCGCCGGGCTGAGCTTGATAGCAAGGCGCTAGGGCATCAAAGACCTCCTCCGCGATATCGTCAGGCACGTCTTCAGGGTACCATCTCGCATTCTCAAGAAGGTTAAACTCTCGCTTTTTGGGGCCCTTTGTAAAAGTGACGCCTAGACAAACTCCGAGAGAGAGGCCTGCTGCGACAAAGGCAACGCCCATAGGGGCGATTTTAAACGGGTCGACATGTTTGGGAATCCGAATGGCATTGTAGCAGCAGACAATGGCATACTCTTGAAAAGCGGATTTTCTAAAGTCGCGGTAGTCTGTAGATACAGCCAGGACCTTGACCAATGTCAGCCAGCCATAGACGTGATGCGGCAGTATAAGTGTTTAGAAACTCACCCACTCTCCCGGCTGAAGTTTACATCTCTGGTCGACTTCTGAAGCTATAATCTTGCCTATAAACTCGCGTCCATTCAGGCAAGGTGGTGAAGGAAGCACAAGTCCAAAATCTCTATAACAGGTTGTTTAGTAAACCGTAAAGGCGACGAACGGTGGTGGCCCTTCTGCGGGGGAAATACATACGCTGATTTCCAGTCGATTGGATTCAAGCCAATGCCATGCACTTCAACTAATAAATCTCCGAATCTGAGTTCAGGGATCTCTCTATCTGTGTGGAGCCTATATGGCTGTCGAGGGTCATGGAGAAGCAGCTGTCGCTGCGAATAAGGTACAACTTTTCCGTATGTGGCGGGCGGAAACGCTGTGATGGCTGCAGCCCCTGCGATCGTCACAATCGTTTTTGATGAAGCCACAGCCATGATATGCTTGTTATGTTTAATAATAAAAGCCGTGATCCGGTGATCAAATTACAACAACCATCAGCAGTGGTAGGAGACCGTCCTAACCTTGTAAATTGCGTGATGGAAGCTAGGTTGCTTTTACGGGACGATCTCCAGCTCCCGGCGGTATATTTATCCAACGCAAAGCGTGACTCTGCATGAGTAGTCTGGCACATAATAGCCGTTCCGCTTACATGTTTTACAGACTACAGGCAAACTAGTGCTAGTCGCCGATAAAGTATCTTCCGCAGAGTGGTAACCCGTTGGAAGTGGAAATCCCTGAGGAGCACTTCGTGGGGCCATTCTGCAAACTTCACTCAGCCACAAGTGGTTTGTCATCATCAGTGACAGAGTAAGCCCATGAAATATTCACGTCCTTTGGAGCTTGACGGGCTCATGATTGGCTGAATCATCTTTCTGAAAAGAGACAGTAGTTGATGGCCGGGCATTGTCCGTATGACCCGGATAAGCGATCTGAGAAAGTATTCGGTCGACTTCGCATACAGCTCAATAACGTTGCAACCATTTCGTCTTTTTTACAAACACATAGTCACAGAGAGTGCGTGTGGCTGGTGAACAAATATGGCGGCATCACACCACACTCTTCCAGTTGAATCACAAAGTGAGGGTCTTTTCTCCTTTTATTCCTCTTTTCAGTGTCTTTGAGTCGCAGGGGCAGAATGACGACGGCAACCAAGAGATGTCGTGATCAGTAGCGGGGCGACGGACGACTTTGGTGGCGTGGGGAAGAAACAATTTGGAGCGAATCAGCTTACCCATTGGCGCACGTTAGAGTGATGCCATGGTGAGAACTACTATGGAGCTGGTCAGCCCTTGATGCACACACAATCCAGATTCAGTACCTAGATAGGTGTAAGTGGGTTTAGGTTCGACCGGAGTCAAAAGGGCTTTGCCTACATGTAGCCAAGACTCTGTGGGATATATAGGCGGCAATTCCCCAAAGCACAAGAGATCGTATTTCTGATTGTGATGCGACTCCAAAGTTCCACAGAATAGCGTTGACCTCATGGCGATACGAACGAATTTCTGACACGATTCTGTAACGTCCAATCCGGCTTAATCAAGGCCTCAGTTGTGGATGTAGCCGCCACGCTTGTTTCAATCAACTTCCCGGTCATTGCCAATCACAACTTTGCCTCTAGACATCAGACACGAGAGAATGACCGATCGAACACAAGAAAGACATGGGGAAGAGATGATTACGAACGATTTCATAAGAAATAGTACAAGAGATTCCGTTGTTGAGATTCAGGCGATGGGTTCTTTATACTTAGCTCATCCGTAAACCAACGCTATGAACCCAGCCGCATCTTCATATTCTCTTTTACTCCATCAACTGCCTAATTCGTAATTTACTGAGATCGTCCGCATCGATCAAGAAGGTGTAAGAAAGCCTAGCCCCAGATCATGCAAAGACACGGCTCTTGCCGCCCATTTTCGCGTAGCCTTTGACAACTACTCTCGCCGAGATCAGTAATCATTTCCTAGATACATTATCAAGCAACTCAGATTACCAAACCCTCATCCTGTCTTGGAAAGTGCCGATTGTTACTGAAAGTCTCCGCTAGATGTCCTGTTGTCTGTTGAATGCCCTTCTTCTATCTATGATTCATCTTCAACACAATTGGCGTTGTTGTTGAACCCGGCGATTAATAATCGTCACTAGGGAACAGGAGGTTTATCACTCGGCAGATGCCCCGTAGATTCGGCATCGTTGAACGAATCCTTGGGATAAAGCCGGTGGGATGTAGCAACAGACTGCACTGAAATCGTAGAAAATAATAATCAGTCGTCAAACTGCGTCACCGCTATTTTTGATGTATTGGGGGATTTAAGACAAGCGGCGTCCGGATCGAAAATCGACGGTTTGCTCTGTAGAAACAAGATTATTCATTTGACCGTATTTCCCAACCCACCATGGCATCTGAGGGCATTATCAAGAAAATTGTGTGGTATGGAGTGAGTAATAGGCCCGTGACTCTTTGGACTCAGCAAGATCGCAACTCACGCTTCAGTAGGGAGCCCGACTTGGCGGCCAAATATTGCAGCGCGTTGCCGCGATCAAAAAGTACGACATTACTTTCATCGGACGCAAAGACCCTTCCGAGTATAAAAACGTGCCAGAGGGGATTCCCATTGTGCAAGTCGATTTAAAAGATCACAAAAGTCTCGTCAAGGCATTGACTGGCGCTGATGCCGTGGTCGTGTTCACGCAATTCGGCCCAGGAGGGAATCTCGATATTGTTCAGATCACCCTCATCAACGCAGCCATTGAGGCTGGGGTGAAGCTCTTCGTCCCTTCAGAGTGGGCACCCGATACTGCCGGTGCATATGCGGCGACGGATGCGAGAATGGGCCCCAACACTCTCCCCCCTAATGGGGCTATTGCAGCAAAGAGGGTGATACACAACTACCTGTTGGCCAGATCTGCCGAAGGCAAGATTGACTTTGTAACCCTACACGTCGGTAATCTGTTGATAAGTAAGTTACCAAGATCTCAACGCTGTCGAGGTGCTTCCTATTAATCACTTTCATCTCAGGTCTAACCCCATTTTCACCAATGGATCTAAACAAACGCACCGCTTCAGTCGGTGACGGGGGTCACAATCTCATCTCCGTATCCAGCCTTGACACACTGACCAAAGGGCTAGACAGCCTGTTGACAAAGTACCCAAAGGTCAAGAACGGCTTCTTTTATATCTGCGATGGCGAAACAACTTTGCAGAAGATTGTAAAAAGCTTCCAGGACGCTTCCGAATCCCAAGAGCCCTGGGAGATTACCTCGTTCTCAATCGCTGAGAGGAAGAAGGCCGCAGATGAGAACATGCGAAATGGTATATACACTTGGAAAGAGTTCATAGGAGTACTGACGTATCCTTTTACTGGCGGTTTGACTGCATGGACGAACCCAGATAATGAGAGGTTGGGACTCCCGCTGCCAAGCGATGAAAGGGCACAAAGGGTTGTTGACGACCTTGTTCAACGCTCTTTGGTACAGGGTAAAATTATCTAAGTAGCGGTTCAGCGCAAAGTATACAATATAGCTGCCCAGCATCTTATTATGGTGGGAAGATATTTGAATACTTTAGCTAATTACATCAATAATAGTTACCTGTATATATAATTATGCGTTCTTATTTCCTGTAAGGTAAAATGGGAGTTGGAAACACATATCGGCTTTCATACTACCAGACGGCAACAGCAGAGAGAAAGAACCTTGTGCTGCAACAACTGAACATACTACCCTAGATAGTCTGACGAATGCTCTGTAGGCATACCTGGTAGTCTTTGGAGTGCTGACAATCCACCTGTCAACCAATACCACGTATAAATGCAAAGAGATGTAAACATATTGGGTTGTACGCTGCTGGCGTCAATATGGGTCATCCAGACCATCACAGATCCCAGAGACAATGGGACTCATGTTTGGTTCCCGGGACCACATTACGAAATTGAATATGCCCTAGATATCTGTAAAATAAGGTATAATCACAAGATTTATTGCATCTTTTTGATGGCATCTTTGCTATTGTGCCTTTGTACGCTCCCTTTTCTCCCGTTGTGTGCACAGCGAGATCTTTTAGAAGATATGTTTACGTCAACTTGAGACGAAATTTCACTCTCAACTTGCACATCCATCAGGCCGAACCGGGATATCTCCCAGTCCCGCCCCTATCTTTACCTTCATCCCGCTCTACATAGTGGCTATTTGAGATTCTTGGCAGAACTAATCTGACAAGTTTCGTGTAATCAAAATTACACTTGATTCACATTAACTTCATTCAAGATCATCGATTCAAACTCAGTCTACATTAGCTCACGTGTCAACGTGCCAGCTCAACAATCCTCTCCATCTAGACGCACGCCAGTCTCTGTATAATAGAGTCTAGACCAAGCAAGCCTCAGCTTTCGTCCGGGGGTCCAATCTCTTGCCGGGGCAGATATTCTTAAAACCCCTGTGGAGAAATCCGGGAAATGGACTTGCATCACTAACCTCCAGTCAACAAGGGGAGAGGCTAGTAGTAGCGGCGTCACCCTAAGCCTGCTGCGTGGCTTGACGTTTCTTGATATCACACATCTTTCTTTTTCACTGGGGATAATACGGCTGGAAACCCGGCATTGGACCCCACGGACTACTTCATAGTAGGCATAGATGTCTAATGCGACATGTAATGACAAGAATGGCGCCTTCCGATGGCGCCATGGTGTCATGAAATGATATGCCGTGTGCTTGATAGAGGCAACTCAAAGTAAAAAGGGGGGGCAAGAGATCGAGATGATCACCGTCCCCAACACGGCATGTGAAAGACGGGATTGAATAGGATTCAGCTGAAGAGGCTTGCTGAAAGACTAGTACGCTTTACATACCGGGAGATGAGCGAATGGTCAAGGCTATTGCTTCAGCTTCACCTCCCTTCCAGTCAGAGAGTGTTGCAGGCGTGCCCAACCTCGCCACTTGGAGAAGCTAGAAACAATACCTGAATTGTCTATGAGCGCCAACAAACAGTCTAATATTGGGGATAGAGACTTGTGACAAGGCTTGTAGACTGAACCAGGATATAGAAGACATCCATCCATGTGACTCGGTACCTCTTTGGGCTGAAGTGACGGCCGGGATGTTAATTCAGCTTCTGGAAGGGCGAGTTATGCCGTTCACAACGACAAATTTTGAGCAGCATAAGACGGAGTCTTCAGATAATGCTTCTGAGTACTGCAAAGCTGAGCATGTCTCAGTGTCGGCGTAGCCGGATAGATAGCCCACCACGGCACGAGTCGACGGAGCAGGTTGGCTGTCGCTCCCATGGACTCGGTTGACGCATTGTATACTCCATACTGCAGCTGAGTTTGAGCATGCATTGCTGCTACTATCCGACATCCTCTTAGCTCGCGTGAGGCGGCGGCCGTCGTCATGGATAGCTCCCCGATCGCCCGTTGGTTCGACCATGGACGGCCTCTTGGCCAGGCTTCTCATGCGCCTCTTCAGCAAGGAGTCTTCTTCGAGTGCCACCGAGTTTGTATACAAGGCACGTCACTGGCGGCAAGCACAGAATAGACCAAGTGCTAACAGCATCCAGATGACCAATATTAAACGCTCAAGGCGCAATAATTATTGATCGGTCATGACCTTTTGAACAAGTCCCAACAATGGCCCAGACTCTCTTTGTCGGCGACCAGAGCCTTGCTAACGCCCCCCATGCCCTCAGCCCAGCGAGCTGTAATGTACTTTGGCTGCGTAATCAAGAAGGCGGGCATAACGAGTGTACATGGGAAGATTGCGCCATCTGCGCTATTACAACGTTTTTGGAAGTGCTGGAAGTCGCTCCAAAAAGGGCGACCACCCGAGGCTCCATAATGGGGGACCCTTTCGACTTATTGGAGCCAATGTCAGGGCGGTTCAGGGATGCCCATGTCCCATCGAGCTGTTGCGACGTGGACGTGGTTTCTGCATCCTTGTGATGAAATCCTTGGCGTGGGCGTGAAGCATCTGCTGAGATGGCTGGCGGCTGAGGGCAAGCAAGCCCAAGACATGCAGCTAAGGAACAGACAAATGTCACAAGACGGGGTGTATTCGAAGCGGGCGTGAGTCGTCTGCCGTGAGATGGAAGTTGCTGATAGACCCAGCCAGTTCGTCAGGCAGGCAGAAGATGATGTTCTCGACGGGGCCATTTTGGTTTCTTTTTTTCTCTCCTTTGACACGGGCGGAGATGGCGGAGGATGGGAGGGATTTGCACAACGCACCGGTCCCCCAGCCGTGTCTCCATGCTTGTACATGACATGGCATGGTCGTAGTACATCCCATCTATAGGACGCGGAGCACGGAATAATACGCCTACCCGGCGCCTGGTCGATTTGGATCCTCCTCCAGCAAGTGCCCTTAGTGTCGTAGCTTAAATCGAGTTAGGCGGCGATGGTCCGGATGCTGTCTAGATCTCTTGGGGCGTATGTATGTACAAGCAGGCAGAGCAGCTTGTGTACGACAGGCAAAGCACGATTTGTATGGCTCTGTACTCCATAGGATGCGGTGATACAGTGGGAGATCCTGTCCAGCCTGGTTTATGCTGAACACGACTCAGCGATGAAGACATCGCAAAGATAAGGTTCTTGTGAGCGAAGAAGTCTCCTCGTATGAACTCAGGCACATCATGGCGAGCTTCGGGTCGCCGGCATGGGGTCCAGACAAGCCCCCAAAGAGGTGTGTCAGCCCGAAATATGACATGGGAGGCAGGGATCATTGCGTTGCGAGGCGATGCCGTAGCCGTGGAGTGTGGAGTTGTCGGGTAGATGGTGCTTTTGCTGGGAGGATGGCGATGTTCCTTTGCGAATGAGATGAGACACGCAGAGATGATGCTGACAGACAGAGACAAGCCATGCAAGACAGCACAGATTCACTGTAACACTGCACCCATCATCTGCAACTGGACCCCCATCATCCAGCTCCCCGGATCAACAAGCAAACACAATAGACAACCAACACACTCAAAAAGAACATCACCGAAAATTGGGTTCAGAGTTTTCGGTGTCCATCAGTTGACGCAATCCAGACAACATTCATTGTCCAAGTACCTCTCCCACCAACAAACTATGAGCCCGCTACATCCTCCAACCCCGGTCTCACCCGCCTCCATACTAGGTACAGAAAAAGAAAAGAAGAAAAAAAGAGGAGCCGTGGCTAGGCTAGCCGTCCATGTTTCTCCCCCCTGGGTCCTTTAGCTGCAAGCGAATACTTAGCCAGAAGCACGCAATCCGGTGGCTCTCTAGACAAAGCTTCGAGTTGCCCATCTCTGGCCACAGACCCGCGCACCACCAGCTGTGCCAGATTTGATTTTTCTTTTTTCTCTCTCGATAGCTCCGTTTTGTGAGGCCTCTAATTGGCTCCTTTTGCGTGATAATGGGTGTAACAGTATCAATGGGGGCTTGGTAATGGATGCTCTTTTGCATGGAGATTGTTTGATTTAGTGTTAGTGTCTCCGAGACATGTATCATATCGGTACCCGCTCCGGTGCCCACGGCTGTGGAGGGACTTGCTAGTGACATCCAGCCCCAGAAAGATTGGGAATCACATCACCAGCATGTAAGAGTAAGAAGGACGAACGAAAAGACTGGAGGCTGATCCTAGAGGCGGATACGGCACATGGCATGGATGCAATGTTCATCCTTATCCATACGCGTGATAGTCCCTGGTCCTGTACCTGTACCAGACTCGGCGCAACCCAATATTCCATCTGGGATGCTACATAAATAAAGTTGGTTTGGCCGTCTCTCCACCCGCTTCTGCATCCGCATATCTCTCCCCAACTCTCTCATTTTCTCTTTCTCTTTTTTTCATCCGTTGTAACTCTGAAGAGGGTGGTTCATCATCTTCAACAGCAGGACAACGTTACGATTTTAATAGTTCCGTCTCCAGCCCTCTTTGGGTGACACAGACAGGAACTAGACCGGCGGTGCTGACCGTTGGGAATTGATACCTCGGAGTAACAAGAGCGGCGGCGGTATCAGAAAGTTTTGCTATACTTCAGCCCCCTTCTTCTTATCTTCTCTTGTCCCCTCCGTCCTTTTCTTCGCCATCAATATCATTACACCAGAGCCATGGCTGCAGCCAAAGAGCGCGTTGCCAAGGCCCTTGGCTTCAGAACGGAAGATCGCGACAGCGACATCCCCTCAATATCCAACGCAGATCCCTTCATCGAGAGAGAGCCGACCGTTCAAGAGTTCCTCGAGGAAATCACACCGTCACTTCACGATGTCGGACAGTACTTTTACCACCTGTTTCCCTTTCTCTCTTGGATTGGCAAATACAACTTTACATGGTTCATTGGTGATTTGATTGCTGGTGAGTTTGTCCGCTTACCTTTTGATACCATTGCCATAAAACGTTTCAAAAGTCCAATGTGCCTAACCGTCGTCTACTAGGTGTTACCGTTGGCGCTGTTGTCGTTCCCCAGAGTATGGCATATGCCGCGCTTGCCCAGCTTCCACCTGAATATGGCTTGTACTCTTCTTTCATGGGTGTCTTGATCTACTGGTTCTTTGCGACTTCCAAGGATATCACTATCGGAGTAAGTCTCATCATCCGAACTGCGTGTATAAGCCGAACTTGATGAGAATGCCTGTCGCTAACACACAACCACAGCCTGTTGCTGTCATGTCCCAGGTCACTGGCGACGTCGTTCTCAAGGCGGCAACACGACTCCCAGATGTCCCCGGCCACGTCATTGCTTCGGCCCTGGCCATCATTGCAGGAGCCATCATCTGCTTCCTCGGTCTTGCACGTCTAGGCTGGATCGTCGAGTTCATCTCGCTGCCATCCATCTGCGCCTTCATGACGGGCTCCGCCATCAACATCGCCGCCGGCCAAGTGCCCAAGCTGATGGGCATCAAGGGCGTCAACACGCGTGCTGCGCCGTACAGGGTCATTATCGACACGCTCAAGGGCCTGCCAACCACGACCATTGATGCTGCCCTGGGTTTGACTTCTCTCCTGATGCTGTACCTGATTCGAGGCACCTGCACGTACCTGGCCAAGAAGCAGCCTCACCGGGCCAAGCTGTACTTTTTCATCTCGACCCTGCGTACGGCCTTTGTGATCCTGTTGTACACGGGTATCAGCGCGGGCATGACGCTGCACAACAAGGCCCACCCCCGAATCAGCATCCTAGGCAAGGTGCCGCGTGGTATGTTAACAGACCTCTTCTTTTCCCTGAGGTGCATATGCACAATACAGACGGTATGGTTTTCTGACAATATACGACTGCTGTAGGCTTCCAACACACTGGCGCTCCCGAACTCAACGACACCATCATCAAGGCCTTTTTGCCCGAGCTCCCCGCCGCCGTCATCGTCATGCTGATCGAGCACATTTCCATCTCCAAGTCCTTTGGCCGAGTCAACAACTATATCATCGACCCGTCCCAGGAACTCGTCGCCATTGGCGTCACTAACCTGCTCGGTCCCTTCCTCGGCGCCTATCCCGCCACGGGATCCTTCTCTCGTACCGCCATCAAGGCCAAGGCCGGTGTGCGCACGCCCTTTGCCGGTGTCATCACTGCCATTGTTGTTCTGCTGGCCCTGTATGCTCTGACAGCTCTCTTCTTTTACATCCCCAACGCAGCTCTTTCTGCCGTCATCATCCACGCCGTCGGCGATGTCATCACACCTCTCCCCGTCGTCTTCCAGTTCTGGCGCGTGTCGCCCCTCGAAGTGGTCATCTTCCTGGCTGGTGTTTTGGTGACTGTCTTCTCCACGATCGAAAACGGCATCTACACCACCATCTGCGTATCCTTTGCCATCGTCGTCTTCCGCCTGTTCCTCAGCCGCGGCCGCTTCCTTGGTGTGGCCCGCGTCAAGACTGTTCGAGCAACCAAGGGCAACACAGACAAGAGTGACCAAGAGGCCTTTGCCGAGCCATCAGAATACTCGGAGCGATCCGGATTCCTGCCTCTGGGCCACGAGGACGGCTCCAACCCCCGAGTGACTGTGTCGAGCCCGTATCCCGGCATCTTCATCTACCGCTTCGCCGAGGGCTTCAACTACCCCAACGCCACGCGATATCTCAACCACTTGACGGAGACCATTTTCAAGGAGACTCGACGCACAGATGTCAAGACGCTTGCTAAGCTCGGTGTAAGTTGATGCCATATTCTCTTGTATATACACACAAGAAGCTAACATATTGTGCTCGTTAGGACCGACCCTGGAACGACCCAACCCCGAGAAACCAAAAGCAGGAAGAGCACGATGAGCGGCCCACGCTCAAGGCCATCATCCTCGACTTCGCCACGGTCAACATCATCGACGTGACAGCAGCCCAAGCCCTGATCGACGTCCGCAACCAGCTGGACCGCTACGCAGCTCCCCGAACAGTCGACTGGCACTTTGCCCACATCGAGAACCGCTGGACGAAGCGCGCCCTGGCCGCGGCAGGCTTCGGCTACCGCACCCCAAGCCACAACGCCGAGGACGGCGAGGGCGCGGGCCACTGGAAGACCATCTTCAGCATCGCGGAGCTGGGCGGCTCGGACAGCGCGGCGGCAGCGGCAGCCGCGGAGGAGAAGGCCGGCCGGGCAGTGCAGTACGACGTGGAGCGTACCAACTCGGATGACATTTCAAAGGCTTCTGACAAGGACGTTCCCTCGCACCCGAGCAGCAGAAGATTGGTTGCCATCCGGGGCTTGAACAGGCCGTACTTTCACTTTGATTTGCAGGAGGCGGTTGAGTCTGCGATTGCAAACGCGGAGAGACATGGCAATGATAATGATTCTGAATGAGCGGGCAGCTTATGGATTTGGATTTGGATTTGGATATTGTTTGTTTTAATGGGGGGATCTTGATGATTCTGTTTGAGCTTATTCTAGTCCTTTTTGGAGCGCGGCATTGTTTAATAAGGTCCAGGCTATATCCATCTGCCAGCTTACGGGTGGTTTGGATGTGATGTTTGGTACCACGTTCACTTTTTAAACTCTGATACCACACTGCTGTTTGGGATGGATGTTAAGAAGATCCCACGGTAGAAAAGAAATATTTATATATATAAATATATGCTCTTGATATAATACTTTTGGATCCCCAAGATTCACACTAGCAGTAAGTAAGCTGGTGGCGGTGGGAAGTGACACGCAGACCAGAGGCATAGTTCCCGGGTAAGCCATGACGAATCGGGCACAATGAGCCAGATTGAGGCAAAAGCGGCGAAGGCGAAGAGCGATGGCTTGAGCACGCAAGCTTGAACGTTGACGCGGCTTATGGCCACACGTGCTCATGTTATCAGGCGGGATGTTTATTCCGCGGCAAGATAAGAAGATGAAGAAGCGGGATCAAAGGTGAGTTGAGTCGAGCATCGTCAATGGATGTTCTCCGTTGTGATGGTAGGTGTTAGAAGGGCGTACTCGTACAGATGCAGTGCAGTACTTCCGATGTCCGAGGAGTTAACGGGATGTTCCCAAGCAAGTCGAGCCACTCACTCCGTCATTTGCCTTGATCACTGGACAGGACATATGTACGAGTACGAGATGGTTACCGTACCCTTTGCGCAGAAATAGCCGCGACAGGAGGGTAATTGACATGTATGAGTATGTCGCGGGCAATTAGTCAAGAACATGCTTGCTGCTACCGAGAGCATCCGGGCGTGCACAGCCAAGCTTCACATGATGTGCCGGAACCCCCAGTTATTAAAATGGAGTGCCTGACGCTGAGTGCTCAATTACGGGGTTTAATGGGCGCTATTGACGTCGTGGATAGCAAGATGGATACCTACAGTAATATGGGGTAGTGAGTGAGTGATATGGATACAGCGGGATGATGATGATGATGATGGTGATGATGATGATGATGGTGATGATGATGGTGTTGTCACTGATGTTGTCGAGTAAGTGTTTATTTTGTTTGTTTACCTTGGAATGGATTGAAATGAATTGAAGCAGCCCAATGCACAGCCTAAGTCAAAAAGAAAACAAAAGAAAAACAAAATTAAAGAGCAACAACTGCCGCCCCCCTGTCCAATCTCTAATAAATTATAAAGAAAAGAAATAAAAGAAATCAAAAAATAAAGAATTAAAAAGCCAGACTTTCCCCAGTCCAGTGCTAGCCCAAGTTGCTAATTCGACCTTATCGTCTGACAAAGCAGCCAGCCATTACTCGATACGGGCCTCTTGGGCTGCATGTGACGTAATGGGACGTTGACGGCTTCTTAATTTCCCTGCTCGTGGACGGCAAATTTGCAGCGTCTGTCGAGCGCTAAAAGGCGTAGCGCCCAGCCTGGCAAGGGCCTGTGGCTTTTCGCTTTTTTCTTGTTCTCTTCGCGCCGTTAAACTTTTTTCCCGCCCAGGACCGAAGGATCCGTCGTTCCGCCCGGAGGACGAGAGACGAGAAGACGAGAGAGAGAGAGGCGCGGCAATTCAATTGATTTGCCGCTGTCGTCGTTGCTGTGCCGCTGTCAGAGTCAGTTGTCAGAGTCTGAGCCGGTCAGAAGTTCGAATTGATCGCCATCGCCATCCATCACATCCAATTACATCTTCAGTTGGTGGTTCTACAGTTGCTGTACATACTGTATAGTACTGTACGGTACTGTAGGCTACTGTCTTGCTGCATTCAGCTGTATCACTTCTGTACTGTACTCGGTACGGCGTGTGCTGGCCGAGTATCTGCTGCTATTCCCCTTTATTCCCTCCCTCTCCGGCCATTGATTCCATTTTCTCTTCTCTTCTCTTTTCATTCTATAATATCATTTTTATTTTCTTTCTCTCTCATTCTCGTGTTTAGCCGCTTTGTCTCTCGATTCCCATCTTCCCTGGACGGGGACGCTGTTTTTGCTTGTTTGTTTCGTTCGCATCATTTGCTCTGACTAAGCAGAACTTGACCATTGAACCGGCAAATCCAAATCCATCAAATAACTTATGCTGTGTCGCCAGCCACCCGCTCAGACCTGATACTGCACCGTCCGCTTCATTTCTCCCCCAGTTTCATCCACGATGAATCCCAACCGCTCGCGGTTATCGCGATGGCGATCGGCTTCGTCTCGCCGGCAAGACGATGATGAAGACGTTGACCCGCACACTATCATTGTGTCAGCGCCGCCGCCAGAACAACAAGCACAAACACAAGGACAAGTTCCAGGACAAGGACAAGGCCAACTACCAGGACAAGCACTAACTTCTCTTCCGCCATCAAGACCGCAATCTGCATCGCCAGCTCCGCCAGCCGCGACCGGCGATGGATCCAGTCTGCAACTGCCGCCGCGATACTCCGTCGGGGGCTCCAACCGCCGCCTGGGATCCATCTCGTCCCGCCGCTCCTACAATCTCCCCACGCCAGACGCCGCCGAGGAGTCGGAGACGGAATACTTTCCACCCCTCGGCACCACGTCCAGCGCAGTCTCGCGAACTTCGAGCATCCGCGGCCGGGCGCCGTCGACGGCAGGATCCGAGTCTGGCCGGCCAGTTTACGAGCGCACTCGCCAGCCCAGCATCCGCATCCGACGCAGCTCCAGCGGCGCCTCTGCAGCGAACCTCGACTATGCGTCGGAGAGCAGCGACAACGAGACGCGCAGATTCGGTGCGAGGCCGCGAAGCATCTCGCAGCCGATGCCCCCAGCCCAGGTCTATGATGCCAACGCCGCCAGACACTCGCGCCGTGTGCCTCAGCTGGCCCTGCCGCGACTGACGGAAGAAGGCTCACGGCCAACCATGGCAGAGCTTGGAATGAACTCACCCATTTCGCCCGCGAGATCACTGCCCGAAGATCCGCTGGAAGACGACGATGCTCGCCGCATGTCTGTGGGCTCGGAGCCCTCGAGGAGACTGTCTAGGAAGAGGAAGATTAGCAGGCTGTTCTGGCCCGGCGGCTCCATCAATCGGGGCTCCCAATCTCAAGCTGGGCCCGCCGATGCACAGCAAAACATCGATCCCGCACGGGCTCAGCCCGAATCCGATGAGTACGGCGAAGACCTGGTGGACTGGCTGGATATCATTGGTAAGCGGTGACCCCCATCCTCTCAGCCGAGTCTAGAACGAGCTCCGGCAGTTGCTGACATGTCTTTGTGTGACTAGATCCCGAGGTCCAGACTCTTTCGACCTTGACCAACGTGCAAAACTCCCTGTTCGTGCCTGATCTTGGCCCTTGGATCAATCGTCGCCCCACCTATGTCTTGTCACCTCGCGATGCACCGCTTGCACGGCTGGGCCGCCCTGCAGAGCGCGAGCGCGAGCGTGAAGAGGAACTGCCACCCGCCGAGGATGTGTCGAGGGTCGAGACCGGCGTCGAGTCCGTGGCTGAGGCCGAGGCCGGGGCGCCGGTGACGCTGCGCAGATCCGACACCATCACGTCCAGGCTCACAGACTCGCATTATGCCGCGCTGCCGCACGGCTTTAGCCTCGAGGGCTGGACCGAGGAGGAGAAGCTCGAGCTCGACGACCGCGTGCGCCACATGCTGCACTCGCGGCGGTCGCGCTTCAAGCGCACCATGAAGGGCTTCGGCCAGTACGTGCGCCGCCCGCTGGGCTTCTTCGTCACCCTCTACGCCACGCTCATCACCCTGTTCGGCCTGGCCTGGGTGCTGTTCCTCATCGGCTGGATCTACGTGGGCGACAAGCAGGTGTACACGATCCACATCATCGACAGCGTGCTGGTGGCTCTCTTCGCCATCATGGGCGACGGCCTGGCCCCCTTTCGGGCCGTTGACACGTACCACATGGCCTTTGTCGTACACTATTCGCGCAAAATCGCCAAAGCCAAGAAGCAGAAGCTAAAGGACAAGGAGGCCGGCATCATCGACGGCATCCCTGGCAACAGCGTCGAGCTCTCGCACTGCGCATCCGGTGATCCACTGGCCGACAACGCCCAGGTCGGCGGCGGTCTCGAACCCGCCAGCGCCGGCGCATCGGTCGAACGAATCGCCACCAGCAACAGCAACCTCGCAGCACCGGTGCCTGTGCCCCAGCCTGAGCAGGCCATTGTGGGCCAGGACGGCGACGTCGAGGCCGCCAAGCTCGACATTGAGTACGACGAGGACTCTCCGCTAACGTACAAGCAGTGGAAGAGGATGCGGCACCATCAGAAGAAGCTGGCCAAGTCGCACAGTTTCTACAAACCCGACGAGACTTTCACGCACCATGCTTTCCCCCTTGCCTACCTTATTGCCATTGTCATACTGCTCGACTGCCACTCGTGCTTGCAGATTTCCCTCGGTGCCACCACCTGGGGCATCGACTACCACCACCGGCCATTTGCCATTACCACCGTCATCCTCTGTGTCAGCATAACGTGCAACATCACCGCGGGTCTGGTCATTACCATTGGCGACAGGAAGACGAGGAAGAAGGACGTGTGGAAGCTGCTGACTCGCCAGGAGCTGACGGGCGATGCCATCAAGCACCTCGAGACGAAGCGTGCCAAGGAGCAGAGCCGTAGCCACGACAGCAGTCAGAACAGTACTCAGGATAACTTTGTCCAGTCGGAGCCTGTCATTATCAAAGAGGATAACTAATCTTTTTGTTTCTTTTATATCTTAATTTTACATATTCTCTCTTTTCTCTCTCTATTATCCTCCTTCTCTCCTTTGATAAAATTCCACCGCGGGGTCCTTTGGGTGAACACATGCTTGATGGCATCAGGCGTAACGGATCGGTTGTTTCATTGCCTTACTTTGTTTGCTCTAGCCATGCACCCCCCCCTCCATCCTGTGAAAGGATGCATCGCATATTTCTCCTCGGTCCAGACCCTCGATACCATTTTGCCGGGCATATCACAAAAAAGATGTAAGAAGTCAAAAAAAGGAAAACCGAAAAAAAGAACCAAAAGGGCCGCCGACGCCGGAGAAGGGAGGGGAGGGGTGCTTATTGTTACGGGATGCCGGGAGTTCTTGGCGCCAGTCGTGCTCAGCTTCGGATAATGTCTTCCGAACTTCTAGACCTCAATCTCTGGCTATATTTAGTCTAGCCGAAGGGTGTGTTTGTTTAATTAATGAGAAACGCTTTGCCAACGATCTTGAACTTTTTTTCTTCCCCCCCGTCCGTCGTACCGATGCCACCCTGCATCGCGCCTTTGTGAACCTTGTCCCCCATCCCATCCACTTACGGCTCGCATTCAATCTCCGCTTCATATCCGACCATGGCTTGCAGCAGAGTTTGTGCCTTATCTGTGTGGTTGTAAGGACGTTTATGAGAAGGATGAGAAAACTGAAAATAATCACAAGGGCCTAGATCGCGAGAGGCACGGATGCTGCGGCATAACTTCATGCGAAGAACTGCAGCTTTGCAAATCTCGCCCGAGTCCATCCTCCTTTTCGCTCTCTCTTCCTTTCTCCTTCCCACATACTCACACAAATGCTGTTTGTGGTTTTCGTGAGGTAACCGTTACACCGAGTCTGACAGCTGTCATTTGTCACCTTGTTCATCCATTTATTGGTTACTTTTTGTTTTTTCCTTCTTTTCCTCTTTTGTCGCGGTTGGGCTTCCCACTCCCTCTTATCTGTGCTGCCGTCGTTCACACGCCTTCATCTATGATTGATGGGCTTTGGGCAGCAGATCGGTGATGAGGCAGAGCGGGGGCCGGTGACGGGGTTCTGGACTCGGGATAAAGATCGATCGAGATGGGCTCTTATTTTACTTGAAATAAGAGAAGGGGGTTGCGCTGCTTGGGAGCTGGGTAGGTCCGTTGTTCATCGGCTAGCATCTTCGCTTGGTATGATGCCTGCTCTTGTGGGACGTTGCTGATATTCATCTTCTTATGTGATAGCTTTGCTCTCTTATACACTTGATATCCTGCTGGAGTGTAAAGGGATTCGTGACAACAATACACATACAGAGAGAGGAGGAATAGAAAACAGATACAATGGTCGCAGATCTCCCGCTCACCACCATTCCTCCATCGAGGCCACACACGCATACCGTCATATTCCTACACGACAACCGCATTTTTGCGCGCGACACCGTCAACCAACTGCACGAAGCTACTGACCTCTCATGGCGATCCATTATCCAAAACTTTGCCTCGACCAGGTGGGTGTTTCCCCAAGCGCCTACCGATGAACCCCTCATACCATCTGTCCTGTCCATCTCCACGGGAATACAGCATGGGGTACACAGAGGCCAGCCAAGCTGGTGGAGAGGAGATATGAATGACGGTGACGAAGAACGGCGGCTGCGAAACATGCTGCCCGGACTAAGGGAGAGAATTCGAGAGCTACAAAAGGTCATACGGAACGAGGTTGTGATGCTGGGCGGCCGCTGGGATAGAATCATCCTAGGCGGGATAGGCCACGGTGCAGGCATGGCACTGATGGCGCTGATGAGTCTGGAAGGCGACTCCTCGATGGATGTGGATGGCAGCAGACCTCAGCGGCTGGGCAGCTTCGTGGGGATATCAGGACAGATACCCGTGTCCGACATACGACTCTCTTCGACACAGCAGCTTTTCAGTCCAAACCACATTTCGCCCACGGAAAACCAGGTGCTGAAGAAGACGCCGTTGTTGCTGCAGTACTGTAGTAACGGCGGGGAGGCATACCTGGAGCAGGGCAGAACATTCCGAGAGGTGGTTCTCGAGAGCGGCGTGGAGGATGTTTGCTGGAAGGAGTACGAGGATGCGTTTCCTTTTTTGAATTCGCCAAGGGGGGTGGAGGATATGAAGGGATTTTTCAGGGATAAGATGAATATGAGGCCGAACTGGTGATGGAGGTACTATGAGTTGGTGATGCCCTTGCAGGGTATGTTGTTATAAAGTTTTTACAACGGCATTTGGGCATGGGAAGGTCGCGTTGAAGCTTTTTTGCTCTTATTTCCATGTCGTTTCGGATAATTTATGAGATTGACTAGACGTCGAAAATGACACATGGTGTTTTTGTCGTCTATTAGCGTTAAAACATGGCATAATAAAGCTCGAATACGACGATTCGGAGGTTCATTCATGCAGATGATGATGGCGAAGTATATGAGAGCTTTGGAACCACCTAATTTGAGATGTACCATCATGTAGGTATACATATATGGTTTGTGGATATGAGGCGTTCGGACCGACTGGGACGCTATTGGCATTCTGACTCTGCGCTCATACTCATACTCATACTCATACAAATCGGTGATGCTCCTCTGTGACACCCACCAGAGTGTACGTGGTCTCTGAATCCCGAAGCGAATCAAATACGTTCACCATCCAATATCTCACACTCTGGTTTCCTATTATTTCGAGAGAATCACGCACAGGGCCACTCCTCCGGTCTTTCGGAACTCGTCACTTTAGAGCTGAGCTGAGCCGAGCTGCCACATGCAAAAAAAGGGCAAAACAAGCATATGATCATCATGTAACCCCTTGCTTCAAGGGCGGATCTATACCACATATGCCGGGGAGGTGCTCTGTAAGCCACGCGGGAGATCCCTGTCCGTTGGGGGCTGCATAACGTCAGAATTGGGGTGCCGATTTCGAGACACTGCCTTGGACTATAGAATAAATTGAAGGTATTTTTTTTCTTCTGCATATTGAAAGATTAATGGACAATATAAGTAACTGTATCGTGTAACATGCATCGTGTCTCGGAGGCAATATTATGCCTAGCGAGGCATCTACGAGATATCCCTAAAGTACAAAAACGTAACAAGATCAAGATTCCTGCTTCCGCTAGGCTTGAAGAACTGCCAAGAAATCCACCGCAATGGCTTCCTATTTGAACCTTGGTGCGGTGCCGGAGCCTGTGATACTCTGTGCCTGGCGATTTGCGTGACTGTGCCCACCCTCGTGAAAAAGCACTGATGGCGTGCAGCCGGGAGATCGACATGCAGACTCTTTGATGGCCGCTCGCAGTTCTCCGTACAGTACATGAAGATTATCATAATGACAGAAAACAGCCCATACGTGGCTTGCATATCATTGTTCTGCACAAACAAAGAGCGTGTATAAGTGTCTCTGAGAGGTGAAAAGAAAGAATCCCACTTCGACCCATCATATGTCCGAATCATTCACCTCTCTCTTATCGTAGGATTCTCAGCTTCACGGCTGATCCCAATCCCACACCTAGCTATTACGCCGCTGAAGACATAATCATTGGCATGTTCGGCGCCTAAATCCTCACAGGGGTTGCTATGTGTCGATCCTTGTACAACGCCATGTTCCGTGTCTTACTGTATGTCTTGCTCTTTTATGAAGACGAGCACACCCCATTTTCCCCGTCTTGCCCGCCTTCCCTTGATTTCTTCTTCGCTTGGGTTTCTCTTCTTTGTCACTTGTCGCTCCTTGTCTTGATTTTGTTCAAGTGCACTGTCCACCCAGTACTGCACACTCTTTATTCTTTCTTACCCCTTTTGACCATTCATCGCGATTCATCCGTTCAAAATCGACATTTATTCTAGTTTTAACGCATAATAATAATCATGGATGCCCCTCCACCCATCGTCATCGGCCTCGATGGCCTTATCAAACACTCTCTCGCACGCATCGCCAAGTTTCGCAGTGCCGCAGCCGCCATGACAAATTTCGGACGGTTATCGCCGTTTCTGAAGCGCCTTCAGGTCAGCGTTCTGCTTCTTGGTACCATATACCGAAAAATTTCGCAATACCATACGATGCCGGGATCTGATATATGTGTCGGTATTTGTCATGATAGTCTTGCGCAGACTCAAGGCATGATGGAGGCTGTGATGCGAGCAGATGATGACAACATGTACAATGTCGGCAGAGGGGTATTAGTTGAGAGACTGCCTGAAGAGATTGACTCTTTTATTACTTCTGTGGAGCTTTTGAGAAGCACATATAGGGAGTATGTGCCGTATGGTCCCTTTTCGTCAGCTGCTAACGCCGGACAGAGCGCAATACGAGTTTATACTCCAATCTATGAAAGAGCTTACCGAACTAAAGCGCGACTACTCCGATCATTTGAAGGAGTGCACACACAATCAAGCAAAACAAGCGAACATTAATACTACTAACACAACAAGCGAAGATGAACGGACCTCGGGCTCGGATAATGGAACAAATCTGACCGAGCCGGAAGTAGCATCACCGCCTGGTTCCTCAGAGCGAAAATCTAGGAAAGAAAAGACGGCACCTGTAGAGAATGCGGCTATTGAAACCTCAGTACCGGTACAATAGACCTAATTGCAACCTGGAGATGTACTTCTTATGGTGATACAAGGTGAAGCTTGACGTGAATGAAGATATTGATGATAGCCGAGATGTAGGCTTCCAGACAGGCAAACATAGGTTCATAGGTGACTGTTGGCTTTGAAGTTGATGCAGTGAATGTGAAGGTAATACGTTAAGCAGAAATGACTACTGGCTGGCATACCGTTGGGTTTAGATTTTGATATAGTAATAAGAAGAGCAGTATAGGTATTTCTCTGCACGCATAATTAGAGGCGAATCACAGCAAAATTGTTGGAAGCATCACTGAAAAAAGCTTTGTTGAATCCTTGATATCCTACGCGCAGCTATACCAATCTCAATCCAAATGGTGTCTAGTCTCCTCAAGCTCTCACGCCTCGACTTTCCAATCTTTGCTACATCTCAACATTCAATAGCTGAAGTGAAATCCGCTACCCAATCAGCCCTATCCCACCCATGTTGATGATACCACAGCCATGAATTACTCGTGAGCTTCCCAAAAACGAAACCGGAGACCTCTAGACGCCTCCAATTGGCCTCAATGCCGAGCCCTCGCTCTGTGTGCAGCCATGTTTTGGGCAACAGGAGCCATTTCGTTCCAGGCCGGAATGTAGCGTCTAACTGGATGTCCCGACTGATATTCCATGCGCCTGCATCGCCCACAGAGATACGGCTGGGCGTAACACCACGCCGCCTTGACGGTTTGCCCGCTGGCGCTGCAGAATTCGAAGTCTTCCTGGCGCGCAGACTGGCACTGGGATCGGAGCTTCACGTCGAAGCATCCGCACATGTAAAGGTAGGTGTCCCAATTACACATTTTGATGGTGCGATGGTTGATGGAGAGAGTGTGAGCTTGTCGTATTGAGAATGGTTTCTTAAACTGCAGAGAGATTGTCGTCTTGGTGGGTGTGGACAAGGAGAATCATGGATAGAGTGAGGGAGATGAGGGTATAAGTAGATCTTGCTGAGAAGTGAATCTCTCTTGATCCTAGAGATTTCTTGAGCCACTTGGATCAACATCACTCAAAAGCTCCGGTGTCTAGCTGCGAGCAAACGGCCGTGGCTACTCGTTTGGCCAAGCGACACCTCGATTCACGTGTGTGGAGTAGAAGCCGACGTATATTGGGTCGTGTCTTCTTGGCATTGTTAGAAGCGTGCGTGAATCAAGTATAAATACTTGATAGAGCGTTTGTACAAAAACCTGAATACCTTGACTCATATTCCTTTCACGAGGTTCTATAGCGTAATATTGTACAACCTTTATACAACTAACTCTCCCTCTACTGCATCATATGCCATCTTCAACAACCTCACAATCTCCTCAACCTCCTCTTCCGTTATAGTCAACGGTGGTGCCAGAATAACATGATCGCCATTCACTCCATCTACAGTCCCCGACCCCGGATACACAGCCAGGCCGCGACTATGAGCTGCTCCTTGCATCCTGCTAGCAAACTTGACCGCTGGCTTGAACGGCTGCTTGGATGCCCTGTCCTTCACAAACTCAATTCCCAAGAACAAGCCTCTGCCACGAATCTCTCCCACATGCTTTGCATCTCCGAGAACACACCGCAGTCTGGATTTCAAAAGAGCTCCCCTAGAAAGACATTTTGCCACCAAATCATCACGCTTAATGATTTGCTGAACAGCCAAGCCCGCTGCGCAGCACGCCGGATGAGCCTGGTATGTATGTCCATGAACGAAGCTCGCCGAACCCTTTTTCAAGACTTGAACGACCTTTTCACTAATCAAGACGCCCGCAATAGGCGCATATCCTCCCCCCAGACCCTTCCCCAGCGTAACGAGATCCGGCCTCACGTCACCTTCTCGCTCAAAGGCAAAGTATGACCCCGTCCTGCCACTCCCACACATGATTTCGTCCAGGATGAGCAGGATGCCATATCGATCACACACTTTTCTGACACCTTCGAAATACCCCTTTGGCGGAGTGATACAAGCCGCAGTTGCTCCTCCCACAGTTTCCGCCACAAAAGCAATGACCGTTTCGGGGCCTACTTGCTGAAACTCGTCGTCTAGCTCTTGAACCAACCGAGCAGCGTACTGTTCCTCTGTTTCGGCATCTCGCTGCCCACGATATGCATATGTCGGGCTGACGAAGCTCACATTGTCGAGAGTCAAGACCCCTTCATAAGGGATTTTCCTCGGCAAATTACTGCTCACGCTCATTGCACCAATGGTATTGCCATGGTACGCCTGTCTCCTCGCAACAAACCTCTTTCTCTGCGGTTGGCCGTTTTCGACATGATATTGCCTCGCAAGCTTCATGGCCGCATCCACGGCTTCACTACCTGAACAAACAAAGTAAGCCTTGGTCAAACCAAAAGGCTTGCTCAACTCGGTGAGAGCATCAGCTAATTCCTCTGCGCTGGATGTCGTGTAAGCCATGGTGTGCACGTATTCGATACTCGAGTACTGCTGCATAATGGCATCTTGGACTTGTTTGTTGCCATGGCCGATGACTGACACGGCGGCGCCGCAGCATCCATCGAGGATGTGAGAGCCATCAGCTAGTGTCAGGTAAATGCCCGACCCAGAGATAACCTTTTGAGGGCGTTCGATAAGAGAGCGGTGCAGGAGGCTGGGTTCTCGCTCCCCTGTCTGTGCGTTGGTGATGGTCATTTGGTCCGAGTTGTTGAAGCGATGTGGCTTCAATACAGAACGTGCAATTTACTTTCTTAAACTGAAAGATATATCTTACAGCATCACGACAATCTTGTAATCAACATGGATCCTAGTCTTGTGGATATCGCATACTCCGCACTCGGATCATATGCCGCCGAAACTAGCATCTAAGGGCGGGAATCCCCCATGTCATGTTCATAATAGGGCGCAGATAGCGTCGGATGTGGGTGAATAGTAAATATAGCTTGCAATCAATCAATTGGCAATCTGAGCTGGATATATAAGCGTGGAAAACAATTCGAACAAGTCCAAAAAATAAGAAATACCATACTGTGGCAACAAAGTTCATCGACATCATAAGCTTAAAAACCATCTCACCTATCATATCTCCCTACCATCATCCCTGTGTCATATTCTTACGCATTTTTATACCCTTGTTCCGTAACATCGTCACTCAAACCACTCATCCTACCTCGACATCATCCCTAAAACACCTCCATTCAATATCATAACATGTCTTCTTACGAGATGCGAATACAACCCCCATTCCTCTTAAGCATCCTCGACGGATCCGTTTCCACAAACCTCGCACAATACAACTTGAGCACCTTCCACACCTCATACCCATCCATAGTCAAGCTCACCAAGTCATTCATATGCGCCGAGATGTTGAACTTGATCAGCAGCCCCAGCATCTTGCCCTCACGAACCTGCTCCCTCGTCTTCTGGCTATTATGCCAGCAGCTCACATGCACCGCCTGCGGCATCTCTTCCAGCACCGCCGTGTCGAAGCCCGAGAGCTCCGCGACGGCCATCATGGCGCTGGACCAGGGCGCCCAGTTTTCGGGCCCGATGAGCTTGAGATCGTCGGGGAGACGCGTGATGTCTAAGCTCTTAAGTGAGGGTGAGTCCAGGCCCTTGAGTGATGGTGAGCGCTGCAGCTTGTCGGGGACGTTGAAGTAGGTGATTTGGGCATAGTTTGTGTTGTGCTGGAGTTTGATGGGGAGTTTGATGGGAGCTTTGAAAACAGGAATCTTGGACCTGTTTTTGATGTGAGCGACTCAGAGTAAGTGTGTTAGTGAATTGATGATATGAAAGGTCTTGAGTTACCTTGGCGAGATGGCCTTGATGGTTCTCTTTGGCGTTGGAGTCTCCATTGATGCTATCTCTGATCTTCTCTCACTTGACTCTCTACTGAATCTTTTCAGGCCTGATTCCTTCAACGACAATCCATTATCTGTCCGTCAGTCTGACGCACATATAACAACCTGGAAGCTGATATCCCGTCCCCACCAGCCCGTCGGCATTGGGCAGCTGGGCATCGACTCTCTGCGTGCCACGTCTCACCCAGTAAACGTGTCCAACGACCAGCAAATTGCCATTTAATCATCATGTGAGGCTACAAAGCTACAGCATCGAATTATCCGCATCTGCTTCATTTTTTCCCTCCTCCAGCTTATTCGAAACTGATCTCGGCCTGTCCTTCTTACGGCCTTTCGGCAGTCCGATCGGGAGTCGGAATAGCGATTGCGGGGCCGGCGGGATGCATGTCCGTATTACTTGAAGTGGCGGCAAAGGGAACCGAAACGGTACACATCCGACTGGATGACAAAGGGAATTGATTGATGCTTACAATTTACAAAGCCTTGCTTGGTCTGTGACATTAGCCGAAATCACAAGCTGCCTATTGTTTCTTTGATTGAAACTACTGAGACTAGTATATAAGTCTGGTGAATGCCGAGATGGAAACCTTCATCTCCTTCACGGTCTCTCTCCGTTTCAGTCCTTCTCCCACAACTCGACAACCACAGTGACGCCAAAATAAAAATGGCTGCATATTCGCAAGACCAACTCACGCGCTACCTCGAGCACATCTCATACCCTCGCTCACAACATCCCCGCGATGAACTCCAGCTCCTCACCGAACTCCAAGCCCATCATCTCGCGCGGGTGCCCTTTGAGTCCATCGGCCTTCACTACTCCCCTCATCGCACCCTGTCTCTCGACCCAGATGCCCTATTCGAAAAAGTAGTAGAGAAGAGCAAAGGCGGCTACTGTCTCGAGATGAACACTTTTTTCTGCGAGATCCTCAAGGTCCTGGGATTCACCGTCCTCCCCATCGGCGCAAGAGTCAAAGTCGGTCCCCGATACGGCGGCATGTAAGTCCCAAACCAAGCCCCAACCACCATTTCACCCTCACTCTACACATAGAATCCAACCATCTTAACACAAGAACACTGGCTAGGACTCACTGCGCCAACATCGTCACCATCAGCGAAAGGCGCTTCCTCGTCGACGTCGCCTTCGGCAGCTACGGCGTCTTCCGTCCCGTGCCATTGACATCCGGCTTCGAATTCGACAACATCCTCCCCCGGCGAGGAAAACTCGAGTTCCGCCCCATCGCACAGTCCACTTCTCCCTCCACGCAACCTCTATGGGTGTATTCCTCGCAAGACGACCCTTCAGCCGAATGGGTCGAGCGGTACTGCTTCACGGAGACGGAGTATTTCCGCGAAGACTACGAAGTGAACAATTATTTTTGCAGCACGAACCGCACGTCTATTTTCGTCAACCAGGTTATTGTCTTGAAGGGCATTCTGAACGACAAGGGGGATGGTCTGCAAGGTGTGTTGACTATGTTCCAGGGGGAGGTGAGGAAGCGGGTTGAGGGCGGAGAGGGGGTGGAAGTGCTGGAGACGATGAGCAACGAGGAGGAGAGAGTAAAGGCGCTGGAGAAGTGGTTTTCGATACCGTTGACAAAGTTGGAGGCGAAGGCCATTCAGAGACTGCCGAGTGAGCTGACGCAGTTCCGCAAGAGTGCGGTATCATGAGAGCGTCCAAGATAATCTGAAACGCTATTACCTCGTATCTGCATCTCAGCCTTTATATATTTATATATATATGTATATCTATAGAATCATATACTCCAGCACTATCTATACCTCTGTCGCCTCTACAACCCTCCAAACCTCATCCCCAACTCTAACCTCCCCACCAACCTTGACATCTACTCCTCCCAAAACCTCCTCACACGGCAACTTCCTCCCCTCATCTCCCAACCTCACCCTCCTCCTCCATCCCTTCCCATCATCATCTCGCCACTCCCACCTCTCCGCCACAAGATCCTGCTCATCCTTCCCATCTCTCACAAACACCTGCGCCCATTCCCCAAGCCTAACAAACATGCCCTTCTTCCCCTTCTCCTCATCCTCCATCACGAGCACCATGCACAGCGCCTTGTTCCCGCCCGTAGTCTTTGGCGGCGGATCGAACCACATTTCTTCGTAGTCTGTATCCTTCCCCGTGGCAGGGTTCGTCATCTGCCCTTTTTCAAGAGTGCTCAATCCATCTGGCTGGGCGTACATGTGGCCTTCATCGGGAGGTGCATCCAATGACCGAGAATCGATCCAGTGTTTCCATTGGGAAAGCGAGTGTCCTTCACTGAGGACAGTCGATGAAGATGTCCCTGCCATGGCCCAGTCTAGGCGACTCAATGGGAGAATCTCTGCATCTTGGGGTTAGACCTCATCCACTGCTTCTATCGCTGTGTTTCAATGTGGTATAATGATTACCTTCAGATGCAGCCAGAGAATCACTGCCATGTGCCAACGTCACTCGTATATCGACAAATCTCTTTTCGGGAGACGTCAGAACCAGCGTAGAGGTTGGTTCGCTCGCCTCGTCCGGCAGCCATCGAATAAACTTGCGAAACGAAATACTAGCCATGATATAATGAGCCGATAAAGTGAACCTTGTATGTCTTTGGAATATAATTGTTATAAACTAAAGATGGATTCAATCGAGTTGCGGAGATGCAGCCACTTTAAAAAGGCTGGGCCAAGTTCCCCGATCTCACTGCGGGGTGGAAGATTTGTGTGGAGCAGCTGGAGCTGTCTGGAAGATAGTTTGTTGCAGCTTTTGGCTAGCAAAAGGCGCAGCTAAATTTACCTGATATGGAAATTGTGCGAGTGAATGCTGGTTGGAGATACAAGTCATACGTTGTTGTTAAAAGGGCAATTTTCTGCAGAGTTAACCAGCCAATGGCTTCTAATGTATCATAGGCAGACACAACACAACACAACACAACTTGCATGAAGATCAAGGGGGACTCGTAAACATGGCATGCCCGACCCAAAGGGATCGTTTACGGGCGACTTGTTTTGATTGATGCTTCTTCTCTATCATGGTAATTAAATATGCTCCTTAATTTGACCATCCACATCCGAGCACAGATGATGGTGGGGTATCTTCTCTCCATCTCTTCTTCATGTTGCTCATCCTCTCGTTTGACTCTGTTTTAACAAAACACACATAATCTCCTTACATGGCACAAATCTTTCACATGAAAAACACGCACAAAACTCCAATTAACCAGACGCCGGAGGTCTGGTGAAGTGGGAGAGCTGGGTGGTAACGACAAGACCAGCGACGGAGGCTGAGGTCAAGGTCGAGAAAACACCAGAGATGAGGGCAGAAAGGGCAAGTCGGGAGACGTCACCACCACGGGACGGGGCCAGCTGGCTGAGAATACCAATCTGGATACCCAGGGAGCCAATGTTGCCGAAGCCGCAGAGAGCGTAGGTGGCAATGAGCTGGGAGCGAGGAGACATGTCGGCGTAGTATGGGTCGGTGGCCATGGCGTTGAAGGCATTGTACTCGTTCTGGAGGCAACAATTGTCATTATCACGTCACAAATCAAGGACACAAGTGGGAGACGGATAGAGAGTTGGAGAGAGATGGAAAACTGCCAACGTGAAAAGGAAGAGAAGAAAAAAGAGATGAAACTTACGGTGATGACCTTCTCGGCAATGAGCTTGGCAACCCTGAGGAGATCGCCGTCTCGAGGAACACCAAGCAAGAAAGCAACCGGGTAGAAGACGTAGGACAGAATGGTCTGGAGAGTCAGGGTGGGGTGGTTGATGTTGATGTAGTGACCCCACCAGGTAAGGAGGCCGTTGATGAGACCGACGGCAGCGAGAATGCAGAGCAGCGAGGCAATGATGGTGCCACCAATCTTGATTCCGAGCCAAGCACCGTTGGCAAAGGCGTGCAGGGCGTTTTCAGCCTTGTGCTCGTCGTCGTCGGGGATGACGACACGGCCAGCGGTAAGAGTCTCCTCAGTCTCGGGATAGCGAAGCTTGGAGATGGCGAGGGAGGCGGGGATGGACATGATGCAAGAGGAGACGAGCGCCTCAGCGTTGAGACCAAGACCAATGTAGCCAACCAGGACGGAGCCGGAAATGGTAGCAAAACCACAGGTCAAGACCTGGTGAAGCTCGGCATTGGTCATGTGGGGGACGAAGGGACGAACCAACATGGCAGACTCTCCCTGGCCGATGAAGGGGGTGGCGGCAGCGACGACGGCCTCGGCACCAGAGGCATTGAGAGCCCAGAAGACGAAGATGGCCACCTTCTTGATGAACCACTGGATGAAGCCAATGTAGTACAGGACCTGCACCAGGGAGATGAAGAAGATGATGGCGGGGATGACGCCAAAGAAGAACCAGGGGAGCGCGGCCACGTCAGGGGTGGTCAAAAAGGCAACACCATCGTGAGCGAAGCCAAGCAAGTCGCCGGCACGATCAGCAATGAACTTGAAGATGTCGTAACCAACACCGGTTCGCAGGACAAAGAGACCAATGATGTACTGGCCAAGCATGCCACCGATGACGGTTCGCCAGTTGACGTGCTTGCGGGCATTGCTGGTGATCCAGAAGCCAAAGAGGATGACGAGCATGCCAAACAAGCTGACGGCACGATTGGCGCGCGTGTTGTCGGCGCTCTCCTCGGAGCCGAAGGAGCCAGCAAGGACGGTAGCGAGGGCCACAGCAGCACCGGCGGGAGTGCGCAGCTTCTCAGGGATGCGGTCATAGACGACGAGAGCCGTGCGCTGCCACACCCACTTGATGGCGTTGGAGACGTAGCGCACGGGCACATGGAAGAAGAACAGACGGATGGAGATGGCCAGCCACAGCAGGAAGGGGATGACCCAGTTCTTGTCGTCGCGATGCAGGATCAGCGACGCAATCCACCAGCCGGTGAAGAGCAGGAAGATGAAGATGTGGACAAAGGCGCGGAAGTAGCGGTAGGGAACGCCAAAGTACCAGTTGCGCTGCGAGCCCGTCTCATCGGGGTCGATACCTGTGCGAACGATGCCCGTCTGGCCGACCTTTTCGTGGTCGCTGTAGTCGGGTGGCGTGTGGATGTGCTCCTTGTCGATGCTGCGCACATCGTGGGAGTGGTCCTGGACAGGCACCAGCGTCGGGTCCAAGTTGGTGCCCTTTGTGTAGACGGCATCGTCATGGCCGGCAGCGTCGACTCGGTCCGAGTGATGCTTGTGGTGATGCTGGTGCTGGTGAGCAGGCTCCAGGGCCGGATCCGGGTTGTGGTGGACGCTCTCGGTGGCATCGTGGTAGGGAGCCGGGTCGGCAGCGGGTTTTGACGAATCAGCCATTGTTGGATGTGTCTGTATCGTCTGCTGTCGGCTTTTTTGAGATGAGATTTCTCTTCTTCTTCCCCGAGACGTCGATCTACTCTACTCTGTAGACCTGTAGATCTGGGGATTCCTGGCCTTGGGTTGAGCAAGGCTAGTAGTCAGTCAGGGTTTGTTGAAGCAACGCAACACACCACACAAGCCCGTGACCTAGACAGAGGTTAAAGTTAAAATTGAGGCGTCTTGGAATGAAGAAAGAAGAGCAGGTTAGCAAGCAGCTGAACCTGGGAGGAAGCCCGGACGAATGACGGCGTGAATCCTGGGGAGAAGAGAGGAAGCATCACCGGCTTCGTGGGGTCGAGGCCAGAGTTTTTGTACTCGGACCCGGCCAGCGTCCATCCCCATACTGTAGCTCAAGTCAGTCGCACGCGCTCATGCTCCTTGCAGTAATACCGTGCCCACACGAGCAGCGGCCACGCCGTTTCGCTCGAGATGGAACCCAGCCTTTTTGCGATTTGAGAGGGAACATTGGGAGAGAAAAAAAAAGTGTGGAGAAGCCCTGGCCTGGCTGGGACTTATCCACGACATGGATCTTTTAGCGGCCTTTGGGGGGTGCTCCAGGGGGTGTAGCGGTCCAGTACAGCGAGGGTCCAGCCCAAAGCAGTAGCGCTGCTCCGAATAAAAGGGCGCTTGCAAAGTACCTAGCCGGTAGACCAAGTACAACCTACGGCACGCCACAAGGGCAGGGGCTGTACCCCACACGGCCTGTCGCTGTGCGCACTGTGCGCTACCTCGGCAGCAAATCTGGCGGATGATCTGTGCTTGCTTGGTCTGCAAATCCGAGCATCTGGGACATGCATGTGGTTTGCAGGTATCATGTAGATGTCAATTGGCATTGGACGCAATATTACGAGGAAATGATTATTACGCAATAATCTCAAGATCCACATTTCAGCCTCGTATTAAGCTTCGCAGCATTATTATACATGCTACTGCACTTATACAAATCTCTGCCAGACGCTTATCAGTTTATCGATAGCCATCCGGTACATACCTCCCGCAGCCACCGCGCCTGTGCCCGCAAGTTCCCCCGCGCAATCTTCAACACGGCGGGCTGTCGAAATGGTCCTGTGCACGGCGGGCTGTCGAAATGGTCCTGTGCACGGTGCGCGCATCGCTCAATCCTCACTGCGCACCACTGCCGGAACCTTTTTCAAGCAGCCAAAGGTACTTCTGATTCTGCCAATCCGCCAAGGGTCACTTCTTGCCTAGACCCGTCACCGAAGCCTCGCACACTAACAATATTCGAGAAGGAAAAAAAAAGTTTAGGGGAAAGCAAAGGATCGATCGGTCAACCAAGCGCCACCAATCGCCAGCGAGGAGAAGAAAAGCAACTTGAAGGCAGATGCTGGTATTGACTGACTTTCCACTGCAGCAAGTTGAGACTATTTGCCTGCCAGTTCAAGCCGAAGCCATCATCAAGCTTTCCATACAGTACAGAGTCTCTCTGTTCGATACGAGACGCCATCGAAGCATCGCGAGCCACAGTCGGTCCCCAAGATGCTTGATGCTTGTATCTACATCACGGGAGGCGAAAAAAAAGGAAGAAAAATAAAACATTGGCGTCTTTATCAGTCAGTGGCGCGCCCTCTGATAAGTCTCTGGCCAATTCGGAGTGGAGGATGGTTGGACGGCTTCTCGCTGGCCCCATGGCTGGCTCCATTCCAGGCCAAATCTGGGTCCATCTTCTCCGCTCCAGAAACGGTCCGCCAATCTGTCATGTCATGGCTCTCGACTCAGCAGGCAAATGCGGTGTTGGACGACTTATGTACTGTACGACTAACGATATGCACGCGATATCGCCTTGTCAGCTTTTGCCCTGCCCGCGGCGAGATAAGGATGGATTCCTGTGGGCGACATGAGGCAACCGGGTGAGCAGGGAGAAGGAAGGGATAATCAAGATCCTGGGCTGGGCTCCGTTGCTGGGATCGGTGGCGTCTTGAGACTCGTTGCCCTTTGTGGAAGGTTCGCAGAAACAGCCTCCGAGAGCCTCCCGTCCAGCCAAAGAGGCGTCTCGGGCTGGGCTTCTGTTAGTGGCTGCTAGAAGGTGAAAGAGGGTGGCAGAGCTGACGAGCTGATAAGGAGCAAGGCCGCGATGCAGTGCCAAGCAACCACCAAAGCGACTTTCTCACATGGATGGCCTGCTTAGCCCCAGGTCGCCAGGCGTCTGATTCTGATAAGGCTCGGCTCGCGTAGCTGCAACAGGAACCTTTGCCAGCATCGTATCTATCCGTCTGCAACTGAGCCCCCTAGCTCGACTCGACCTCGACCTCGACCACGCACGAGCTGAAAGGCATCCAACGATGATGTCGACCAGCAATTACGTACAAGAGGCGCGATAGTACACCCCGGCCTAGTGCTATCTCCCAGCTGCTGCTTTTCCGGGGTCTCGTGTCGTGTCGTGTTGTTTCGTCTCGACTTCCGAGTGGCCTAGCTGCTAATCAAAGGGATCCCCCGGTTCAACTTCTCACACGGAGCATCGCGAACCCTAAACATCTACGCTCAATGGCCAAATGCGAGCAAGCAGAGCAGAGCCGCTAGCCGTATTGACACACTACTGCCGTGGAATAAGCATGGCTTGCTTTAGCTCCCAACTGCTAAAATCGGCCAGCCCCGGCGACTCGACAACGTTCGAGGCAGCTTTCGGAGCATAAAACAAAGAATCATTCTTTTGGGTTGGAGTGGCGTTCCTTAGCCCATGGCAGCCAGGCCAGGCCAGGTTACCTGTTTGCGTGGCGTGTCAATTCAGTCTTCCAATTGGTGTCTCCATCTTCCAGCAACGTCTACTGTATGACTCGGGAGGGCTTCAAGGGGAAAAGGGACGTCTGTTGCCCCGAAGCCACGCATCTCTCTGGGGGAATCGGTAAACTACTACTGTAGGGCAGTACGACGCTGGCCCTCCCAGGCAATGGATGGCAACGCACATTTCGGTTCGGGAGCCGAGCAGCTCTGCTCTTGAGAACAGCATGTACAGACTACCGCCAATCCAATCCAATTCATAGGCCGGCATTGGCATCTTCATCATGCACGCCCTCATGTTCGCGGTGCCCTTTCGTACCGGCAGCCCGCATTAATGTGGGGGACGATGCTGGGATATTCAACCAGACACGCGACCACCAAGATTTCCAAACGGACCGGCGCTCTGCCAATCCCAGCAAGCATCCGGAATACTCCACACACACGCAGCACTGTAATGGCACACACACACAGCTTTCGCACAAGCAAACATGTCCGACATGTTGGTCTATGTTGGACTAAGGCATGTAGCAATGAGGCGTGGCGAGCGAGATGGAATCTGCGCCTGGCCTGATCGGCACACCACTCGAGCAAGTCACCAAAGAAACGGGAATTTTTGCATCTCACTGTGCGCATCCCACTATCTAGGGCTTCACATTGGAATATCTCCTCCGCCAAGACGAAGCAGAGCAGAGATTTCTTTCGTGGTACGAGAACTGCGCTTCATGGCCCGCTTCAAGCCGCATCTGCCCATACCTCAAATTTCACTGTACGACTCTAACCCACGGGCCATTCATTGCCTTTGCCTTCAAGCAAGCTCCTCCACTTGCGCCTTTCATTTCTGTAAATCAATCCCACAATTTCGTTGCCCTTCACCGTCAGCCCCAGAGTTCTCCAGCTCGACGGTCCGGCGAACTACGGCGACCAAGTTCTCCACGCCCTACGCTTTGCCTCGTGGCAAGCCACCCGGAGACTATTTTTGTGGTTTGCGGAACGCTATTCCGTAACACAAAATGCTCTTTTGGCCCTTGGACCGCTTTGCTTTCAAGATTTGTTTCTCCTTATTTCATCATGACTGAGCCTGTTCCGGGCAAGACTCTCCTGGCACATGGAAGCTTAGTCTGTCAAATCCACAGGAGATTCAAGCCGGATAGAGCAAAGTCAGCTCCACGTCCCAATACATTACGTGACCAATTTCAGCCGCGCTGCCGATATTTGCTAATTATTACCTACAAACTCCATCGACAACTTCCCCAAAGTTGGCATTTGTGTCTTCCCCAGGGGGAAGATTGGCATGGAATTAACACATGCACCATGACTAGCACCATGGGGAGCAAATCAATGAGAGGAGGGGGTGTGGTTCCAATCCGGCCTTATGTTGCCCGTTTGGACCGAGGCGCGAACAGCTCTCCAGACCTCTCTCTAGCCTTGTGCCTTTCGGCCTCCTCCGTTCCGGCCTCCTCCACCCCCGCAGGCATCGCCAGGCCCATCGGCGGCTCCCGATGTCACGGCTGCTCTCTCCCCCAGACCATTCAAACCATTGTGTCGGATCCTCGAGTACGGGGAACTTGGGGAACTGGGGAAACATGGGGCACCAGCATGATGGATGGGATCTTTTTTTCACTAGCTGCATCATGTAGAGACCCCCCTCCCTCCCTTATCAACATCACCACTATCAAACATATCCATCGCCGTCACTATCACCATCATGCATGCGGGCAGACACAAACATGCGCTTCAGGCGCTTGGCGACCAGCAATCGCAGATTCAATGCCGCGTCCCATCCTTCAACCCCCACCCCCCTTGCAATAACGCCATTCATCTAGCCCAGATCGACGGCCCTCATCCAACACAGCAAAAGCACTGCTGCCGAGTATGCCAAGGGCGTGTACTTGCACTATCATAGCCTACGTTTCCCTTCTTGAAGACTATCTATCATGCTATCAGACTATTTCGGTCCCGAAAAAAAAGGCAGTCCAAGAACGCTACGAGCTGCGCAATCTGCCTTATCTCCTCCCCATCGGATTCGCCCGAACACGAGCTGTCGTTGCCGGCCGGAGGTCCGAACACGGCCATGCGTAGACAAGCGCCCTCCCTTTGGACCAGATCGTTCAATTCAGCTGCGGTGGATTGATGAGCTTGTACGGAGCAACAATCGGATGCTTCGGCAGCTAAGCAAGGTGAAGCAATTTGGCAGTTGTCACGAATGCCCATCTTTGGATTCCAACCGTGGAACTTGGCAGCTCTCCTGAAAGCTCCTGGGAAGTCCAACTTCAGTTCAGCCTCCGGGTAGTTTCACACGAGAAGTCCCTCTAGGCAAGTCCTCTTTCCTACGCCCCATATTTTGTACATCTCTCATATCACAATACGGGACATCTGCTATCTTGAGTGTAGGTAAGCCGCGATGAAGTCAGGCCGTACGAGTACTGAACAGGCCATCTCTCTATATGACAAACCAGATACAGCATATCGATGAAAGTAGTAGAATAAAGCCAACGTAGAGAGCATTTGGGAGTAAACGTATTCCCAATATCTGATCCCCTGATAATCTATATGATCAAAATTCCCTCAAAACGGGCTCGTAACTACACACAACACTTGACACTTACCCGGCATTTACCTCTTTGCGTTCTTATGCATATCTTACATCAAGAACTTCATTCCAGTCCATGTTGTTACATTATAAAGAATGCTGAATACAATCAAGAAAAAAATACTGCATGTCATGTCACGCTGTATCAACTCCTCAACATCCAACTCCCAAAACTGATATCAAGCAAACCATTAACCATCTCCAGCAAACATGAGAGATTAGCACAGCACGTTCACATCACATCAATCTTAAAGTTCAATAGAAAACAAAACCAAGTCTCTTGCATTAAACAATGTTTCGTGGTCATACAATCATTCATTCAAGCCATGCTTCTAATCCCAATTTTGCATCCTCCTCCATCTCCTATAAAAATACCATAATAACAATACTAACAACATGCACGAAAATTCAACCAATCCATCACCTCTCTCCTCCCCTAAACCTCCTGTTAAACTCCTCCACCGCCACACCAAGCATCTTGTACAAGAACCCCCTCTCACTTCCACCTCCCACGGGGATAAACGGCCCATTGGCCCCATCTCTCAGTGAGAGACTGATTCCCGTGCGCTCTTTTGCAATCGTCTGGACGTCCTTCAGCGGCACGTCCCACTCGCTAGTCAGTCGCCGTGATCTAATCAAGAGGATGCGCGCAAAGGTGACCATGACAACCATGTCCTCCTTGGGCAGCTCAAGATGGCCAATGTACTGCTCGTCAAAGTATCGCCCATTATCTACTTGCTTCAGCCAGTACTGTCCGAGTGCCTCTCGCGGGTTAAAGGGCCGCACAATTCCGTCATTGGGGACGAAGCGTGGGTATCGAGTGCGCTCCAGCTCGGCTCCATCAAATACCGTCGTGGTATTGCGGATGCCCTCACTGACATTGCTAGCCATGTCCAGAATGCCCACTGCCGGTTTGGTTGCCAGCCCTAAAACACCCTTGCCGACACCCTTGAAGAAGCCCAAAGCGCCCTCCTGTTCGGCACCTTCTAGAGGCTTGAGCGCCAAACCACCAACTCCAGATGCAACACTCGTGAAGAGACTGTTGGCTCCAGCCGTCACGCCGTACAATGCGTGCTTTGGACGGTTTCTTGCCCTGGTAATCCGTCGCCGATCTTGGAACTGCTTATCCATGGACGCTGCGGCAAGGCCCTTGCTCAGACTTCCGGTAAATTTGGAGAAGCTGTCGGAGAATCCAAAAACGGTCTTCTTGGCGAATGATGCCGCACCCTTTGCGATGCCCATGCCGAATTCTTCGGGACGATCGGAAAGGATGAGGCCTTGGTACGGCTCGTAAAAGATATCGTTGACTCCGGATGAGATGTTGTTGAACAAGCCCACGGGATTGCCCAGGAAATCAGCAGATCCCAAAATCTTGTGGATTTGGTACATGACCTCCTGGCTATAGTGGTTGGTTATGTTCTGGATCAGGATCTGCGTAGATACTCGGACATTCTCTAGAATGAGCGCATTGAACCGCACTGGTGCGTCATTGATATTGCCAATGGCCATTGTCATCACATTCAGGAAGAACATGAGTGGGTTGTGGGATGAGGTTTTGTCCTCCGCGTTGATGCGCTCCGTTCGCATGAAGCTGAGGTCCACCTGCATCGGCTGGATGTTGAGGACTTCAAAATAAATGTCTTGACCGGTATCACGCTGAGATGGCTCTGGAATATCCAGATCTTCATCACAAAGTTGGCCCTCTTCCACCTCTGAGCTCCAGCTTGCGCCGGGAACATTCGAAAAGTCGAGAAGGGCAAATACGAAATCTTCATCCAGATCAACCGTCATCTGCTGTAGGAGGATACTGGCATATTTGATGTAGAGCACACCGTAAGAGTCATCCTTTACCCGACTAACCATGGCATGTAGTGACGGGTGGGCCTCGATTTCTTGCGCTTTCTGCGGCACCACGCTTGGATATAGGACCATGGGGAACAGCCCACCATAGAGTTGGTTGTCAATTTGCATCCATTTGATGGCCAGCGACACCGTCTGAACCACGGGCGAATCAGAGATACGGAATTGGACATCTCGGAATGTAACGTAGGCGAGCTCTTTCAGCTGAGCGTTGATGAATGAAATGCCAACGCCGGACAACTTGAGCTGGGCCACGAATGTCGCATCAGTATCTTGATCCTTGACCTCGAAAGCCTCCGGGCCAGTATTTGTCCTGGAAAGAGTTTTCTGCCTATACAGACTCTGGCTGGGTCGGAAATTGCTCAGAATGAGAGTCTGTGTAGGACCGTCCGCAGCAACATTGATGTCAATAATCTTTTGCGTGCCATTTTGGCTTGTAAACTTCATTGGGAACTGGTTGCCGATTTCCGCCAGTTTGACGTGCCGCTCCTTGCCGGCCGTAGAAATGACCACCTCGCGGAACTTAGCTGCTGGGAAGTCCCATGCGTACGGCATGATACTCCTAGGTGGCAGGCGATATCGGATAGGCTTCCAACCGCTTCGGTCCACTACATCGTCCTCTTCAACAGTGGGGTTTGCTTGGTAAAACGTAAACTCAGTGTCGCTCTCATTGCGCATTGAGAAAGGCCAGTTCTTGGTTTCGACGCTGAAGTGCAAGAAAATGGTGGAGTCCTCTACAAGAATCTCCACGCGGATAAGGCGTTGACGCTGACCTGCCTTGGCAATCTTGACGTGCGTCGTTCCAATATCAGCAATATTAAAGGGCGAGGTCCACTGGTTGTTCATTCCGGGGAAGCAAAGGCACAGCTGCTTGACTGTAGAGTTCTGCATAAAGTGAAGCGGTTGTAACGCTCCAGGACCCAGCGTCATGTAACCCGACGAGCTGGGTTCCCGTATCAGAATCTCCTCATCCAACTTGTTCTTGAGCACGAAGCGCGGAGCAAGCGTAACGACTTTCGTCATCTTATACTTTCCTTCTCCGGATTGGATGGTGAGACCCAGGTGGATCTCCTTGTTTCTGTTAGACCCAGAGTTGAGAATTACCTCAGATGTGCTACCAATGGCATCAAAACTCTGAGGCTTGCTCCATTCGGAATCTGCTACCCTGAGCAATGCTCGGTTGCGAGTGTCATCGTTTCCAAATGAGAACATGAATGGCAGCGCCTTGGGTCGGTCATGATCGGAAGTGTTTATGAGGGGGAACTGACCAGCCGCCGACTTCGCCTGCTGCAAGAAGCTCTTGGCCCTGACCGTAAGGTCCAACCCCGTCTTATTGAGGATAACGTACGGGCTGTAAACTGTCACCTTGAAGGCGCCGCCGCTATTGGGTATCTTGTGGTAATGGAGGCTAAGGTTGAGAGAAAGGCCTTGGTCGTCCTTGACTACGATGCGAGATTCTCTGCGGAAATCTTCGTTTGTGCCGGAGTTGATGATAGCAAAGTCGCTTGGTTTGAAGACAGTATCCTGCATGTCGACATTAAGCAAGAGTAGATGAGAGAGCTCAACGACATGAACAGGGCTAACACCACCCTTCCGAAGAAAGTTTGACCAATCCTTCTTAGTGTTCTTGTCGTAAATTCTGTACTTGAAATCGTACGGAAGGAGATTCTCCAGCGTGACTGGCGCAGACAGCTTAATCTTCATGTACGGATAGGATCTAAAAAAAAAAGAGAAATCCAGTCAGCATCGAAATAAGGTGCAGTAGTATATAGGGGTATAAGAAAGCGCGCTCTTACCTGGTAATGGGACTGGAATTATCAAACGACGCATGCGCCTGGAAGTAAAAAGGATCACCACTGTCTCCCTTGCAAACAATCTGCCGAGTCGGGCGCTTCAACAAATCTTTCCACCAAAGCTGCTCTGCGCTCCACTGATAGCCAAACCCGCTGTCTGGTCTCACGAGCACCCTCTTTTCATACACAGCTCCAACTGGTGCGGGTCGAGAGTCACCAGGGGCAATCTTTTCAATCTTGAGTAAATGACCCTCCTGGGCATCGTAGATACCGAGTTCCACGGGAATCTGCGTGGCGTTCTCAACGACGAGTGGAGAACGAAGAGTGACATATTTGACATTGTCAGCTCCTAAACTCACTTCCACACAGAGCTTGTGCAAGATGTTGTCGGTTTTAGGGCGGAGGCTGTACAAAAACTCGCCCTCGCGATTCAAGCGGACATTCCTAATGAGATCAAACCCACTCGCCTCGAGCTGGATGCCTACGTCATTTGGCTGCGAGTCGGCGAGGATCGTCTCACGCATCTTCTCCCATTGCTCAAAGCTCCATGGAGCTTCTTGCCCGTCTTCAAGATGCAGCGTGATCGGCTCAGAGCTGGTAGGACTCTTGGAATGAATGATGGCATTAAAGCCCGTATAGTTTCTGATCCGGTATGGGGCTTCGACGCCTCGAGGCTTCTCGAGAACATTTTCAGCAGCCGTCAAAAAGTCAAAAGACTTGGAGGCCAATGCAATTGTTGCCGTTGTGACTGTAATATCGAATGTCTTTTTCGACACCACATCAACAGAGAGGAAGCTAGTGATTGGATCCTTGGCCACTCCAAGGCCAACCTGCCATGGCTCCAAAAGGGGCTCCCAGCTCGACTTTGAGAAATTGTACACGTTGGAGTACATATCGATAGCCGCCTCAGCCTTCAAATTCGACGACCAATTTTCAGCGACAGCTGTGAAATTCTGAATTCCAATATCAAGAATCGGAAGTTCGTGCAGGTCACCGATCAGCACAATTCGGACGCCATCTACAGTGGCAGACATGTTTTCATTCTTTGGAGGCGCAGAGTATCTCTCAGCATAAGTGACGGCCCTCGAAGATGCTGCAGTAGTTGTTGTTCTAGCCGCATGACTACTCTTGGCCGTTGTTGAGGCGCCACCACGCCCACTGGACGCTCTGTGTCTCGTCTTTGATCTCAACTGCTTCGCCTTTTGATCAGCGGCTGACTCTTTTGGTCCCTTGGAATCCGTTCCGGATAATTCTCCTGCTCTTCCGATAATCTGGAGAGCGAGCAAAATGTCTCTCAGAGAAAGCCTCAGAATGAGCGGCTCAATCTCAATATTGATGTCTGTAGAGTTGGGCTGTGGGTTGTTCATGCTCATTTGTATCGAAAAATCGTCAATGATTCTCAAGCGAGATGTCTCAAACTTGTCCATCCGGCACAAAAACATACCAATCTGTGAAATTTGAAACGTAAGAGCATGTTGTTGTGACAGAAGAACCTGGCGGATTCCAAGCACAATTGCCTCTGAGCTTGAGCTCAGCGGATTGGCGATCAAAATGACTTGGGCATCTACAAGGTTTACCCGGAAAGAGATGTCCATGGAAGTTTGAGCCTTCGGTTGTGTCTCAAGAGAGGCTTCTGCTGCGGAGATGCTAGGCCGAGGAGAACTTATAGATGGTCGCTGGGAATATGACACTTGCGTTGATTCCGTGTCTGATTCCTCGGGAGAACTCAGCATGCTTTCGGTATCAATTGGACTTGCTTCCTCCATTGTCAACCCTTCAGTGGCAAACTTTTGGATGGCGAAGAGATAGTCGAGAGCAAAAATGACACGAGGGCTATCAATAGTGGCCATTGCAATGACGCTGCGTTCTGTTCCACCAGACATTGTCACACTAGCCATCAACTGCTGCGCTTCTTTATTAGAAGACGTCATGATTCTGCGGTACTTGTTCGTATCCCTAGGACGAGTGTCGTAAATCGTGAAAGAGCGAACCAGGACCTCAGCTTCCATCGAGCCATCAGACATCATTCTCGTCTTGACATGCGTGTCGTCCAAGGAGAAGCGAGAAAGACTGCAGGCAGCTACATCATTGACAGGGCCCTCTTCTGGGGCCATTATGACCTCAAGGCCAACAGTATTCACATTGAACACAAAGTCCAGCTTGGTCCACGCGTCAGAGAGCGAACCTAGCTCGGGTCCAAGACTAATCAACGGCTGCTCATTGCCGTTGGACTGACCATCAGAAGGCGAGCCTTTAGCGCGCTCCAAGGTTTGGTCATCAACAAGGCGTTCAGCCTCCGCATTAGCATCGCCATCTCCACTAAAGGCAGCCGGGACGGATCTGGAAATCTCCATCAAGAATTTCAGTTGGTGTTGAGTCAACTGGAGCTTGATATCGGACACGGTCCCTTCTATCTCGGTCTCTGGTCTCTTCACACCCTCAACGTGTTCAGCATGAGTGATGTGGAATCCAAGGTCGACGTGGTCAATCATCTCCAACTCCTCAGACTTGTTGTCGGCATAATGGAAGTCTGAAGTGAGACGAATGTTTCTGATTCCTGCGGAGATCTTCATCGCAATTGTCGCACCGTGACTATCGTCGAGAGGAACAAACTTGTTCTGTGCATAGATTTCTCCAAGGTAGGCTGTAATGAGATCACGGTGGGGACGGCCTGGGATTACGGCCCGCGGGAAGACGACGATGGGTGTATTGACCACAACATCAAACTTGATCTTGCTGGGGCTCTGCTGAATCTGGTTGGCTCTGTTCAAAGCAACCTGGCGGGCGGCATTGTATAGTGCCTGCATCTTTCCAAACTTGACCAAGAAATCAATGATTTTGCGGAACGGTTCCTCCACAAAGTTGACCTTGACAGATCCCGCGCGAAGGAATATTGAACTATCGTATCCTGGGTACGCCTGGGGATTTTCAGGGTCAAAAGTCTCGTAGCGGAAGTCGGCAAGATCGTCTCCCTGGATGGTTACGAGCTTCCGGAGGTGGGAATCCTCCGAAACGCCCAAGTTGACATCGTCGATGAGAGAGAGGTCGCCAAGTTTGGCCGAGATTCTCATCGTCTGGCCCCGAAGGAAGATGCCAGCATCACCCTGGTTGAAAGAAAGGGTTGCCAGTTTGATGCCGTCATTGTTCAGAATAAGGCGGATACTCTTCAGTTCAACCTTGACGCGGATAGAGCTAGTTGCATTCGTATTCTGCTTGGGCTCTTGTACAACCACGCTCTCAACTGCTACATCATCTTCAGCAGCGCTGTCAATCTGAGAGGGACCAGATTGGCCCATCTTTTCGTCGGCGTTATTACTTGTAAAAGTCACAAGAATAAAGTCCAGCAAGGTGAGAAGCGTCTTCCGAGTAACAACCAGGTTGATGGTTGATATAGTGGTGGTAATGTTGGTTTCAACACCTTCGTAAACAGGCATGAACTCAGGTGACTGGCGATTTACCCTCACAAACTTGACATGAACAAGACTTCGTCCAGCCTGGAGATCCTCTCGGTCTCCAGTAGACACAATCGACTTGAATTCGGCAGGCGGATTGTCCACAAAGTCGTCCATAGTTACTGACCCAAGGGAAACTTCGGCCGCCATATCGTAGGGTCGGGTGTAGAAGGACAGATCAAAGCGTTCTGCTACTAGCTCCACCAGAAGGACGTCTTGCTTCGCCCGGCTCGGATCGCTTCGATAAAGCGAGCCCTTTAGGGTGTCTACTTTGAAGTTGAATTCGAAGCTCCGCTGTTGCATTCTAAACTGCTCGCCGTGAGTTCCATCTTCAGCATCCTCGAAATCGTCATCGTCATCATCAATGTCCTCCAAGATGACGGCGGTAGAAGACTGGAGAAATGGGAACGCAGATTGCCGGCGGTCACGCATCGACCTGAGCGCGGATCGGCTGGAGGCGTTACTGGCTAGTCGTGGGCGTGAAGAATGGCGTGAAGAAGGCCTTGCTTGAGTAGTAGCGCCAGATTGCACTGCCTTTTGCTCCGCCTCGGAGTGAAATTTTGGTATAGCAACATCGATAATCTGCATCAAGTTCTTGTACTTGGCGTCGGATACAGTGGCATGTAGCATTGGCAAATGGCCAGAGACCTTGAACTTTGTTAGATTAGGCGCTTTGGGCAGAATTGACATTTCCACCACGAAATCGACATTGATCTCTTCTACTACATGTAGCTGCGAGCCGCGATCGCCAGGTTTGCTGGTGAGCTGAGCCTTGGTTTCTTCGATGGAAGGCCCAATGAGGACTTGAGTCGAGGTGAACTTGACGATGAATCTGTCGTACATGGCCGATTCAAGACGTTTAAAGTCTTCTTCATTGTAAGACTGGCGCTGTTTGGACTGGATCTCCGCCAAGGTCTCTTGATCGACCAACTGGCTGTTCACATGCATGTGACCAGCGTCGACAACGAGACAAGTTGAATGCTCCGTGGTAATGCTGACGGGAATGATAATCAGCGGTGCTTGCAGGTCGAGCTCGGCGTTGATCGTTTTGTGTTCTTCTAGCGCAAACTCCAAGCCTACTCGTGTCTGCTCTCGGATGCCTTCCACAGTGGCCCCAGCGGTCTCCATCAGAGCCGCGATCGACTCCATGTGCCTCTCAGGAGGCCGGAAAAAGTCGACGATGCCTACAACAAAGTTGGGGTTCCAAACAACTTCGAGGGGTTTCAGCTTGCCCACGACAGCAATGTCGCCTTCTCGTTCAAGGGGGTTCTGTTCAATCTCGAACTCGAAAAAAGGCTCCTCTTCCGTCGTTTCCAGCTCCTCGAGGGAGATTGGCTTGCGCTTCTGGGCATCCTTTACGCGAACAATCTCTGGATAAAGACTGTCGGGAGTTGTACCATCATTGACTCGCAGACCACCAAGGCTGACGCTAGCCAGTACAGAGTCCTTTCTCTGTAGTGCCTTGGCTTTGAATAAGTCAAAGTGTAAGCTAAGGAGATCCATGGTGTTGTGATGGGGGCTCTTCTTGAGCGTGAAGCTACCGGTGCTGAGCGCCGCCTCGATACACATGTTGACGGCTTCACGGGGAACATCGACATCTTCAGCGAGCGCCGCCTTTTCGTCCCAGTCAATCATGTCATAGAGCTCCTTCCTCTGCTCTTCTGTCATCTGCGTGTTCTCTTCATTTTGTTGGATGGTACCAGTCGGCTTGGAACCCCACATCCATGCAACCCAGCCCTGCTGTTGAGGCTGCTGAGGCTGCCTGCTTAGGGCTGCGGCATTCTCCTTTTTAAGTTGATTACGAGCCAGTGATCTCCAGAACCGAAGGTCTTCGTAGCTAAGCTTAAACTCAAGCTTATCAAGGTCGCTAGACTCATTGGCTTCGAGCTGCAAACCCTGCTTCTTTTTCTTGAAGAGCTCGATATACCGCCTGCGGTCATCACGACGCTCTCTGAAATAGTCCCACGACCACTTACGATTCCTGTCATGGATCTTACCCAGGATGGCATTCCCTGCAAACAGCAGCCAGGCTCTCGGATCCTCCTTTGGACTGACGCCCTTGGGTTTGAGCGCTTTGTATTCTTGGTGACGGATGAAGTAATGGAAGAGATCTACCATCATCAGGGCATCACGATACTGGTCGTCATCTAGAACGACACCGATCTCGTCAAACAAGAGAGTGGCCTTGAACTTGGGCACCTCAATGGCACCGGATTTGTCGAGTTCAATCTTTGCCTGTCCACTGACGGGCTTCAAGATGAATTGGTTGCTCGAGTCGGGGTCGTGAATTTTGGTAAGCATGCTCTTAAATTTGTCGACCATGTCACTGTGTGTCATTGCCCCTTTGGAGTCGTCTGCAGTTTGGCGGCCACTGCTGAAGAGTTCCGAGTCCGTGTTCCAGTATACTGCCAGGGAGCCCAACGTGGCGAGCTTGTGTGTAGTCGTCGACGACTGCTGGATGAAGGATGGCGTCCACTGGCCATCGGCACTGACAGCGCTAAACTCCTCGAGCGTGAAACCGAGGGCAAATGGATGGCCTGGAGCTGATATGGAATCTTCGTAACGAATGTGGATGTTCTTGACCGTGATCTGCAGGTTGTCGGTGATCTTGGTCGCCAGGCTCTGGGCAAAGCTCTGGTTCTTCTTTTGCTCCTCTTGGCTCATGCCAGCCTTGTTCCGCTCCTTGAGCAGCTCGGCGCTCTCAAGTTTCTCCATCTTCAGCCTATGTTTCCTGCGCTGCTCCTCGTCTTCGTCATATTCGGCCTCTTCTTTGGGACTCGCGAGCAGGTAGACATCTTCGATAAAGACCTTGACGGGAGCGCCTCGGATATTGGACCAGGGGATGTAGAGAGTGAGCTCGCCAAGGTGGCCCTCTATGACGTTGATGGGCAGCTTGAGCTGGTCGAGAGCTTCTCGACGGAGCTCCAAGTTGCGGAGCTTGACGTCGCCGGACCATATGCCAACCTTGAGCTGCGTAGGGTCGAAGTTCTTGACGTACATGCCCAGGAAGCGGTTGAGCAGGCCGGCGACGAGTCCTTCCAACATATCGGCGACGGTGGTGCCGTAACCCGGGCCGGGACAGGAAAGGTCGGAGAGAGTTGTCGGTCGAAGGTCTATAGGAAGGACATTGGGGGATGTTGTGGGCTGTGCACAGCGAGTGCTCGCCGGTCGAGGTTCGCAATCAGCTCTCTTCCAGCGATTGTCAGGCTACGTCTTTGGGAGAGACGAGACTAGAGAGAACAATTAGAAGAAGAAGAGACGAGGTTGTAAGATGCAAAAATACGGTTCGAAGTGGGGAGATTGGGCGCGGCTGGGGATTTCATGCAGTGCGGAGTGCGTTCGATGCGTCGCGGCCTGACAGAGGAGGGGCAAGACAATGCAAGAATGAGTCTGTCGAGGGCAGCTGAAGCTTACGGTGGTAGTTTGAGCGGGGGAACGGGTGGTGTAGCGTCCAGGTTGAGGCTCTAGGATCAATACCGTGGATGTTGTAGTGGTGATATCGCAGGTCAGAGACTGGTAAATATGGATTGTTTTGTCCAAGGCAGGATTTATCACGATACACGAGCTGTAGTGCAGCTCCAGCAGGCCTCAGGTCGCTACCGCGCTGCAATGCACCTACAAACAGGCGCTGCGAGCTGCTAAACCCCCTGTGAACATAGTGGCACCCTCTACGGAGCTTTTCAGTGCCTGGCCAAGTTCAATGACGGAGGGGGATGACGTAAGGACTCCCCAGGGGCTTCAATTTGGTGCATCTTTTCGACGTGGACATGTTCGAGGACAGGTGGACAAAGTGTACACATTAGTGCTGATGTCTGATATGGCGATTGCTGGTACCTGGAAGCGATAATGTGCATCATCTGGTACCTGGTAATGTGCAGAGGCTCAAGTACTACCAAGGTACTTGTTTTGTTTTAGTGGCATATTTCCTGTTTTAGCCAAGAGCTGGAATCCGGGGTTACATGTGTCTGTCTGCGTCTGCAACACGATTTCTATTTGCCTAGGTAGGTATTGATCCAGAGAGCATTAGTAGAAGAAACGATGTCTTTAAATCAATTGATATAAATAATAATAATGGAACAATTCGTATCGTTTTTCTTATTCCATCTTCCACTCGAGATGATCCCAGCAGAGTCAGGTCGAGTTGCAGCAGCACAATAAATCCATCCAACATCGTCACCCATCATCATCATCACCACTATGAACGATTGAACATGCTAATGCTAGCCAACAAACAAAACACCGCCACCAACAGTCCCTCCAGTCCATTCAATCAACTATAACCCCTAAGTTAAACCATCAAATGGCCATTCACCACCCAAAAAAACCTTCGCAGCCTCTCCCGCTTTCCCGTACAATGTCATACCCCAATGCGCGTGGCCATTACGTCACGACCTCAGACCTCCCAAATAATGTCATAATAGCATCACCACCTCCGTCTTGCGCTGATCGGCTCCATTATCGGCATCGCTACTTGATTTCTTTTATCGTGATCTTAATGCAGGTCGAAATGTTCGATTAGTTCTTGCAATGTGATGCCAAAAGCTGTGCCGAATCCGAGCTCACACTCCACAGAAATTGTTGTTACATCTACCCATTAAGCTCAGCTCTTGCCGACGCACCTGTGCCCCGAATGTAGTTCATCTTTCGCCAACTCAATCCCAGTACTCCTTTTTCTCTTCCGTAAAGTTTTATTGAAGTCTCCAAGCAAATCAACATCATGTTCAGATCCTTGCCGTCGCTTCGATCCTCAGGGAGGACGGTAGCTGCGAGCCTCGCCAGCTCCAGATCGCAGCAGTCGATCACACGCCAGCCACTCTACCGATTAGATGCGAGAAGAACAGCAATTCGCTTCGCCAGCTCCTCCAATCAACCTCCAAAGCCGCCGTCGCCCGATGAAGAGCGCGACAGGCTTGCCCACAAGAAGCTCGAACCAAATCCCGAGGGCGTTTCCTCTACCAGCAGTGTGCGAACCGTCTTGGAGGCCACTGAAGGAGCCATGAGAGAGCCTCCGGGTATCCCCTCAAATCTCAAGAGTGATATTGTACGCATTCGATGATAATTTTATACTGTAAAGAGCATTGGGTTGACTAAAAGCTATCATAGGATGTTGTCAAGGATTCGTTCCGCCTGGACACAGTCCCTCGCGAATCGCATATACTCGGTCTAGCAGGCACATTGCCTTACCTTGCTACCTCTGTGTCGACCGTTTTCTTGGCCTTGAATCTCAACACCGATGTTCCTTCTGGCAATCGTTTCTACAATATGATTTTCATGGAACATGAAACGGCGCAGTACCTCCTAGACTTCATCGAGCCGCTACAGCTCGGATATGGCGCCGTCATTATCTCGTTCCTCGGCGCCATCCATTGGGTATGACATTTTACTTGACAGCAATGAGATTAAATTTCTAACCATTAGTTAGGGCCTCGAATATGCAGAGAAGAAGCCACAGCACGACCGCACTCGATTCCGCTACGGAACCGGTCTCGCCGCCTCCATCGTCGCCTGGCCCACGATGCTAATGCCTCTCGAGTACGCCCTGACAACACAATTCGGCGCCTTTGTCGCGCTCTACTACGCCGATTCCCGCGCCACGCGAAAGGGCTGGGCGCCACCGTGGTACGCCAAGTACCGCTTTCTCCTGACCGCCATGGTCGGGCTCGCCATCTTCATATCTCTCGTCGGCCGCGCCGAGATCTCTCAGCGGAATGAGCATAACAAGCAGAGCTTGCGGGCTAGAATGGAGGAGCCCGGTATTGCGGATAAGAATACGGATTGGACAAAGTTGGAGAAGGAAGAAAAGGAGAGAATCAAGAAGGAGAAGGCTAAGAAGGCGAGAGAAGAGGAACAGGCCAAGAAGAAGAAGGCTCAAGATGAGAAGAAGAAGTCTCAGGATGAGAAGAAGGGTAAGGGCAAGAAGAAGGATGAGAAGCAGGGCGACAACGATAAGGATTCGGCCAAGAATAAGGGGGACGAAGAGGATGACTCTCAGGATAGCCAAAAGGGCAAGGACAAAGACAGCGACGAGTCTCAGGACAGTGACAAGTCTGAAGATGGCGACAAGTCTAAGGACAACGATGAGTCTAAGGACAACGATGAGTCCAAAGACAGCGATGAGTCTAAAGATGGCGACGAATCCAACGATAGCGACGAGTCCAAAGACAGCAAATCTGATCAAGATCAAGATCAAGAAAAGGCCAAAGATAGCGACAAGTCCAAAAGCAGTGACAAGTCCAAAGACAACAAATCCAAGGACAATAAGTCAAAAGACAACAAGTCCAAGGACAATGACAAATCCAAAGACACCGACGAGTCCAAAGATGGCGAATCTGATCAAGGTCAAGAGAAGACTGATCAGGATAGCAAATCAGACAAGGGCGGCAAGGACAGCAACAAAAAGAAATAGCGCTGAAAGATCAACCCGCGCCGAACTTCATGTATTAGTATTCCATTAGCCTCATCATAGCAATCATTAATTAGCCACATATTATTTCTTCAGAAACGAACAAGCATCAGTTGTTCAAACGATGGATCAATTCAACAGATAATTTGCACCTCATCCACAAGCTCAAATACTGGAGCAGAAAGAAACATATGGTCGTAAATTAAAAAATAAAACCACAACTGAATAAAGCTTTGGTATAAGTAAAAGGCTAGAGTACTGCCCAGATAAGACAAAGGTCATCCGTTCATCCATAGCTTCCCACCTTGCAACCTTATAGAGTCCCTTCTCGTTATACCCCGAGTTCCCAAAAGCAGTATGTCTGCATTATACTTCTATCAACCAAATTTTTTTCGTAAAAGGGGAGGAGGGGGTATGGGTTCCAACGCCTAAAAATGCACACAAGATGATCCCCCGTGAGGTCCAGCAATGAAGCGAGGCCTGGGAGATATTTGTTTCCTGGTTCGTCGATATCACAGGCTATCATTAGACGTACAGAGAATCTCAGACATGATGCGTTGTTCATCGTATTCGTCAATCGTTACTCTTTTCCTCTAAGATCTGGCAAATCCTTGCTTGGCCTGTACACTGTTAGAGACTGGGTCATCAATGGGATTCAAGGGTTGTTTTTTCCATACCTTCATCTGTTCAATTCTGGCCTTCAACTGACTTGTCACCTCAGCTGCTCGCCTCCAGCTCTCGGCTCCGTTGGAACCCGACTGTGGCATTGACGATACGGGGCGGTCTCTGGCCGATGTCAGCGTTGAATCGCTGCCATCGTCGTGTGAGGCGATATTCCGGAATCCTCGAGCTGGAGATCCACGTCCAGATGATCCAGTGCTACCTGCATAGCGCAGTTCCGGACTGAACTTGTTTCGTGGATAAGGAGCATCGCCATTCTCCTTCTCTTCGGACATGCTGCTGGCGTAGCTCATCCTATTCCGTGAGCTTGGAGCAGCCATGGAGTCCCGATAAATCCCGGGCTCATCGAATGTTGGTGATGTAATACCTATTTCATGTGTCAGTCATCTACCAGTCACCAGCAGCGATGAAAAGAAATGGACTCTTAACTTACCAGCCGATGCATTTAGGTGTTCAGCACGGCTCAGCGCCTTCTTGAGGCGCTCCAGCTCACGCCGTAGTCTATCATTGACTCCCTCTGCAGCCTCCGCATCGCTCCGGGCACGGACGAGCTGGGTCTCCTTGGCCTTGATGCTCAGGACATCGCGGGTGTGGTCCTCGATGAGGCTAGCATTCTGGTTCTTCAGCTCCTGGATTTCCGACGTGAACTTGCTGCGTTCCTGACGCAAGTCATCGATATGCCGGGTCAAACGATCATTGGCGGTGCGCAATTCTTCCAATTCGGCCCTCTCAATGGCAGTGAGGCCGCTTGAAGGGGGCGGTGATTCCGAAGGCATGCGGGCGGGAGCTGCAGCAGGCTTAGCCAAAGAGCGACCCGTGAGTCCTCGGGAGGGAGCCGCCTTTGCCGGTGGTGGTGTCGGTGGCAGAGGGTCCTCTTCTGGCATAATTGGGCCAGATCGGCGAGGTGATGACGCCCCAGAAGAAGCTCCAACCGCTCGCTTTTGAGGAGCTTTGAGTCCGCCCGTCTTGGGCAGGCCCAGTTTGCTTCCTGCGGGCTTCGCCGCTGGAGGTGCCTCAGCTGCGGCAGCCGGCGCGGCTTTCTTGACGCCTGCTGCAGGCTTCTTGCCCCCGACAACCTTCTTCGGCGCTGCGGCCGGCGCTGGCTTGGGGACGGGCTTGGGCTTCTCCTTTGCCTTGACTTCGGCCGCTTCAAAGAATTCCTTGATTTTGTTCTTTCGGATATCGTCCAAGCCTTCCAAGTTCGGAGTCATGGCTCGCTCGCCAATGATCTTCATGATTGTTCCCAGAATCTCGGCACCACCATCTCGCAACACGGGTGTCGATTCCGAAAGTAGCTTCTTACCAGCCTCACAGATTTGAGCAATCTCGGGCTTGGCTGGAACTTCGCGCGTGGTCCGCAGACAACGAATGAGAAACTTCATGGTACCCTCCTTTACCTGGGGATTTTTGTTGCCCAGGAAAGCAAAGATATCTTCAAGACAGTCAGACAGTGACGTTGCCTCAAAGGTAGCGTCAAGTGCACCACCCAAAGCGTCGGCAACCGCAGCTTTCTTCTCCTTCAACCGTTCCATTATGGGCTGCATGACTGTGGTACGATGTTTGGAGAAAGCTTGGCGCAGACCCTTTGCCAGCAGTTCAATGCACTGGGCCGCCTGAGTAACGACAGCAACGTTGGCGTCCTTCATGCACTTGGCAAGGCCCCGGGTGATTTCGTTGAAGTCACCATCCTTGATACGAGGGACATTGAGGATTGCATAGAGTCCCTCAACAGCCTCTTTACGATCTTTCCACTTGGACGAGGCAAGCTGCTCGTGGAAATTGGGCGCCAATTTCTTTAAAACATCCTCAGGTTCGGCCAAGGCGAACGCGTCGATCTCGGCTGGCTCCTCCGCCTCTTCTTCTTCACCCTCTTCTCCGTCCTCGCCGTCGCCGCCGCCACCTGCTTCAGCAGCCTCTTGCTGACTTCGCAGCAGTCGCTCTTGTTTCGGGTTGCCCTCAGCCTTGACCTTTTCAAACTGCGCCTCCAGATCGGTTTGTTGCGTGGGTTTCAGATCCCCCCAGAACATGGGCTTCATGGCCTCTCGCAGCCACCTGTAAAGCTCCACCGCAAGGCCAGTAGCCTCAGCACGCACATTTTTATCAGCTGCACCAAAGGCCTTGGGTAGTGCTTTGAGGATGGGCTTCGGGTCGACAATCTTGCAGCCGTAGTTGTGGATGATCTGGGTCAAGGCGTTTAGTGTAGCTGCAACGTTCTTGGGTACCTTGTTGCCAAGACCAGGCAGCACCTCTTCGATAACGGGGGCTGCCGTGTCTAGCTCGATATACAGCAGGATCGCTTCGAGGGAGTTTTGCTTGATGGCGGGTCGCGTTGAGGATAGACACTTTTCAACCATGGGGCTAATTGCAACCCCTCGCGTACGTAGAGCGCCGTCTCGTCCACCATACTTGAGGAACTCGCAGAGTGAGGTGATGGCTTCTTGCTGGGCGGCCACGTTGGAGTCGGAGACGGCAGATTTCCACAAACCCGGGTCGTTTAGAAAGGGTCGGAAGCAAGGATCGGACTCATCCGGTGATTTGGCAAACTGTTTAGCAACATCTTCATAGGCCTGTTTACGGACTTTCCAGTTCTAGATGTCAAGGGATTTTCAAGTCAGCCAAAGGGGAGGTCGCGATGGGCCGTGTTGCAAAGAGCATAGGTATAGATAGGTTACCTTGTGTGAAAAGCGGTCGGGGAGCGGCAAGGAGCTGAAATCCTCTTCTTCGGCCATGGCGGCTCGGGAGGGAAGCGAAAGGTACCTAAACGCTGACGAAGTCTGGGAGTGCTTCTGCTCCGAGGTATCTGCTGGCCGTTCATCAATTAGATTGACGATTCTGCGGATGAGCTTCTTGAACGGGTGACGCCGTCGCGACTCCATTGTGCAAGGCCTCGCGGCGGGCACGAGGCTGGCCAGAGGGGAAGTAGGGAAGACAAGAAGTCAACATACCACAGACGATGAAGAGGTTGGCGTGAATCCGTCAGGAGTGGTTAAGCGGGAAGATCCAGGAGGCTACTTTGTACTTTTTCACCAGAGCAATATCGGGGATCGCGGCCGCCAGTGTCAGTTACCCTGCCTTCTTGGAGCTGCACGACCGGGATCAGGATAGGCAGAAAAGCGGCGATGGCTCTTGGCGGGCCCTGTGCCTGTGCAGGTATAAAATAATACGGGGATGAAAAGACGGAATAATATGTACAAGAAGCAAGGAGGGGGGAAGCGGTGCCGGGGATCGAGTCGGTGGACGCTGTGATTTGCTCGGTGCGCGACAGAAGCTGCAGAGTTGCGAGCGCTGACTCGGGAGCGGGAGGTCGTGTCTCGTGTCTCGTGATGCGATTCTCGCCGTGCATGCAGAAACTCGGTCGAGTTTAGAAGAAGTTGTTCGTGCCTTGTGCTCTCGTTGGGTGAGCTGTGCTTTGCTGTGCTTGTGCTGCTGTGGGCTGCCCATCACACATAGAAGTCAACAAATCCCACCCATCACCTGATTGCTCCAATCAGCAGCCCGCACCGGCAGGGCTATCCTGAACTCGGACTAACACCGCATGTGTGCATAAACAAATGAATTTTCTGGGTGTCTGTTTGGCCAGAGATGCGACTGCTGGTTGGCGAAGAAAATAGCAGTAGAAGAAGGCCAGAAGCCGGTATTGCATGAATGCTTTTTATTTGTTGATTTATTTACTTGCCGTGGCTTCTCGTTCATGCATTAATGCATTCCATCTGCACAGCTCTACTCTAGGTACTGTAGGGTATTGCGATTGCGATTGCGGGATCCCCCTCCATAGAGCCAGGTAGCGCCAGGTACTGCCAAACCTACACATTTGCGCGGCCCCCATCCATCCACCAACTAGGTACTTACCTAGTACTAAGGTAGATCGACCCCGCGTGCAGAACAAGACGCGAGCTGTTGGAGACGCCTTTTTTATGGAATAGCTGTAGCTCTGAGTAGCTGTAGCGTGAGTCATTGCTGCTCTCTACTTTACAGAGACTTTTTAATGTACAAATTTCGCAATGCATCGCAAATGCAGGCCTTGGACATTGGGCCCATGGGAACCAGCCGATGACGCAAGGGAACAAGAACTGGTGCCAAATTCATCACAATCCCGCCAAGCGCGTGTAAATTGAGTGACAGACCCTTCACCGCCTTCTGAAACCCCCACCATGATGCATCCAGTCACGTGAAGATAAGATAAGCTCGTAAAGCTTCAACGCGTCCAACAAAAGATTCACTGCAGCCTTGTTTGGACGAGGCTCCACTCACTTCATCCACGGCTTGTCATCGAACAGAGCAGCAGATCAAATGGCGAGGCCTCAGCGACTGCGGTAATCATCCTGAATCTTGCCATACGGTCGCAACATGGAGGGCTCTTCGAATCCGTCCTTCTTCCCCTTCAACACCAAAGCTGCCGCTGAAGACTACTCGTCGTCCGAGTCGGAATACGATGAGCCTACCGTTCCTGGGCTCGACGGCGACGACAACGATTTTGGCGACTTTAACCCCCGCAAGAAGAGGCGAGTCGGCGGAAACAATAAGGAAAAGGCAGCTCTTGGCATTTTTGGCTCCGACAGCGAAGACGATAACCCCAACTCGCGCTGGAAGCGAAAGACGCTGAGGCGCAAAGGTGTCAATTTTGTGTCGACTGCAGCCGAGGGCGCTGAGCAAGATGAGGATGACGAATCGGAAGATGAAAGACCGCGCCTAGGCATTGGCCTGAATGCTCATGGTAGAAATGGCGAAGAAGATGACGACGATGAGGACGACGACGAAGATGATGATAGGCCAGCTGGACTGGGGCTTGGCAACGCGGCCATGAAGCTGCGCTTCACCGCCGGCCAGAAATCGCGCGAGGAGAATTCACAAAAAGAATCAAGCACTCGGCCATCATTCAAAACGAATTTCAGCTCAGGTGGCGTCCTCGGCGGTGGATTCGTTCCGTCCTCTGCCAGGGATCCCGTATTAAAGGAGACAAATGACGGAAACGAGACCCCACGAAACAAGCCTCAGGTCAGCGCTTTCGGCTCAAAAGGGAAAATCAATCCAAAGTCCTTTGGTGCCCGAATGATGGCCAAAATGGGTTACCAGGAAGGCAAAGGTCTGGGCAAAGAGGGCGAAGGACGAAACATCATCATCGAGGCCAACCTCCGACCCCAAGGCGTCGGTCTTGGCGCAGTAAAAGAGAAGACGGAGCAAGAGCGTCAAGAAGAAAAGAGGCAAGCGCGGTTACGAGGAGAGGAGGTTGTCGACTCGGAAGAAGAAGAAAAGAAGCGCAGGAAGGCCAAGAAGAAGGCCAAGGGAGCAGTATCTTACAGTAGTGCTGGGAGCACCCCGATGAGGCAGAGGACAAAGTATCTAACGGCCGATGAGCTCAAGAAGCGGGCTCCAGGCTTGAACATTCCAGAGGCATTTGCCCCTATTCTCGACATGACTGGTCCTGGAGGCAGGCTGCTCACTTCGTCGAGTGGCATCATGACGCCGTCATCCGGCGTGCCTGAATCAAACGAAGTGATCGAAGCGAGGAAACTGGCCAAAAGAGCACAATCTGACTTGTTAGCTTTTACCGAAGAGTGGAAGAGCCTGGAGTCGCGCAAGACATGGGTCAATTTGGAGCTCAAGCAGAGGGAACAGGAGATGGAAGATTTACGGTCCGATTTCGAGAGATTGCAGACATTTGCAAATGTCGTGACTGAGCGACTCGTCAATGCAACAGAGTGGGAGCAAGTCATAAGCGCTCTCCAGACAGCAGTCGACGCTGGGTCAGCAAACGACACCATTGCAGATATTGCGGTCGCCGCTATCCATCCATTTCTGCGCAGCCCCGATTGGGACCCGATGGCTGAACCATCTCGATTTGCATCAGACCTACAGAAATTATCGGGTCTTCTCATCAGGTCTGCCAATGGCAATCAATCCGTGAACAAGTGGAACTCTTCTGCGAATCAGGATGATGGCGTGTACCGAACACATCACAAGGCCACTACGCCGTATGAGACGATGATGTACAAGAACTGGCTTCCTCGAGTGTTGACAGCACTTCGCTCCTGGGATCCGTTCAATCCAACGCCGATGCTCAGCATCATGGACAGCTGGAACGATTTACTTCCGCCCTTCGTTCGAGCGCAATTGGTAGACAACGTGGCTCGAAAATTGGAAACGGCAGTGTCGGACTGGAACCCCAAGAAGAAGCGGCAAAGCCACCATCTTCCACACACTTGGCTGTTCCCTTGGCTGCAGTATCTCCCCCACTACCATCTTGACCCAAGAGGCACTGGTCTAGTTGCAGACGTCAGGAGGAAGTTTAGGCACCTCATCGATGCTTGGGAGTTTGAGAGGGGAGTCGTCCCTGGCCTGGCGCAATGGAGGGACGTGTTGGGAGACCAATGGCGACCCCTCATCATGTCGCACGTCTTGCCCTCCATGGGTAGGTATCTGCGCACCAACTTCCGTGTCGACCCAGCTGAGCAGGAGCCCTATCTCCCCATTCTGGTTGGCATCATGAAGTGGAATCAGGTCCTTGGCGACACGGTTTTGGCAGAAGTCCTGGTGCAAGACATGTTTCCCATGTGGAGCAGCAGATTGCAGGAATGGCTTGCGCTTGACGAAGCCGACCTTGGAGAGGTGGCTGACTGGTATAGCTGGTGGCGAGGAGTGCTGTTGAAGGACATGGCAGAGATCAAGGCTGTCAGGGTGGAACTTGACAGAGGACTACAGCTTTTGAATATGATTTAGAAACGGCATAGCGTATGGGCTTGTACAGTTTATTTCCCGGCCACATTTACTTAGATATAATAACAATAATGCTCTGTCTATTAGAGTTACTGTATACTCGAGAGTCTCCAAATCTAGATGACGTCTATCTTATGTTGAGATAAAGAAGATGGTATCGCATCATCACAATGGCCCATAGTTTCCCATGACAAAGGCTTCTGGCTTAAGGACCGTAGTTTCAACGTATTCATTACAAACTGCTGGATAGTACCACGGTACCCGGGAGGAACAACAAGGTGATATACTTGGTGGAGTGTCTTGGAATGCGTGGATGTTGTGCAACGGCCTGGGACATGTGGCTACCCTGCAACGGGAAATGACCCAATTTGATGGATCAAGACGCCACCGGAGAGATGTTACAAGGTGGTATTAGAAGTTGGACACCTCGTGTATTTGCTCATGTGCCGCAAACTCTCCGGCCTTGGACATGTTTATGCCGTGTCACATATTGCGTACTCGTGCTGCTGATTACGGATACATGGACACACTCACATGCAGCGTCATGGATGGCTTACTCTTACTCGTGTGGGCGACAGCGACAGGGCCCCCTGATCTCGGCTGGCCATGAACCGCCAGGTCTCTCCAGTTTACTACCTGTTTACCTACCCGTGCTAAGCTGCACTTGTACTACTTCATCGGGAGCCGTAGGGATGTCCCGGCTGGGGTTTTTGTGTGCAGCCAGCTTGTTTGTTATGGATTCCCTTGTTGTCTGGTGTTTGACTTGTTCCGCATGCCTGATGTTGAAAGGTACATCTGAGTGGTCCGGATTCAGGTACATACTGGGTACTTGCAGTATTCCACCAAGCACGACATTGCTGGCGCCAATCACTCAGAGGTACCTCAACGGAACCTGCCGATGCAGTACTCCGTACCTGGATGAGATAAGACAAGGTCCGAGTTTCAACCCTCTTTATCGCGGGCAAAAAAGTCTCCCCACACTGGAGCCAACCTAAGCAACCCCCCTCCACCGCCCTCCCACATCAAATCGCAACGCACTGCAAATCGCAGCTTCGAGGCGAACAAGAGACGCACATTTACAGGGGCGCTGCGTCTTTGCCTGTCCTGTCCGAGTGCTACGAGATCCGTCACCAGCGGCTGCCAGCAACTGACCGGCGGTGCAATTCAGCTCTTCTGCCGCTGAACCGCTGGACTGATTCGCTGCGAGGGGGGAACTGACGCCTGTCCTGTGCCGGCCTCTTTGTCGCCGCATGCCCGACCATCTGCATCTGCATCTGCATCTGCATCTTATCTAATCCCGGCGGCTTCTCCCTCCATCTACATCTTCTTCCCTATTCTTCTTCATCTTCTTCTTTTCTTTCTCTCCCTCCTTCATCCTCTCCAGTCTACGGGACCGCCTCGCTGGCGTTCGTGGTCGTCGTTTGTCCCTGTGACGTGGCCATCGTCCATCTACGACCCTTTCTTAACCGGTTTTAACCAGACAAATCCTGAGCCTGCAGCCGGTATCTGGAGCACATCCGCCGCGTGTTTCCCTTCAGCTCAATCGCCCCTCCTACGCCTCACCTACCTCACCGCCGGCGACAGCTTGTTCGCTCGGCGCGGTAGCATCGACCCGCCACCATGTTCTGGAGGTTTGGCGGCTACGCCAACATCTCGACCATCGACACCATCCTCGACAAGCCCGACTTCACCCTCGAAGAGCTGCTTGAGGAGGCTGACCTGATACAAGAGCTGAAGCAGCACAACTCCAAGCTCATCGAGTTTCTGCGCGAGGACAAGGTGCTCGAGAAGCTCCTCGAGTATACTGTTGCCCCCAAGCTCGAGGCCGTCGAGAGCGCTGAGGAGCCCGCCGATGATGACATCAAGACAAAGGGCCGCCTGCTGCCCTTCTCCCGCCCTCGCGCATCCTCGCGCGCCACCGATCCCGGCGAAAATGACGACGAGCTGGACAAGAAGCGCAACCGTTATGCACATGTCGCTTGCGAGGTCCTGAGCTCCGATACCTGGTCTATATACGAGGCCCTTGTCGAAAACCGACAGCTGATCCGCGACTTTTGGAACTTCCTCTCTCGGCCCGCGCCGCTGGATCCTCTGCAGGCCAGCTACTTTACCAAGGTCAACGAGTCGCTTTTTGAGAAGAAGACGGAGGAGATGATGGAACTGCTTTGGAGCTTGCCCAATGTCATTCCCGATATGCTGAGGCACGTTGAGTGTCCTATGGTCATGGACCTGCTGCTCAAAATCATTGCCCTTGATCGCACAGAGGGTGGCCAAGGCGTTGTTGAGGTTGGTTGAACCCATCTTTGAATATTGTATGCTGTCTCTATGCTAATCATCTAACCACCAGTGGCTGTATTCCAAGGACATTATCCCAACACTCATTTCTTTCCTCGGCCCTGAGCACAGCTGGGTTGTGCAGACCGCCGCAAGCGACTTCATCAAGGCCATCATCACCATCTCTGCCAACGCCTCGCAGAACGAGCAGCAGTGCATCGGCCCCAACGAGCTCACACGCCAGCTCGTTTCTAAACCCTGTGTCGAGCAACTGGTTGGTTACATGCTTGGAGGCGGCAACCCTCTGACTGTTGGTGTCGGCATCATCATTGAGGTGATTCGGAAAAACAACTCCGACTACGATCCGGACGTTGGAACAGAGGCCAACACCACGCCTTCCAGTCGCGACCCCATTTACCTCGGTAATTTGTTGAGGCTTTTTGCCCAGAATGTGCCCAAGTTTATGAACCTCATCATGAATGAGCCTTCAAAGAAGCAGGGTGTCGACTCGACTTTCAACGAGAAGCTCGAGCCTCTTGGATTCGACAGGTTCAAGACTTGTGAGCTCATGGCAGAGCTTTTGCACTGCAGTAACATGGGCTTGCTCAACGAGATTGGCTCGGAACAGTTGATTGCAACTCGAGACTTTGAGCGTCAGCGCCTTCGAGCCGAGGGCAAGCTGACTCCCCGAGACGATGACGGATCTGCGGATGACTTGACGATGCGCATCCCTCACCCGTCCCACCACGAAGAGGTCCGCCGCCTGGAAGTCACCAATGCCGATGATGATGGCTTTGAAGAGGTGGAGCCCACCAATGAGCTAAACGAGGACACTTCCCACGAGTTTGTCAAGGCCGAGGATGACATTGCACCAGGCGCGAACGCATCTTCATCTTCCTTCCTCGAAAAGGACGAGGAGGAATTTGTCGACGAGCCTCTCAGCTCTCCTCGACTAGCTGTGGCCACGGCGGGGCTGAACGAACAGCGCTTTGAAGTACCGGACCTCGTTGTTGCGCCGCTTTCACCCACAAAGGCAAAGTCTCCCGAGCTGGCGAAAATGGAAGCGGAGAACCCTCCTGCCGCCGAGAATCAGAGCAAGGCTATTGCAGGGGAACAAAAGCCTGAGACAGTTGCAACTGTTCTCTCTGGGCCTATTGTAGTAGAGACAGCTGGCGCAGGCAACACAGTGGCTTCAGAACAATCTGAGACTGACTCCTCGTCCCAATCCGAAACCACAAAGCCTGGGTTGCAGCCATCACCGCTGCCCAAAGACGAGGTGAAGAAGAGCGAACCAGTCACCAGTACTCCTCAAGAAGCCCCCGTCACTGTTGCTGAGTTGGTTCCTGAGGAAATTGAAAAATCTCGTGGCCTATCCCCCCATCCTGAAGATACCCCTCCCCCACTCTTCTCCGTTCCCCTTGCCCCTGATTCCGGCGTCCAAGAGCCACCACAGTCATTTACACCGCCCCCAGGCACTGAGCCAGCCCTTGCTGAAGCTGCAGCTGGCGAAAAGCCTGCAGAGACAGCAGCAGGCGATGCCACCGAAGCTGTTGTGGGCGACTTTCTGAAAATGCAGTTTGTTGAGTATCGTGTTGTTCCGGCGATCTTGGTATGTGTGGCCTAGCAATTATCCAACAGGTCTGAGCTAACATCAAGCAGTCATTCTTCTTTGCGTATCCTTGGAACAACTTCCTCCACAACGTCGTGTATGATATTGTACAGCAAGTGTTCAACGGTCCGATGGACCGTGGTTTCAACCCGACACTGGCCGTGTCTCTCTTTGAGGCTGCCGACATCACCAGCGCCATCATCAAAGGCCAGCAAGCCAGCGACGAATCTCAGGCCAGGACCAAGACCCGCATGGGATACATGGGACACCTCACGCTGATTGCTGAGGAGGTTGTCAAGTTCACCGAACGCCACCCCCCGGAACTTCTGTCAGAAATGGTCCTCGACAAGGTTATGAGCCAAGATTGGATCAATTATGTGGAAGGTGCTCTCGCGGAAACAAGAGAGCGAGACAATGCAATTCTGGGTGGCGTTCGGCCCGAGGTGGCCTTGGGACACCGAGCCAGCCTTGGTGCTAGTGGCTTGGGCGGCATCGGCTTGTCAGGCCTTGCAAACACGGCCAGCGGATCGAATGCTTTGGCAGAGGCTGGCCTCAATGGCGGCATGGAGATGAACGAGGGAGATGGTAACGGAATTGGTCCCTTTGCGATCAGCGCGGGCACTCTGATGTCTGGATTTGGAAGTAGTAGCGACGAAGACGACGATGAGGGCGATGGGGATGAAGAGGATGTGAATTCCGAGGTGAGTAATGATTCTTCCGATGAGCACGGCAACGAGTCTCCTGAGGCGACAATGGGCATGCCATATACACCCGAGGATGTCATCATGATGTCTCCCGAACCGATCAGAGCGGAGTCTCCAGACGCAATGGCCTTGGAAGCCGATACTGACCTGGATCCATCGGGCCAGGACATCATGGTGATTGAGGAGGGAGGATGGATACAGAGGCGAGACCCAAGCCAAGGCCCCAATAGAAGGATAGATTTCTCTTAGGACGAGGAACAAGTTTCAGAAGACGCCATCTTCAGCTTTAATAATGATACCATCGACATGCCTGGAGCCTCTGCTGCGCTAGGGTCCTCCGGCCCTGATGATGAAGAACTAGAGAGTCTCGGCATCATTGGATTGGAGCTGGAGTATCTCTCGAGGCTGTTGGCGAGGGCGGAGGGAAGACAGAGGGAGCATTGAATATGAATGGGCGTTGAGGCAATTTGTTTTACCTTTGTGGATAAAGATTGGAGAATCAGATGACGGCCTCTTGTTTTTTTTATTGTGGATAGCGCATTGAAAGAGAAACAAGAAAGCCGAGGAAAACGAATTTGGAAGATGGCATTGTTTTTGCAGCATTGTTCGAGGAGAGAATACCGCATCAGAAAACAAAAGGGGGGAGAAAGATGTTATCATGCACCATTTGTCAGCCTTAGGGACTTTGATCAACTGTCAACGCTCATTTACTCTCTTCCTTCCCTTTCCCATATCTCTCTTTCTGCCTCTCTTCCTCTTCCCTGCATTCCTCTTGCTTCAGTTTCAGGAAGCTTGTTTTGCTGATGCCCAAGGCTTAGTTCCGATCTTATACTGACCCGCTGAACCAGGGATCGTTGGCTCCGCCGTCTATCCCGCCTCCTCCTCCGCCGCCGCCTCCGTTGAACATTCCGCCTTCGAGAGCTCGGCTGCAGCTTGCGGCGCGGCTGGCGATGCATCAGAAGAATAACCAAGCTGCACAGGCCACGTCGGCCACGGTTCACGATGACAACGATGATGATGACGACGATAATCTTGAAGACCCGTTTGGTGATGGAGAGGCCGATATTGATGACGACTTGGACGATGAAATGTCTGGCAACATAGGTCGTGGATCATGGTGGAGAGGTGTTGTCAACAGGAGAAGCGGGCTCGAGGAGGAAGACTCTGATGATGACGAAGAAGAATTTGGAGATTTCGCCATGCCAGAGGAAGACAAGGGCGGAGATGGACAAGATCAGGACAACGTGGTGTTGAAGCCTCTTGCGGTCCACCCACCCAGGGAAAGCAGTAGAGGCTTAAGCGGCCTGTGGCCCTTTGGCTCAAGGGCGGAGAAAGAGAAGAGCGAAGGCAAGGACGAGCAGAAGGGCGATGACGATGCTCGCATGGCGGGAGAGGGAGACGAGGAGCCTGAGAAGAGGGCGATAGAAGTCAAGGAGGCACAGCGAAGAACCAGCATTGAAGATGATGACGACGATGACGAGACTAACGTGGGGACGGAATACGGAGCTGATTTCAAGGCTTAGAATCATATAGACAGGGAGAGAGTGTATGAAATGAGAGAATTCTGGAACGTGGAACGAGGAATGAATTGGGAAAGATTGATATGGATAATATGGGCATGAGATGAGAATACGCCGTGTATGAAATGGGATGGGATAGGGATGGGATGTTGGCTGGGCTCATATACGGTAGCTCAAGGGATCTGTGTACTATTATGTTGGGTTATGGGTGATTGAGGGCGGAGGCTGTAGATGGAATGACTCGAATCCTTTCTTTTTTGTTGTGATACCAAATTATGGCTCGAGCTGTGGTTGTTGCGAAGTGAATTGTGAGGCTTGGTTGGGGGGGGGGGGGGGGGGGATTCTGCCACATACGACCATACCATGGAATCTATTAGAGTATACAGGATGTCGTCAAGTATCTCCCGAATATGCCAAATTTCGGTGAGCCACCATCTTTAGAGCTCGTGAATCCCAAAGAAAGTAGCACGAGCGAGGCGTTTTTGGGGTTTCAGCCTTTAGCCGGTGCGCGAACCGCATACGAAGAAGATCTGCCCGGCTGGAAGAATCCTTTTGTTGTTGCCTACGTGCCAAGGGGGTGTGCAGAAAGAAGCGTGACTCGTGCAATTATGCCAACAGGGAAATTGTCGAATGCCATTCTACCAAATATTGATGCTGTTAAAAATCGAAAACCTGAAAAATAGTAGATACATCCATGTAAATTGGAATGTAATCGTGTACTTGTAAATTAATGAAAAGGGGCATTCTTGACGAATATTATTCGGGCGACTTATAGCGTACAGTATGGCCGGTGCCTTGTCACGCCTTGTCTTGCACCCGCATACGTGACACAAATCCTGCGGAATAAGGCTGTGAATCCGCCTCGCAAAGTGCCATGGCGAAGGTGAGGCAAAGCATCTCCTTGATCAATCAATCATCCTGCTTCATACATAATCAGGTCGCGCGCAGTCTCGCAACGAATCCAAGCTCCTATCCGAAGCTCATTCACCATCACTCTCCTTTTATTACTATAACCATCACGTAACCTTGTCAATCATGCCTTCAGACAACGGTGCTTCGACCGTGAGAATCGTGGCCTCGATAGTTGGAGTCATTGTCGCAGCGGTCGCTGTCATCGTATCCATCAAAGCCGCCATCGCATCATCCCGAAAAAAAGCAAAAGCTGCCGCTTCATCGAAAAGCGGTGTTGTTGCCAAGGGCAAGGGCAAGGAGGCATCCAAAGCAGATATCAAGAAATGGTACAAAGCGGCCCTAGACAAGATCGTCGCCGCTCGTCTCGAGAAAGAATCAAGCGTCGAGTCCGGCGAGCCAGTTTTCTTGTCGCATTATATCAGCCAGGGCCAATTCCGTCACTGGGTGTTGCATGCTCACGACCACAAGTACGAATTACGCCAGACAGAAGTCGGCGATTCAAACACCCCAGGAGTCTATGAGGCGACGATTGCCCCGTCTGGCTTTAACCTCAAGGCGTATAAAGAGTCGGTCATTACGAGATATTCCCCCGAGGTCGGCCATTACTTTTACAGTATGATAGGTTGGACGACCCTCCCTAAAGAACGAATTGATGAGGAATGTCATCGAATCTCCATGAAGTTTGGGAAATATTCTCTCTTGTCTAACAACTGCCACGACTTCCTTCAGCAACTGGCCGATAAAGTCGTGACCGAGAAAGCACCCGACTGGGGTTGGTTTAGGCAGAGCTCTTTGGGTGGCTACAGTTATCTTGAGCGACCGGCACTGGGTTATCAGGTCATAGGTGTTGCAACGTGGACTAGACATTTGAAGCGGATGAAACATTATCTCAGCGCAGCCGAACAACAGAGTATCGACGATTTCATCGCGCTTCTTGAGGAATTTGTTGAGGCAAACTTGACTAAGACATCAGCGATGGTAGCAACGCAGTCTGCAATGCATGGGCAGACTGACAGCAGCGGAGGGGATTATCCTGACGGCAGCGGAGGTCAAGAACATCATGATAGTAGTGGAGGCCATGGATATCATGACGGCGGACACCACGGACATCATGACACTAGCGGAGGCCACGGACATTTTCACTTTGGAGGTCACGGACACCATGACGGTGGAGGCGGTGGAGGCGGTGGAGGCGGCGGACATGGAGGCGGACACGCCTGTTAGTTGAAGCGGTCTCAAGAGCAAGAGGTTCCGCAATAATAGATTCTGAGGTCATCTAAACCCATTAGGAAGACCTTAATCAAGTTAATACGACAATTGCCGACCACCAGAGAGCATCATGTCTGCGCTGTCGAAGATCTGTATACCTTTCGCGGCATCTACGTTGGCTCAAAAGTTCTTATGGAGGAAGCGATGGCAGCAATAGAAGCCAATGGGATCCAGCCGGTTATGGATAAAAGAGTATTTACACGGCTGAAGCTGAGAGAGACCCTGAAATATCTGGCAAGTACGATTAGTCCACAATACTACAGGAGAAGAAGCTAATAAACATTGAAGGAGGTTTAGGAACATGTAGGTACAGCAGGTGTTAGAATCTTGTAACATTTAGTAACTGTGTATACAATACTTTTTTAACAAAGGAACCTAGATAAGTGCAGCATCGTGTATGACATAGAAAAGGCCAGTGGATGTGTGTTTTACGGATCCTCAAGCCCTCGAGTGACATGTGCAACGAGTAACAATGTGAGACGGTTATATGGACATGTAGCGAACGAATTGGACCCATATACACTTCCCTTCCTCAAGATCTACTCGTATCAGATTCTGAGATTATCCCAAGTGCGGAATGCTCATAACCGCTGGTGTCGCCTTGAAGGCTTCAGAAGGAAGAAAGTACAGCGCCCGGAAGCTTTCAGTGACGAGGAACAGCCGACAAGGAATATAGCATATTGCAATACACCCGAGAAAAATGTTCATTAGTGTTTTCCTTTGCTGACGGATGTCTGCTACTGTGGATCCGATATGAGGGATGTGAGTCCCAATGTAAATGTAAGGTAGGACGATGGTCATTAGACCTGAGATTCGCCACAAGAGTCTCTCCACGTCAGTGGGAAAGTCAGAATTCCATGCAAAGAGGTGGACGCCTCCAAAAGAAGTAGCTGATGCGAATCCGATGAGTAACGAGAAAATATCGGCTGATTTCGGGGAAAGTGTGAAAAGCTTGCGCCAGGAGCATCTGTTCTTCTCAGATCGCTTCTTGGATGTGAAGTCTCTCCATTCATGGCAGATTTGACAGTTTTTGTTCTTTGAATTCTTGTAGCATGTGTAGTCGCCCTTTCGGCCTTTTTTCTTTTGCGCAGTTTTCTTTTGTTGGACTTCCTCATGGTTGTCCTCTTCGACGCTTTCTTGGCTGGGGTCCTCCTGATCGCTATTGTTTGGATCTCTGGGATCTGAACTTCTGGGGTCTGGACTTCTGGGGTCTGTATTTGCGGTCTCTGTATTTGCGGTCTCTGTATTTGCGGTCTCTGTATTTGCGGTCTCTGTATTTGCGGTCTCTGTATTTGCGGTCTCTGTATTTGCGGTCTCCGAACTCTTGGTCTTTAGAATTCCTGTCTCTGAGATCAAATCTCCATCGCTGTAGTCGATTAAGTCGTGCAGAGTAGAAGTTGGCATATAATATCGCTTGCCCTGCATATATGCAAATGGAGCTGCCTTGGCAATAGCAACGAAATCATTGTACTCGACGACCTTCTTTATGTCTATGTAGAAGGGCACGTTGACGTCTTTGGGTTTTATAAAGTCAATGCTGTATATGATTACTGCGGTTGCAGCAAAGGCGACTGTAGTGATTTCCAGTTGAGTGAAGTGCAGGTTATCAATGGTTCGAACTACCAGTTGGACGACAAGCCAGAGTACCTGGAGCACAGCAATGATTTTCACCAGACCGTCCGATTTACTTTTATCGTCGATCGCCTCTTCCGTAATATCTGGCATTTTCGCAATAATTCCCCTAAATCGTGCAATCGCAAGCTGTTTGGAATCCAGTATCCAAATATTTCCAGCTAATGCTGCGATGTCGGCTTCACTGAAAATTGATTTTGCCCGCGATCCTGCCCGTGATTCTAATTTGGCCAACCCTTGTGGGGAGTGTTCCATCGTGATGGCATGGTCAACATGGTATTCCCACAAATCCCACTGAATTTTTCCGCACCAGTTCAGAAGTCGACCTTGTCTCTCACAAAAAGTCTTAACGAATAAAGGTATTCCGTTGCGATTCTTTAATACTCTCTGCTTGATCTGGGACTGAGGACTAGCACCAATCTCTGCCTTAGGAATTGGGAGGAATCGAAGAGCGATTCCGCCCATATCGACGAGGATGGTGTGCTTCAAGCTCCAAGGAACCCCATCTAGATGTGCAAGTTGCTCCAACATTGCTGAGTTGGACCGAGTAGCAAAAATCTTTCTTGCGCAGCCGGTGGCGGCAAACTCTGGAGAGAAGAGTTTCAAGCCCATCCAGAATACTTTCCGCCAGAGGAGATATATTTTTTTGCATAGCCACTGTCTGAAACCCTTTGTAACAACATCTGCGGGAAGGTCGAGGTGGAGGATGGACCATGTGGACAAGATAATGATACCGATGCAACTCCAGACAATCTCTAGAGTTGACCTGGTGTTTACCCCGTGGACATATCCGCTGTATGTCCCGTTGGGAGGAAGGGTGCATTCGGGAGTAAAGTTTCTCATTGTTATTATTGATGTCTGCTTTGCTGTGAACTGATTCAGCTAGAGAAGAATTTTTTAAATCTTATATAGACGGGCCAACCTGGTTACACAAAGCGCAACAACATATAGCATGAACGTCTTGACCGCTCCCTTGTGTGTTCTTGGGCAACAGCCTGTAATCATTTGCATAGTCTTTGTGCTTTGCCTCTCATCCCTACATACGAACCTACCCAGTAGCCAGCTGAGCTGTACTATCAGCAAACGTGGTCATGCGTTACTGGAGTAGAGCCTTACGCATTGCTGTGGCGTAAGATAGTTTGCGAATCATCATAACAGTAATTTGCCAGTGGCGTTTTTGGCCAAATGAGATAAGGCTGCGAATCATTCTCAAGTATAAGTCTCCGAAGAGCCTATGGTGAGAGCTCATATGTCTTGGCATCATTGTGATGGCGCGTTATCTCGACGAAAAGGGAAGAGTAGACTACTCGCTTAGAAGCAAGACGCAAGGGTAGATTTCTCACAGAATGGGATACAAGATGCGCCTACATTGCACACCTTCAGCCCCGGCTGGTCATAGGAATGCTGCGTGAAATCTGCTTTATATTACTGCTGTAGCTGGCGACAACTTGGTAAAGTTACGACTTCTATACGTCAGATTTACTCTAGATATCTCAAGCCTGTTAGCTGAGGAGTTTCGACAGAGAAGCTTGTTAACTTGTCAGTTGAGCTTAATACTCAGCTAATCGTCGTCTTAAGAGCACTTTAGTCTTGGCAAGTCCGAAATATTGGTAGCACAAATTGTGCCAACGTCTTGGCGGTCATGCAAACCTCCTATATAGTGCGCATTTGATGAGATAACATGTGTCCTAGACTGGTTTGTCATTATAAATTGCTGCGCATATGCTTGGGTGTCAACCTCTGACCTGTATCTGAGTTATGCAGACAAGGTGGTGATTTGACCAATGACGAAGGGCTTCGGTGAGGCTTCGGTGCAGACATTTACGCCCTTAAGCCACTTTCATTGGCGAATATGGCGTTAGTTATCACTATGTATGCGCATCCGAAGCAAATGTCAGGCTCGGCATTGAAAGCACAATTGATGAATGTCAAAGAGGTTTATTTGCCGCTATCTGGCATAAGACTTTTCACTAACTATGTGAGAAAGGCTCTGTTTGATTCTTTCCTTTCTATCTTTAAGGGATCACAAGCTATGAAGGAACTGACAGCTTCCATTGAGACCATAAGTTACAACATAAGAGGGGGCAGACTCACCCACATTGCCACTACGTGTAGCTTCTCGCATTCTATGAACGCGCATATGCGCCTCGTAGTTGCGTAAGCTCAAACTTAAAACCTTATCTAACAAAAGCAAAACCTTATAATCCACGAGCTCATCGCTAGAATGATACCTGTCTAAGCAGAATCTTGTGCCATTCCGACGTGACTAGTTGAGTTGGAGTTCAAATACGACAGCCCAATTCCGTCCGCAAGTGGCGGAGATTAACTCATTAATTTAATGACCTGCCATGTGAAAATTTGATGCGAGATTCTTTTTCCCTTGTGGCGTAAAAAGATATTCTTTGCCTTTAGGGCAGCTCAAAAATTTTGCGCCTTTGCAAACTATAACATTTAGGCAGACACTGAGGAATCTATAAATTCGCAGCCTCCCCCCTTCTCCTCTCTTATGTTCTTTAACATCTGCATCGCATCGGGGGTGGAAGTAAGAATGTAAGTGAGTTTATTCTCGCTGTGTAGTATCTTGATCTTTTCTTTTGACCGATGCCTGCTGGGGGGCAGGCTGAGGTCTATATGGGGATTTAGCTCAACTCCATCTTTCATGACCAGTGATGATACCTTTGGGGAACTGAGGCCATGAGTACTGTTTGATGTTGTTTGATGATGTCTTAAGTTACTATTGCCTATTCCTCTGTTCAAATTAGCCTTGCTACATTTATAAGATGGAAACATCTTACATGCGCTGACAGAACCCTGAGGCTCCTCACTAGCCGCGGGCAGAGACATTTACCGTCGAAATTACTGAGAGGTCGCGTTTTCACTATGTACAAATTTTCATACCACCTTCTGTGTTTGCCTGTCTACTACTGCTGGCATCACTTTTTCTTCAAAGCAGTAATCCTCTGAAAAATCCTTTGGGAGCTACCTATGTAGATGAGATGAGGGAAGGTGATTACAGATATAAAACTGTTCTTCTACCTTTTTACAGCATCCATGGTTGAGCCTCCTCCTGCTCTTAATGGACTTTTTTGTTACATCACTACCCATTGATAGAGTACTCCGACGGAATGATTGAGGCTATTATCTTCTCTGCTCCTCATCGCCTGATTTCTACCCACTGCCTGATGCTCATGTTGGCGTTTTGATGCCATGCGACACAGGCTGACTCTTGAACAAACAAGAGACAGCTAACTTCTTTGTAAATGGGGATGAGAAAGACTCAAATACTGCCAAGTCCCAGGTCCACAGGCCAGCTGTTATTAACAGGACTATCTAGCAACCCCGGTCTAGTCTTTTGCACCTGGGAGACAACGATTTAAATCTTATAGCGAAATGCAGAGCGCATTTGTTCAGCATAGTAGGTACCTGTATGTACTACCTATAAAGGTGCGTAATGTAAGGTCTCCATGTAAATAGATGTACCCCGCCATGCCGAGGGCAAATATTTGAAGTATCACCATGATGCTGCATGAGGTACTTTTCAACACCTCGGAAATGGCCAAGGAACAGGAAAAGGGAGATGGCTATAAAGAGATTTATGCACTCCTTGATTATTAAAGAGACACTTTTTTTTACCAGTAACTCAATTACTTTTGGCTTGTTTGGCAATTTACAGCCTTGTTTTATTTAGCTCTATGCATGGGCATCGCAGCTCATTGGACACATCCAGCGGGAGCCCAACGGACCAGGCTGGGCTCCAATTCCAACTTATGATGGAGTGGCAGTGCAGTATTTCATCCTCAGGTACTCGAAAAAGGATCGCCATCACTGCCCTTCTTCCAATAACATCACCCTCCCGCAAAACTGCCCTCTTCTTCTTGAATAGATATATTTTGTGCTGTCTATAAATACCTGGAATGTCGCTGAACAATCATGTCGAATCCTAATGACTACGTTGTTGGCTGGATATGTGCTATTAGCACAGAACTAGTTGCTGCCAGAGCATTTCTCGACGAAGAGCATGATCCGCCTGATGCCGTCTCCCCTCACGATAACAACATATATACACTAGGGAAAATGGGAAAGCACAACATTGTTATTGCTGCCTTACCAGACGGAGAATATGGTGTCAGTGCCGCAGCGTCAGTTGCTAGAGATATGCTGCATAGCTTTCCTAATGTGAGGATTGGTCTGATGGTGGGTATCGGGGGTGGCGTCCCAGGCAAGCACGATATTCGTCTGGGAGATGTTGTTGTTAGCACTACACAAAATGAACATGGAGGAATATTTCAATATGATTTTGGCAAAACGATTCAGGCCCAAGCGTTCCAGAATACAATGTTTCTTGACCAACCTCCTACCCTCTTACGGAGCGCGGTTGGCGACCTCAAGGCTCGCTACGAGAGCGATGGCCATCAGTTCCAAGAGGCGATGAAGAGTATCTTAGCCAAGAAACCGAAACTCAGGAAAAAATACCAACGGCCTGATCCCAGGACCGATCGACTCTATCTCAGCAACGCTGTTCACCCTTTTTCAAGCAAAGAAGGCTGTGAGATTGCCTGTAGCGATTCGATGCTAGTGCCGCGAGCGCAACGAGCGGAGGATGAAGATGATCCGACAATTCACTACGGTCTTATCGCATCCGGTAATCAGCTAATGAAAGATGCGCTGGTTCGAGATCAACTTGCATCTGAGAAAGACGTTCTTTGTTTTGAGATGGAGGCAGCTGGGTTGATGAATCATTTCCCTTGTCTAGTGGTTCGGGGTATATGCGACTACTCAGATTCACACAAGAACAAGATATGGCAGGGCTACGCAGCAATGACCGCAGCAGCGTATGCAAAAGATCTCATTGGACGGATTCCTCCTACCAAAATTGAGGCTGAGAATCGCATTGCAGATATTCTCTCCGGTTAGTTGATCAATCCCGTATCATCCTTAATCTATTTTTGGTATTTGGCTCACCTCTATGAAGGAGTGAAACAAAGCGTCGATCGGCTTGTTAATGTGTACCATATTCAACGGAATAGCGACATACTTGACTGGCTCACCCCACTTAATCACGGAACACAACAGAGTGATTATCTCAGGCGACGACAGCAAGGAACTGGAGAATGGCTTCTCAACTCAGACCAGTTCCAAATGTGGATCAAAAACGAGAATCATATGCTGTTCTGTCCAGGCATGCCGGGGGCGGGCAAGACTGTTCTAACCTCGGTTGTCGTTGACCACCTTCATTCAAGGTTCCAACAAGACTCAAACACGGGTATTGCATACTTCTTTTTCGACTATAAGCGGCAAGATGAGCAAACAATCGATGCATTATTAGCAAGCTTCTTGAGACAGTTGATCACATCTCAATCTTCTTTGCCGGAAGTTGTGCACGAACTCCATAATCAGACGAAACAGACTCGACCATCTACCGAAGAACTTATCCGAGTTCTCAAATCCGTAGCAGTGATATATTCGAGAATATTTATCATGATCGACGCACTTGACGAGTGCAATTTGTCTAACGGTACTCGGTTGAGTGTTCTGTCATGCGTCTTTAAGCTGCGGTCCGAAACCAGAGCAAACTTTTTTATAACTTCTCGTTTCAACACCGAAATTTCAAGTGCGTTTTCGAGCATTCCTACACTAGAGATACGTGCGAGCGACCAGGATGTGCAAAGATACCTGAGTGAGAATATGGCCCATCTTCCAAAATTTGTCCGCAATGATCCCGGCCGGAAGGAAGAAATCGTTAAGAGTATCCTTCAGGCTGTTCAGGGAATGTAAGTGGACAGTGCACTTTCAATCAATCGCTTGCACTACTAACTCAGTCAGGTTTCTTGTGGCCCGGTTCCACCTTGACTCCTTGAAAGGAAAAACAACGCCCAAGGAGATTACAATTGCTTTACAAAACCTAGCAACGGGTCCTGATGCATACGAAAAAATCTACACTGAAACGATGGAGAGAATTTATAGTCAGTATAAAGAGCAAATACAGCTCGCAAGGTCGGTTCTGTCCTGGCTCACCTTCGCAAAGAGGCCAATAAGACTTGCTGAGCTTCAGCATGCGCTTGGGGTGGAGCCAAAAACGGCAGGCTTTGACGAACAAAACATGCCGGACATTGAACTTATGGTATCTGTATGTGCTGGCTTAGTTACAGTCGACAATGACAGTAACATTATCCGACTGGTTCATTACACAACTCAGGAATATTTTCAACAAACGCATGAGACATGGTTTCCAGGACTCCAGTCTAAAATCACAACGGCGTGTGTGACCTACTTATCATACAAACGGTATCCACTTAAAAATATGGCGAGCATGGATTTCGATCCGTTCTACAATTACGCCTCTCGCTATTGGGGTGACCATGCCCGGGAAGACTCTGTCCCGAGCGAAGCAGTAATGAAGCTTTTACAGAATGCGACAAGGATAAGATCATATCGCAAAATTATGAACGATCTCATATGGCAACTGCATCAGATAGACGAAACTGCCCCCGCAGAGTTGCGAAACCAGACTACAGGGTTACATTTAGCGACTTGGTTTGGGCTCACTAGAGCTGTTGCTCAATTGCTCAACAAGAAGACTTATATCGAGACTGCCAACAAATCTGGCGAGACACCACTGCATATAGCAGCTATGCGTGGCCATAAAGACATTGCTAAACTACTCCTAGACAACAAAGCCAATACTGAAGCTGTTGATCGAGATGGCAAGACACCACTAGATATTGCAGTTGAGAAAGGCCACCAAAGTGTTATTCAGGTAATAATAGAAAATAGCGATTATGTCAAAGGTGTTAATATACACGGCGAGGCATTAATACATAATGCAGCCGAGAAAGGCTATCAAACTCTTATCCAAATGCTGCTTGACAAAGGCGCACTTACTGAGATTGTCAATCAAAAAAACGAGACACCACTACAGATTGCAGTTGAAAAAGGCCATCAAGCCGTTGTTGAACTACTGCTTAGTAAAGGCGCACAGACCGAGGTTGTCAATCAAGATCATAAGACACCGCTACAGATTGCAGTTGAAAAAGGCCATCAAGCCATCGTTGAACTACTGCTTAATAAAGGGGCATATACCGAGGCTGTCAATCAGCATAATGAGACACCGCTGCATATTGCAGTTATAACGCAACATGAAGCTATCGTTCAATTACTGCTTAACAAAGGCGCATATACCGAGGCTGTCAATCAGCATAATGAGACACCATTATTTAATACCACCAGGAAAACTATCATGGAGCTTCTCTTACATAAGGGTGCCAACATCAATGCCGCTGATAACAACGGCAACACACGGTTACATTCAGCCATCAAGTCTCATGACGAAAAAGTAGCTACGTTACTGCTAAGTAAGGGTGCCAATGTTAATACCACTAATAAAGATCGCGATACACCACTATTGACTGCTATTAAGTCCTTGTTTTATGACAATAATACGGAACTAGCTTTTACTCAACCATTGTTAAGTTATGGCGCTGAAATCGAGGCCACTGATGTACCCGGTAGTATGCCGTTACATTGGGCTATCAAACTGGGTTACGAAAAATTAGTCGTGTTACTGCTAAGTAAGGATGCCAATATCAATGCTATTGATTGCAATGGCCGTACAGCATTAGATTTGGTCTATTACTACGGGAGACCACTTGTTGCGTTGTTGTTGCGTGATAAAGGCGCTACATCAGGCATGAACACCCAGAGAACGGTTTCAACGGGAGGTGTCACTTTTCGTTATTTCAATAGAGATTGAGATTCTTTGCTGGATATCAATGTGAAGGATAATATGCCCCATGTATTTGAGTCCATAGACATACAGTCATTGAGGTCGATATGTCGATGAAGATACGTTGGTTTTGGGGAAACGTTTCTGGTGCGAGCCGCTTTCATCTACGGGTGTACAAAACTTCCAGTAATCCGATGTAAAGTTTTATTGTATATTGGACTATACTGGTTTTATAATTAGATGAAAACAGGGTATGATTTAAGGCAGCACGTGAGACTGGCTATCCCACACCTAAGTTGGCTATTTCACAACTCAACGACCACAGTTCATGTCTTGTAGTGACATACAAGGAAGCTATTCTTATCTAACACCTCTCTGAACTTCTACCATCGCTATTTTCTCTCAAGATCTCCTACTTTTTCTACAATCTTTTAGTATCTATCACTATAGCTAACTAGCTTGCCAGTGCATAATGCTTCTTTAGTATTTATCCTACGGGATACTGGACAGCGAGATTTCGGTCCTTGATAGACTCCCCCTTGCTAGTAAGTGAAGTTTATAGATAGGATTTGCCTTTTGTTGCCTTAAACTGTACCATGATTATTCTTGTTTGGCCGACAGGGGCAACATATATGTAACATATATATATATGTTCAACACATGTACACAAATAGACGCTCGCGAAGCGTCGCAGAGTACGTACGACCATGACACTACTTATACATTTTGATTATAGTACTGATGAAGAAACCGGTTTGTTCTCTGATAGACGCCCGCCAAGCGTGGCAAAGCACGTACTACCATGATACTACTTATGCCTTTCAACTATAAGACTGGTGAAGAAACAGGTTTAATCTTTGATAGATGCGCGCCTCATCGGAGAGAGATATTTTCAACCCGTAGTTCAATATTTGTACTACTTCTAGTTGGTTAGATAGTGTACAGCCTTGTTTCGTATACCTTTATGCGTGAGCACAACTTGTTGGGTACACCAAGCAGGAGCCCAGTGAACCAGGTCGGGGTTCCAATATCATTAGAGTGGCTATGCTGTATTCCAGCCATTTGCACTTGGTATGCAGGCGAAGGTTCGAAATATTTAAATGCTCTTCCCTTCGCCATCATTCTTCTTCTTCTAACATCAACATCATCCCATATTACAACTACCTTCACCTAAACCTGACAACTTAGCTATCGATTTATAGCTTAAATAATCTATAACAATCATGTCAAACTCCAATAATAACACTGCTGGTTGGGTCAACCAAGCCAACTACGGCGCACAAGGGACAGGCGAGGCAGCTCTGTTTACCGCAACTGATCTTAGCGATAAAATTGCTGTTCAATTCTTGTTGGATAATGGAGTCTCTGTCGAGGCTGAAAACGAATCAGGCGCGACAGCGATCTTCGTCGCAAGTCGACGTAAAAATAAAGACATTCTTCAGCTACTGCTGAGGTACGGAGCTGATATCGATGCTGTCAATAATAATGGCGATACACCGCTGCACAAGGCAGTTGAGGCTTGCGACGCAGCTAGGGTTGAATTGCTGCTAGAGAACGGCGCAAATACCGAAGCTTTAGACGCACATTTTTATACAGCGCTGCAGCTTGCAACCGACCAGGGCCAGCCAGATCTTGTTGAGGTACTGCTGGAATATAATGCCAACGTTAAAGGTGCTGCCGGAGGTGGTGAGGCACCGCTACATGTTGCAGCCGGTGGAAGCTACATAACTTGTACTGAACTTCTGTTGGAATCTGGAGCCAATGTTGAGGACTCTGATCAACGTGGCAATACACCCCTTCATTACGCAGCTGGTCATGGCGCGTGGTGCGACGTCAAACTGCTGTTAAAATGGCACGCCAGGATCAACGCTACCAATACTAAAGGCCGGACAGCACTACATGACGCTGTTTTCTCGGATTCTTGCAAAATGGACGATTTTCGGTCTAAAAAACACGAAAAGACCGTCAAGATATTAGTCAATTGTGGAGCTAATATTGAGGCTGCTGATGAAGGCGGTAAAACACCACTCCATTTGGCTATTGAGTCTCGTCACAGAGATGCAGCCAGGTTTTTACTAAAAAGGAGGGCTAATGTTAATCCTACTGATCTCAGTGGTAAAACGCCCCTGTTCTATGCCATCGAATACATCGACCCTAAGGAAACCACCGAATTCACAGAGCAACATGTTCAGCTATTGTTAGACTATGGTTCTAATGTTCAGATTGCTGATAAGTTAGGCCATACAGTACAACATGTGGCTACGGAGAAGGGTGTTGGTAATGTCATTCCGCTGTTGATCAGAGCACGGGACTCGAACATCGGGCATTTGAGAAGGCCGCCGTCACCAGAAGAGTACTCAGAAGATGAGAAAATGGAAGATGAAGAGGATGGCGAAGAGGAGGACGAAGAGGATGATGGAGAGGACGAAGATGACGAAATAACTGTATAGCTGATGAAATTGAGATGGAGGCTGCGTGTGTAGGTATTTCTATTGGCTTTCTTGAAATGCTTCTGAAACGGGCCTCTCTACGCTACAAGTGTATTAAACCGTTGGTAATGTGGGTTGGTAGCTATGTTCAAGCAGGGAATGATTAAAGGTAGTGTTCATGTGCACTCATCCCAGATGATATTAGACAGGTGAAGAGTATTTTGGGTAATCTTTGTCATAGCTCCGAATTCGAACAAACCAACGGGGCCAGAGTTTAGTAATTTGCCTCTTGATTCCACATTACCTCATGCACCTTTGATAATACGCAAGGTCCGGCGCTACGGTGCGGTCCATGATGCAGGTCCGGAGCCGGGCTTTCGAACCTCGGGATCACATAATCGGGCGACTCCGACACGATTGTCCATCTTCTACAAGACTTGGCACATTTGCAATTCCAACCAAAGTATTTTCCAGATTACTCTCAAGCAGTTTCTTAGCTTATCAAATTTATTTTAGGAATCAGATTAAGTTCGATGTCGCCATGCGCGTCGGTTGTCATCTTTGTCCCGGTTGCGTCGCCCGGGAGGTGAAGCTTCCGCGATTACTGAGCCCTCAGTCGATATCGCGCCTCAACATACGCAAGCTCCAGTTATCTGCGAAGAGTCATCGGCAATTGCACTGGAAAGGTTCACATCGTTGAGATGCACTGAGCACAATAGCTGGGATCATTCGCCCTGGTAGCTTTACGACATTACGCAGGTGGCTACCATCCTATTGTCCGAGGTATACTGCTTGCACGGTATTACTATTACGAGCTGCTACGGGCGTACTGATTTTGTCTTGTGTGTTGATAACGATGGACTTCATGCAGCGTAATGATCCTGGAAGCCGTGCCTGTAGCCTGCCATGTGCTGACCGATTAGGCGTATCTCGTGGTAAGCAATTTACCTGGTAGATACACAGAGACACACGGCTGAACAATCCCATTCCCAATACGCATCGTTACATTTCTCTAGTCCCCAGCTACATATCAATGTGAATCATTGTCAAAGAGTAGCATTTAAGCAGTCCAATCAGTCATCGGAACCAGGGCAAAGGGCGTGGTACTACAAAGATCGGAGTGACATTTGCCGTGACGCCTCCCACGTAGGCTCCGTCCACCCATCTCAAGCCCGCACCACGTGGGAAAATCTCACACTCCAGCGGACATATTCTAGCTCGTGTTCTCTTTCAGCTCACTTACACAGACCAGTAATCAGTAATCCAGGTCCAGCCGCCACTACAGCCGCGCTTGGCATCGCCGTGTTGCTCTAGAGAGTACGAGTAAGCAGCTTAACCTCTGCAAGATTATCTTAGCCTGGACCCGTAATCGAAATGTTAAAAAGTTTTTTGGCCTTCCTCTTTCCTCGATAGGTCAGGATCTGGAATCATGTGGGCTTCTGCGGGTATTGCTTCTCCATTTGGTGATTACAATGTCGCCTTATCATCGACAGAGAAAGCCCGAAGGAACAATTCATGTGGCAAAGGCCGATAAAAGGCGTCATTCTGAGCAACAGTCAAGCAAGGGCGGATGTAATTGGCAATATGAATAGTAATCCTCTTCTGAGAAGCGGAAGCGGAAGCGGAATGGTGTCGTTGATTCAGATCATCTCATTGGATGAATCGTACACTTATTCAATACCTCGGCAGAGTTTTGGCTGCGTTCAGTAATCACAAAATACCCGCTTTTCTATCGGACCCGGCCCGTCCACCGAGATCTGAGGCGTTCCCGGATTACCAACCAGACCATTGCCTTGTTTGAGTATGAGCGGTCCATGGACGCGGTACGTAGTATTGAAAGGGAAGAGAAAAAATAAAAGTTGGGTTAGGCAAGCATGGCTTCTTTTAAAGACTGGCCTGCCCCTTCTCCCGAGGTTAGTCTCCTGGTGGTGTGGACTTCAGGCTCTTTGCTGTAAGAGAGATCGTCTCTCAGCCATTAATACAACGAACGACGGTGACAGAGAATAATAGGGAGTTGGAGCAAGGAATAAAAAGTTGTGAAGGATAAGAGAAGGGATTGGGATTATACAAATACGATCCATCTACATCGATTCCTTCGAAGATTCAACAATAAGCACGACCACATCCAAGTACTGCTGGAAGCTGTTCAACCTGCGCGCCCTCGATTCACTAGTAACTTCAGTCTAAACCAGTCGCATTTTCGAAAAAGGAGAAGACGCTGCGATGGCGTCCTCCTCCACGTTGAACGCCCCGGCCGCGTTCGATGATGACAAGACTTTGGACATAAAGCCGGACGAGCGGGATGGAAACAGCGACAGCAACAGCAATAGCGATGTTGAAAAGGGACAGGTTGCGCAGGCACAGGACGAGCTCGACTGGGACAATGCTCCCGAGAATCCGTATAACTTTCCAGGATGGAAAAAGGCTCTGACCATTTTTGCATTGGCTACAATGGGTCTCACGGTGTAAGTCGCAACATGCTCACCACTCCAAAATATACAACTGTGTTTAAAGCAGTCGATGATTTGGGAGAGAACTTATCTCAAACAGCAATAATAATACAACATGACTACAGTTCAATAGCCACATCCATCTCCTCCTCGTCCGTCAACCTTCTCATGGAAGAGTTTGGCGTCAGTCGAACCGTCGCCCTATTGCCTCTCACCCTCTACGTCGTTGCTCTCGGCCTTGGTCCTATCATCGGCGGTCCCCTTTCCGAGACTATTGGACGATATCCCGTCATCATGGGTGGCCTGACTATTGGTGCTCTCTGGACCCTTGGAGCTGGCTTCGTCCACAACTTTGGCGCGCTGTGCTTCTTCCGCTTCCTCTCTGGCTTCTTCTGGGCTCCTATTCTGGCTAATGCGCCTGGATCCATCTCAGAGACGTTTATGCCAAAGACGCGAGGACCTGTCAGCGCCATCTTCATTCTGACTCCTTTCTTGGGCCCCGGTCTTGGGTGAGTGTCTCTCTTTTAATACTACCAATTGCGGATCTAACATAATTCCCCTTTTACAGCCCCGTTATTGGTTCTTTTGTTTCTGTCGACAAGGGCTGGCGATGGACTGAGTGGACAATGCTCTTTTTCTCTGTATTCAGCATTGGTCTTGGCTTAATGATCGGAGAGACTTTCCACCCCGTTCTCAAACGCCGTCTAGCCAAGAAGAAGGGCATCGAAATGCCTCCTCTCCCTCCCATGAACGAGCGAATCAAGACATTTGCCGTTGTCGCAGCTATTCGACCAGTCAAAATGTTGTTCACCGAGCCCATCGTCACATTCATCTGCCTCTACGTCGCCGTCGATTTCGGTACCCTTTTCAGCTTCTTTGGCGGTGTCCCTTACACATTCGGCACGGTATACCATTTCACCACCGATCAATCCGGTCTGGTCTTTATTTCCATCGTTATCGGCTGTTTCCTTGGTCTTGCCACCATCATGGCCTGCGAGATCTTCCTCTATCGAAAGCAGATCCCCAACTATCCCCCTCACAAGGTGCCCCCGGAACACAGACTTTATCCCGCCATGCTCGGTAGCTTTGGCCTGCCCCTCGGTCTCTTCTGGTTTGCTTGGACTGCTCGCAAAGATATCTCTTGGGCGAGCCCAGCAGCTGCCATCATTCCTTTTGCGTGGGGGAACCTGTGTGTCTTTGTTAGCACCATGCAGTACACTACCGACACGTTTACCGGAAATGTCGTCGCGAGTGCTTCCAGTGCCAACAGTTTGGCTCGATACGGCTTTGCTGGCGTGTTCCCCCTCTTCACGATACAGAGTAAGTCGATACCATCCAAGAATACTTCATTGCAACATTTAGCTAACATCCCCTTCAGTGTACACCACTCTCGGAATCAACTGGGCCAGTAGTCTGTTGGGATTCATTGCTCTGGCATTGATCCCCATCCCCTGGGTCCTTTTTAAATTTGGCCCTAAGATCAGGGCCAAGAGTAGGTTTGAGACGCACAAGTATGAGTAATGGCAAAATTGGGGGTGAGAGTGGAATTCATGGTCGGAGCACTCTTTTCTTTTCTTTTTTCTGGGATCTGGATATGCAACTGCATGGAGAAAGTGGCATTCCACTAGACTTTGCCTTTTATAAATCTGCATAATTAGACGGGGCGTAACGATATTTAGAACATCATAGTACGAAATAATAGACCAGCGATTGTTGTTCAGCAAGCAAGTCATGTATGGCAATTAAGCTCTAAGAATTCTCTCCCCTCAATATATGTATATACACATACAGCTCATTATGCTTCTTGATCCGTCTCTATATATCTTTACTCTACGTCAATTATCTGCTCTGGCAATGGCAAAAAGTTCTCATCCAAGTAAAACCACTTGTCGTACTTGGCAGGTCGCGGGGCAGGAGGCTTAATATCGGACTTCTTTGGGATGTCAAACTTCTTGGTCGTGTCTTTGCTCGGGATGTAGCTCTTGCAAATGGTTGGCTGCGAAGTCTGCGAGATGATGATCTTGCCGGGCTTCTCTTTGCCGCTGATGAGATCCTTCCAGAAGCCGTGGCTTTCGGCGACGATTTCGCGCGCAGTGTTGGAGTCTTGGAACTTGCCTCCGTAGATGATGTTGAGCTCGCCGCTGCGGAGGACCTTGTAGTACTGTCTTATTATTAGCACGCTTACTCTTTTTTATAAGAAATCTGTGGACACTAACGGTGAACCAGTCGTAAAAGGTTTGTGGGAGACCGGGTCTGTATTTCTCGAGGTCGTCGAGATCTGCATCTAGTGAGTCTCCAGACACTCAATGCTACATAAGAAGTTTATCTTACTGTTAACAAATGCAGATAGAGGATCATTGACATTGATGCCAATGACCTTCCAGTCCGTAGTCTCATCCTATGAGGTTCAGATTAGAATACGCGCATGACCGCAAAATAGTAGTGAGAATGCGCACATCAATCATGGGGAGAGCACCCAAAATCTTGATCGTTCGAACTTGGCCAACATATCCAGGGCTGTAAACAAATCGTTAGCAAGTTAATCCTTCAGCCGCCGCTCGCTCATACTGACTCAATGGCGCTGATATCAACAACATCCATAGGATCATTGTCGCCAATGTATCCGGTAAAGTTGTGCTTGATGTTGGAATTTTCCCATGTCTGAGGAAGCGATCCGTAGAGGAAGGGGTAAGACTTGTGTGGCCAAACGCTGGCCACATATCGAGGCACGTCATCTTTGTCGTCGTGAAAGATGGGGTCTGAGAGCATTCACAATGATCAGCATTGGCAAAGACAGCTGGCAGTGCATTAGACTACATACTCATAGGCTTGTCGCGCTTAGTCTCAATCTTGCCATCCGTCCATCGCGGAATTTCGACGTAAAAGTTGACAATGTTGTTTTGCTTCTCGTCGGGATAAAGAGGAATATCGTGCCAGAAGGAAATGACTTCGCCATCCTGCTCGAGCCAGACGCGCCAATCCTGCTTACCATCAGCTAAAATTCTCTACACTCACTCCTGTACACTAACCAATGTGTTGCGCGCTCCCACTTCTCTCAGACTGAGAGCGTTGACATCAAACTCCTTTTTACCATCCTTGTCACCACCCTTTGCAGCAGTGGTAGCTGCAGAGAACACAGGCGCAATAGCCAAGTTCAGCAGACAAAGAGACAGAAGCGAGCGCATGGTGAACGACGGGGTAACGAAGGATGGCCGGGCTTGCAAACTATTCCTTGCTCCGCACAACGCAGTACAACTGGGTGTCTCATTATATATACGCCATATCAATCGCCAAGAAAATCCTGTGGAACCTCATCCAGTGGCGATGATACTGTAGTATCGGATTGGCAACAGTAATAGTCTCCGTACGTAGACCAATGTGGCATTTTCGCACAACGCGGCCATACGTTCGCCCAAGAGAAGGCATCATCTCAACAGATTGATCTCCCGACCGCCTTCTCAGCTGGCATCCTGGTTCCTGCAGAGAGAGAAACGCACTGATAAATAGCTCGCCATTGACATACTTGGCCATTCATACGTATCATTGATCCCACGTGGAGCTCCTGGGCCACAAGGAAAGCATGACGGGAGCTGAGCCTAGCTTCCTGAAGCAGAGAAAGCTCACGCGCGAGCTGCCCGCAAAGATGAGCTTTATTTTAAGCATACGCACTGGGAGTACCTTAATTTGAGAGCTTATTGGACGGGATTCGGGGACTTCGGTGGCCGAATTGGGCAATTTGCACATCTTCCGCGGGGGCCAAGATGCCAAGACATGAAGAGATATTTAGCCGCAATTGAGACTCGACCGTTTCAGTGACCGAGTAAGCAGAGAGAATGTTGGCCAACAGCGAATATACAGTAATGAATAGTATATCGGTTTCCAGGAAGAACCTCCCCAGCCATTATGGCCTAGGGTGCTAGCTTGATTACAGATATGTAACAATAAGATGCGAGGTACCATTGAAAGGAAGCTATAGAATACAGGAAGGATATGGTTAGCATCTTAAATACTCTTCCAGATTAAACCTAGCAGCTGAAGGTAAATACAGGACATCAAAGCACACTGAAGGGACTTATTTAAAGAACATCTGAACCTTCAGCCAACATTGACGATAGATAGTTCAACCACCGTAATAGAGCGGTAATTACAGTGCCGCATGAATTCTCTTAGAAGTACTTTACGATACCTATTGTGGACTGGTTTGGAACAGGGCTACTGAGTTTCGTCATATAAAATTAAAGACCTAGATATGATACACAGATTCGAATAAAAGACTTTTAGTACTGCAATGACACATATGCGAATATCATGCGATATATTTCCGTGGTACATGTAACAATTGTAACAATTGCCATAGGCCACCAGCTGAGCTTCCGTCACGTGCTTCCTGGGATTATGTGCCAACCGGTGATGAGGCTGAGCGTCGTGAGCGCTTTCGTCCTAACAATGACGATATCTTATCCATCGTAATTACACTCTTAGCATTCGGGGTCCTTGCACAAACTTGATGGAAGAATTAGTGAGTCGCTAGCGGGCCCAAGAAAACTAGTTGGAAATTACAAGTGCTGACTATGGTGTGGTAAAAGCTGCCAGGTCGGGTCGGCCTTCTGGAGGTCTATCCGTACGACGGCCTCTCTATGGACGACCATCACTCCTCAGACGACAATCTCTCTACAACGGATATTGAGTCTGTTCCAACGTAGCTGGAGGAATTTGAATGCTTCCTTACCATCTATAGCATCATTGCGATACACGGGCTTGACACCTCAGCCCCGACAACATGGGAATACAGGTCTCAAAACGGGCAGACCATCAACTGGCTCCGTGACAAGGATATGCTCCCCGCAGCTGTTCCGCGCGCATGCGTCATGCTATACAATTGGCCTGCCAAGTTCTATACCAATGCTGTAGATCTAACGCTCCATGATCTTGCCGAAGGTCTTTGGTTAGACATCCATGGGAGAAGATGCCAGGTCGATCATACACTTACTGTGCATCGTTGATCATGGCTTTGCTAATTCTGTGAATAGAGACGTGAACCAGTGCATCGACCCATATTATTCATTGCATCCTGCTTTGGTGGGCTCGTAATCGCAAAGGTCTTTCTAAGCCATCCGACTAACGCCCATAACGCTTATAGAGTCTCAACTAACACTTGACATCGCATCGCATAGGCCCTACACTCCGCAGCTTCAAAGACGAGCACCTACTCTTATTTACGAGATGCGACGGTGGGAATTGTATTTCTAGGAACGCCCTTCAATGGTACACCGATGCAGAGACAAGCACAATGGCTAATCGCATATGGGAACCTCAGGCGCGAGGAAACTTCCCGTGCTCTCGTCGAAAATCTTGCTGCAGAGGAAACGAACGCACATCTCAAAGAACTTGTTGACGATTTTGCCATAAGCGTCAACTTAGCCAATTTCTCCATTCCTATACATTGCTTTTACGAAACCCAAAGGACAAATCTCGCCAAAAAGGCACTTCCTCCGTCATTGGCCAAATACATGCACTATAACAGATTTGTGAGTTAATTTTAAGATATGAGTGAAAACTGATTCGCTTATTCTTCCCCTAGATAGTGGATAAGAATTCTGCATCACTTCGAGGCTTCCAAAGCACCTACCTCAACTGTAATCACGTTATGATGAACAAGTTCGCTCCTGGCACAAATGAATACGATCGTGTTAGAAACATTGTAGTTGGCTTTGTTGAAAATAGTCGCAACGTTCTTGCTAAACGCAGCCCTGCCTATGGTTAGTGATCTAACTGTCTCCTATGTTATACGAGTCGCTATGAGATAAGTGCCTAGCTAATATTCAGCCAAGATGGCATCGTGCTGCTAGATGACTTGGTGCAATGGGCGTTGAAATGTCAGCCTCTACTTGACCGGCGATCAGGTAGGCATCACCTAAGGAAGATATTCTTATCTTCTTCCCAAAATGTTGAACATCTGCTATTATCCTCGCTCAAGAGCAAAAGATTTCGTTAATAACTAGCATTTAGCAGAATTGGAGACTCTGGACCATCCAACATGGTTTACTCACACCAGTCCATATGTCTCCTGGTATCGCGAGCTACGGGGAGTGCTGTGGCACCGCAGCGAAGTTGGAGACCAATCAAGTCCTCTAATATACGTCGCAAATAGGATTGAGGCGTCCTGCATAAATTTTAAAGCTCTCTATTTCTCGGGGCTAGATGCCCAAACAACCGAAGTTCTTCTCGGCACCAAACCCCCCTCATACGCTCATCCGAATCAGGTCATTCAAACGCTCCTTGCGCAATACTTCCAGATTGTTAAGAATGACTTATCGGAGCTCAAGAGAAGTTTGAAGATTCTGATTGATAACAGCAATGATCTTGATGACTTAAAAAAGATGATGGCAACCAAATGGATGTCGTCATCCTTAGATGTGTCAAGAGTCTTAAGACAGCTACTTTTTCTTCCTAGGGATACAAAATTCATGCTTGTCATTGACAACGCGGATTTCATAAGCAGCCCCAATTCCCTGGCCAAGCTTCTGGATACTTGTAGCAGAATTATGCCGGTCCTGATAAGTGGCACGTCAGCCATCGGCATAGACAGGCATATACCCGAGGCAAGAATTGTGGATAAAAATACGGAGTATGCTGGTACGAGTACATTATTCCTGATTGCTTTCGAGATGTTAACACATTCAGAATGCTTGGAATCTCTCAGATTCGCAGCCATCCATCTTCGCCGAGATAAAGTTGCGTCTGCTGATGAGGGCACAAACGACTGGATCTTCGCCCATAGTGCGTACAAGGAATTCCAAAGAGAGGATTCAGGTATCCTATGGATCGAAGGCAAAGCTGGAAGCGGCAAATCCGTCCTAGCGAAATTCCTGCTCCAAAAACTGCAGTCACTGCCGAATGCTAACAGGGCGGCCGACCTCAAAGACTTAGTTGTGGATTGGTTTTACAGCAGACGTGATGGAGAAATAACAATGGCTCATAGCTCCATGCTCCGATCTATTGTCTATAAAGTGTTCAAGGATAGCCAGGAGACATTTAATTGTTGTAAGGCCTGCTATCAGGAGCGGCAGCTTCAACCAGATGGATCCAGTGGGGAGTGGTCTCTTGATGATCTCCAATGCATTATGAAAAGCATTGTATCATCAAGCATACCTGTCATATGCATCTTGGACGGTCTCGACGAGTCTGCAGCAAACGAAAATTTCCAGAGGACCCGTGAGACTATTCTACGGAATCTTGTTGAACTCGCCTTGATACCCAGTTCTCAGATCAAGTTCATCATGCTTAGTCGACCTGCCCCTGACATAGTTATGCGATTCAATGTTCTTGTTGAAAGCACTGCGCCCTCCAAAAAGTGCCATAAGATCATTCTTCAGCATGAGAACAGGCAAGATATTCTTCGAATTATTGACAACGGCTTGGTTGCCATTAAGAAGGTCATGGAGTCCTTAGATTCATGGGATGAGGACAACAGCAGCAATGAAGATCCGATGCCGCTAGACGAGATCTTCGAAGAGGTGCCCCTAGATGCGATGAATGGCATTAGAACTCACTTAATCAACAATGCCAAAGGCGTTATTCTTTGGGTTACGCTTATCATCGACCAGCTCATGCAGCATTGCCGCACTGGTGGAATCACATTAGAAGAGCTTGAAAGGCTACTCCATTCTCTCCCACATGATCTTATGGAATATTACGAATACATGGTCAAGGAGCTAGAGCAAAAATTGGATAAAGATCAACTAGCAAGGTCAAGGAAAGCTCTCATGTGGGTAAGTGGAACAAGCTTCGTACGAGCACTTACCATACAAGAGCTGTGGGATGCACTGGCTATCCCCGAAGACGTTCAAAAGGCGCTTCAGTCGCAGAAGGATTATAGACAGGCCACTGGATCTTATTTCAAAACGTGGGCTGGGTTCCGCAGCATACTTTACACTTGGTGCGGACCTTTTATAGAAGTCATGAGAGATACGACTCGGCGATACGGCCCTCGGGACGATCGAGATCACGTTGAACCGCACTACGTCGTCCAACTTTTACATCAGACTGTTAAAGACTTCTTGGCAGATGAGAAAACATCAAGTACACTTCGTTTCCAGACCAGCGACGCGATACAATTCGTGCTAGGCTCTACGCAGGTCCATCTCCAGATAGTATTGCCGCAGGATATAACGGCATATACACAATTCAGAAGAGATCCCGACAAAAAGGATTTCATGGACAATCTGATCAATTATCTCAATAACAAATGGCTGCTACGCTTTAGTCTCGAGGTCTTTATCAAGAGGTACCCCATAGAGGAAGCGATGCCCGAGGTGAGTATCTGGCGGCAGATTTGGGGTCAAATCAATACCTGGTATGAATTAATCGCTTCTACGAACCGAGTCGAAGAGTTTGTTTTGTCCACGTGTCTGAACGGCAAGGACGTGGCCCTACAAAACCTGCTCCATCTCAGCATCTCATCTTTCAGGAACTTCCGGTGGTCGGAGATCCGGGATCAATGCCTCGATGGCGCACTCGTTGCAGCAGCAAGAATCGACTCACCGTCACTGGTTCGGAGACTCCGAAACTACAAATACGTGTGGGACAGAGCAAGTGAGTTAAGGAGGAAGGCTATTCGACAAGGGAAGCTACAATTAGCGGCTGCGCTTGGCACCGAGAATTATAATCCCGAAAGGGACCTAGAGCTTCAGATGGCTCTTGGAGACTCTTCGGCAGTGAGTGCGCTCCAATACGATTTGGTGAGTTCAACTTTCGGGCTGAGAAGGTTGATGGCATCTGATAGAGCTCGCAAATATGGCGTGCAACGATGTGTAGAGGACGAAGCCCCTGTGAAGGACAGAGAGAAGACAGAACAGTGTATTGATGAACTCCTTGCTTTCTTTAAAGTTCGAGAATATACCTATGTAGTGTAAGATCTATTCAACAGGTGTTCATAAGATTAAAAAGAAACATTAATTCCATTAGAAGAATCTAAAGATACAAAAAGAATGCCCACTATCAGAGTCGAACTGATCACCTTGTCATGTCAAGTATTTACTAGTGACACGCTATACCGCTTAGCCAAGCGGGCAGAGAGCTTCTGCTGGCTGGCTCGACATGTTACGATACAACAGAAGCTTGTTGCCTATGTGTAGAGGATTGTCCAACACACGAGAAACGGGTGGTTTTATTAGAGACGCTGTGTACATGTAATATAGCCACATATCTTGTTGTGTCGTGATGTTAGTCAACTGGCATCCCATAGACATCAAACAATTTAAATTAGCTGCTAAGTGTTTCAGTTTTTCAATACGTTGGCTGAGTAGGCCGTGTAAGAGCTTTTAATACCTTCGAACATAAATTGTAGTCCTTTTACCCCTATGCTCGGCCATGTAGAGCAGGACTAATTCTCGACGGTCCAGTTTTACCTATTGCCCGTTAAAATGATCAAAATGGCTTGGTCTGCTACTGTTCAGACACGTTATCTGCTTCAAGAAATGCCATTGGGTGCTTGAGATTCCCCAGAGTGTTGCTGCTAGTGCAATAGAAAATAAGAGATTCAGGTGTTTTGTCAATATGATGATGAGGATATAATATAGATCTATCCAAATCAATCCTGCTGTGAGAGACTCCTGTTAAGTAGAACAATGGAGAAGGCGTCGGACATCTTCCGGTCTGCTCAGAGTTGGTCAAACCGGTTCCATAGACGTAAATATTCGACCGGACGGCAAGGCGAAGATAAATCGGCAGAGTCGACCCATTACACCAGTCCACAATATGGCATGTTATTCTCGAATCTTTGCCAGAATAGGCGAACATGCAGAGGAAAACTCAAAATACCCTCCCCCTTCTCCCAGACACGACGATCACCTCACTTCAGGACCCTATCTCGACCAACCATCCCAGCGACGAAAAGCAGAGGATTGCCGTCTCCAACTCCACGATAATATAACGGAAAACATATCACATCTCCAATTCTCTCCCCAGTCATTTCCCCAGACCACTCTCCACATAGTTCTTCCTCCTCGCGGGTTCCTCCTCGTAGTTACGAGGATTTATGCTAACCCAACAACTAGGCAACCGTGTAAATTATTGGAGTAAGCAGCCACAAACGGCCGCGCTACAAAGACCTTCCCTGCATGTGGTCTCCTACTCAGCTCTCCTCAACAAGCGTTGGTTGGTGCAATATGTGCTTTCCGTATAACAGGTCTTGCCAAGCGTGGGGAAGAAGGAGGGGAAAATGTTGGAGAAATGACATCCCGCTCGGTGCTTGCACGAGCGGGCCATGTGCTTTCCAGGAACTGTGGGTAAGGGGACAAGCTTTTTTGGTGATTCATGGCTTGCAAGGTACGAGGATACGCGGGTATTGGTTAAAGCTTTAAGCGGTAGTGCAAAGTTGAAAGCTGAGGTTAAGGACTCTAATTCTGTCTCCGCAAGCTGAGAGTAAGACGAATCGTCTACAACGCTCTCAACAGCACAGCATTACCTATTCTACAGACAATAACCATTCACAACCTACGAGATACTAATCACATTCCAAAGAAAAACAAACAAACCAACAACCCGTTTCCCCTCATTCATCACGATAATTTGCATTTCCCCAGGTCAAAACCCACCGACGGGTCGCTTATAGCACGTTCATTAACCGCTCGGAAGCTGATCCACTCGGACAACTTCCGTAGCTTCGGACTCAAAGAGCGTCTTTGCCCGAAATAAGTAAGTACCAACGAGATGCCGGCATGGGGTAACCGTGGCTTAATATCTAGCGCCATATGGCTTCGATTATGGAGAAACACGGCTGTCGGCAGGAGATGGTCGGATTTGTTACATAACTTAGGCGATGATTGGTAGCAAATTGGTTTCTGCTGTTGATAGTCGAAGAAGCAAGAGTCATGCACAATGGAGAGCTGTAAACATCGGATGTCATGTCAAGTTGACCAATTTCTTCATTGTATAGTTCGTTACGTTCGTAGCTAGATAGATAGTCTAGACCCTCATCTCTATGGAGCATCGCAAAATCGTTCTAATGCGTCTACGCCTTCTCCTCAATTTGGTGTACATGGCCAAACTCCTCCTCGGCGGCCCGCTGCTTCTCGTCAACAGCCATGTCCTTCTCCTCGGCATCCTTGTTGCCGTGCAGACCAATCCTGTACCATGGAAGGTCAAACAGGCGGTCCATGCTCTCAAGAGTGCGGCCACCAGTTTCGGGCACAAAGAACCACACCCAGAGGCCACCCACAATAGTGACGGCAGCAAAGCACCAGAATGTGCCCTTTGGTGAAATTCCACCCTGTGCATCGGGAAGCAGCATGACAGGCACAGCTCGCGAGTTGCCGTACTGGTTCGCAAAGTGAAGAGTCATAGCCCACGAGGTAGCCAAGGCACGAACACGCAGAGGGTACAGTTCAGCAGTAAGCAGGTACTGCATAGAATTCCAGCCAAGAGCCCATCCGGCGCCAGAGATATAGATCATGGCAATGGCGCCTCGGCTGGGGCCCTTCAAACTGTCAGGCAGGACATAGGTCTTGACGGTACCCAGCTCGGGCACGGCAGTGAGGAATCCAGCGACGTAGATCATGGCGATGGCTTGGAGAGTAATACCAATCAACAGAGCGCGTTTGCGACCGATGACATCGACGAGGAAGAGGGCGCAAAGCATTGCCGACACAAACTTGATAAGGCCAAAGACGGCAGTGACAAGAAGAGACTCATTAGTTCCAGTAATACCCAGGATCTTGAAAAGATCGGGCGCATAGAGGGTGATGGATCCGGCACCAGACCACTGAGAAAGCAGTTGGACCATGGACGAGAGATACACACGGTAAAGGTTGCTCTTGTCAAGAACAAGTTCCTTGAGCTTGCCAAGCCAACCAACGCCTCGGCTAGCCTCCAGCTCATGATCAAGACCAGCCTGAATCATGCCGATTTCGCGGATGATGTACTCGCTGTCAGGAGACTGTTGGCGCAACCGGGCCATGTGGTGAACTGCCTGGTCAACCTTGCCCTGCTTGACAAGAAAGCGTGGCGATTCCCACTGGAAAAACATCAAGATGAAGATGAGGCCACTCATCATGATATGCAGACTTGTCGGGATAAGCCACTGGTCTGCACTGCTGTCGCTAAAGTGAAGCTGGCATCCATAGTTTGCGAAATAGGCCAGCACGATGCCGAGATAGACGGCACCAGTGAAGAAACAGGTACATAGACCACGAATTGACGCAGGCGCAATTTCGGCGACATAGATGGGACTATACGACGAGAACAACGCATCGTGTTAGTTGTACACGTATAGATCGGTGGGGGGGTTTCAGCGCCAAGGTTATACTAACCCAACAACAGGTGTCTGTCCCACACCCAGACCGGCGATGAATCTACCGGCATAGATGGCGCCCAAATTACCGCGGGAACCTCCAATCATGAAAATCATGATTCCAACAGCCCAGGTGACGCACAGCACTCGCGTGGCGTTGATACGACCGATGCGATCACAGATTAGGAAGGCACTGCATAGAGAAAAAATTAATGGTCATTCAGCAACAGATAGTCGCAGCGGTGGTGGAGTGATTGGGCTCAAGCGAAAGAGGCGGTGACTTAGACTTACATGAGAGCACCAGCGACGGAGCCAATCTGCACCATGGCAGAGACATTAGCCTTAATGTTGGCCTGGTCCACAGTGTCGTACGAAGCATAGTTGATGGATTCTTTGAAGTTGTCTGAGTTGAAGGCGCCCGAGATCAGACCCTCGTCGATGCCTCGCGCAGCACCAAGCAGTCCAAAGGAAAAGACTGCAAACCAAAGGCGCCAGTTCAGCGCTCCCTCTGGCTCTCCCAAGTCTTTCAACTTGAAGATGTTGACCGGTTTCTTTGCCCCAACACCCATCGTGGCGGCCTTGACGCAAGTAACCAGCACCGCGTAAAAGACAAAGCGATAAAAGACTGGTAGCTAAATGCAAGGGCGAAAGACAAAAGATGTGAGACGTGCACCGGATGGCGAGTCGAGTGCTGATCTGTAGAGGTCTCACCTTGGGGTGGGAGATCTCTCGCTTTATATTGCCCAGCATCCACACTCTCATTGAAATCCTTCGCGCCAGCAAAACACACGGCTGGCACGCGAGTAACCACTTTCTCCAGCAGGATGTGTCCACATCTGCAATCTATCGGAGCACCCCGGATGGTTGTGTAGCCCATAGAAAGATCCAGCCCCCATCGCGACACCACGCTGGCGTCTGCAGCCGAGTCACAGCCACGTCGTGGCCAGAGCCTGACCGATGGTAAATGGAACATGCGGCATCCTAACCGGCCATGCAAAAAGTTATCATACCCCGCATATCGGTCTTCTGAAACTGTCGATTCTCACTTAAGAATCCCGGTAAATGGACCACCGGTGATCCGCAACAACTCCACGAGTTTGCCGCCTATGACGAATGAAGAGATGGAGCGTAGCGCCCCGGAGAACGCCCAGTCATGTCAAACTGTCGTAGATCCGTGCTGACTAGTCTGTTGGCTACCGGCCCGCCAAGAAGTTTAATACTCTAATTAATCCGGGGTGTGGTGAGGGGAACGAGGCCGGTCGTCGGGACGAGTTGGGGACGGTGGGGGGATCGGACAACCTCCGGAATGCCTTCGGTGAAAACCAAGTTTTTCGACTCTCCAACTTCACTTCCCGTGTTTTCTTCTAGCTGATGACCTTCATCCTAGCTGAGGATAAAGTGCAAGCTGTAGCCCTTGCTTGCGTCCAGGGATGGTGTTCTGCGGAGTGGTCAGTGCAGATCTCAGGTTCATGTGACATGCAGCTGACCGATCACTTCTCGGGTTACAGAGAACTGGGAATCGCCAATAACATGGTTCAAATCGTCATGACGGCGAATCAAGTTGAGCGCAGCAAACCATTTCTCCATCTCTATCGAATCATGCCCGTTCAATATTGACTGACCATCATTCCTCTCCGTAAGACGATAGCTTCTCCAAATTTGCTGCCGTTTAGCTCGCTTGCTCGTCAGCTGGCCGCTGTAAAGTCCCACAGAATAAGTGTTTGCCGATGCCTCAGCCCAGTTCTTTTCGCCCCTGGCCTAGCTTCTAGGTGTGACGACTGCCACGGGGCCTCTCCGAGGGGATGTTTGAAACCATGGATGTAATTGGGGTAATGTTCTCTAGCATGCGAGTCATTCTCGTGCCGGGTCACTAGCAGACTCGTGGCAGCCGTTAAATAGTATAGCAGTCGGTTCTCCGACCAAATCCGGCGCCAGTTACCATATCAAGTAACAGCGATGGCAATCCTCTCGAAAAATTCTATCCTTCATATCCAATATCGGCCCCAGAGGGCGTATTCCTCCTTTGTGCCTCGGAATTGAAATTTTACCTCCGTCACATCCTGAAAGCCTTCTTTTTCCTTTGGCTCTTTGAACCTTGATGAGAATCCAGTAAAGGCCAGCTTGGGCAGGATCTCTCTCTTCTCTGGATTGAGTGTGGCATTGTTCGCTCGAACTGCATCGTTATGTTCACATACTACTACTGGTGTTGAAAACCAGACACACCGGATTGGAACGCCCGCCTTTTTGGCCACCTCGATCCACAAAGCCCGCGTATCGGGATCTGGGTTGGTGTTGTCTGTGGTCTCATGTAAGCATACGTGTAAAATCCATCAGCGTGGGATAAGGTAAGGTGCCACTAGGGATCTGGATGTAACCGCAGAAAGGGAATAGCACGTACCAACAGCTACAGATTTGCCCTCTTTGAGCAAATCTCGGGCAGCTTGAATGCATTTGTCGCGGGACTTTAGTGTATCCTGATTCACTCGTTCATATCCGAGCGGCTTGAGGCATTTGAAATAAAATGTACTCTTTCCCGCTCCGGGAGGGCCGCAGAACAAGACGACATCTTGGTCGTTTTTCCTCTCAAAGAGGTCTTTAGCAGCGTCGGCTTCTCCGTCTCCGTCTGGGAGTGTAAAATTTACTAGGTCAAACTCCCGGATAAAGTCTCTGGGCTTCTCTCCCAGGAAAAACTCTTCAGGCGTTAGATAATCGATGCCGACGTTGTGTGCGAAATTCCTGTCGGAACAGCTGAAATCTTTTGCTACTGCTGCAGCAGCACCACCGTCTCCTTTACCGAGAACAGCGATGCGACCACCCGCATCGCCGATGAAAAAGCTTCCTTTCAGATCTATCTCCTCCTCAGGAATTTCGAGGTCATCGCAGAGTTCTTTCCACATGCCTATCCTAGGCTTTCGATAAATATCCTTTGCTGTGGCCGCATAGACGGATGTGGGGAGGTCGAGACTTGTGAGCACAGCATTGCATTTTTGTTTAAATTCCGCAACACGTTTCTGGGCAGTAGCCTTTGGTCCCTTGTAGTTTGCGTCAAAGTGTAGCGTCAATCCAGCCTGGTTGGAGAGAATCACGACATGGTAGTTTTCCTGCTCATACAGCTCTCGTAGCCGACCAGGAACTCTACTGTCCCACCACTTCCAGTCAGCTGCATTGGAGGCGTGCTTCTTTCCCGACGAAGTAGTAATGAGCGTTGAATCAAGATCAAATGCGGCAATCTTCCGTCGCTTTTGATGGGCTGTGTCGTCTTTCTTCTCTGGCTCGTATCTGCCTACCAAGAGGGTTGCGGGAACGTCATCGGAGGGACCTCGTTCTGACCATATCGTTCGTTCTTTTGGCTTCTGGGAGGCTGGCGTGAAAAAGCTCGCAACTGCGGATTCTAATGGACTGCATTAGCCACAAACTACGATCAGGGTGCAAGAATCACGCAGGCCTTACTTGTAGTTGTGCTCTTCACGGCTTTTTTGAGGGGTGGAGGGGAAACGGGAGCGCCAGCATCTTTTCGCTTCCTCGGAGGACTTTTTGTGGCCATTTTTTGACTGTGCAAGATGCCAGAGAGGCGCGTGTATGCTCTAATGTCGTGTACAAGAGATGTTCTGCGCAATAAAAGCATATGCATCCAGTGATTAAAAGTTGCTATGGAATTGAAGCAAGACGGAGGATCGAAGCCGAGACGAGACGCGGCGCATGCGCATGTGCGACTGAGGCGCGTGATCACGTGCAGTCCTCAGAGTCACTTAAGCTTTCACATCGTCCACGTATTTTAAAGACTGACAGTTGAACCTCACGAAATCGACATACAGCGCTTGATAACACCTTCAATCTCCATCAATCACGCAGGAGTCGATTTATCGCAGCCTATATCAACCCCAAGGACCATCCATTCTGCACACATTTCGCTTGACTGGGCGCACAGCCTTGCTTCATCACCATGTACGAGCTGTTCCTCACAGCCCTCGTTGAGGACAGCGACATCAACACGGCCCTCGCTGTTCTGAGTGGTTTTTGCTCTATGCAGCCATGGGAATCCGTGAGCCGAGTCATTTATTTCCAAGGCCCTCCTCGTCCATCCGGAATCACCAACCAGCGCTCCTTTGAGAAGCCTATTCGCAAAGAGGCCGCCCTGCTCTGGAAGGAATTGCATCAGAATCTTTCCCGCCAGTCATTTGTCCTCCAGGCTCGCTATGAAATCTACAAGGATCGAGACTTGGGTCCTTCTGCCGAACCAGTTGATCTCGACACCGTGCCAGGCATCCTGAGATGGACAGACTTTCCAGATCCCCCTCGGAATCAGCCGATTCTCGCTCAACGCAAAAAGGTTGAGCTTTGGGAACAGAGAAAACTACTCTCTGTATTGCGAGAAAATAACCATCAGTCAGTTCTATTAGTGTCTCCGTCAATCTCATTCCGTACTAACAAACCACAGGTACAAAACAGAGACAGTAGAAGAGATGTACCGCTTCTTTCGCGATGATGTGGAATTCTGTCTCACCAGGCACTACTTTGTCGGGCCGCTTGAGGACTATGTTCCCCTTGCAGCCAAGTCGGCTCCCCCAACGGAACCGAAGCCTACTCTGCCAGCTTGGGAGTCTCTCACACGGGTTGATTCGCAGAATCGCTGGATTCTCCAGGTCAAGGCGCACGTCGTTCAAGATAACAAGCCAGATGAGATAAAGAAGGCGCAAGACCAGCTTTTAAAGTTTCGCACAGATCTAGAAGGCGTTTTCGATTTCAAAGTCATTGACCGAAAAGTACACGACACTCGAGTGGTCATGCAGCAGCAGGGCGTTCAGGTACTCCCGCAGAAAGTGCTTCTGGGGAAGTAATGATTTCGATGGCGTTTTATGCCAGCAGCCTTATATCAGCATCCGGATTCGGCTGTGTAATATCATTTTTATTTCATCTACAACTCTAATACCACGACTGCGTTCAGTGTCAATAGCGACCAGGTAACGCCACCGTAACGCCGCTACGATATATTTCACAATTCTGCGCTACAAATGCGAAGCAGAAGCAATTATAATTGAGACACGAACTCACGAACCAACCAAAACCTCATGCTTTTCCGCACAATACTACTGCAGACTCCTACTCTTGTCAATCTACCCACATCGGAGCCTATGTCGAATCATAGCGAATTTACAGTTGATTTGTGAGCGGTTGACAAGTCACGCAGTCATAGAAGATCATAATTTTAAGAAATGGGTATCTTCAATCGCCAGACACCCCAAAATGCTCGTATATTGCTAGTAAGGCTATTTAACATGAATCACAACTGCATATACCATTATGCAGAAACCAATGTTTCCGCTCCCTCCAATAGAAAGTGTTACCCTTACTGGGCAACCTTGGCAACCTGGGCAACCTGAGCAAGGCCAAGAACCTCGGTAAGGTTGTCGACACCAAGAGCGACCTCAAGGGTGGTAAGTTGGCCGCCGGTGGCAGCATTGAGGTACGCGTTGACGGCGTTGAGGTCAACACCCTGAGAGACCATGGCAAGAGCCTCACCAACGATCTGGACAACGTTGTTGATGCCGGCAGTGGCAACGACCTTGCCCTCAACACCCTGGACAAGGCTGACAAGCTTGGCAGCCAGGGTCACGGGAAGAACAGCCTCGATCTAGGAATCAACAGTTTAGCAATGTACAACGGAACCAGTTGGGTTCTTGGCTTACCTTCTGGACAATGGGGCCAAGGAGAGCGACAAGCTGGGTCTCAAGGGCGACGACATCGACGACAACGCCCTGCGTGATTCCACCGAGAAGGCCACCAACATCGCTGACGAGAGATCGTCGAGCTGTTGAGCAGTTAGCAAAGCTACTACTGATGAGAATGGATGGTTCACGAACCGAGAGGGGCGGCAAGGGCAGTGCCGGCAACGAGGAAGAGAGCAGCGAGTGTGAAACGCATTTTGGCGGTATTTGGAAGGCAGAAAATAGATTAAAAGAGTGACTGAAGTTGTGAGAACTTCTGAATTGTTTGGCTTGCTGTGCAAAGGAGTGACTGAAAGCGAATTGCTTGCTGATGATGATGATGAGAAGTTGTGGGTGAATTGGTCTTCTTTATATCCTCCGACTTCTCTCCTTTGTTGCTCCCTGGTCTGTTTCCTACATCATCATCTCCTTGAGTGATCGGCAGTCATCTCATTAAGCTTGGTCATATGTATCAATATGCGAGCTAATACCCTGCAGCTGAGATTCTTCTTGACAGGCTCGCTTAGGCATCAAGACAGGCATCACGATTAGAATTCTAGTAAAATCTTCAGCAGTGCCAGGGGAGCGAAACATGAAGCGCCTAAGCATGGTGCAGCATCTCGTGGGTTAGTCTCATAATCCGCCGATCTGGTCGCACATGAGTCGCTTGCTGTGCGGAATGACATAGAGAAGCTACCAGAGAAAGGGGTACAGAATGAAGATCGCAAGCTCTCTTTACGCCTGGATGTGTGGAGAGCTTGGGAGGTTGCTTTAACTAATTTCCCAGTGCTATCCAGGGTGATGGGAGCGGGAGAGAACGAAATATCCTGGAGGGAACAAGGTGCAGTAGCATGCAAAATGTCGGCAGTGGTTGACGCCAGAATGTCAGAAAATGACCAAATATGATGCACAAGGTATTCAAACGACTGGCCGCCCGCCAGGTTCAGAGGTAGCCTCTATTGGGAAGCGACGAGATTGTGATGGACCTGGATACCCCAGACCGGGATTCATCTGCCCCACGATCGGCAGATTCATAGTGCTGCGCTAAAGAAACAAAAGCCAGGATTGCGATGTTGGTTTGACTGAACTGATGAGCAAATGGAATACCCCATTTTGCATTGTTTAGCAGTCTACCAGGATTATCCCGAGTCATGTTGTGTTGATGCAAGTTGATCGAAGCCAACGTTCGGCGACTTGGTTGCGGGTCTGCATACAGCTCAACCTATGTACTACAGGTGATGCGATTCCTACTATCAGTGTATTTATTCAGTACACGAAAAGAGAGACTTTATCCGACTTTATATCTTCACCAATCTACAGCATGCATTTTGCAAAGGTGGAAGAAAATCGCGTGAATATTTGCGAGAGCCGTAAAGCCCCGCCAGATCGGCATGCATGCATGGTACCAGGGACATCCCAATAACAGCAATCTCTTAAATAGGGACAACGACGTCAGAGAAGCAAACAAAGGGGCTGCTACTTAACCGGGAGAATAACCGGTTCCTGAATATCGCTATGCCTGTCCTCTTTGAGACTGAGATTTGCATCTCCGGCTTTTGAGCCAATTTGACTACCATTGCGATCAGCAAAGTAGTTGGCATCTCGTCCTCATCAATTATCAATGGATACTCTTATTGTCTTAGAGTGATATAAGCTAGCTGCTAGCGATTTTGGGTATTGTGGAAGCTGGATGCCGGGTATCCCGGAGATGAAACTCGTTTAAACTGGAGTAGATGCCAGCCTCCAAGGGATCAGATAACTCGAATGTTGAGGCCGGATATGGTCAGGGGTCAGACCATGTGCGTCAACGATTGAATAGATCAACATTCAACAGATAAGGCAACGGAGAGGATAGTCCGATGCCATACTGGCGATGAGAAAAGTATGCAAGTGATGAAACTTGTGCGCTGAGACGAGCCTTCAAATGAGCCAGGTAAGCTGTACGTCACAAACATCCCTCACTACCGTCATGGCTTAATAGCTGGAAAATAAGTGATATTGTGCTTTAATGTTTACATCGATAGCGTCATCTCATGTTCGGACATGCAAATTGAACCTCACATAAAGACCCGTCCTGGATGCGACCCCCAAGGCCAAGAAATGCCACGCGGATCCTCCCGTTTCTCCATCGGCTTGGCATCGAACTGCCGAAAGTATGCCAAGTTACAAGAACTTTGATAGGCATGTCCGCTTTTCTACGTAGTAAAAGTAGAATGTGATGCTTTGACACAGAGGTTTTAGACTCCGTGTTCCGTGGTTCAACGAGGATGGCATCTAGATGTCAATCCGAGGTGAAGCGGATGAAAGATGTTAAAGGCAAAGATCATGCATTGCAATGTCATTTTGGCTTTAGACGCTCAAATCATGGCGTTCCTTCTGCAGCTTTGAGATGAGGCCACTTAACATTCTTAAGTTGCGTGTTTCGCCGTATAAAATTCTCCAACCAAGCTTTCCCAAGCGGCTCATCATCGCCACCAGCCTTAACAACCTTGGCAGCGAAGTCTCTGACCTCTTGGTACGACGGCGGAAATCCCAATTCATCTGAAGCTAGAATCCACTGTGTGAGATGATGCTCTTTGTCTTTAGAAAGACGTTGTTTGTGCTCGTTTGCCTGCCTTCGTGTGACGCCGCCGCTTAAACGTTTCTGAAGCGTTGCTCGAGGGACTTTCCAGCATTGTGCAGCTTTTCGTTGAGAGAGGCCGCCTTCGATGTCTTTTAGTGCTGAGAGAACATTATCTTCTGTATATTCAGGCATTCTTCCAAATAGCCGCAACTGATCAAACTGGTGGGAGAAATAGCTTTGATCATCACGAGAAAACGCGGTGGAAAGATCGTGGTGTTGATGTGGGAAAACGCGCGCGTGGCCATTTTGGGGGGGGTGGCCAGTAAGCCCATGCATGATGTAGTCTTGCTTACCCTATGGTCAGAAGATGAACAAGAGCAGCGAGAGGAACAGAGTATTGCAGACATATTTTGCAGAAAATAGGGAGAGGTCTCATTATTCATGATAATAGCATTCGTTTCAGACATTAATTAATCCGAAGGATTCTTTGCATCGGTCAAGTTTAGCTCCATGGTAGAATACCAGGCAGCAGCACCGCGTTAAGACCAACTGGGCATAATCAATGCATCAGTCACGCATATTTCCAACGAATGTGAGAAGAAACACATTTTATTCTGTACATCATACCCTTCAATTGACACGCGTTGCGTTTATAATTGTCGCGTTATCCGGCATGAAGACTTCCAACACGAAACAAGTCTGTAAACATTCACATCTTTACTTAGATGCCTCTCCACATGCAAGCACAGTAGGCTTCAAACGCGCAACAGAGAGACAACGCATTCTAGCAGCAACAAAAGATGGACGCTTCAGAAAAAATCTCGATTTGCTAACGTCGAAAGAACTCTTTGAAGATGGAATGACGTTTCCTGGTCCATTGATCCTCCCGGATGACGACCTTGCAGAAGATCCAGAGTGTCCGCCACAGGACTTCCGTGAATGGAGAGATGAAGAGGAGCGAAATCCAGTGACTCGGGAAAGGAAGACTATCTACATTGTACCAAGTCCATCAATTACACAGGAAGTGTACAAAATGCAGACATGGTCCGTCTGCACCTCTGAGAATGCAGCAACAAACCGGGACATGCAAGCTGCCGAGCCGCCGAAGCTTCAAGATATTCTAGAGTACCTATCCGCCTTCTTCCACGGCATGGACGTGAAACTCTTCACAAAACCCTTTCAGTGGAAGAAATGGGACAAGTACACCGGCACAATCCTGAAAACTCCCGATACTGAACGCCGCGTTGGACTCATGACACCCAGCAAGGAGCTCTTCGGCATCCGGTGTCGTGCGTCCCCAGATGAAGTGGCTCCCATGCAGGTCAACTTGGACGACATACTGGACGCTCTGGCAGAAAACATCCCGTCAGACGCACACTCTGTCATGATGCTGCTCGACATGGACATGTACGAAGGAGACGGTGACATCTTCACCGCCGGCCGTGCATACGGAGGCAGCCGGATCGCTGCCGTCTCCCTATTCCGCGACCACCCGCTCTGCGCACCTCGAGACGACGGTCACGCATGGCCGGCATCTCACTGCGCAACCTACATCGACCATCTCTGTCAACAAGTCTCCAACCCATCCACCAAGCAAACAAAACGGCAACCCCCTCAGTCCCAACGACGAGACAGGGGCGGCCCCTTACACGTGGCAATCGAAGCAGCCACCATCCATGCCGAGCGCACGATCCCGTCAGAAGCCCCAACAGCCCAATGGCTTGGGAGAGTGGTAGTGACCATGGCACACGAACTGTGTCACTGTCTGGGACTGGACCACTGCACGTACTTTGCGTGTGCGATGCAGGGGTGCGGCAGCGTCAACGAAGCACAGCGGCAGCCGCCGTATGTATGTCCTGTCTGTCTGGAGAAGCTTTGTACGGCGATAGGGGAGGGTGTAGTTGACGGGTGGGAGGACGAGGGGACGAGAGATGGATTTGTGAGGGAGCGGTATGAGGCGTTGAGGAGAGTGAGTGGGAGATGGGGGAATGCGAATGTGTCGAGGATGTTTGCTGGGTATAAGGCTTGGTTGGATGTTGTTATTGAAAGGAGTTCTGAAAAGGTTGTTATTGTTATTGATGATTGAATGAGGTTTGATTAAAGAGGCCTTGGGTATATAGGAGAAACTAGACTGAGACATGGCTCTTGGGGAATGAGTGATACTGATGAACATGTTGAAGACAGCCAACAAGTAAGTACTTGTACGTCAAATGTCCAGTTCATATGATTTCGACATGATTACATAAGATCCAACAGACGTATAATCACTTTGATTAATATAATTGAAATGATGTATTTGGCCATGGAAACTCTTACCGATGTAAGACGCAAGTATCGAATGAGATATTTACAACGTTGAGAGACGCATTGTCAGACAGCCAGTAACCTCCTCTAATACACGGCTAGCTAATTCGAAATAGAATTGAACACAAGTCAAGCACGTGTAGTTTCCGACTGTTCTCGAGAGTTGGAAACTTGCAAGTCATTCTCCTGAAGCCATCGGTGCAGATGCTCCAGCTGTTTGAATGAGTTTACGAAAGCACCAGACATCAAAGGCCGTGTGGCTCAATGGCAGAGCGTCTGACTACGATTAAGTATATCAGGAGGTTGCAGGTTCGACCCCTGTCTCGGTCAAGATTATTCTTTTTTGCCGCTTTCCCCTCTTTTTCTCATGAACGAAAAGTTGTATAAAAAAAGACGCAATTACATGCCATCTTCTCTTCGTCTTCTCTTTTTGCAATTGCATTACGATATTACGGCATGAACCAATTCTGCCTCTTGAATACGCCCATCCACCGATTTTGGCTCTTACTCGTATCTTTAGGTAGCATCTCAAACTCACCCCGCTGTAACATTGAGCCATGTCGTGCTATGTGGGGGACTAAAGCACTCAAGTCATGACAATTGTCCGAGCTCGCAGGCGATCCAAGTTTCCAATTCACACTACACAGCACAAGAGTAATGGTGTCGTCATTCCTCCGCTTACGACTCATCAGCTCTGCTACCTAGCTGAGACCCTGCGAGGGTCTAGCAAGAAGAAAGAAAAACTCTTCAAGCCCAAGCTAGTAGAGCTGGTGCCGTGCCGCCCTCCATGTCCCGAGATGTGTGTGTGCCAAACAAGGCATTGGATATAATAGCTCGACGACATCACGTCTACTTTGTCCCGTACTGTACGAGTAGGTACGTGAACCCCCCCGACGATCCTTCTTGGTCACTGTAGCACAGACAGACGAGGCTCCGATTGGCCGATGGGCTAGACGATGGGTAAGACATGAACAAGCTCAGTTCAGTTGATACATGTACCCAGCTCGACTCACGCTAGGCCAACATGATTGCGGCCTGTGAGAACAACCTCGGGATGCTAGTTGAGTGGTCATCTCTGCAGGCGCGCGGCCTCTTTGTTTTCGCTTTGAGAGCTTGCTTGCTGCTCAGTGGAACACGTTCATCCATCCACGATGCATATCCACGATGCATAATTCGTATTTACCCGTGGCTCGGAAAGGGTTTGTGAGCCGATAGATAGCACACACCACCGTCGCATATGCGGGCAACATGCGACTCTCTCTGTCTCTCTGTCTCTCACTCTCTCAACCTCGTCTCGACACGCTCGTAAAAACAAGAAGCCGAACGCAATGTCCTTCCCCTCCATCCCACCTTCAGCCTAGCCGGTGTGCAGGGCTGGGACGAGACTAGCCGAGAGGACAAAGCGGGAGGGCTTCCGACAATCCACAGCTGCGATGGTTCGCCCTATGGAAGACGCACACATGCAAAGCGTCGATGCAATGGGACGTTGCTGCAGAAATTTCTCGCCAAATAGTAAGTCGCAGCGCCGTTATTACTTGCCACGGTACGGTACGAGTACGGGGGACATGCAGCAGCAAAAAATGCAGGCGGATAGGCAAATTAACTCGTAGAATCACAGCACAGTAGTGTATACAGGTAGTCGTGGGGCCCCCATCAACGGCGAATTACGGCTCGCCACACTTCGGCGGAGCTTTTTGCTTTGCTTTACTTCGAGCAGCGAGAGAAGAGAAAAGAGAGCGAGAGGTTGACAGACGAGAAGGACTTGCAGCTCAACCCCCATGTCATAGTCACAGCGGTGAAAGAGAGGAGGCGCTTTTGCAGCGCTCTCGCTTACGCCCGTGCATACAAGAAAGGACCATTGAGAACGCGCAATGGCCACTTGGCAGCTCTCAGATTGGCCTGAATTCGAATCCCAAATGCCAACGCAGATGCTCTCGTTACTGGGTTCTCGATCCGTACAGCGCGAGTTGTGGTTTTGGTTGGGTCGGACCACACAACTTGATCGAGCTTGGTGCTTCTGGAATTTGGCCCAACCAGCGTCTTCCAAAGTTCCATCCAACCAGAAGCCGAGAAGAAGAAAAAACCTCTTGTCGTGTTATTTATAGCGACTAGGAAGCAAGGTGGAGAGTACTCCGTAAGAGCCGTCGCTGTCCGTTCGGGATGATGCGATAACGGTGCTTTCGAAGAGCATCCGTCCCACACGGAATGTAACCGACAAAGCTCCAGTTCAGCCATTTCATCATGACGGCGTATCGTTCTCGTATGTACATAGAAGCAAACGGTCTCCGTTTTTCGCATCCACCGGTACTAGTCAATCGCTCCAAGCTCGGTGATGGAAACTCGTTAGAACAAAGTCCCACGCCGCCGTTGAGATGCCAAACCGTCTAGTCTTTGCGAAAAACGGAGCCCGTCAGGAAATAACGGAGGGCCGGAAAAGCTGTTCAAACTTGTTCAAATCTGGCGCCCTCTTTTGTTCTTGGCCAGCCACAGTGGAGCAGCGACGAGTGGCTCTTGTAGCGTCGGGTTTTGTGTCATTGCAAAGAGAAAAGTTTTTGCTCGTTCAATGGCAAAATGGGTAGCATGTGAGAAGGACAAAGGGGAGGCGATTTTTGCCTGGGCCAACAATTGAGCAAGTTAAAGAAGAAAAATTCTTTGACAGAATGCCTCAGGACGTCTGATTGTCCCATGTCACAATGACAATTCCAGCACAAGGGAATATATGCTTGCAGGCATTGTGCAGCTGTAGGTGCCTTTCCATTCCTAATACTCCCGTAAGATCGAACAATGCCTCTGTTGGAAGCACACTGTATGGGAGGCTAGATTACTCGCACTTTTTTTTTTTTTTTTTCTCCCATCCCACGCAGGACAAGAACAGCAGTTTCTTTAAAGCTGTTCACCAATTGAGTTGATAATCACTCGTCCGTCAAGCAACGAACCTCTTGCTCTTGATTGCAGACATCAACTCTTCCAGCATTCTTCAGCAACAGATGCCAAAAGAAGATGGCCATCCCATTACAATCCCTTATGATAAGACATAGTATGCATACTTTTCAACCGTAGACACTTTGGCCGAGTGGTTAAGGCGATGCCCTGCTATCAATAGGTATCATAGGCATTGTGTTCGCACGCGCAGGTTCGAATCCTGCAGGTGTCGGTTTCTTTTTTTGCACTTTTCCCGTTTTTTCTTCCTCCTCCATCTTGAATAACCTCTCGGTAATCTTTTACCCCGATTCCAACCTAGTGCCCTCTCTTCGTAAAACCTCATCGTCTGTCTCATCGTCAAATCCATCCGTCTACCCCTCCTTCTCGCCATCCTATCCCTGGTTCGTTAACCCCCCCTCCTCCGGGCCACGGATACAGTATCTACAGTACTCGTAAGTATTAGCCAGGGCAAAAAGCAGTCAGCCCAGCCCAGCCCAGTATATTAGCACTCCAAGCTTTTTGTTGGGCTCGGGAAAGGCCATACAAACTCAATCGTCTTGACAAGGGCCTGTGCCTGTACTCAGTCGCCGGCCGGCCGGCCCTGGCAAATCGCACGCCTGCCCAGCCCTCCCCCCCATAACCCCGATCTAATGCAAGGTACGCAGGCAATTTGGTGAAAATGCCGCGCCTCCATAGGGCGGAACTGGGGGCCTTAAGCAACAAACCTCCCCCCTCCTCGGCCATGAGGCTTGCATGAAGCGTCGTCCGTCGTCGTCAGCAATCGTTCGAATGTGAAGCTACCCCTCACAGCCTTTGCCGGATAGTCTCCGGGGGAGAGCTTGGCTTGATCGATACGAGCTTTCTTGAAGCTTGTACCTCCTGCTAAACATACAAGCACTACCTAGTAGTTTTGATCTGACTGACAGATCATTTATAATCTTTCCTTCCTTCCCTCAGGGCGAACATAGCCTACGGTATGCTCGGAGCTGAAAGGACGCCAATCCAGGAACCGGCTTCACTCGCCCAGATGCCAATTGGCCAGCTGAAATGCGCCTTGCATGACTGGCACATCCATGCCTTTCAACACATCTTTTCCCTTGTGTGAACCCCCGTTAGGCCACACCCTTCAGCATCGTTGCCCTTCTGTAAATCACCCGTTAGGCCAACGCCCTCCCACCACCACAAGATCCTTGCCCAGAGTTGCAGCAGTACCTAGCCCCCAAAGCTGCCCGAAGAAAGCCACAGCTGGCTGTCGTGCGACCCAGCACCAGCACAGCACAGTACATGTTGCTCTGAAGAAAAAGGTACAGGCAGGATTCCTTTGGCTTCAAGTGGAGTTCTTTGGGCAGGACACTTTGCTGAGAAGGATTTTTATCCATGCTGGCCCCGTTGCCGCCAATCAACGGCCATATTCTTGCAGAGTTTTTCATCTTCTGCTTCTTTTTGTTGCTCCTCTGTTCGAATGAGCAGATTCTTTTCATGTGTCAAACGGCCGTCGATAAGCTTGCCGCTGCAAGAAGTGGTTCAATATCACATTACATGTTGCATGGGTTTCACTGCAGGAACTTGAACCTTGGTGTTGCCATTCAAATTCCTTGCTGTCCCACAGGTAGGTATTCATGCTTGGTACGGTATTGTATTCCCCGATGCTTCCGATGACCGGCGGCCGCACGATAGTCCGTGTTACTGCATCGTGTGCTTCGGCCTGAACAGCTCGTGGAAACTTGTTTGAGAACCTTGGAAATCCAGTAGTTTGCAAGCAATGTCACCCCGCCGTCAAAACTCGACCGTAACTCAGCCCAGCAAAGCCAATTGACTCGAGCAGAGACATCCGTATAGACCAAAAGAAGTCTTCCTTGCAAGTGAATCTTAGCCATATAGGTAGCTAACAAACTCTTCCACCGGCAACATGTTCCTAGCCACCCCGAGACCAAAAAAAGAGAGTTCGACTACTGCCAGGCACAGGGTTTGCGCATCTGATCGTGAGAAAAGGCTGCAGGGGTGCATTTTTTGTGTAGTGCCGTCGGGCTGGAATTGGCCAACCACATGGCAGCCCTGCCCGCACCTCCACTTGACCCATTCGGTATCGTGGGCTTTTTGGACGACAGCTTTTGAATTCCATGGTTTGGGACAAGGCAAATCCCCGCCAACTACGTGCTTTTGGGTGAATGACGGGGTGCTCCCACACTTTCTTGGTATGTACTGCCAAGTACACATTCCTCGCAGAGGGGAGAATTATTGCTTCGTTTGGCGGAGTGCTGTTACACGGTTGGGGTCGAGAAACCACAGCATGACGGCTCGGACCGGAATGACACAGCACTTTCGTGCCTTGGGGTGTGAGGGAAAAGCGCAGCGAGTGGTACCGACAAATGCAGAAGAGGGCAACACAGCCCTTGCCAAGAAGGAGGGTAGGACAAGAGCCGGCATGTGCTTTCGGCTAGAGCTGCAGCTGTTCATCCCGGATGAGCAGAAAAAGCCCCCTCAGTCCAAGGCAAGATAAGCATACAGATGGCTCTTGTGGGAAGAGCAGCCTGTCATCCAGACGACAAACCCTGAGCTGCATCTTTCAGACGATGTCTGCAGATTGTGGATGCAGCAAGTTAAGCCGTTCTAGCAACCCAATGGCACCCCAAAGAGTACATGGAGTCGTATAGACGACCAATCGGTTGTCCACGCACCAACTCGTCAACCTCGTCTCGAGCACGCCAGGCAACAGACGGTCTATCCAAGATCTAGACTGACTCTTTGAACGAGTCCACGCCACTGCAATGTTAGTAATCATTGCAAGATGCTGCTAAGGCCACTTCGTAGTGCTTCGCACCACAGGCAAAACTGTGGATTCTAGACTGGTCAGAAGTCCCCCGTCCATCCGAGCAAATCCCCATCAAACGCCGTCCATGAATTCCCGCCACTTGCAAGGGCGTTATCAAAAAGTCCAGGCCAACTCACCACTAACCTCTTCGTACATATGCAAGAAAGAAACTAGGATTTTGACCAAGCGGTTAAACGGAGTCAAGAAGCCGAGCATGCTATGCCCCGGAACTGACTTCTAGTTGTGGCTGTAGTCGTCTGAACAAAAGTAAACTAAACTCCAGGACTCCAGGCACTAACAACAAGATCGAAAAGCCGCACGGCGCAGCCAACGCAAAAAAGATACAAGTTTCTTCTTTAGCCCAGGTCGCCTGCGTGGAGACTGCCAAAAACGTGGCCCCGAGGGCTAGACAACCACAATCTTTTGACATCGAGGGCGCTAGACGCATTCAAAGGGCCCAAGTCAACCGCCTCAGTGGGGCCCGATGACAGAGAGGCGTATCGCTTGTTCAACTGACGTTTTTTGTTCAGATTCCCCTTTTGGAGCCATCATGAGCTAGATAGTCCAGTGTTGTACGAGAAATGCAACCACTGGACGCTGTGCAAGTGCAAGTGCTTGATGGGACGTGGTGGCGCTTAAACCTGGGGATTTCCCCTCGCGGGTAGGCTGTGCAACGAGATAGGCTGGGTTTACCCTGAAAGCAAGCATGTGAAAGGTTACCCGTGTTTGCGGTGGCGAGGATTTGTATCGTCGTTCGCAGTGGTGTCCGAATCCGGCCGGGTTCGAGGCGTAGTTACATGAATTTGGTATCTGGACTCGCACAAGCAAAGCAATATCGCCGATTGGAAACCTTGATGTTTCGTGCAGCCGGTGTACAAGGTTGATGAGGGTTGTGCGCCGAGCAAAACGCATCAAGCTGCAATCGAAACGGCACATTGCAATTGGGAAAAACTTGGCAAAAAATGAACATGGGCTCTGCCAACAGCATCTGCAATCGCCCAAAGGCTAAATGCAATCCCCCGAGTGGCTTCACTTCATCCAGACCTCTCAAGTCGAATAGCGTGCCAAGGTGATACAATTGTGCCATCCACCATCCATCTCGGAACCCGCCAGTGTGGTCGGGTCTAGGAAGAATGAATGAACCTGGCAACCTGGCAACCTGGCGAGAGCCGTTGGTAGCCAAGCCCCAAAGATGCAAGGATTCGCGCTCCGGAGATGGCCTCCTGTTCCCAGTGCCGGGGGATGCGCTGACTAACCCTCTCTGGCTGGATCATCGGGACAAGGCAAGGTCTGGGATGCTACGGGGAGAGATATGTTATAGAGTTCAGGTGGGATATCAGTAATGAGATGCCCGGTAGAAAAGACAAGATGACCTGCACAGAATACGCGTGTACAGGCGGAGCATTTGATTTCGTGCATTCAATCTCAGTCCTGTCGGTCATCATGGCACAATCCTGAGAGACGGAGCGATTTCTCCCGACTCAATGGCGTTGGTTGCTCTGCGTCCAAGAGTCAGAAAACTCCTATTGTTAGTAGCATACCAATCACTCGTCTGACAATGACATGATCCTTTTTCGCGACTCCTTTTTCTGGCTCTGTGAAATGCAACGTTGGCCGTTCATGGAAATGCCATGTCGTCTTGTCTGGTCAACCCCCAGAAAACCGCCAGACGAACTGCCGACCCTAGGCTGATCTGAAACAGCTGTGCATAGGGGAGGCGAAGAAAAAAATTCAAGTCGGCGCAGCCGGGTTGTGCAGGGTTGGGAATAAAGGAGGCTGAAGAAGTTGCCAAACTTATTCCCCCCCAAAGGCAAGCGAGGAAAGCATTAGGAAAAAAACTTTCAACCACCATGGAGCCCTGCTCGGGTTGAGCCGTGATCAGGTCGTGAGCCCCTCACTTCCCACCCTCCCCTGTTTCGAGTCTTCCGATTTTGCTTGGATGGCAGAGTCTAAAGGGTTGGGCCTAGACAGAGGGCCCGATTGCGTTGGCACTGGGCGGCGGATCCAGCTCAAAGACCCTTGCAAACCCGCTCTTTGATTTCTTCTTTTCAAGCTCTTTGCTTTTTCTATCCTTCTTCTCAAGCTAAACCAGGGGGTCAAAGTACCGTACCAAATGGCGGGATACTTGCTCGAGTACTTTGTAAAAGCACACCGGTCTGGCAAAGGTGCATCCGGGTAAGAGGCTCTTCGCATCCAGAGCGTGGCGCTAGGCCTTGATTTGGCATAGGGCTGCGAACACACTGAGATGTTGTTTGTGCTAATGCTGGAACAAGAAGCTTGATGGGTTTGGTACGGGTCTTCTGGATGTCACCGCCGCCGCCCTTTTCGCTCTGGAGAAACCACGTTGATGCTGTTGGAGAGCATCATGTACGAGATCGAGACGATGGGTAAGCAAGCCCGCATGTGGGAAACGAGACAAGAGCCTGGCTGGCGTAGTTGTTGTCACCTGAAGAGCGAGCGATGCCGGCACAGGGCCAGCCCCATGTTAAAGCCAGGTTATGTCCATGCCACTTGTGTTGGCCCCAGCGCCCAGTAAGTTCGAGGCGAGGCGGAGGAGCCTCCCGCTGCTGTCCCCGAAATTCGTCCCCCCGATTTCCCCGGGGCTCAAGATTCTGCTTGCTCTGGATGACTGCTTTGCTTGACTCGGCCGCAGCCGTCGCCACGGCCGCCTCCTTGTCCCATATTTGCTTTGCTTTACACAAGGCGGTGGGCGATGGGGGGTCGCGGTGTACACGAGTATGTATTCTGCGTCTCTGGTTTGCGAGGTTGGCGCCATGTGTGTGACATTGGTCAATGTGAGCGATGCATGCCTTGCTCTTCTGTACTTGCATCCGAGCACTTGCAGGCGGGTAGATGTACTTTGCAAGCGCTGTAGCATAACAGGGTGTAACTCGTAGATGAGACAATGACAGTTTTTAGCAAATCAAAAAAAGAAGAAGAATCGAGTGGCCGGCAGTGAATGAATGGTGTGGCCGTTTCGATTGGGCAGAAGCTCGCCGTGATGCGATGCCTCGGCGAGAGGGATTGGCAGTGGCAGGGATCGCCAGCAAAACGGCTTTCGTTGCATTCGCACCACGTCAGAATGGCCCTCTGACCATTTCTGGCCCTCACGTGTAGGCCTAGGACTTTGAACTCTGTGCCAGCCCAAGCCTAAGCCCACCTCAGCATGGTCACTTGTCTCTTTTGCCGGGTCTTGTCTGATGATGCTGGTGTCAGTCAGTCAGTGCTGGCGTCTCGCTTCCCAACCGCCCCCAGATCGACCCTCTTGCCGCTGACTTGGCCGCGACTTTGTTGACTGGATTGATTCTGGCGGTGCTTTGCTGGCGCGCCCCAGCCTCGGCCTTTGGAGGGGCACCAGAGGGACAATTGGAGAGGGAAGACGGTCGTGAGCGAGGCCGGCCAAAGGGGGGGTCGATTGGAGCCAGACGTGGACGGAGGACGGGGGTTGGCAGCCACCGCAAAGCGCAGAGAACCGCTGGCGCAGATGCGAAATCTGGATCTTGCTGACGAGTTGGGAGTAGAGCGAAAGCAAAAAAAGGCGCCTATTCTATTCCATCACCATGACCATGACCGGGTATGAGAAGCGGGCGGGGAGACGAAGAGGCGGCTGGACGGGCTGCATGCGTGCTTGAGAAGCTGCAGCTGCATCTGCATCCAGAGGCCACAGAGCAGAGCTCATCACACCGGGTTTCCAGCCAGGCGCCCAATGTGAGCGCGGCAACACGTGGACGGGATGTTCCCCGGCTGTGCTGTTTTTTTGTTGGATTATGCTTGTGCTTGCGCTTGCTGCTCTGGTGGATGCTGTGGGATGACGGAGAGGAAGAGCGGTGATGGATGATGATGGCGGGCAGAAGTGAGGGGAAGAAGGGCAATGGAGCATGTACTCGTATGGATGATTCAACAGATGACTTTTACAGCTGGTTACGTGACGTAGTAGATGGTTGTTTTGAGGGGTCTAGAGGGATCAATTGATTTCAGTTCAATGGCTTTTCATGCTGGAAATCAAGATTAATCAATCAACTAGTACGAGGAGCGTCAAGATGCAGTAGCTTAGTGTAGATACTGAGCAGCCAAGCTGATTGACAGCTAGATGTGATGCCTCATCTGGATGGTGGCGGCGCAGAACTTGCTGCTCGCTAGAGGGCCAGTGGTTTCAGCGCTGCACCTGTCACTAGACGCCCCGAAGGCGGCTGGGTACATGTACCTACGGTGCTTGTAGACATCTGGATGCATGTACTCCATCGGTCTGGTATTATTCATCTGAGCATCACCCACACGCGCGCGCATATCGACAGCAAACACATCAGTAAACAAACAGCAAGCAAACACGCCACTGTTGGGCGCCTGGCCTCTCTCTTGCTCTTTGCAGTTTGTTTATGTTGTCTTGCCATCGTCTAGAGGTGGGCGCTTAAGGCCGATCATCTTCAGCGCTCCGGGGCGAATGTTTCTTTTCTTAGCAGCTTGGCCGAGGTCTCGTGCGTCTTCGGCTTCTAGCGCCCTCAGTGAATTTTTTTTTTTTTTTGCCGCTCAACTATGGATTCAAGGTTGTTTTCTCCCTCCCATCGCTGCTTACTAACTCCGGTCTCTAAGCTACGCCGCTGATTGCATGGAGCATGCATTTGATCCCAGCGAAGTTTTTCTCTTCTTTCGCCGCCCACTAGCATGGAGGAGCGCGAGGAGACCGCTGACACTGAAAAAAAGAAAAAAAAAAAACAAAAGGCTGGCTGACCTGACCGATACAGCCTGGGCTGGGCTGCCATGGCCGGCCCGCAGGTTGCGAAACATGGCGATGGGGTATCCGGTACAGCCCCGCCACGGCTGCGCTGGCAGTGCTTCCGGGTCCGTGGTACTTTGTGCAGACCGCCGGTAGCAGCGCCGCGGGACGTGCGCAGGCAGAGACAAGATGCGTTGACGGCATGTGCTTGCAGGAAGAGTAGAGTAGAGGGGAAGAAGAGGCTGGCTGATGCTGTTATGGTGCATAATGTATTGCGTATTGTATATTGTGTACTGTTATGGGCACGGAATTCTCTACATATTCTACTCCATATTGTATTGTATGGGCATCGGATATAGGACTTGGGGGTCTTTGTCCCCGTCCAAGCACTCGACTTGCAAGCCCAGCACAGATCAAGGACAACAGAGCCCAGCCCAGCCCAGCCCAGCCCAGCCATTGTTTGCCAGTTCAGTTGAGGAGGCCCTTCACCCTGGCCTCGGCCGCAGGCAAAAGCGCAGACACGCCACTGCTTTCTAGCGCCTGAGCAGCCCAGCAAGCCCAGCCAAGGCCCGCTGCCGGAGAAGCTGGGAGACGAGAGCGAGAGACTGGACGCTGGAAGCCAAAAGAATCAGAGCAAGCCTAAGCCACTGGACAGAGACTGGCGGTACCGGTGCAGTGCAGTGCAGGGCAGAAGACAGCCAGCCCAGAGACCCATACGGGGCTGTTTTGGGTACGTACCGTTGGGACCCAATTCAAATCCATTCGACTCAGTCCAAGGCCAGTCCAAGTGCTACCCACCCACGCTAATGTCGCCTAACCAGCAGAGAGTCCTGTGTCCTGTGCTCTCTCTCAATGGGTCTGTCCCCCATGTCGCCTTTGTCACCATGTATCGTTGTACCCAAGTATCATTGTACTCTCGCGCTAAAATGGGCTTTGTATCGTTGTATCTTTTGTAGCTTCTGATGCCGACCTAATCCCTGCTGGTGGGGTCCCCCCTGCTAGTTTTAGCAGAGGCCACTCGCTGTAACTTCAACTTGCTGCTACCACACGTCCGGAGCACCTTTTAGCCTTGCTGCCACACACACACAGGCAAAATCGTCCGTCTCCACTTCGTCTTTTCCATCCGTGGACTCTTTTTTACGTGCTTGTTCCCGCTTCCTTTCGTTCCCTCCCCTCAAGACCTCGATATCCTACATAGACCGTGTCGACCGCGATAGAGCCATTGTGTTTCTGCTCTTCAATTTCTTTGTCCTCGACGTCGACTGTCGCTACACCCCCCCGAACACCACCACTGACTTGACGCCCCGGTGCTCCGTACTCGCGCAAGACCAGCTTACAAACAAAGCAACCCGTCCATCTATCTTACCAGACCTTGATTACCCCCCCGTCTTACCCGCCCGCTACTGTTGCTGCTACGATATCCAATATCAGCTTCGACTTCGACAACCGACTCCGACCTCGACCTCGCCGCTGTGGGAGGGAGGCATGTCGCCCCAGATTAGAGACCTGCTGCTGCCGCAGTTGGCTCAGGATCGCAAGAGCGGCGCCATGGACGAGGGCGTCTCTCTCGAAGCATGTGACCTTTCATACGTCTACTATACTACGAATTCCTCGTCCTCCGACGTTGCCTCGCCCCTGACTCCCACCTTTTCCAATCGAGGCGTTCCCCTGCGCTACTCCAGCTCAACCTCCTCTCTCGAGTTGCCGCAGATCACCCCGCAAGAGGGGCCTGCTTCACCCGTGGCCCAGCATGCCACGGCCTCCAAATCCAGCATCCGCCAGCTGCCTGACGTCCAGGAAGAGCCTTTGGAACGAGAGGAGGAGCTGGAGGAAGAGGAGGAATCCGATGATGACCTGAGCGACAACCTTGGCATGTACTGTCTATGTAAGTGGTGCCCTCAAAGCCTATCCTGGTGGGCTTCCATGACTGACCAATCTGTTTTCCCCATTATGTAGGCGACCAGGCATGCGAACACACCAATACCTCCCAGGAGCTTCTGCACGGCGAGATGGCGGGAGAGCTCGACATTGACTACGACCTCGGCTTTCTCAGCGACAGCGACTTCTCCGGCGATTCCCAATACCCCAAGAAGAAGCGAATCATGAGCGGCGAATCGACCTTTACTGCCCTCACCTCTCGACTCGGCAACCGCTTTCCCAGCATCGCGCGATGGAAGTCTCAGCGAAAGGCAAACAGCATCACGGGCCTCATGACCTCGCCCACCACTGAGCGGAGCATGGAAAACGTCCTGTCTGGAGCCGCGTCCAGCCGGTCGTCCTCCATGTCCTCTCCCACTCGCCAGTTCCCCGTGCTGCTGGACGACTCGCCCATGCCCCCGCCGGCCATGCCATTCTACGAGACGTACGAGAGCACCGACAGCCTGGACATGCACTCGGGCGAGTTCAGCCGTGAGGAGCGGTCAGGCATCGAGCGCGACAGGGCCATGGCCACGACCCCCTTGCTGCCTCCGCTCATGACCGACCCGCTCGGAAAGCCTCCGCAGCCCTCTCCCCTCCAGTCGCCCAGCATTGCGCCGTCGTCTGCCGCCACGGAGGTCCACTCCCCTCGCGTTGTTCCGACTCCCCGGCAGTCTCTCGGCTCCAAGCCGTCCATGTCGTCTCTCCGCCACGTCTCGGTCATGACGGAGCTTCCACTGCCCCTACCGCCGTCCATCCTACAGGACCAGGACGAGTGGTCCGACCGCCTGGGCCACGCCAACTTCACCATCACGCCCATGCCTTATGGTGTTGACGAGCTTACCGCTGAATCTGTCACCAAGTTCTGCGACGACTGGGACGCCGCACGGGTCGCTTACACCAAGCACCTGGTCCGCACCGGCGAGCACTACGGCCAGACGAGCAAGACGTACGGCATGACGGAGGCCAAGTGGGCCGAGATTGAGCGCAAGTGGAAGGGTTTCTACACAGACATTGTGCGCCGCACCCAGCCAATGACCACGGCCTCAGTCATGTCTCGCAGCCGCAGCCGAGGCCGCGGACGTGGCCGCTCCGAGAGCGCCAACCCGTCTAGCAAGGCCCAGAGCCAGAACCGCCACGACGACATCTACGCAGCCATGCAGTGGCGGGGCAGGAGGGGCTGTTTGCCCAGCGCCGTCCCGCAGATGCTGGAGGCCCTGGACGCCGAGGGCAAATTCCCTGGCCGAGGTGACGAAGACATTGTCGGGCCCATGCAGCGGGATGCCTACATGGTGCGAGCCCGAAGCGAGGAGAAGACACCGCGATTCTGGAAGAACCTTGCGGAAAAGCTACGCCTCTGATTTTGTTTCACATTTTTTTCTTCTTTTTCTTACCATCTGTTTGGATCTCACCGCATTTTCCAACAGAACGACTTTGCTATATTGATTGACCCACGACTTGACGACCAACCACCATAGAACATCGCAGCGCCGGCAAACAACCATGAACATTGTCTCACGCGAAACACTTTTTTTTCTGCTTAACGCCTTATTACTTAATATGAACGAAATGATACCCGACTCTAGTCACTCCTTCCGACACTATCCACACACCACCACGAGATGCTTCATGTCTCGCAGCTCTTCCTGTCCAGCACAAGCTGTCCAGCAGCGACAACAAAACCTGGACCGGCGAGCGAGGAAACCTCAGCATGGAGCCACCCGTCTCGCGCCCTTGTTTTCTCTACATGCTCTTTTCATCATGTTACATAGACCACACACCCACCTGTAGATAAGCGGGGGTCGGCGTTTGATCATGATTTGGGAGAAAAAAGCGTGCATAATTTTTGTTATTCTTCTTAGACACGACACGACACGACCACGCACACCTGCCATATACACTGCGCTACAACTTACACTAAAAAATTACAACCACCACACACACACACACACTACGCCCCGAATTCTGGGGCGGGGAAATGGGACATGCATAGCACCCTTGGAGTTATATTTTTTTTCCTTTGCAGCTTTCCCGGTTTCGGGACAGCATATTTCTCTAGTTAGTCATATGGCTACTGCGCCGTACGTCAGACCAGCTCTGATTAGCTGGGGCTGTTGGATTGAATGGCCACTAAGGAAACGAAAAGAGTTGGAATGATGCATTAACAAGATGTCATTGAAAGTATGCGAATGGAATGGCCCGAAAAGAGAAAAGAGAGACCTAATGATAGAAGGAGGAGGAGGGGGGAAGCAAGGATAAAAAGAGGAGATGCATTGGGATAAGCGAGCGATAGGATTTTTTTTACATCGTGTACAAAAACAAAATAAACTCAAACAGAGAGGTTTTTCTGTCAATCTTGTCTCTTTTCTTTCTTTGCAGTGCTTGACTTGATTGTGACGTGCGCGATGCTACATTGACGTGTGGGTGTGGGTTTTTGCGGGTGGTGGGTATGACGCGAGAGCGGTTTTGGGGTTCGTGGGAGCTTTGTTGCATTGGGGTTTTCTTTTGTGCTGTAGCATGGGGGAATCGGTATCGTATCGTATCGCTGTGGTAGCACGCGAGTGACAGCATAGGCAGGTTGGAGACGTTGTATGAGGAGAGTAGCTATCTTAGTATATGAGGGCTTTTTTCAGAAGGTTTGTGTAGTAGGTAGTTACATGGACATCTACATTACGTTACTTGAGTTGGAATTGGTACTTTACCATCTTGATTGACTATCTTTATGATGGGAAATGTCAATCGTCCTATTTTGTTTGCCCGGTTATTAAAGGTAGACTGCGGATGAGCGGATAAGCGTGGATTCTCTCGGTGCCGGTACGCTGCTTTGCTTTTGCTTCTGCTTACTTGCGTGGTGCGGGCGGGATCCAATGTACGGGTCCGTGGGCTTTGGGCGATGCGGTATGTAAGTAAGAAGAATATGTATGTACGAATACGCACGCATTACTATCATTTGTTACGCATGTATGTATGTATTACTATCATCGCTATGCATGTATGTATGTATGTGTCTCCCAGTAATGTGCGTTTACGGCGAGGTGGATGGAGTCTTTGGGATGGAGTGATAGGACGGTGAGATTCATGTTTTTGCGGGGAAACAACACAAGCATGTTGCAGTTTTTTATATGGGGATGCTGGCGCTGTGTTTTCCTAAAAAGAAGGTAGATTGAGGCATGTGCATGGGCGAGAATTGCTAGTCCTAGGATTTTTGGCAAGTTTTGTCTATCTGGTGTTGTTGTTGTTGCTACTCCATATTTTCTTTTTCTTTTCAGCTGCCTTGGGTTTTGGGTATCATGACAATGGCAAGGGCCATTTTCGCTGTACCCAAGTGGCAAAGTCGTGCCCAAGAGCCTGGGATTCTTGTAAAGTTCGTATCCGAGGCCGCAGACGAGGGTCCGCTTTGTGCCCAGTGGGTTCAATGTGTATGTGTCCTATGTACAGATACTTGGGAGGAGTATGATATGGAAGATGCAAGGGATTGTTTAATGGGGATTTCTCGGCGTCAATGAATACATGTACTCGTAAATAGACAGAGAGGGTGGTCTTGATGTCGTGATGAAACGTGCCCTGTATCTGTATGTTGTAATCTGTATAATCCAATGCAATGCTTGCTGCTGCTACCTTGTTAATTTTTTTTTTAATATGGGAATAGGACAAAACCCGGTCTTTACATGTACGCTCCGCGCAATGCAACATCCGCCCATATCCAGCAACCAAAAGAGGACGTACGTTGGATATCCATCTCCATGCAGCATAGAAATATCCCACGTTTTTTTAGCGAGCCAGTCGCACGGCGTCGGGAGCGGGCGTCCGCCGAAGCGCCGTTTCGTTTCGTCTATATTCGCTTTTTTTATATTTGCGACGTATGCCATCTCCCGCGAAGGGCTTTTTCTAGTTTCCTGTTATTGAGTTATTTTTAATTTATTTTTTCTTCTTCTTCAACGGGTACGTGAGTGAAGTCGCTGGGAAGTGATTTGCTGGGGCTGGATGGGGAGGTGCCTGTAGAGGCTAGCCACGTGGCGGTGACATTTTGGTTGGGCTTGTTGTATGAGTGTCTAGTAGGTATAGTTAACTAGGCTTTGACATTCTTCTAGTTTTTCTTCTTATTCTTCTTTTTCACTAAAGAGGTGGGGTGATTTGGTGTTGTGGATTGTAGAGAACAAAGCATACTAAGTATCCTAAGGCGGCGATGTATACCTCGAGACAGCATCAACTGATCAATATTGGACTACATGTAAGCCAGGCGTCAAACACAAAGGAAACAACGCACACATATGTCGTAAGATCAATCAGTCGTGCTTGACTCTCCCAGCGATGGGGAAATCGGGTGACTATCCCGTGTATGAGTCAGAAAAGAGGGACATGACAGCTATCAACATCGAGACACCTCGTATGCATGCACCTCTCGAGCTTGTCAATGCTCGACGTATGTGCTATTCTGTTACATGACGCCAGCAATGCATTCTGCTGTCCACACCAACTAGCTTGTGGGCTGAAGCCGGTCTAGCTGTCCCTCCCGCTGTGGCTTTTACTGCTGTGGTGGGCTTTTGCGTACTTTGACTTCGCTTCGCAGGTGAATGATTGGATGGTCATGATGGGAATGGGTGGGATGACACAGGCTCATGTTTGTGTCCGGGTAGATGCATCGGAATGGTATTGCATCGGTGATTTGTTTGATGGGGGGCATGTATGTAGCCGAGGGGAGATATTGATTGGATTATTAGACGGGTTGTGTCACGGTGATGATGGTGGTGGTGGAGCGTTTGTTGAGTTGTGGCTGATGTTGTGGTCATGTTGGGTGCGTGCGTTTATTGTTGCGCTTACACTGCTGGACGACTTGGTTTTTTCATTGGAGTTGTCTTGTTGATGGAGGATTTGAGTTGAGAGGTAGTGTTACTTTGGGGGAGGTCATTTCTTGGAGGTACTTGATTCGTGGATAGCGTTTGGCTTGGCTGGATTTGTGGTTTCCGTTTAAAATGAGTGTAAGATTAGGAGAGAATAGACTTTTATCATGCTGGTCTGGTAATACAGAAATCCATAGTGACAAGATGTTGTTCTTATCCTGATTATATGTGTATCTAACAACACGTAAAGACTGAAGGACTTGTCTGAGGGTTAGACAATGAGCAAGACCCTTTTACCACTCTCTTATTCCTGTTCTTTAACAGATCAATCTGTATGATACCACCTGTATATCATATCCTATGCGGTTATACTCACTGATAGAATGTCAATACTAACCGTTGCTGACAAATGCGTCAACTAGAGCAAGGCCATAGCGTCGTCATCACGACCACGAACCGTACATATTTTCCTTGAAACTTATATTAGAAGACTATCTCGTGCCAATAATCAATGATTTTCAATACCCTTCGCTCAAGTTATTACTATTATATAACAGGCTGAACTGTCGGGCTTTTCGAAGAGACCGACGCCGTCAGGGGCCCAGTCTAACCAATGCAATCCAAGCTTTACATTCGTCCACGAATCTCTGTTTTACCTGAAATGGCCTGGCTCAATACTACCCCAGACTTAAATAGCCTCATCCTTGTCCCGCAACGAACTGCCGTCGAACATTTGTAATGCTTGTAGTCGTTTAAATAGTGGCATACCGAGGGTCAACTACCTGTCACGCTAATTAAGACCCATCGATAGCCGAGGGCCGGAAAATAATGAAACTTGGCTCCTTATTAGTCTTCAATATGCTTGCCAATACTCTCCTACACATGACTGCCTATTGAAGATCTACCCATGCGATGATTCGTTGTACCCCTGAACATGTATTGCCAGATTTGGAAATGCCCAACTATGAAACGGAGATGATCGTTGGTAATGTACTGCCATTATAGGAAATATCCAGTCATCAACGGTGGCAACTGTGATCTGATCTTGAATATTGGCTTGTATATAAGCCAATTCTCTACGTATATAAATGCCACAATAAGTTGCTTTCTATACGCCTAAAGTCTTCTCATCAGACTCAGGTTCGGAAGACGCCTCAAGATGCACAAATTCGATATTCTTCTGTTTTCTACCCTTGCGTTGGGAGCTCATGCCACGAGCCATCCATCTCTGCCAACTGTTGATTTGGGATATCAAGTCCATCGTGCCATATCATACAATGTCCGTCACTGTCACATATCCAGTCACTCCTTAGGCTAATCAAATTTCTAGGACACAATCAAGGCCTATAACTTCACCAATATCCCCTACGCTGAGCCACCAGTAGGGTCTCTACGCTGGAGGGCTCCTGTCCCACCCAAGGGCGTCAAAAAGACCATCCAAGATGGCAGCATTGGCAAAATCTGCCCCCAAACATCTCCTAACTGGACAATCACTGCGATACAATTTGCAACGGCATGGGCAACGAACCAACTTCCGTTCAACTACACCGAGGCTGAGAAAATCGCCAACAGCACTCCTCAGACCACAGATCCGCGAACTACAGAAGACTGTTTGGTCTTAGATGTGATTGTTCCCAAAGCTGTCTTGGATAAAAAGAAGTCCCACGGTAAAAAAGCTCCTGTTTTAGTATGGATTTATGTAAGTAAATCTGATATCACATTTTTTTTTTTCTCTCAACAGCAACTAACGACATAACCAGGGAGGAGGGTACGTAAGCGGATCAAAGGAGTCGTGGGGCAGTCCCAATCGTATCATCTCTGCTTCTCAAGAAGATGGGAGCGATGGAATTATCTGGGTCGCCATGAACTATCGCCTCGGAGCATTTGGCTTTCTTGCGGGCCCTACGATGCAGAAAGACGGCACAGCCAATGCAGGATTGTACGATCAGCGCCTTGCTCTGCAATGGGTACAGCAGAATATCGCCAAATTCGGTGGAGATCCCGATAACGTCACAGTCATGGGCGAATCAGCTGGTGCAGGATCCATCATGTTCCATCTCCTTGACCACGGAGGCAAACAATCCGTTCCTTTCAAGAGAGCGATTGTACAATCCATACCGCTGACCGTCTTGATTGACCCCCGGCAGCAAGAAAACAGCTTTCAAAAGTTTCTCAAAATCCTCAACGTCAAGTCGTTGGAGGAAGCCAGACGACTACCTTCGAGTGCCCTCATCGCTGCCAATGTCCAACAGATTGGAGCTGAGCCGTATAATGAGTTTGCCTTTAGCCCTTCTGTTGACAATGTCTACATTCCTGGCCCGCCTGCCAAGTTGCTGCTTGAAGGTGCTTTCGCCAAGGGCATTCCGTTGTTGTCCTCTCATACGAGCTTCGAGGGTACGTTATTTACTGATCCTCGGACTATTGGAAATGAAACGGCATTGGCAAACAGACTTCAAACTATTTATCCGCTCATGGAAGAAAAAGACCTCAACTACGTGCTCAACACTCTATATCCCGCCGTTTATGATGGCTCTCATCCGTACGCAACTAGTGTTGACAGAAACATCTTGATGGTGAACGAGATGTACTTTGCTACTGCCCACCAAGCCCTACTTCAAACTACTATCCATCGTGGAACAGAAGTGCATGCATGGGAATTTTCAGTGCCGCTGGCTATCTATGGAAGCGACATTGCATATACATTCTATGACGGCGCTGCAGGTGTAGATCCTCATGTTGCTAGCATCATGCAGCATGCTATTGCTGGATTCGCAAAGTGCGGAGAGCCTGATGCCGGGCCGCTGGGATTCGCATTTCCTCGCTATGGAAAGCAGGCGACGACGGTCAATCTCAACATTAATTCCTCCGTCACTGTTTCCGACCCGACGTGGAATAACAGAACTTTGTGGCTGGCGCAGACCTCGTGGATTGGGTGAGCTTGTGAAGCAGAGACAGAATCGTGTCCAAGTGTGAGACTGGAGACGGAGTTTACATGTACTGTTGTGGTTCATATTCAAACTATATCAATTGTGGTGTAGGAGATGGCATAGATCTACCCTTCGAATTTTAGACTTCAATTTATGAATTTATTCTGCTAACATGGAAACATAGCTCTGAATTACATCATGAGGAAACCACCTCGTTAGAATCACAAGTTTAACCACTAGGTAGAAAACTGAACAATCAAGCAACTCCTTGAGATCTCATCTGTATGGCGCGTTACTCGGCGGCCGCAGCAGTATTCAGAAATGAAAAAGGATTTAGTCCCTCATTGGGTATCTTCAAAGCCCCCACGATTTGATACTTCAATGAAGGATGGCCATATTCAGAGGACCCACATCCAGAACTTTTCCTGTATTTGAACTTCTTCATTTTGCGTACCAGTTCGGTACATGTAATATTATCCCATAGCTCAGACGATTCTGATGCTGGAAGCTGGTGTAGATGTAGGTTGTATTTGAGATAGCCGATGTTCTCTGCCCTGCATTCCCAACAGAGGGCATCATCTTGCAGCTCCTTTTCCACGGCAAAGAGACATTTGAGCCGTGCAGTCATCACAAATGCCCGCTTCTCTTCTATGGCTTCTACCGTTTCTGTTAGTTACTAAACATAATGGGAATTACCTATAGCCCTGAGTACTTACGGAGGATCTGGGGAGAAATAGGGAGACCGTAGCTGGACACTTTGTTTAGCGAGCAAGTTATCGCAGTTTGTGTCAATGGAGAGAACCATTCCTTCAGCTGAAAGACTGAGCATACGAAAATCTTTTTCATCAAATCCTCAAACGTTCTCGATGCTGCCCAAAAGTTGTCTTTTGAACTCCACTGTCGAACAAAAGGTGCGACTTGGTCTCCGCATTGCAAATCATCAGCAATGATTGCAACTTGTGTCACCGTGGCGAGCGATAATTCCGTCGGGAGCCTGTGGGCTTGTGCATGAACGATGCGCAGAACAATCTCAAAGGCATCAGAATCGAACATGGGATCGAATTTCTAATGGCGAAGCCCATCCGATACTTGTGGTGTAGCCTCACTGAAGCATCCCTGCAGCACCTTTTTTGCGCGAATGGATGCCAAAGTGAGATGCTTCATGGACGTTTTGAACGTCACTTGGGATGCCTCGTTCTTGTCGTCGCCTTCGGCATTGGGTCTGGGGAGAATAATCAATGTGTCTCCATCTGGATCGATATCAACGTGGCGAGAAGCCATGGCTGCTGCGTTCGGTGGTGTTGCCAGACAACTGGCTTCAAGGAACAAAGATGCTGAGTGATGGGTGTGATGGGGTTGCACTTCAGAAATTAACTTGTGCTAACTTCTCGCTGCCTGAGGCAGCTTTTCTTCTTTTTTTTTTGTGCGTTGATTAGTCATTCTAATTGTGCATGCACTTTTGGACTTGACAGCTGTTTGGCATTTCGTCCGATGTCTGTCTGTCAAAAGTAATTGTCGTTGGAGGTTGTTCTTTGAAGCCAGACAATTGGTCTGCAACTGTTCCCAATTTAGCGTAATGTCAAACTACATATTTTAGTCCCTGTACTCAAGGGACGCTAGTAATGACATGGACGTTAAATCTCCACTTGTTTCCGACGCTGTGGAAGGTACATACCTATCTACCATAAGAGCAATTAATACCAGACTTCACTGCTGTCATCACAGAAGGGAGTGCTTCCTTATCTAGTACCTCAACTTGAACATTTAGCAATATGGAGACTAAGTAGTACAAAAGACTCGTTGTAATGAGATGGAGAGAAAACAATGGTTACCTACCTGATTCCTCTATCTAGTTGCATCAGCTGCTGTTACTGCCTTCTTCTAGTACAGCTACTATCGTTGCATTCTTCTACATACCAAGCTATAGGTAGTATCTGCAACAATCACTACTTACCTGTAAACATAGAATACGTGATATGGCATAATTACATAGGTAGCTTAGGACACTGAATCGCGGCTGCCTCCACGAAATTGGTGTTAGATAGCGGTTTATGTTCTGTTGATCAATTTGTGTTTATTACTAGGTCCAATTATAGGTGCGTGATATCTAACTCATTACATTAATGTTGAATTCTCATCAATTTCGAGCACATGATCCTAAACGATGATATTTCTTAACCCAATGTCAGCAATTCTTTCGCTCATGATGGGTGGCCCCATTGCATGCCAGAACTAATAAAGGCTGCTGATTGCTGAATTTCAAGTTTGACGGCATATTCAGCGAAGCTTTAATTTCGGTATGTTTGTGTAAAAGTGCTTTATGAAGTGATTGATGTCCTCCTCCAAAGAGGGATGCAGTCCGTGTTGCTTGTGTGAAGCTTTACACAAGTCTCTGTAATCCACTTGTGGATAGGCGAAACATTTGACCTTTATATCAAGTTGCTTCAGAGATTCATTAGTCAGCTCTTTCGAAGAATCCATGGGAAGATTATTCGCATGCATGTTGACGTGCATTAACCCGAGGCTTCCAGCTCTGCATGAGAGACAGAGCCTGGGGTTTTTATACTTTTCGGCAATTGTTAGCAATCTTCTCAATCTCCTTCTCAACAAATCCTTGCGAGCATTATCTATGGCATCTTTCATCTTTGTTAGCTTTCAATTGCAATCTGTAATCGAATATTCTCACCTAAGGCGTCGGGAGAAATGGGCAATCCAAAGACCGGCATGGCCCCAGTTGAGCTGAGGATCGCCTGCAATGTCGAGCTTTCATAGAGCCCTTTCAACCCAAACACTGTACTTATCAAAATGCACCTTGCCAAGTCTACGTTTATCTCTTCTGGTGGCTTGATTGCCAACTTTTTCGCCCACAACGAGGCAAAGAAGTCAACCGACTCTTGGCATTGCAAATCATCCACAATGGCTGCAATATTCGCTAACTGTTCGAGTGTTACCTCTTCAGGAACCTTTTTGTTCTGTGCATGAACTATTCGCATCACCGTCTCAAAAGCTGTTGGGTCAAAAATAGGTGCAAGCTGCCAGTGAAGAAGGCCATCGGATTCATGCGGCGTGGATTCTTTAAAGGGACCTTGTAACACAGCCTTTGCACGAGGAGAGGCTAATGCCAGATGCCTCATCGAAACTCTGAAATGAAATATTTCTTGACTAGCTTCGGTGGTACCAGTCTCTGGCTCTGTTGAGCTTTAGTATTCGAGGGTCCAGCGAGCTGGATTACCCAAGCCGTTGACACTTACCTGCATGGGATCCATCTGATAACTTCAGTCTCTTTGCAGCGCGGATAGACTCATTTGTTGTTGTCCCAGTTTCCTGGTTTGCGATAACTTTCGGGTCCGTGATAGTCTCAATATCTGCCCAATCTTTCTCGCCATCCACTACAGATTCTTCATCTACCACAGCTCCCACGTCAGACACGGAACCCCCTGTGTCTGAACTATCCCCAACTGGAAGAATTATCAACGTGTCGCCGTCGGCAACGATATCAATGAGATTGTGAGACATGGCTGTTTTAACTGGCGGCTTGTCAAAGTCGAGATTGCGGAGACAGAAATGGCGGCAACGCGGGTAAAAGGGGAGTAACTAGTTCTGTGGATTATTTCGCTCTCTTTGATTAGTCAGCCGTCATTAACCGGATCTCAGGATTCAAGATCATGAGGAATCCATAACTCTATCGTATTTCCAGCCTTCAATCTCTAAATTCCCCATCCCGAATCTGCTTGCTTACGAGTTTCCATGTCTGTTGCAACATTTTATTTAAACAACATAAGTAAATCTGCACTTGTCCTAAAATAGAGCTACTGCTAACTAAAGCGAATAACCACTAATACTAACAAAATTGCATTCGACCAGTCATATCTTCATATAAATCGCCACTCTTTACGAGTTACTATATTTGACTAAAAGCCAGTATTCGGGCCAATCAATGCCATGTCTCTACCATATGAGAAACAGATGTCAACGTCAAAACCCACTTTCCTCAAGCAGCAGACATTCACGGGTCACTTAATCTATTCAACTCCTCCAAGCTAGTGGCAAAACGGTAGTACTTCTGGCTGTTCTTGGTCTTGGCTGAAGACAATCTGCAGCAAGGACTCTGCTAGGTCCGGAGGTACCTCCGGTGCATCCTGACCAATAGAAACCAAAGGAATGCCACAACTTTCAACTTCAGATGACCGACTATCAGGGGGTATATGACCTCAATGATGCAATGGGCACTGCCTCATACTTTCTTAGGCCTTCTTGGTGCCTCTCAGCCTTTGGTGACACAAGGGAGGCAAGAAGAGCCCAAATCCCTCAGTCTCTGATATAACATATATCTTCCCAAAGCAGCAAGCCTGTGTCTCCGGAACATGTCCGCAAATTGCTTTGCCTAAACTTCTTTCATATGAATTCCGCAACAAGGGGTGACTGGTGGGCAACCCTTATAGGCCTAAGACGACGCGTTCTCGTAAGATATCAAGTTACACATGGCTTAGCTTCTGTGTAACTATTCCAAGGGTCACCAATGGATATCCAGAGCTGAAGCATGATACGTGTCATGGCTGTAATAATGTGCCCACCCCTGACACACATGGCTCAAGGATGGGAATCCTAGAGGGGGGAGGGATATAAAATGGCCTCATCCCCCCCAGGAGGATGTTGAGAACTCTCTTCTTCAGCATCTCCTCTTGATATCCATCAGAGTCCAGAGGGCTTGGCAAACTACCCCCTGCTTGTTTACTATTTAGATTACCTGCCACATTTCAGTTATCTTTCTCTGTCATCTATTAATCATCTGAGAAGTCTCACATACCGCTGTTGACTTTATCGTCTACGCGCGTACGCCGCTCATCAAGTTGCTCAAAACGGGGCCACCCCCAGAATATGGTCACCATCCTGCCATCCATGGATCTTCACCCTTGTCCAGTTGCCAATAGTTTGTCTGTGGGCAAGGTATAAGTATGGATACTCCCTCCCTCCCTGGCTAACTTGACAATGTTCATTCTGCAGGCCTGACTGCCAGTTTTTGTGGATTGAGTCATTGACTCTTCACGAGTCTGCCTTGTCTTCACCAAGACAGAACTGTCACCAGGTTGGGCAGCAACCCTAATCACAGAGTCTCCATCTTCATCAAGGTCTTTGAGAGGAGCAGGTGAATATCATAAAAACAAAAATCAATTGAGTGACAATCTGACATCCTAGTTAAACTAATATCCTGAACAAAGGGAAAATAGGCACACAAATTTTCTTAGATTCCACACCAAATCAACCAAACATGAGGTTTGATTGTGCATCGAACCATTCAAAGCTCTCCAGAGCTGCAACCCCCGGTACTGATGCAGAAAGCATCCTTCTCCTCCTCCCTAACACCATTGTGGCCCTTGTGGCACACCATTTTGTATCGTGGCAGCCCTGGAGTCGTGTCCCACGGCTTATTGGCCGGGATCGTTGCCATCATCGTAAGTGTAGTTGTTGGTGCCCGAGGACTCACCCTGCGAATAGTTGGGGAAGAGCATCGGGTCGAACATGAGCAGAGAGGGATCGATGTTCGTCAGGTCCCCCTGCCACGCATCATCCTGGAATTCTTGCTGAAATGGATCCTGGAAGCCACCTTGGGATACTTGAAAGCCATCCGGGGATATTTCTGGGTAGATATCCATCAAACCCTCTTCGAAGATGTCTGGATAGTCGTCTGGGAAGACACCCAGATAGGGGTTCTCGTAGGCGTCCACAGTGACGTCCTGGAAGATGTTTGGGTAATCTTGCATCTGAAGGGAGAGATCATTGAAGTTGAATTCAAGCCCATCTTCAGGGGGTGCAACCGTGGGTGGCAGAACAGGAGGAGCTGTGGTCGTGGCCGTGGCTGTGGCCGTGGCCGGGGCCTGATTCGTATGGCTGCTCTTTGATTTTTTGCGAGGGTCTACCTTGCACATGCCACATCTCACGATGAGCCAGATAACGTCTTGTCGAACGATGCCGCAGTATTTCTTGCTGACTCGTCTCCATGTTGCATCCCACCCCAGGTGGTCTTTGATGTGTACTGACTCCACAGTTCGGAGAATTTCATCCACTGTAACGACAATCCTGTCACTCTCCTTGCCATTTCGTGCCTTGGCCAGGAGTTGCTGACGATTTGCGTCCCATCGGTAGGTCTTGTGAGCGTAGTTGCGCCGGCTGTAATCCTTCTGACAGGTGGGCTTGACGCTGGGGTCACTGAGCCACCTGACCAGATTATGCTTCTCAATGGCAGGAATACGTTTTTTATTCGGATTATTTTTGAGATACTCCGCGAACGACTCGGGTATCCCAGGCATTCTACTGAACGGGTAATAATCTTGTAATTGAGATTTCTTCTTGATCCACTGCATTGCAAATCAAAGCTTTCTCCTTAATCGTAGCAAAACCATCCTCGATCTCATCCTCGATTCCCATCCTTTCTAAAGACTTTTCCAACTGTCTCAGAGCTCGAACAACCCATTGTGAACTCGAATCAACTTCAATTCTTGACGGCGAGAGTACGCACCCCATAAAGCGGCTCCTCTCGACGGGGGGAGTACAAATGACCAATCAACGGCGTCCAAATTTCATGTCTGAGATTGTGATGCAAAAAGGAAAGCCACGCCAGGGCAGCCATGCTTAAATAGATTGATTTAATATCCTAGAACGTGTATTAGTGGTCCCAGAACCGATGAGACCTGGAAAATTGTCTCAAGATCGAAGAGATCTGGCGGTGCATGCGTACAAGACATCTTGTTAGCTGAAAAGAGGCCTTGTATGATATGTGATGGATCCACACGCTCCTACAATTTAAGTTGAAAAAAAAATAAAAAATAAAAATGATAAAATGATAAAATAGTAGCAGGAATTTAATCAAACGTCATTAAATTTTGTAGATCCTTACGAGTACATAGCAATTCCTGGAGAGGGGAGTGCGCAGAGTGGAAGCCGCCTCTGCATTAATATCACCATCAACCAAATTACCAAGACAGCACAAAGTATTAGCTTGACCATAACTTTTCTACTTTTGGACGAACCGCTACATCAGACAACATATGCCTTTCGATTGGCGTGGTTCATGTCGTGGATTGCTTCCCGGCTTGGCTTAACGAGCAACAGACGATACATCTTTTACACCGCACTGAGGTGCTATTCTTTCTTTTTTCTCTTCTTTTTATTTTAATTTTTTATGTTTCACTTGTATGGGTAAACCATGTGCACACATGATGCTTTCTTTCCGCACCAGGCTTTATTTATACAGCACCGCGGTACTACTGCCCAAGCAAATATTGAGCGACTCTTGCGTAATTGAGCTTGATGAATACAGATTTTTTTTCCCTCTTGGCCATCTATAATGAAATTGAATTGAAGATTTTATTTGACTAGAACTCTAGGTGCAAGAGCACGTTTTGGCGGGAGAAAGCACACAAGCTTTATGCCCCTTGTAAAATCAGGGTCCACGGCCCGAAGAACAAGGGTTTACGATCTGCGTTTTTTGGAGTTTGTATCAATTTTTGCTTCTTCCACTAAATTGCGGCATTAATTTACAGAGAAAATGTCTTGGGTCCCTTTGGTTTGAAGTTTAGCAAGCAGAAGCATCTTGTCGGTGTGCATCTGATGCGAGGGATGAACGGGGAGACGGAAGAGCTTCAGAGCAGATGTCACATTACAGAGCGCTGCAGTTATTACCATTTTATAGGTGTACATACGATGTTCATAAAATATTAGTACTATGTAGTATAAACGTATAAACTGAAGCATCTTGTCAAGAGGAGCTGCACCGCATAGGGATTCAGCCCATAGCCACTATTCGCTTCACCGGCCAATGCTGCCCAACGAAGCTCTCATATTTTATTCGCATCCAAAGCCCAGCCTCTCCTCTGCAGTCCTATTCCTAAACCAGCAAGGCGTCTAATTGTAGCTTAATTGTAACCTCAGACTCTACCATTTTTTGTTACTCTCGCCTTCGCTGCTTCGCTGCTTCGCTACTTCGCTGTCGTCGTTGCTTCGCTATCATCGTTTACCGTCCTCTTGGGAGTGTGTCATCTTAGCAATCGTGAAGCTTGTTTCACCTTAACCGATTTCCTGGATCCGGCGATTAATTTTACGGCGTCCGATCGCAGTGAGAGACAAGATCTATCAGGATCGCGAGACCATTTAGATCGCCCGTGTCCACAAAGAGTCTAGAATCCCGGCAATCATTACTCTTTAGTGAACCAACAAACCCACATAACATAACGTAACACTATTCAGACTTGTCGCGGGCTATCGCCAAGACTGGAATCCCAGAATCTCCCTTGGCGATCTGGTGATGCCCTGAATGCGGGGAACTGAGCCATGGGCGAAACACCAGGTCTTACCGAAAGAATGACATCGGGTAGACAAGGCTCTACGCGTGGATCCGCGGTACGAGTATTGCTGGCGCGACTGCATCAAAGTACGAGTACCTATACGTTATTTTGGGGGCCAGCTTGGGCGCCTCTTACTCGGTGAAGCCTCATAGGTTTATGCGAGGTGAGTTGTTCACGCGTCGACCCTTGTTGTGTCTGACATTTGTCCACCACACTTATCAGCCGCTGCTCTATCGATTATGTGGTAAAGCGGGTTGAAAAATTAAAGGGACCGCAGAATGAAGACGAGTATGTGCATACATGAGGAGGACAAGAGCACCATTCTAGATGAGCTTAACATGGTGGGTATGCGCGGATAATCTGTCTCTGTATGCTGATCATTGGTCGACTCTCTCTCTTTCTCTTTTTTTTTCTGATAGCTTGTGTGGGTGATTTTGGCGTCATATTCGTGAGTATTTTTACTTTGTTAATACGATCGCATGTAGATAATTTCCGTTGTAGGACCCCTCCAGGATGCGATTTTGGATCGCGGTCTTGTTACCCTGTGTTACTTCTAAAGAGGACGTAGTCTAGCTCATACAAGCTTTTGCCTCAAGATATATAACAAAATGGGGAAGAACTCAACAGTAATTTGCCAAAGAGAAGCGTATCATTCATGTAAAGCAGTGACCATCGAATTTTTGGCTCCAATGGCTCATAGTTGGTACACCAGGACCGAGGGCACAAGGGCACCAGCCCAAGAGCACTAGAAGTATCTGAGATCACCAGAGGGTCACGGAGGAGGATGTTAGAAAATTTGGATGGAATTCTTTCTTAATTAAAGCCAACTATTTCAAACTTGGAGGTTAGTTTGTAGTAGTTTTGCGCCATGAGCGTTGGTGGCACCCATGTGCTATCCGCTCGCAATCCTCCACTTCCCTTGCGACGGTAAGCAGAAGCAATAGCTCCATCAACTCCATCTGGCAAAGTAATCAATCTGAAGCTGGCAGCTATTCTTTTATCTATTCCTTTATCTATTCCTTCATCTTTCTATCATTTTATTGTCTTCGACTCTATTCCCCCTCTGCACGGCTTCATCGCGATTCATTCTGGCTGTGTAGGAGAAAAAAAGACGCCGATCATCGCCAATTCCGCCTAACCTGGACCAGAGTCAGTGACGTCAACGCTGCGATCCAGCTCCAAGCAATGATTCTGACGTCGGCGGCAAGATCAAGGCCCAGCTGAAAATGGATACCAGATACGAGTATATGGCTGCCATGATGGCATCTTTTCCTTATAGGTGAGAGAATATTCTTCAAACTGCATCATTTTGCGTTAGCGATAGACTCTTAACACACATGGGACGTTCCTCCAGTTCGAAATGGACGCTCCAGACCAAAGCAGCAACCCGTCCTCTGTTGGACTCGGCAGCGAGCCCGAAATAATCGAAAGCTACGATGAACAAGTTCCAACTGCCAGCCATGCCCTCGCCGAGGAAAGCATCCAGACCGAGGTCGAAAACAAAGGCGCCAGCCAGATTGACCACGACGAGATCGAGGTGAAGAATATCGGCTGGAAAGAAAAGGCACAATGCGTCCCGCAGCCAGTGGTCGGCGGAATGAGAAACGAAGAGCTCTGGATCCTGATCAGACGCTTTAATAAGCAGGTCTTTGAGGTCAAGAGCATCGACACCGTTCCGCTAGCTGATCTGGATATGAATGTTGCGGATGACGATGCCTTCTCTCCAGACAAGCTGCGCGCGCAGTTGGAGCGCTTATACATGACGGTGGTAGTATCTATCGTTTCTCTTTGGAAACACATTGTACGCCTCCGCTCGTGGAGAGAGACGAAGAGAACAGCAGCATTCTTGGCCGTGTACGGCTTTGCGTGGCTGTTTGACCTGCTGATACCGGCCATCATCATGTTTCTCATCGTCTTGATTGCCTATCCCCCCGCGAGGACAATCTGCTTTCCTCCAGCACCACCGTCCATCGTCGACTCAAAGACGGGAGGCGTACAGAAACCGCCTTCTGGTGTCCTTGCTTCTGATACATCCATCACTGGTGCGCCGGAGAAACACGAAGGCGAGGGTGTTGAGCAAGAAGCACACAGCTTCGTCAACAGCATCGCGTCGGTATGTGCCGGCGTAAGATCCCGTGCCCCCTTTGCGGCGTCAATGAAAGAATTATCACTAACATCTTTCTTCCTCTTTTCTAGGTCGTCATAAGTACAAGCGCTGGGAAACACCCGCAAGGTGATCCATACGACGACAACACTGCCCCAGATCCGACAAACATAACATCGGACATTTCGAACGCCAAGGACGCGACAGACGGAAAAGAGACCTCTGTAGAGCACGACAGGACAAAGAAGCCCGTTTCCAACATCGTCTGGACCAAGACTGGGCCTGTCATGCACCTTATTTCGGAGTTGGTCGATACTTGGGAGCGCTTTGGGAATGCCCTCAGTCCGACACCACCGTTTCCTGTTGAACAGCCGAGATTGACGCTGTCTGCCTGTCTTTTGCCTCCACTGTTTCTTTCCTTCTGGGTTTCCTCGTATATGCTGCTCAAGGGCCTTGGGTTTGGTGTTGGATTCGTCCTCTTTGGCGATCCAATCATTACACCAGCTCTGCAGTTTGCCAACAGGACATACCCGCGCTGGGAGAAGTTCATTGAGCTGCGGAATACCATTCTACGAGGCATTCCAACCAATGCACAGCTTGCAGTTACGCTGCTGCGCATCGGCGAGAAGAATAAAACGCCAATTCCTCCACCTCCATCCTCCGATGCGCCACCACCTCCCAAGATTGATCCCGAAGCTGCACAGCAGGTCGACAATCTAGGTACATGTACTTGGTTTGCGCACTCCTACTATGTTAACTACATACTAACGAGTTTTAGGTGTCACCGAAGAGGAAGCGAGGGAAGCACTTCAACCTGATTTAGATCACGCATCAGACGTCAAAGACGACAGCCAGCAGCGAAAACCCAAACGGTCACATCGGATCCTCAATATGCTCAAAGGCACCGCCAAGGGTGGCGTGCATACAGCTCTCGCTGCCGACAAAGCCAAAGCTGCTGCTGGCGCTTATCACGCACGAAATCGCCTTGGTGTCGTGAATAAACCTTCCGACGCTGATTCAATGTCGGGTCCAATCTGTTTCCCTGCCCGGTGCCGTGGTAAAAAGGGCCATGCATACATCACGGCCACCGCCACGAGTCCCGCGTTGAGTTGGACCTCGGATATTGAGGACGTAAATCCAGCGTGGACAGTGGCCATTGAAGACATTGACCAGCTGAAAAAAGTTGGAGGCTTGGGGTGGAAGACCAAAATTCTTGTTGGATGGGCTATGGAGAGAGAAGTTGTGGATGGATTGGTTGTGAGAACTAAAGACGGAACCGAGCATCACTTGACGGCCATCACAATGCGCGATGAGCTGTTTAACCGATTGATTGCGATGGGGCATCAAATGTGGGAAGCGTGTTGACGCAATTCTTTCTCTAATAGACAGTAAAATTTGTAATGATATTGTGCTTTAATAATACATTCCAGTTCGTGTTGTTATTAAAAGGGACTCAGCAACTCCAAAGTTCCAGAAACCTGATCAAAACTGGATGTCCCAACCCTTGAAAAGCTGGACTGAAGCAACTTTGGCCGCACTTGGTACGCAAGTACCTTAGCATGGGCTCTCTAACAAGATGTTCGATTGGTTCGAGAGTCTTTTGGATCTGCCGTTCCCGTCTTTTCATGTGGACCCAGCCAAAGCTAATCGGAACGGACAGCTCCACTGCGGCAGCCGTGGTGAGAAAGTATGGCCGCGCCTGTTTTTGGACATTATTTCCAATTAGGTAGCTGAGTCTGATGAGAGGAGAGAGTTGCCAGGTAGTGGAAATGGAGAGGTTGATGAATTAGTAATTGGTGACGAGTTGCGTTGGAGACTTGTTCTGGTCCTAGCGTTTAGGTGGTGTAGCTCTTTGTTATAAATGGAGGCTGTGGAATGATGAATTGGATCTGGTTTGTTTGGTTTAATCGGCACTTACATGTTACGCTTGGTTAAAGACATCTTTAAATTTAACTTTAAGGAAGAAACAATGGCTCCGACAAAGGTACTCGTCACCGGTGCAACTGGCTACATGTAAGTCTAATCAAGTGATGCTCAATTGAAGAACTTCGGGCTAAACAGAATACCAGCGGTGGCTCTATCCTCACTCGGCTCCTCAAATCAACCCATCCCGATATCAAAAATCTATCATATACTGTGTTGGTGCGAAAACCTGAACATGCAGAGTATTTCAAGTCCATTGGCATGATGCCAGTCATGTTCGAGAATCTCGACCAGGTAGACCTTTTGAAGAAGGCGGCGTCCGAGCATGACATTGTCATCAACTCGGCCAGTGCGTTCAGAGCCCTGGGCGCGAGGGCGTTGATTGAGGGATTGGCAGAAAGAAGAAACAAGACTGGCGAATCAGTCTGGTTTATTCACGTAAGTGACGATGACATGCTGTCCTAGTATGCCATAAATACTGACTTATTGTTGTAGACATCTGGTACATCTAGTGTCGGCAATCGTCCTGTTAGCAAAATCTACACCAAAGAAGATGCCCCATTCGAGTTCAACGACAAGACTCAAGATATTCACGCCTACGAACTGAAACGCGAAGCTCACGACTCGTATCCTCAGCGAACATGTGACGTTGCCGTCGTTGCTGCAGGAGAAGAACTCAACGTGCCGACATACATCCTCATGGCGCCGACAATCTACGGTATCGGCTCAGGTCCATTTAACAAGCGCTCTGTTCAGGTTCCCTTCTTGTCCCGACGGGCCTTGAAGAAGGGCTACGCAGAGTACATTGGCGAGGGAGCTGGTGTGTGGGATCACATCCACATTGACGACACCACAAAGATTTACGAGCTACTATTAGAGAAGCTCTTTGCAAAGGCAGACGTGCCTTTTGGAAGAAAAGGCATTTACTTTGGCGGCAGTGGGCGCCACTCGTGGAAGCAAGTCGCGGAAGGCATCGCGAGGGCTGGCTTTGCGGCTGGCGTCTTGGAGGCCGAACCGCGGGCGATTTCGTTGGAGGATTTGGCGAGGGATACGCCTGGTGCGGTTGAGCAGTACTTGGAGCTAGGATTTGCATCGAGGTCATGTACGAATGCGGAGCTGACGAGGGAAGTATTGGGATGGAAGCCGGAGATTGGAGAGGAGGCGTGGGAGAAGGGCTTTGCGGAAGAGATTGAGGCGGCTTTGGCGCAGTAAATATTTGATTTGACAGTTAAGCTGAGCAGATACAATAAACTATGATGATTCTAAATCCAGAAATTGACATATCACTCTTCAATGCCAGCAACGGCAATGTACTTCTCATACTCGGGCTTGAGCACAAACTTCCTCGCGTCGGTGCTTGCGCTCACATCTTTCCATTTCTGCAAGAGCTGAATCTCCTCCGTACGTCTTTTCGTCGCATAAACCAAGCTATCCGATCCCAAAACGACACGAACGGCCCAGGGACGACCCGCCGCCGGACCTTCACGCTGAATAACTTGCACCATTGCGGATGCCGCCTTATCGGGGTCGCCGGGGATAACCCACGAGTGATCAGGCATGAACAGGTTGAGATACTCCCCAAAAATTCCCGCATAGGGCTCAGAAACGGGAGCCTCAGGGATAGCCACGTCGTTTGGGTTCACTGCGGCACTGGCAGCGTCTTCGCCCTCGCGAGGCTGAGCCAGACGAGTGGGAAAGCCGCCAATGTCAAAGGCAACGCACTTGATGCCCATGTGAGATACTTCCTTATGCAGACTCTCGGCGAAGGAGCTCAATGCTGCCTTTGTCATGCAGTAGTGACCCAGGAAGGGGAGTGCTCCCCAGGCACAGCCGGAGGAAGTGAATGAGATGATGCCGTGGCCTTGGGCGCGGAAGAAGGGCAGGATGGCTTGAGACATATGCAGCTGGCCGAAGACGTTGACTTGAAACATAGTGTTGATGTAGTCGTCGCTGTTTAGAAGTTGTGATTAGAACTACCTATCGTGGGTTTGAAGTTGTAGAGAGAAACACGTATAAGCAACACTTACTCGGCATCTTCAATAGTCTTCATGGCAGACATGCCGGCATTGTTGATCAAGACATCAATGTGTCCGAAAATCTCCCACGCCTTTTTCACCTGAGCTTCCACGACGGACTTTCCAGCTGCAACATCGAGTTCCAGAAGAGCCACGTTTTCGGATTTGAGGTGGCCGAGTTTCTTTTCCACACTTCTGCCAGAGGCGATGACTTTGTCGCCGCGGGAGATGATGTGGTTGACCAAGGAGGCGCCGATGCCAGAGGTGGTGCCGGTGACGAGGAAGACTGTTTGAGGCATTGTTTCTGTTAAAGTGGGAGTTTTATATATGGAATATGAGATTAAGATGGTTATCAAGTCGATTGTGCTGCTTATTTGAGAGTATTACAAGAGATGAGACTACGGGATAGGGAAGCATTTTATGTTCTTGGTATCCTCATTATTCTACAGAGATGCTGTTCTACATGATACGAACCTCGGTGTTGTCGTTGATGTCAACGTTATGGTTCCGGTATCTCCAACTCTGCCATCATGCATCACGGACGATTAGTCCGTAGAGTTGAGCATTTAGCGTAGCACTGTGAAGGAAATGTCAAGTGTGGAGTCGTAACAGCCAATACTTTTGGTCCGCGGACGAAGGACGATTTGACCGAATGAATGGGAACTCAGCCTCTTTCAATCCAATTCGGTATTTTAGTTGGTAGATCATCAAAGTTTTTATGCCGATTGGTCAATCAAGGGGTTACACGGAAGAATTGGCTACGTGCATTGTGGAAAATTGCCGAGGAAGGGGAGTTTACTTCGTTGTAGATGTCTGGGTGGTCTGGTTGCTTGTTTCACGGAGATGCGGATTTTACGGATGTAAAAACACGTCTCTGGCATTTTTTGACGGAATGAGAAATAGGAGAAACTGATCATGGTCGTATTGTGAAATGGGAATACGACGAGCTCCGAAATCTCGTCCGTTGAGATGGGGATTGAGCGCGTTTGCATGAATATGGGCAGACTTGTATACATGGGCACTCATTAGAGAGAGGATCATTCGGTCAACTCAATTGAATCATGAATTGGCGTAACGAAATCTTAATTTATACCACTTTTGTGAAACCGCTGACTCTACCTCGTCCTCTCTGTCTGCCTACGGAGGTTCACATAGTGACATCTCTGTAGATACCGTGATCGGCGCATTTAGTACGCGCCATTGCCGCAGAAATCGACAGACAGCTGTCAGTTTCATCATCCCGAGAAGCTACTTATATAGTCATCATGAACTAAACTAGCTATAACTATGATGTTCCTCTTATCATCTGGATCTGCGCCGTTTGGTGTCTCTGCATGACGTCTGACCACCCGTGAATTGAGTGCATGGAATGATGTCATCGCACTCAGTGAAACCACCTCAGCTATCACACCGTTTGACAGATGAACAACAAACACAAGCCGACGGAACATTTTAAGCTTATTACGGCTACGGATATAGCTGCATAATTCCTCAATAATTGGTCTCATACAGATGCACAGCTATCAAATATCTTGCGGGCACCAGCTCAAGAACCCAAGGCACAGAGTTCTGACTGTTAGCGGGCAGTAATACGGCGCCATCATTTATCCCGTCTTGGCCATGTCAACAAACAAATCATATCTAAGACAGGTCAAAAAACAAAACAGACTTCATCATTACATAAACTCGTCTCGGGTCCGAGGATAGAATCGGCTGTAGCTTCATCAAAAAGCCGCACAAAGTCTATTCTCCAACCCCGCGCGCCCTATAAATAACATGAACCAGCTCAGCTTCCCAAAGCCAGCCGGAGATCCCCAAATGTCGAAGCTTCATCGCCACTAGCAGCCGGCAATTATGGACTTCACTCCAGAGCCTTATGAGGAGGCCGTTTCCTCCTCGTGGTTGATATGCAATACCTGTGGCACGCAGTTTCCGACTGCCGACCGCACCGCTGTCAAGACGTGCTATGTCTGTGATGATCCTCGCCAGTATGTCCCTCCTACGGGGCAATCCTTCACCACCATGGCCGATATTCAAGCCTCGGGACATGTCAATGAGTTTGAACCCTACAAGCATGACGATCGAGTCACTTCCATTCACACGGTGCCGCGCTTTGCAATTGGGCAGCGGGCCATCTTGATCCGCACTCCGCAAGGCAACATCCTTTGGGACTGTATCTCGTATTTAGATGCAGAGACGATTGATAAGATCAAGAAGCTCGGAGGACTCAAGGCCATCGTGATCAGCCACCCTCACTTCTACAGCACGCATATCCAGTGGGCGAGAGCGTTTCAATGTCCTGTATATACTTCAGCCGAAGACTTGCGCTGGACGACTACACCGTCGGCTCACCGCAAGCCGCTCACCGAAATCGAGACGGACATTCTACTTGGAGTCAAGGCCATCAAGCTTGGAGGACATTTCCCGGGATCCGTGGTGCTGCTATTTGATGGGCGGCTCTTCACTGCAGACACGTTGATGGCGACACCAGCAGGTATTGGAAAATGGGAAGTAGACGCCCTAGGGGAGAAGCGGGAGAAACCGCCTGGGTTGAATTCCTTTTCATTCCTATGGAGTTTCCCAAACAGCATCCCTCTGCCCGCGGATGAGATACACAGAATGTGGGGCATTCTGAAGGCATACGAGTTTAGATCAACGCATGGCATATTGGTAGGGATGGATATCGAGGATGATAAGGTCAAGTCAAGGGTGCTAGATAGCATGAAGATCCAGACAAGGGCCATGGGCAATGTAACGCACGCACTGCTGGATGAGACGCTGTGATGGACGAGCACGCGATGGGCTGACAGCGTGACCCTTTTGATATGATAGCATATGCACTGCAACATGGCATCGATGTATGATCGTCTGACTAGGCACCGCGGAATGATATTTTGTGTCATTTTAGTATTGTATTTGTAAAATAGTTTGTGCTTTGATGCATTTGTATACATGTAAATTCACATGGGCATCAATCTGTGTTGCGTTACGCATTACATGTAAATGAGGACAGGGTATCTTGAAAATAAAATGGAAAAGAAGAAGAAAATAAAGCAAAATAAAAAATATGCCGTGAGACAATGAGATGAGATGAAAAGAAATGAAATGAATTGTAAAACCCAAAGCGCTTCGCCGAAATTTTGTGTCCAGTCCAAAAACGCCTTTCTGAAAAAGTATACCCATCATATCGTCCTCATCCACCGCGCTTCATTCGAAGAAATAACGATTGCGGGTGGTAGTAGTTTGTAAGAGTGTCAGGTCGTACCAGGCCAAGAATTTAATGCCTGGGCTGTCGGAGACAGCGATTGAGCATCTCCCAGCCCTCGTCGGGCAGATCGACGACAGAGTCGTTTAGCGTATCGAGAATAAATGGATTTGCTGTATTTTGTCATGTCAGCACTTCCGTCTTTTCTTTCGGTCAGTGGGTCTTTCAAGGGCAAAAAGCTTACGCATAAGAGAGAGGGCCATGTCTCCCGCTCCAACGGCCATATCCATTCTGGCTGAGGTGTAGCATCCATATCGCTCTTGGAGCTCCAACATGGTCTTCCACAGCTCCTTGGTCGCATCAGGGCTCATGCCGCCGCAGCTCAGTACGGAGCATGTGCTTCCCTGGCGACTGCGCTCATACTGGGGGGTGGAAGGGCGGCGCTCAGACATTGTGTGGACTGAATGCATAATTGAGGGTGCAACAGAGGCAGATGAAGATACCACAGAAGAGTTGCTAGCGGTAACGGTGGTGGCGGCGGTGGTGATGCTGTTGGTGTGGATGATGGAGTTGAGCTGGCCGATTTCAAGGTCGTCGCTTATAGAGGACCACTGAGAGCTGATTGATGAAGAAGAAGAGCAGCGGCGCATTGTATGCCGGAGATGGCGGATCGGATCAGCGGGCTCTTTGTTGTTTCCGGGGCGGTGCGAGCAGCAATTGTGGTGATTGTTTTGGCTCACGCGGCACACACAAAGGGAGGACTCTGAAGCTTTCACGCAACAGCAGGATGGAGCAGATTATAAGTCAAAGAGACTACAGGACAAAGAGAGATTGTTCTACAGTCAGACCACTTTTTTCTCAACGAGCAGAGCAGAGTAGCAGCGAGAAAGAGGAGGTGAGAGGGGGACTGGCGCTCGACTTATACGCAGACGTCGCCTCGTGCCAAAAAGGGCGCCAAGTTGCACCAAGCAGATGCATGACAAGCTCGGCAAGACGCCCGATTTCCTTTCCCTGCTTGCCTGACGTCGATCCAGAGCGTGTCTCAGTTCACCAGGAGGGAGTGGGTCACGTTAAGTCGATGCCGAAGCTGGGCTTGAAGCTTGAATACGTGGCTGGCAGTCATGCTACCTCAGATTTGGAAACGGGTAATCCGCCATGGAGCTTGTAGCCGCTGAGTAGCAGCATGTACCCTCTCTGCTGTCTCCGTTTTGTTTTCTACTTTGTTGGCAGAATTTTGAATTTGCCAAATTCTAAAAAAAGGAGTCATCCATCGCCAGGGATGAGATGAAAGGGCACAAAAAACTCTGCAAACTGGAGAATGGCTTTGTTCAATTCCCACCGCACTTGACTATTTGCGTCGTTCACGTTCCTGTGCCCCTTGACTAGCATCGCAAGCCATCAAGGCACACACACGAGCTGCACGCTGGCGATTTCTGCATCTTTTTTGGCCTGCCCTCTTCCGGGATCCCTGGCCCCCGTCTCGTTTCGTACGGCCGCATTACAAACCTCGCCCAGAGCGGCAAGGACTACGCCAACAGAAGGAAAAAACCAGAAGATGGCGAAGAAGATGGCAAAGAGAATGAATAGAAGAAAAAAAAAATTGATAAAAAAACGGGTTGGTGTCGTCAACGAAGTCGCGATTGGCTCGGTGGCCAGGGATTTTAATTACGGCACGGAAGATGCGTGACTAGCATCGAGTCACCAGTGCCCAACCAAGCTCACTAGACAGGGTTCGACTCATTCGAAAGATGCATGCGCCAGATGTGACGCTCCAAGTGCCGGCCAGGCGGCATTTGCTGGATCCATGGATATACCGGCTGGATCGAGAATCGTGAAGCCGTAAAGCCCGTGAAGAAGAAGAAAGAAGAAGCGGTCGACCTTGATGGGGCCACCACACCATCACGACCAGCATCCAGAGTCATCTTCAATTCCAGAGTATCCAGAATTTTCCATCCACAGTCTGTCGACATTGTCGTAAGGATGAGGCGAGAGAATGCCAGTGGGTGCGGCCGGCGTCACACGGGCGACCGGGGTGACCTCGCAGACCGAAGCACACGCAAAGAGTTGACGCTTTTCTCCGTCTCCTTCATATCTCTTTGGTGTTTTGCCCTCCTTCTTTTTCGTCTTCTCGTCATGCACGAGTCGTACATCGTGCGTGATCCGGCATTGCTATGAGAGAAAATTCTGCGTTTCACACTCTGTAACCAGGGGAGGGTAATCATACCACACCCCCATGAGCGCGAAAAAAAAGAAAAGTCTGCTTCCCGTATCAACCGGCCGGGCGCGGGCGCGGATACGGCATGACTCTAGTGATTCACGATGGACTCGTCTTGTCGCGGATGGTAGTCACAATAGATCGGTCATGTTGATGCCTACGGCCGATAGCTGCATGTATTTGTCTCATCACATAGTCCTTCACACCCTACTTTGCACATCCAAGGGCGGATTGAATTACTAATTCCAACCCGCTCCTCGTCGTATCTATGGCTGCCTTGGTTCGGGGAATGGCGGCGATGATGCGAGCATAGCCGACTAAAGACAAAGTTGCTCTCGATCCGTCCAGTCCTTTGACAGAGACCCGAGACACAGGAGGTTCGTAGCATTAAGCGACAAAGGGAGCACTAACACGAACAAGCATGAATAACCGGAGCGGGGGAAGAAAGGAAACAGGTCACCGCAGCGCTGATCTTTTGCCGTTTGGAATCTACTGGATTGCCTTGTAAGGAAGCTATTCAGATGCAAATGCAGCCGGCCTCGGAGATGCAAATGCTTAGCTAAAACGGCATGCATTTTGCTAAACGGCATCTTCGATTTTCCAAAGGCACATGTAAACACATGTAAAACTAGTGAACGAAAAAGCTGAGCTGAGCTGAGCGCAGAACAAGCTTTGGAGCGAGGTGAAGCTTGTGCTCTGAGCCCCGTTTGCCGCTTTGCCCTAGGCAAGGGAAGAATCATGTGAGAGCCCAGCCCGGATGCACGCGGGAGGGGCCTTGGTTGGAGTGGATTGTGGATTTTGAGCCTGGTTTACTTGGGAGCCTAAATCACAACCGCGTCGATGATTCTCCAGTTTTGTTGGCTTCATGGTATGTTGTTTTCTCCAGCTGATGCTGTTGTGGCTGCTGCTAAGCCATTGAAAAGTCCACAAGTAATGAGGAAACAGCTGTTTGACACGTATCAAGGAGGGCAATGCTAAATAGTTTAATGCATCATATTCCTCCGCCCGGCTTCAGCCCTGACAAGGGGGGGCTTTACCGTATACTCGTAAAAAAACAGCCAAGGGGGGGGGGGGGGGGGGGGGGGGGGGCACGTTTGTTTGCAAGACGTTTGAGTTGAGGCCTTCTTGCATAGGAGTCACTACGTAACCAATCGCCCTGCAATTTGAAGCACACGGCCATCCCGATTTCCTGGATCGGGAGGGCATCCGATCGAGCCGCCTCGACCAATTCAAATTCAAATTGGCATTTGATTTCCTTGAACCCTGAAATTCGAAGGGCCCATTCATTTGCGGTCTAGGGCGAGAGGGCTGATCTGATGCTCGTCTACCGCAAGCCACGCCCGACCCTTCCGTAGCCGAACGACGAATGGGATTCACACTTTGTGGTAACGTGATGCCAAACATTGACGTCTTCTTTTCTCAATGGGGGCAACACGTGCGCAAGGCGTTGCTCTTGGCGAGGGCTTCACCTGGTTGCTGGGACACGTAGGTTGTGGTGGCTCAATCCCATCAGCTCGACGTGTCTGTCTGTCTGTGTTGATAGGGCCTGCAATTGCAGCTGCAGCTGCTTACTTGGGCTAACATGCATGTGTAAGCATATCACAGTTGAAGGATTCAATAGTATGATGAAGCTGAAAAAAAATGCAATTCAATTCGTCTATTTCTGCATGAGGAATCCTCCAGTAAGCCGCGATAAAGAAACAAAACACAAGAAAAAGAAGTGACTTCCATCTACTTGCATCTACCTTCAGGTCCCCTAAACCGCCCCAATTCAACTCTTCGCCACCCTGGACCATTTTATCCCAATTATTCAGCAGGTAGGGCTGAGTAAAGTAACCAAGCCCATCAGCTCAGCTTACTTGACCATTACTTCACTGGCACTTTGGATAGGCCTGCTTCGATGACGCCGTCTTGAACAGCTTGACCTCGTCCTTGCGGCGAGCCTCAAGGCCGGGCAGCACTTTTCCTCCTGCCATGCGCCACTTGGGAAGTTCCTCTGCGGCAACGGTGTTGGCAGCTTCGCCGTTGTTGAGGCGCTTCACGAGAGTCGATGTTTTGGCGTTGCCGCAGCCGACGTTGAAGACCCAGGACGTCAGGGCCGCCCACTGGTTGGCATTGAGCTTGGGCTTGTCGTTGAGGTAGTCGGCCAGGCACTTTGTGTACTTGGGCAGGTCGTCCAGCAGCAGCTCCTTGGCGGTGGTCTTGGTCAGGGGGAACTTGTACTTGACCTCTCTGCAGTTCTTCTGCTGGCAGAGATGGCCGTAGCCAACCGTGGGCAGGCCAATGGGGTCGGGCTTTGGGCTGGCGACGAAGCCCTCCCACTTAGCGATGAGATCGACGCCGGCGGTGTTGATGGTCTTGCAGTAGCTGGAGGACGAGGAGCCGCCGCCGGACGAAGCAGTGCACTTCTTGGTTACGTAGCCGCTGGAGCCCGTTTTGACGTAGTAGTCGGCGACGTAGCAGCCGTCGGCGGTCTTGTCCCAAATGCTGTTGCCATTGACGCTGGTTCCCGCTGTCTGACAGCTTATGGAGATGTCCTGGTTCTTCTTGTAGGACTTCTTGATGGCGTAGCTGGTGCCAGGTCCGGTGCGGCAATTGACAACATCGCCGGTGATGGGATAGGCACTGACGATGGATGCCAGGGAGAAAACGAGAGCGGCAAAGGCAGTCTTCATTTTGTAGGCTGTAGTGTATGTGGTATGTGTTGTAAGGTGAATATGTTGTAAAATGATGTGCTGGGGAGATGTGGTTGATGCTTCTGTGGTGTTGATGAGTCTTTGTTGTGATGCTGGATGCTTCGAATCAACAACTCGAGGGCTTCATCATGCTCTTTATATATCCGCATGATGGCCTAGATCGCTGAAGATATTTCCATCTCGCTTTCATCGCATCCTGAGCAAACTTGTCCATTGCCGTTGCAAAAGACGAACAGTTGCCTCTTTCGTGATGCGGCTGAAGATCCATCAACAGGACCTGCATTAGGCCTGATCTGAAAATAGACATGAAAGCGACGCTGACTTGTGAATCCTCTCTCCAATTTCGCACTCAATGCCTGGCATCAAAGTGTCCGTGCGACGAGATTCGGCCGATTGATTACTGCTCTCTGGCGACGCTATTTGCCGATTCAGTATGCTCCGCGATATGTCGCATCGTCAAGTCCCCAGAGAAACAAGTCAAGTCCCTGGAGAAACAAAACATGGACCATCTATCTTTAGCATCAGCGCTCCATCTAGGCATTCAAATTAATTTAAAAATTGCTATTTACAGACCTTCAGCTGAGTTGGGGGATCTGCCCGATCTCCCGCAAGTTTATGGTTATGGTTATAGCTTCCCGTAAGACGGGGCAACACGATGCCGCGTTTACTCTCAACAAGGGTCTTGTTTGCCCATGCTTATTTATCCGCAAGGCTGCAAAGGTCTTTGTCGGTGGGTCCAATCGTAGCCTTTTCAACTGTTGATCATTATTTAATTTAACTCTCTCTTCTTCCTTTACAGTCTGGAGCGATTTTTGCTATAATTAGACAAGGTAAAGCCGAAGGCAATTGAAGCGGCGTGATTCAACTCACGAGATGACCATGACAACGAGTCAAAGGATTATTTTCCAAGTTTCAATTTGTCAACCCCAACAGGGGTATGTATGTCTGTCTAGACTCTAATACAGTGAAATATATGACACAGTCGGCCCAGTTGGTTCCGCTCTTCCATGTGTCCGATAAGCAACGCTCGCAATTCCATTCCAGCATCATGCTTGTCGCTAAAGCATGCCAAATAAACCGCATATCGCTGCGCATCCAGAATGCATTATAACTGCTATTCCAAAAACGACAAAGGGAATCAATGACGAGAGAGGAGAAGTGAAGAAGAAATGAAGAAAAGAAATCAAAGGAGGGGAGGATGCTCGCTGGCTATGCTTCTAAAAGGCCCGTCTCTCTACCAAACTGCTGATACACAGACACGCTATTCAACGGAAACGCCATGACTTCTTCATAAGAGTGAAACCCGTTACACCGCTGGCACAAGAAGCCCGGTTCGTTTTTCAAAATGTTGCAGATTTCGAGAATCGCTCGCAGTCTGTACTTTGCAAACAGCGGAACGTCGATGCGCGGCAGGGATACTGTCAGCGAGACAACAACGGCGTACATGTGCAAAAGGAAGACTAGCAGGAACGGGTTCTTTGCGCTGAGGGAGACGTAGGAGGCGGCCGAGTTCTTGACGAACCACGCGGTGAAGGGGTAGACGAGGCGGTATTGGTCTTCGGCGGAGAGGTCGGAGCCAAGGCGTTCATGGACGAGCCGCATGACGTCCCGGAGTTGTCGAAGCACAGCTGAGAGGTCGCGGTCGCCCTGGAAGCAAAAGGCCAGACCGTTGACTGAGCCAATGCCCTCGGCTAGGAGCGTCTTGATGAGGGCGAAGCGATGTTCCATGTCTCCTGTCTCGGGTGGAGATGCGGCTACTGACTCTTCGGTTTCGTAGTGCGTTGGCTCGAATGTAAAGATTTGGTGAAAGGCCGACCGTTTGAGCCAAGGCTTCATCCGGGTGGCCACCTGCTCTACTGTGAGCGGTGTGGAAGAGAGAATGATTTTGTCGAGGCTTACTGTAGAGATGTTTCCTGCTAGGGTCATCAGGGAGCGACTATTGGACGTAACGGTTAGCTCAACCGTGTTTTATATGATATGGGCTTGTGTTTGTGTAGTGTTGTATGGTGTGATTAATCTTTGGTTTGATTAATCTTGTAATAGGGAATAGTTCACTTACTGATCGGACATTATATATGAGCATCCCAGTGACGCGGCCAGGATTGCATCAGCATTCTCTTTGGAAAAGCACCCCATCGCCCGATATAGTCCATGAAGAGCTTGTTTCCTATATTGATAAGCATCTTGAGAAGCTTCGTGTGACTTTGTAGTTACTGCAAGTCGTTGAGCTGACGTAGCAGCCAAGGTATGTGCAACAAAGTCGTAGTGTGTTGCGAGTTGGAAAAGTCTAATCAAACAGTCAGCCCATCAACTTGAAAGTCTCTAGAAAGACTGTTTCAATTCGAACTCGACACTTACACGCCCATCTCGCCCCATAATAGGCAAATGTTAGTTGTATTGCTTAGGTCGAGGATGTTGGCAACCAGAGCCATCTTGTAGATGTACTTCAAGTCCTTCATGTCCATATTGTGCCAACTTGGAGATGGCGCCAGCGATACAAACGGTGGTTCCCCTGATTCTTTCCATTGCTCGCATGATTTTTCAATGTCTACAGGCCACCACAGAGCTGAGGCCTCCTTTTCGTCTGGGTCTTCCACCTCAGTTTGGTCGGGGTATTTGCATGTAATCTTTGACGAAAGACATCTGTGACTGCAAAGAAAAAGAGAAAACTCGAGTCATTAGCATGAAATTAAGTTGCTTTGAAATAGAAAAAAAGGGAGACAGAAGAAAGACAAACCATGTTGGTCGAAACTCATCACACTTGACATGTCGCTGCTTACAAGCTTGACAGCCAAATTTTGATTTCGTGTGACTTCGCCGCAATACAGGCTTAACGGTCGCCATGTTTCCCAACAACTCCATTTGCTCTGTCAACTCGTCTCGCGAACTGGGTTCCCTCCTATTCATTAATGATTGCATGTTCTCAGCCCTGTCCCGCCAGTTTCGCCTAGGAGGGAACCAAGGGGAGATAGGGCTTGTGGGGGCGAGGGTTTGCCACAACGAGATGTATGTCGCCTAGATAGATTTAGATCCGCATGGGACTCTATTCCTCCCTTTCGTAAAACACTCCGTGGTTAGCACAAGAACCTCCGCGGGATCTAAAAGACTTGGGTCTTTTGGGGGCTGGTTGTACAGTAGCGCGCCCCCCCTTGGCAATGACAAATGCACGTTTAGAAACCAGCCTAGCTTATTTGTGTTTGTTGTGCTCAACTAGCTCCCAAGACTTCGTATTTTGGAATTCGATAAATCAAAAAGGGTTCGAAAAAAAGCACCTTTTCGCCTTACCAGCAAGACAAACGACAACAGCCGCGCGGGTTTCTCGCCTGTTAGACTGTGGGACTTGTGTTACTCCACATATTAAGCTATGGGTTGCTTTGTTGTAAGAATTGGTTTTCCCCAAAAGGAACTTGCATGCTGACAAGAGCAAGAGAGGAAAAGGGAAAAGAGGGGACCGTGGACCGGTTTATATACATTGTAAATTATACCCCCCCTAAAAAGATCATTTCCGCTATTGGCAGTAAGTTTGTAATCGCAGCATTTGCCAGACCCCCATATATCGAATACACGTATAATAGAAAACCGGGAAGGGATCATACATGTAGTCTCTTACACGTCGCCAGTTTTTTAATGATGATGAATTCCCAGGGCCGCCACCTCGATGACCGCGTCCGCAAAAACCTGGGGGCTCTGTAAGGGGATGTTCTCGCCACACCCATGCACAATGTGATGCACCCGAGGCCCTGCAAAGTGCTGGGCCGTGGACGATCCATCGGTTGCAGGAAAGACTGGCGCTTGGTCTGGATCCAGCGTCACGGAGGGGGCGTGGATGGAAGGCAGCGAGTCGAGCCTCTCGGCCAACTCTGCGTAGGCCGGGTCTCCAGGCGCGTAAAGCAGGCGGTTGCGGTAAAAGTTGGTCGCGATCTCGACGTAGTCTGGGTTGCGAAACGCCGGAACCGCAGCGTCGAGCTCAGCTTGAGTATAGTTCCACTGTGGGCTGTTCTTGGACCACAGCGTCTCAGCCCATCCCCGCGTGTCATTGGCGAGGCCGCCGAATCCTTGCGGTGTGAGAAAGACGTAAAAGTACCAGCGGTTAGCCAGGGACGCGGGAGGCGCGATCGCCCACGCCGTCTGGCGATTCTGGATCAGGTATGAATTTGCAGCCACCATGCCGGAGCATCTACCCGGCCACAGGGCTGCTGCCGCGTTGACGGCCACCGTGCCCCAGTCGTAGCCGGCGAATATCGCCTTGTCAATATGCAGACTGTCCATCAGGTCTATGATATCCTTGCCGAGGGCGGCCTGCTCTGCACTACGTGGGGTTGTGGGAGACAGGAAGGTCGTCGTGCCGTAGCCTCGCATATACGGGACAATCAAACGATATCCCTGCGCCATCAGCTTTGGCACCACATCGACGTAGGTGTCGATGGAGTAAGGGAAGCCGTGGACCAAGATGACTACCGGCGCGCTTGAATCGCTCGGTCCCGAGTCATAGTAAGCGATGGACAGAGTGGAAGTGTTGGCATGGCGGATGGGCGTCAGCGTTCGTTGGAGGCCTGACTCGAGCTCTATCGCGGTTGAACAGCTCGACAAACTAATAAGCAAACCAAGAAGGAAAACGCCTCGGATAGGCTTTCTGAGGAAAGACAGGGGGTACAGCATAGTTTAGTTGCAGAAAATAGACTCAGAGACAACGTTGTATTATCAAGACGCCAGAAGTCCCTGGGGCCTATCGAGATGGGAATACTCGGCGAGATTAATCAAAGCAAAAGTCTTTCCGACAGAGACAACCAAACAGTTCATATATATAACAATTGTTACAAGCCCTGCCCATCTTTCTCTCTCCTATGACCGATGGAGGTTGGACTAACACCGAAATTACACCTACGGCGATAGTACACAATCAATGTCGATTTTTCTGTATGGAGATGCCTAGCCTCGGCGTTCTGAAGCAATGTTTTGCGTTGAGACCGCTCAGAAATGGCCAAAGCACGATGCAATTCACAGCAGTAGTTTGCCATACTATCACCATACGAACCAAAGTTGAGCTAACAAACAACATGATCTTCACTATGAGGCTCCGCTTGAACAGGGTCGGCAAGCCAGCCTGGTAGGGCGCAGCATAGCTCTTTTTAGATAGCTGCTTTTGTCAGCGTGTCAGATTTTAGCGGCGGCCGCGACAATTGGTGGAGCGGAAGTCCGCACAAAAGAATCTCCATCTGTCGATTGGGCGATCTAATGGCATAAATGTCTGGGGAGGGCCAATTCTGGAAGTGGATGTGTTGAGCAGGTTTCTTGGAATTTGGAATATAGGCGGTAGGGCTGTGGGATAGTTGGCCAAAGCATCTCAACTGAGACAGCAAAGAGGTGTGGAATCCTTGTTCAACTCGCTCCCCCAAATAAGGCGGAATGGTTTCCGATCCCTGTTCTCCCAGTGCCATATCTTTTCATACGTGTATATATGTATTTTGGGGAACCGATCCCTGTAAGCAAATCCTCCCGCTAGACTGGCACCAATTTTGCCTCCAATGAGCCAAAGTCAGTGGCACTTGGCACTTGCAATGAGACTAATAAGACCGTCAACTCAGGTCAGAACCTTGGATCCTGAATTGGACCAGTCAGACACAAACTGTCTCTTTTACCCCGGCTAATTGGCCGGTGGCCGGCGACTCAGGTGCAACAACTCGTCCGAGTTAGCCATGCGAAGGAACCAGACTTCGGGAGATGGCACGGGAGAAGGGTTGTCGATCAGACTAAACTACTAAGAGCATTCTTTGCGTTGCATTGGGCACAAAAAGAGCAGCCCTACGCAACCTTGCGGCCTCCTTAATATCAATTACGAATGGAACCACTATGGATTACGGTGGCTTATTGCCTTGGTCAGTTAAAACGTGATTATTAAACAACAAAAGAACCCTCTCATCCTCTCTTCAACTTGCCTCACTGGGTCAAACATACAGACAGGGGTCGGGCACAGACCGACAAAGCTTAACACTTGTTTAGCAGGTTTAGCGCGGCTGTCTATCAGTTTTCACGCAGTCTAGGTGTTCGGAGATTGCAAGGGAAAGAGACCACAACTCGGAGTTGGTCAGACATATTTATGACTATCTAACGACTATTATGCCTATGTCAGGAATAGTCAACGCCGACCACTCTGGCTCTTAGTCATGATCGCGAAACCGAATCCGAAATGGCCGCCGAGTGCCGCAAAAGGCCGAAGCCATATCCCACTCCGCGTGCCGTCGCCACTCACCCAAAAGAACTACTTGACTATTACTTTTTTTGTCTTTTTTTCAAATCCCGAATAACGCAAAAATATCCCGAAGAAGCAAATGCCCTTACGTGTCGGTAGGAAACTCGTCGCTCGGAATGTCCGCCCGAATAACTGGCCCCAGCCAGGATTCGTAGTCGTCGGGGTTAGTCTCGTTACCATTCCACCTCAACGCCCGGAGAAGCGGCCGGTAATCTCCAGACGAGATGTTGTACGACACGTTGTCATCGTTTGTCAGCGTAGGAAGCAGAAGGGCCTGAGCGAAGAAGTGGTTAATCAAGGGCTGCGACAGCGTGGGGCTGTTGGCAGGCGCATCATCGACAGTGATTGAGAACAACTGGCCATATGTGGGTACGCCGAGAAAGCCGGGTAGAATGGCCTGTGAAGGGGGCTTGTAGTCGATGTGGACATCTGGGTCGAAGCCGTAGATGGAGGGCACGAAGGAGACGTTGGCGGGCACGAGGTCGAAGCGGATGAAGCGCGAGGGCAGCAGCACATCCACCCGGAAGACGGGGATGAATGACTTGGACGGGTCTGTCGACCAGTTGTACGAGTCAATGTTGGGCGTTGGGATCTGTCCGTCGGCCAGGAAGAGGTCGTTTGCCGGCAGCTTCAAGATGCCTGGAGAGTCATACGGCAGCTGGGTCGTCACGTTGTGCATGATAGGGCCAACCTCGGTGCGGTTGTAAGGGACGCCAATGTATGGAATCGAATAAGCTGCATCGTCAGAGATAATCTTTACGAAGCCGCCATACACGGGCAAGGACCACGGCCAGTCATCGTGCTGCGGCTTGATCTGGACCTGGACTGTAGCAGACTGGCCCGGCCCCAGAGTCAGGGATGACTGCGAGAAGCTGGCAGAGGCAGGGACGTCGAGAGGAATGACCTCACTGCCGCCGTTGTAGTCTGTGTTGCCGGTTAGATAATTATAGTAGACGCGATAGAAAGACCCCGGGCTGTGCTGGAAGGAGTACTTCTTCCTCGACTTGGACTGGTTCGTGATGGTGATCTTCCGAGGCGCCGGCGTTTCCGAATCGTGCAGGCTGAGCTCAGATGGACTGATGACTGTATCCGCCTTGACAGCCGCATAGACGTCGATGAGGCCTCCTCCCTGGCGAGCTGTAGAAGCAATCTGCTTGGAGTTGGGTTCGTTGACGGGGCCAGCGGTGGTCATAAGCCGTGCATACAGTTCCGCGACGGATAGATGCGGCTGCTGGGACTTGAGCAATGCCAGACTTCCTGCAGCAAAGGGGGTGGCCATTGAAGTCCCTGACAGCACAGCATATCCGCCGGCTTCCAGTGGCCATGTAGCCAGGATGGTTCCTCCCGGTGCCGAAACCTTCGGAGCCAGTGACATTTCAACCGTCGGGCCAAAGCTGGAGAAGTCATCGGGCGTCCTCCCCAGCGGGTCTGCAGCCGAGCTGGGTTTCTTGCCGTCAAAGGTGAGGTAGTATTTCTGGCCTGCGGGCAGCTGAGCCAGATTGTTGACGATTTGCTGTGAGTTGTTGTAGTCCAAGTATAGAAGAGTCGTTGGATCCTCGGGCTCGTCCACCACAATGAGCAGTTCTTCGGGTTGATACGCCAGGATTGCTTGAGCTCCCAAGTCCACGGCCGTCCCCCAGTTCGTGCCGCACCAGCTAACCCAAGACACCAACAAGATGGTGTTGTTCCAGTCAACAGATGCCGCGGCCAGAGCATCCCAGGCAGGCTCGTAGCATCCGCTGGAGACGTTGGCATCGATTGGGACGTCTAGACCAGTCCCCAGCTGGTAGACCTCGACACGGCCCAGACCAGTTGCGGGAAACACTGAGACATAGTCGATGGCCTTGTGCTTGTCATCGTGGGCCGTATAAACCGTCGGGTAGACTTCGTTCTCAATCGATCCCACGGACAAGGCATTAGTGGATATACCCGGCGCAGCAGTCGAGAACACTCCGGCGGTTCCAAAGTTTCCAATGGCAGCAACAACGGCCACGCCGTGGTTGGCCAATCTCGTGATGACTTCGTCGAATGGATTGATCTCCTCCCAGATATCGTACCCGCCGATCGATATGGACACAACATCCGCCCCGTTCTGCGCAGCCTTAAGCATGGCCGAGATTATAAGCTCGTTACTGGTGCTTCCCTCGCAGCCAAAGACGCGGTAGGATGCCAAGGTTGCCTCGGGAGCGACACCGACGAGGCCGAATCCCACATTATCGGGATCCTCCATCCCCACGATGCCTAGAATAACGTTAATTCGTTAGCTTGCCCAACGCTCTGACCCGGTTCGTCACTCTTCATTTACAGTTATGACATGTAACACTTTGACTTACCGGCAGTGTGAGTGCCGTGTCCACCATCCACGCATGTTGCCAGGGGGTCTGGATCCGGCACAGGAGTGTTGCTACCATCATAATCGTCGCCTACAAAGTCGTATCCCAAGGCAATCTTGTGTCCTCGACCGAATCCGCCGCCCAATGCCGGATGGCGATAGTCAACTCCAGTGTCGATAATAGCCACCTGCACGCCTTTGCCCTTGATGCCCTGGTCGTGAAGCTTCTGCACGTTGCTCATGGCCAGCGGCTGGTTAACCTTGGCACTGCCTCTGAGATTTGGCAAGGATGTCCCCTGGCTGATTTTCGGAGCCCCCCGCAAGTGATATGGCTCCGGCCGGGGCACAATGGCGACTTTCCAGGCATTCTTGACGCCGGTACTTTGACGCAGCGTGCCAAGGTCGACGTGCGTATTAAACGACACCGATACGCCGTAGAAGAAGTCGGTGCTGTTGTACTGCTGGCGAACGCGGTACCCGGTCTTGGCCCCTGGCGCTGTCTTTGCAAACCGCTCCTTGGGCTGGAGATCAGGGTGGAAGTCTGGCTGCAGCTCGACGATGAACGTGTTGGGGACCACGGTTGTGTTTTGGTTCGACACCAGCGGGTTCTTGTTGGTGTTTGTTGTGATGGTCAGCGAAGACGATGCTCCGCCGACAAGGGCCAGCAGGCCCAGGGCAGCATTGAACTTCATTGCTTCAACTTCCCACAGAGAGAGACTCGAGAGTTGACAACTCAAGAGTCTTTGAGACGAAGAGCCTGCTTTGAAGCCTGTTGATCAAGATTCGGGGTGATGTCTGGCCATTTATATACAAGGACGGCCAGACGTCCGCGGATCGCAAACTCACGACTTCTTCCCCCTCAATGACATTACCAAATGTCCCCGATCATCGACCGATCATCGAGGTATCATCGTGTCTGATGACAATGCATCTACTCATTTGAGAAAGGCCCAATCGTTGATTCAGGAATACGAGGAACTTTTCTCCCCTCCAGATACGAGGCCCCGTGCCATCCGGCTGGCTACAACTTCGTATCCCATCGCAATTCCTGCAACAATGCACACCATACAGACAGGCATCTCCGCAATTAGATGTCAATCGGCAGATACGACAAAGTCCGTCGGCAGAGAACTTTTGTCTCCGCCTCGGCAGACGGCAGTCCGGGGTCGTTATCTTTGGTGCTATTTTTAAGCTTCTTTTCCTGCTGGTTTTCGTTTCTTGGTGATTTTCTTTTCCAAGCTTGCTTGATTTCAGTAACGGGCTGTTGCTTTATAAGGTAGGCAAAGTGATGGTGCTCACGCTCATGCTGAAATAGGGATCTTCACCGCATACCCCTGCTGTGATGAATAGCCGGAATATACCAAAGTAGAATAGCAAGATGTAGTTCAAATTCTGGGGCTCGCAAAGACTTACTGGACTTGGACGCATAACGGTTAGCCTCGATAGCTCACCCTTATCAACGACTTATCTATCACTTTTACAGTACGGGACTCAAGGTGCAAGGTTGTATCTTGCCGAGGATGTTGTCAACGGCTGGGCTAAGTGCGTATAAGTTGCGTATTCCAGCGCAACAGATGTCTGAATAAAGAGACGCCCTGAACAATACGAGGCCACCCAGGACCAAGGACGAAAGCAATTCCTCCTCCGACGTCATGCGCGATTTGTACACCGTCTTTTACGATTTCGAACGTTAGATGCAAAGTAATAGCTATCAGAATTGGTGATGTGAGGCACCAAATCTATCATGCTTACCTATCGAATGTAACCGCAGACACCCTACACTGAACGCAACTCTCCCAACATCTACAACCGCACACGACCACACGCATTTCAAGGCTTTTCTCTTCTTCTTTCTCTTTTCTCCTGCTAACACATGCATTCTCTATGAAAGAAGAAATATACTTTTGTCCGAGATGCTGTATCCTTGCATTGAATTGACAAAAGAGACACGATGAGGATGGGAAGCTGTTCTCGAAATGGTGGGGTTGACTTGCGCCGGCCCTGGCTTAGACTCAACCCTTGATTCTCCTCTACAAAAGCCGTATTTCGCTTATCCAAAGAGCAAAGGCTACACCAACCACAGACTCAAGATAAAGAATAGAGGGTCATCTAAAGCGCTCAAATCGGCTTTGGAAACACACAATCCGTGAATATTTAATAGCATTTCTCTGTTTCAGTTAGGTTTGGGATTGGTGAATCAGCGACAAGCAGCGGACAGCACAAAAAGCGGCGTTGCAAGTCCAGTGGAAACAAGTCAAATTCACCCCAAACCTTTTATCTAACGCCAAATTTCGAATGCAGACATTCTTCCTTATATCCAAAGTCATTTTTTCCAACATCTAGTTCCCCCAGATCTCGGTAGTGTCTCTCTCTTGAAGATCGAGGTGGAATGCTCTGATGATGGAGTCCGCATCGTCGATGGCCAGGGGACGTACATCCGCCATGGCCTTGATCTTGGTTGTTCTGATACACAGTCAATACCCAGCTTTCCAGGGGTTAAAGAAGAAGCAACTCACAATAGCTTTACTTGAGCATCTGTCATGTGAAGTCCCAGCTGCTCGACTCGGCTCTTGATCGAGTTCCATCCGGTCAGACGATGGGCAAAGTGGACATCTACGAGCCAATTAGTCTCAAAATATTGATAGATGCTGGGGAGTATCGTAAAAACGCACATCTGCTCATGCCGAAATCCTCGGGGTTGATGATCTCATATGTCCTATGTGTTTATTAGTTCTCTGCGGGTAATTATGAGCCCGACCTGCATCATTGAGTTGATGCAGTTCTCGAGGGAAACTCACGAAGGTGAATTCAGCTAAAAGAGAAAATAGGTTAGCATGACAGCACAGTCTCCTATGAAGGAATGGAACTTACAATAGCCTTGCTGTGGATACCAGCCTTGTGGGTAAAGGCACAGAAGCCGGTCACCGGGTTGTTAAAGGGCACGTTGACTAGTTACGTGATGAGTATACCGACTCCAACACGGATACAGAGTGACTCACTGTGAACAGCCTCGGCAACGATGTTCTCAATTTCCTTGAGACGGTGAAGGTCGTACTTGCGCTTCACATATTCGGGAGCCGCTACAATCATTCTCGCAAGAAAAGCTCCGAGAGGAGCAATTCCGTTTCTCTCACCTACAGTCGGGGTTAGGGGAAACTAGATCTTAAGTGACAGTTTCAAGACGTTATGCTTACCAATACCCAGAACACTGGTATCAATGTCTAGCAAGAGTGTCAACGAAAAATTACCCGCAAAGCAATAGAGTCATCAACTCCCCCAAACATTGAGTGTGGGGAGTTCGATCGTCAAGGATAACTTACGAGTAGCACCAGCCTCGAGAGCAGAGTAAGCGTTGGCAACCGCGCTTGAGTAATGTTAGCATTCATATAGCTTTTAAGTTGTGACAGCGAGAGGTTGTTTTACCAGCTTGTGTCATCGTGGCTACTTTATGTTAGTCTACATCTCCTGGCAAAAATACTTCCAGAAATGACTTACAAGTGGCACTCGATATCGCACTTGACAACTCCGCGAAGAGTTCGAACGAGATCATAGACTTGTCTCGGCGAGGCGCAGCCACTGTGAAAGTGTCAGTAATCGTCCATATCTCACTTGTAATGGGCACACGACGTACACAGTGTCTGCAATACCGACCCGGTGGACGCCAGCGTTGTCGACGGCTCTGTATAGACTCAAAAGATCAACGAGATCACCTGCATTGTGTTAATATCGTATTTCTGTGAGGTCACTAGGATTACTTGCTCCTAAGCCAGTGTTAGTCGTCATGTTCCGCCGAGCTATAAGGATAAACGCACCTGAATGAATCTTCGCTGGAAAATCGGACTTCGACACCTCGGCTTGAAGTAATGTTAGCATGAGAGTCAAGAATGATTCAGAGTCAAGTCAGATTACCTCTTGATGTAGTTGACGACCTCCAGGGCCTGTTTGGTGATGGCAGCCATGTCCTTGCCATGTGAGTGCTCCCGGAGGAAGCTGGATGTTCCAATGACGACGTCGACACCGTCAACACCACAGTCACAAGCTATATAGAGTTAGTATTGTCAGTTATTGTTGGTGGTGGACCACGACGTACCGATCTTGGCATCCTCCAGGGTGCATCGGGTGTCTAAGTGAGCACAGTCAATATGATGAATCGATTGAGAGAGTAGAGGACATGGCAATTGGTCCAACTAACGAGTAAGGATCTTGGCCTGCGGAGGAGGTTAGTAACATCACATATGAGGGTAGAAAGTGGCAGATGGTGTACCTTGAGGCCGAGCTTACAGATGGCCTCGCAATCAGCACGGCTGGCAGGAGAAGCACATGGTGATGTCAATTCAATGTAGTCAACACCAAATTCGGACAGCGCAGTAGCACTAGAAGTAGTTTTAGCTGTCAGTTATATCGAACTGCGAGGACGGGGAGGAAGCCGTACATCTTGATCTTGGTCTCTGGTCGCGTGTAAGTGGACGAATGGACACTGCGCAGTGGTGGGGTTGAAAAGTACCAGTATCGAAAAAAGCATTGGCAAACTGCTCGCCTTCTCTTAATGTTGATTCGATGCTTTTTTAGATTAGCAAGAGACCGTTTTCTGTAGATTTTAGATATCAAAGTACATCTTGAACTTGCCAACATTGGAGATGAAGTCGGCGATGTGTTGGTAGGGCGATGTTGTAGCTGTAGCTGTAGCATGCGCATTGTGGCTCGGGACAGGAAGACCTGCAGCGCTGTTGGTTGCGGCTCCGATGCTCATATTGATCGATTTAGATGTGAGGGGAGATTCGTGAATGGGTCGTTGATCGTAGAGTCCGAGGCCAAGAAGACAACAGAGAGGCAGAATATCTAGTGTACTGAAGTGTTGAAGTGTGAAAGTAACGAAAAAAGAATCTTGGATGGCACACAAGATGGCCGGAACGAGAGAGAATAGAAATTGGATTGATGGAAAATGGAAACATTCAGCGCAAAAGGATGATACAAGAAGAGGTGCTACTACTATTAACCGTTTTACACGATGGTGGTCAAAGGTATTGGAATCATCTAAAGCATGCGTACATGTTACAGCATACACACAGCATGTATCTTTCTTTAATACTACTAAATACTGCCAAGACAACCAATCTAATAGTAATAACATTGATTCATCTAAACAAGACGAACAGACATTCCCACATCGGATCAAGCCCGTTCCTTTGCTACGGACTCCGAAATATGCATCTAATTAAGCCCACCCCGGCACCAAGCGGGGTTGTCAGCTCCGAATGTAACCCGGCCTCCGGGAAGCGCCCGGAATTTGCATTTACGGCTTGAAGTATTTTCCAATGAGTCGAATGTCACTAGCCAGCGCTGCCGGGTTGTCCACGCCGGGGAAATGGCCGCCGAATTGAACTTCTAGAGCAGGGATTCATTCCATCAGCATCATATCATCACACTGTCTGTCTCCGGTGGTTAGACTCACTGTTGTAGTAGACCAGGTTGCCAATCGTCGCCACCAGCTTCTCCGGATAAAACAGAATGTTGTACTGAAAGTTTGTAAACAGCAGAGGCTGTTTGCTCCTGGCGGTTCGGTAAGTGTGCGAGAAGCCGTCGGGATTCTGGGCGTAAACAAAGGCGGCGGAGTCGAATGTCTGCGTCAGGTAGTACACGGATACATGCCTGAGAATCTCATTGTCCGTCATAAAGGACGGGCCGGTGCCTCGTCGTGGGTCGGACCCTGTTGCAGTTATTGGCATCATCGCTCGGGTTTATTATATCAATGGCCGGGGTGAGGTGCATGGCTCTTTGACGAGGTGTACTTACAGATGACAAACTTTTCAGCAAGCCATGCCAGTTGCCCGACGGGGTTGTCATATAGAGCAAGGCCAACCGTATTCACCTAGGAAGAGACGCATTGTCAGCCATTTCTCCTGTTTTACAATAGTTTACCCGTGACTCAGAGAGAGAAAGAGAGGTGACATACCGTAGTTGTCTGTTCAATATAGTAACCCGTGCCCGAGTTCTCAAAGTCCATGGCCCTATCCTCCAAGTCAATCTCGTCCGCAGCAAGCGCAATGCCCTGCGCCGCCAATTGCTCCGGCGTCAGCGCAAAAAAGGGCAAAAACGCAAAGTGCACCGCCTTGACCGTCGTGTTGAACTGATCGTACATGTCAAACGCCACGCCGCTGCCCCAGTCCGTTCCGTGCACGGCGTACGTCTTGTATCCCAGCACCTGCGTCATGAGCGTGTTGAACAAGGTTGCCGTGTCGGAAATTTCCCAGCCGTTGGGCGCGGGAGAGGAGAAGCCGAAGCCGGGCAGAGATGGCACCACGATGTGGAATGGCTGGCTGGAGTTGCTCTTCAGCTGGTCGACTAGGTGTGTCATTTCCAGGAACGAGCCGGGCCAGCCGTGGAGCAGGATGAGAGGAATGGCGTTGGGATCCTTGGACTTTTCATGGATGAAATGAACATTTTGAGCCCCGATTTGAACCGTAAAGTGGTTGTATCTGTGTACTTGGGTCAGCCTGTGAACCTATCCATGCTGCTTTATCCATACGTGTTTATCTGCTCTTGTTCCTTTGTCCAGTTGAAGCTAGTCAACCATTCATTCTGCAGACTCTTGAGCGTAGATAGTGGGATTCCCGTTGTCAAGCTCATATTCAGATTTGCGTTGGCGGCTGGGAGCTCTGCTGCAGGAAGAACAGTCCTCTGAATGAGATCAAGCATGTGAGGCACCCGTGAAGAAAGATTGACTGTGAAAGGCTTTGCGACGGGAGCATTTGCCGCAGCTGCTTTGGACAGCAGTCCGAGAGAGCCCAGAAGAAGAGAAGTCTTCATCTTGAGATGTTGCAAGGATGTTCAAGTACTGCTGAGTGTGTCGAGGGAATAGCTGTGTTCCTATCCAGCTAATGCTTCTGTCCTGAGTAAAACTTCTATTTCGTTGAACAAATATGATCCTTTTATATACATTTGATGCTCTCGAGCTTGACATCTTCATCTAGATCCAGGTTTGATTCCTATTGGCTCTTTTTGCTACGGGTCGTCGTAGGAGACATTATACTATTCGGGAAATATGATTGTTGCCTTTTCCCCTGCAGGCCCCACGATGCTTGGTCCCGTTTAACAGTGGTCAATGCAACAATGCTGAGTAAACGATGCCGTTTCTTTGCTCTTTACGCGGGAAAGGGGCACTTGGCCGCGGAATATGTTTATACGAAGTTATAAACCGCCGGAACTACTTACTTGTTAATATCGCGAGCCGTGTCTATGCATCCGCTAGGTACAATTGAGACACGGCGAGCGACACTTTTTTTCCTATAGCAGGTATGAGTCTGGCGGGACGGGTTTGAAATCAGGGAATAAGCAGCTGTCTAATGGAGTACTTTCATGCGCTTTTCACGCCTGAGCTGGGTTTGTGTATGAAGCCATCGTGAACTGGGAAAACTTCAAGGGGAGACACGGCACGCAAGCCGCCGTCGGAAAGATTATCTCGGCAGTTGAACTACTAGTCCCAGTTTCGTTGTGGCATAAGACAGTGATGAAGGACTCCTCCATACTCAGCGTATGCTTTGATCACTTAAGTAAACCTGGATAGACATATATACCCAGCACGACATCAGATAGCTCAAGGTGTCTCCAGATCATGAGCGCAAAGCTGTGCGGTGGAGTCTCGAGAAGAGACGATCACTTGAGCTTAACAGCCATTAGCCAACTAAAAACCGCGCCGTGTCCGGGCTGGCCCGTCAAATGTTCCTCGGGATGTCTTGCTCTAGCTTGGGGCATTGCTGCACTAGCGCATCTGTGCCTTGGGGTTGATTACGAGTTCTCTTGGTGTGAGTAAGCGTTTACGAGAAGTTTGGTCAGGCTTTGGGCTTATTTTACAAAGAATGGTCAAAGTGTAGGGTAGTTTCATGAAGGTTTTGGCGTTTACGGCCTTTTGAAGAAGCAAACGTTGGCATCTGGTCTCTTATGGGGTAGTATCACGATCAAAGTGATACGCAAACATTTTGTAAACTATTTGGACAGGTTGTTTATGAACACACCAGGCAATATATAAAAAATAAGAATTACCAAATGATGTTTAATCATTTACTCGAGCAGTGAAAACGTGATGTCTATCCTTTTCGGGCGTGCTCTCATAACCATTCAGCCGCCAGTGCACATGTCAGCATCTACACCGTTTCTGCAATGAAACGGAACACTCAACGTCCAACTCAATACTGCATCCATACCAGATCAATCTACATATCCAATGCAGTAGAACCAGCCACATCTCCGTCTTCCATACGGAGATAGAACACATCAATTGGCCAACCGGAATCTTCCAAACCCATCAAAAGGCTACAGTTCCGGCACTGTCCTGCACCGCCAGCAAGCCATGCCCCCTTCACCGCCATCACCACTCACATGTAAACAGGATGGCAGTCCCCAATATAAACCCACAATCCCCCATAAAGATCCCCGTCACTTCTGCCAACGCAGCAACGCATTGAGAGCAGAGCAGGGCCAAGATGGAAAAAGGGTCAGCTGAATCCCCCCGTTTTTGGGCTGCCACGCATACAGGGCGTGAGCCCATGCCATGCCCTTGGAGAGCCCGCATGGAACAATGACAGAACTTGCTTCTGGAAGATACAAATGTTCCACGCATGCGGCCCCCCTTATTATGTATTGCCAGCTGGATTACGGCGTGCATGAATACACTTACATGCACTCATGCGAGGCAACCTTGTCAACATGGTACTGTATCAATGGGGTCTTTGGGCAGAGGAGCAGTACGGGGTTGCATCGACACGTGTGCACCCGCGGTAGATGCGTCTCAACTGCCGGAGCAGAGAAACACGAAAGAGAGAGAGAAGCCAATTGAGAGAGTTGGATATGCCGTTCTTTATCTTTTCAATTGACTTGTAAATAGTAGAACGAGTGAAAGCAGTAATACGGGTTAAACGCTATTATTAGAAGCTGATACGATGCGATACGATGTGACACGAACAACAACACGAGCCATTTATCACGAAGATTGAAATGAAACCAAACCCTCTTCCCCGGACAAACACTTATCCACACGTTCAACTGACAGTTAGTCTCGTAAACCACAAAAGCCACAAAACGGGTTACCAAAACAGAACAAACCCGCTGTCAAAGGAACAAAATAAAAGAAGAAGCCATCCACACCTCCTTTACGCCAGTTTTGCCCACGTACTGTACAACCCACTCACACCTTTTCGATTTTTTCCCCCATCCCGCTTCATTCACCGGGGCGCCCCCTTTGTTCAAAAACGGCAAGAAAACGAACGAGCAAACCAAAGAGCCCAAAAAACAAAAAGCCACAAAGAAAATTTTTTCTCTTTCCTCGGTCTGGCTTGCCCTGCGTGTCTTTTCTACCCCAGGTCCAGCGGCGATTTCTTTTGTCTTCTTGAAAAGCCGAATTCTTTTCCCGAGAGGCCGGTTTGCCTCCCCCAATTTGGAGGAGCTCTTAGGATCTTTTTCCGGCATTCATCTTTATTGTTCTTTCTTTTCGGTCGCCGTTCCGGTGTCGCGATGGGGTTTAGTTTAGTTTGGAGGTGGCACACGGGATGGAGACGGCTGAAGACGCGCTGAAGCGGCACAGGAATTTACGAGCTGAAGAAGCTGAAATGAAATAACGGTAAGAATGAGGCGATTCAATTTTTCGCCTGCGTATTACGTCGTCAAGTAAAAATGTACATCTGCGCATCATAGGTCAATGTAAGGTAATTCGGTGAGCGAAAACTCCATGTCGCGTGCATCTCAGTAGAAAACTTGCATGAATCATCTCAACAACCACAACCATCGCAACACGCAAATTCTTCCTCCTATCATCGGCGGCAAGGACGCGCGCTCATCCCCGAAACTACGGTCCGATCTCCAAAAAAAAGAGAGCGAAAAAGGAGCGAGAATGAAAGAGTGACAATCATGACTTGGTAGGGTAACCCGCGTGGCGTAACACTTGCGGCCAGCCACATGGCACCGCAAATGCTCCATCCAGGCAGCCATGATTCAACACTCAAATGTCACTGTCAGTGTCAGTGTCACGCACATGTCATTCAAGAGTCATTTTTGTGTGGATTTTAAAATTTGTTATTTGCATTTGTTATATTGTTATGGTATTCCTGCCATTCAGTTGTTTCAAGACTTTGGGTATAATCCCCGTTCCCCCACGACCTCCCATCCCCATATCGCATTATCCTTTCCATCGTAAAAATAATAAGTTGTAACCAAAAGATATTGTTCTACAATAAATCCCGTAAAAATAATAAACAAAACGATAAAAAAAAAAAAGACACCATCCATATTTTCCCATGGGGTATAAGAAACAACCAACAGCGAAGTCAGTCGCCGAAACCATGTGAAAGCCCGATTGGATTTGAACCCCTTCTGACGATGCACCCACACCAGCCAGAGTATGTTTGTGTTGGAAGAAGATATTGAAAGTTCAAGCCCGCGCTCCCGATGCAACCAGTGAATGAAGTCCATGGTGGTGGAAAAAATGATGGAGAGATAAATGATAAACGCCAGTGTAAACCCGTTATGATGAGGTAGCCGAATGATTGAAAAAATGATATTCTTTTCTCTTTCCCGCAGTCGATGATGGTCTAAAGCGATGAATGTTGTAGCTGGGTATGTGATGATGAAAGAAAGGCCGGCGTAGTCGTGATATAGATGAGGAGGATGGATGTGATGATGGATATGGATGTCGAGGTCGAGGAGGGCGCAGATGATGATGTGTGTAAGGTATGATAGCTTGCATCTAATTAAAGAAAAGCCATACACGCAGAATGGAAGCCATGCATCAAGCAGGCACTCCATCCCCCGTTACCCAAAGACAGATCAAGGTCGTGTAGTAGTGAAGTGAGTATGGTTGATTCACTTTCGGTGAGTCTTCTTCAGGGCCTTGCCGTCGTGGTAGTGTCTCCTCGTGCGCTCTCGTCCTCGGCGCTCCTCCTCCTCGTAGGGGCTCTGGTTGCCATCGTCGCTGCTGTTGCTGCTGGTGCTTCGCGAGCGGTCCTCCTCGTACCAGGCGCTCAGCGGCTTTCCGCCAAACATGAGGTCCTCGTCCTCGATGATGATGGGCTGGATCCACGCCTGGGCGTTGAGGTCAAGCTCGTGGGCGGAAGGCTCCATGGTTTGTAGGTGGTAGTATGAGTCTGACTGCTTGGGAGACATGGCTGGATATTTGTGTGGTTGACGCGACCAGCGCTGTTTGAGATTGTTGGTGGTTGTTGGGAGAGGGAGAGATGAAATGTCTCGGATAGGTGGTGGGTTTTGACTGGTTTAATTTCCCTCGCGTCGATGTGGACAGAAGAGGTTGTTCGTGTGTGTGATTCGGGCCGCGAGTTGCGTTTGGTGGGAGTACAAGGTGTGAGTGAGATAAAGGTATATGTGGATAGTGGTACTGATTATTTGTTGTTGTTCGTAAAGAGGATCCTGATCCTGCTATGAGTCGTGTAATCTGATTATGGTATGTTGTTTTCGACGTGATGGTATAAACGATGTTTGTGAATCTGGAGAAAGCACAAGATCCAAAAGTCTGGGGGAATTAGGGAGCATTATAGTCGAGTCCTCGATGGCCGCTCCTCGGCCCCGGCGCTCGAGTCAGAGCCAAGAAACTAGCTGCGTCCCACCGAAGAGCCTCGCCTCCCTCCCTTGCCCTAGCCTGGGGGTGGGTGTCGCAGTAAGAAAAAGGACGGGGGGGTGTGCCCTGGCCGGGACCATCCGGAAAGGGGTGATGATGTTTCGAGCATGTCAGGATGACCCACGGCTGTGCTACGGCGCTACCAAGGCAGGTTTTCTGGTTTATCGAGTTTGCTGTGCTATGCTGGGGAAATGCAAATCCAGCTGAGGCGGTCTTTGTTTTGCCTCTTTGTTCAAGAATAGTAACCGAGTGAGGGGATACTGACGCCGGGAATGCGCGCACAGCCTCTCGATTTACACTCTCTGTTCATTTCGAAACAACTCAACGAAAGTATTCTCATCTACATATATCTGAACAACTATACGAGTAACTGAAAGAGAGGAAGAAAAAAAACGCAGCTGCCAAATAAAGGGGGGAGGGGTGAGACACGGACCCAACGAAGGAGTGCGGCCAGCAAGGGACAAAAGAGAAAACGGAGTTGGGCTCTCCGACTTTTCGGACGGTGGCGTTTTGTCTTTATTCCTTTTATTCCTCTTTTCCTCCTCCATTTCTCCCTTCAGTGCCCAACCCGGTCCCGAGGCCCGAGCCCCGGCTATACCTTCTGTAAACCGCAACTCGAGAGGCCTGAAAGCATCATTGATCCTTTTGCCACGCGGCACGCAGTTCACAGCTGATGCGCTGGTTCGCCTCTTTTCAGCTGCGGAAAGCCTTGCTTGCTGCGGGGACACGTAACGAAGCGTACATGCGTGCGTGTCTGAGTTGTTACTGTAAAATTCAATAGCACGCGCATGTTAATTTACCGCCTTGTGTCTGGAACCCTTGGACTTGCAGCGATACTATTTGCCGGGGAACGGGAATGCCTGCACCGCCAATTTAACAAGCTTGATTTCCTTTTCATTTCGCCGTCCCACTGCGGCGCGTTGCGGCAGGGATGGGATCCATTTGCGAACAACGCAAAAAAAGCAAAACGGCGGTAAATGGTTCCCTCACTCCGAAATGGCGGTCTCCCCAAAGAGCCGGGGATCGCTCTTTGATTGACACAAAGTTGGGGGTGGCTTTCCAAAACCCACTCCGAAACTTGTGAGCCACACAGTCCTCCATACTGTAAGGGCTCTCAGTTTTAGCCCGAATTGAGTCAAAAACGGAGAGCGGAAAAGGGAAATTGACAAGAAAGCTTTCAAAGGAAAACTGTCACCCGCCCAATCGCCCTCGAGCTGTGGCATCTCTCGCACCCGTGACGGCTCGATTCGAGCACAAGACGCGGCCACCCTCCATCACGAATCGATTCCGGAATCCTTCTTTGACACAGAGAGCTGAGGCTGCCCAACAACCCCCCCAACCAACCATTCAGGTTGCGAGGGAACAAACGGTGGCCCGAAAAGGACGTGCCGTTTCCGCTAATGCAGCTTGTGCTTTTGAGTTGATGCTTTGCCTCCGGGAAAAGGCCCTAGTGTCTAGTTTTTCGATGTGGGCGGCCTGCCATTTCTTTGTTCTTATCCGGACCTATTCGTGGTGGTACACACGGAGTTCCTCTGTTGTCGTTCACTTTGGCATGTGGTTGTGTGTTTTTCCTTTTATCCTTCCTTTTCCATCCAGCCGGCATCTTTCTTTCATCCATGCATTCCATCCATCTCGATTAAAGGCAAAACACCAAGAAAGATGAAAACAAAGTGAACAGAATGACAAAAGGACCGGTGACCATACACACACGCACACGCAGACACACTCCCCATCCCGCCCAGCCAGCGCCGTGTCTGTGCTCGACATCCCGTCCCTTCTCTCGCCTTGCCAATCACAGCGTGCCGCTACTCTCCTCGTACATGAAACAAAAAAGCATCACATTACGAGCTGGCCATACGAACAAACCAGTGCCGTAAATGCAAAAATTATTAACCAAAAAAAGGGCCGCTGATTCGACGCCTCCCCGGATCGACAATGCGGTCCAGACGTCAGAAGAGCGGTCTCCAGACTCTTTGACTCTGTTTAATTTCACCTTTCTCCGTACATGTGCTGTACTTTGATAGACGCCCCGTTGGGTCGTAAAAAATGTGACTTGTGTCCTCGGCTGTTCCAGCCCGGTTGGCAGTTTGGCGAGAAAAGCACAGACAGGTACAGAGATTGCATCTTACCGTATTCTTCCGTATTTTACCAACCTAAAGCAAAATATCGCCGTATTCTTATCATCTTACGCCCACGGGAATTATATCTCGCAAATGCCCTTGCATCGTCCCAGGGTGCGATATATTCATACGGTATCTATCTTTACACATAGGCACCCCGGAGGTTGATTCCGAGCAAGGGCCGGAGTGACCATCTTACATACATGTGTGATGCTTGTCCTGTTCCTAGCTGCGAATCTACCCGCTCACGTTGCCCTGTTTCCCTCTTTGGGCAGGTCGCCTCTCTTTGGATTCACATCACTCCGGGCATCAGGCAAGTCGAGCCCGGCGGATGAGCCAATCACCCGCGCTGCAACTGACGATGCCTGCCTTGCACTGCCTTTTTTGGCTGCCTGGATGAAATGGAAAGCTCCTCATCTATGCTTGTCTGCCTATCCCTCGTCGTAAGCACCGTTGCGCCGTTTATCATTTGCTCTTTCGCTTCAGTTTTAATCTGGGCAATCAAATAGGCTGCCCAGCAAGGGCTTATGCCTTCGCCCATGTAACAATCCAATCGCCTCGCTCCGTTGGCCACACACCACTTGTTCGGAGCGCCCAGCCCAGGCAACTCAACTCTGACTGCATGCACGGCCGATCGCCTTTGCTGCAGGCAGAGCCACACAGGCATTTTTTTTAAGGGTTCAAGCTCTTCCAGTGGTTTAGTCCCGGCATACCCCGCGATCCAATAGCCCATCAGAGCGAGTAGATGCAGTAGCACATGTAATATTCCACATATGTCAGGTAGCCTGTGGTTGTCGAGAGAACGTGATAGGCGCCCGGCAAAGACTCACCGGGCCAAGAAGACCCCCAATCAATAAAAACCCCGTTAACAACGCCGGCTTTTTTGCCTAAACGAACTTTGGCCAGCTGTATCGCTCTGATTGAAAGATTTCGCTCACCGGCGCGAAATCACCCGCATCATCTGCCTAAGCCACCTGGTCGAGTTGGACATCAAATGTTTGATGAGGGTGGGCATCTAATACAGTACCGGAGTAAAAGCACCAGCGGAGCAAAACGGGGCACAGAAGAATAGCCCGTCGAAAATGTAACCGCAGATGGTTTGATTTTACCCCATACTTCTGGACGGAGCATCTCGGGATATCACAGCATCTGGGGGTGGGAGCTAAACAACCCACGCGTGAAGCTAGCATCTCGGAGCTCCAAGCTATTCTGACTCACATGTCTTTCTTTTCTGTTTGATGTTCAGCCCTACCTACTCTTAGCTGTAGGAGGAGGAGGCATTTGTTCTTCACTCCCTCCGTCTTGTGCTCGTTTGCCTTGCGCCTTTTGGTACACTCATCACTTGCATTACACACCACCACTTCTACTTCGCATACCGCACATGTCGCACATGTCAGGATGCTGACCCAATCTCATGGATCCCTCGGTGGCGATCGCCGAGCGTGCACGAGGAGCAATCGGCAGATGAACAGCGACAAATTTAATTGATAGCGACACCGCCAGTCGAGATGGATGCAGGCACAAGACATATTAAACGGAACTCGCATCTTTCAATCCGCCCGTTTCCCAGCAAGACGGGCGTCTAGATATCGACACTGTATCTCTCCAACATCAAAATACTCGGCGATTCATTAGCACATAATTCGCCGTAGAGGACGGTATCGGGTCCTCTCTCGGCGCAATACCGCCGGCTTGGCTCTTCCCTCTTCTTAGCCGCCCACAATCATGATTTCATCCTCGAATTATCCCCCCTCAAGATACACTGTAAAACCAACCCTATCAGTCAATGACTCGTGCAAACAGCCAATACTTGCCATAGCTGGCATATTGCTTGGCGCTCTGCTCCACGAGATGCCCCAGAGATGGATCCATAGACCTCCATCGATGGGCGGGGGTTCCCCGCATATGAGCCCCCCGTTTTCGAATCCCTTACTCGTATCATACGAGTTGATCGTGAAGCTATCATATCAAAATCCTGATCTTGTATCCTGGTGCCTACAGTAGAGACAAGAAATTACCAGAAATGGTATCCCGTAGGCGCCTTCGAGGCTGACGACTCATATCTGGTGTCTTACTTATCCTTGTAGTAAGAGTTACATCTCCAGTGCCGACATGTCAGCAAAGTGAGAGACACAGCCTTCTCTCACGTAAACCTATGTTGCCAATCAAGATCATCTTAATCAAAATCCGAGGTCAGATGCAACCACAGCCCTGTGATCGCTTCTACTGCACCAGAAAGCGTTTATTCCCGGCTCTTGTCCTTCCCCTCGGAGATCAAAAACCCCCATTACCCTCCCCTCCAGAATCTACCACTGTGTAACCCTGCAGCGCAAATGTCTCTCATCTCGCCAACATTCCGCCTCACTTTCAACAACGCAACTTTCTCTCTTCGCACAGTCCAGATCATGCGCCCTCATATAGCAAAGCAACGCTCACGTCCACGTCCACGCGCACCCGCGAAAAGCCGAATGCGATAAAACGCACCCGCACAATCTAATCGAGAAGAATACGCTTGCGAGATTTGGCATATGCTGGCCAGATCCGAGACGGTGATCATGGGATGCCGGGGGGGATCATTGCATTCTCACATGCCGCCGAGATTTGATGGCACGCACACGCTTTTCCCACCGTAACACAACCACTGCAACAAATAGGTCAAGATAAATAAGGAAGCTCGATTAAACTAAAAAGCAATTGCAGGCAGTTTAAAACGGTCGCAAAAAGATCAAACCCCCCAGTCATCCGCTCCAGGTAAGTAAAATTCATGCGCCATCTTAATTAATTCAAATCCCAAAACCCAGCATCGCAATCAATGACATCATCATTCTTCAACACTTGCAATTCCATCAAAAACACAAACCCAACAACCCAAAACACAATCGCACACCCCCCCGGGCGTCTTCCATAAAGCCCGCATCCTGTTTTCCTCAAAACAGATTTAGAAAACCCGCGTCCTAGATTAAAAACCATCCGCATCTTCATAACGATGACGAACTTCAGCCACGCCTCCCGCCGCTGCTGCAGGGGCGCAAACGACGTCATTGCGTCATCGCTCTTCAACCCAATTCCCCAGCTTCCTTTAGGTCGTTTAAACGGTCGCCGAGAATCGCCCCCTTACCTAGAATGAACAACTAATCTATGCTCTTGGTTCATTTTCGTGGCAATGGATTCGGTATTCTATCTATAGCTATTCAATGAAGCTCCGTACATCGGCCGGAGCTTCCCCCGAAATGCCTCTGTCATGACGCAATCGTTATTCCCTCGAAGGCGATCTCCCGATCGAGATTGCTGAGAATCAGAATGACCTTTTGCTCGCCAACTCGCTTTCGCATGGTGACAGTCACCGGTCCGATGTGTCTCATGGCAGTTTCGCCTTATGGTCTCAGTTTCGCCCTCATGATGCCTTCAGGCGTCACTCATCACCACCTACCAAAATACCTAGGTAGGCCTCTATCCCCCCAAGCTAATACATTCCACAACCAATATTCTTCACAATAGCCTCAAGGAGGAAATACAATCCATTGTAAGAAAGCTTTTCTCACTCCAACTGCTTCATCCCCCGAATCCGCATCATAATCCAATCCGCACACTTGACATCCTCATACTTCTTCTCCCCTCCAACAACAACACTACACGTCTCATGCAATCCAAACCCCCAAAAGATGGGAATGCTCACCCTCTCCTTACCACTGTAATTTCTCGCGCGGTGAACAGTGCTCGTGTACTCGTCATTCGTAATTCTTTGCATGCAGTCCCCCAGATTCACAACCAACGTGCCCTCTATCGGCTTCGCGCGCAGCCACTGTCCCTCCTTATTAAGAACCTCAAGTCCGCCATATAAATCCTGCCATAGAATCGTAAACAGCTGAAAGTCCGTATGCGATCCAATCGACACCTTCTTATCCTCCTCCTCCTCATTCTTCCTTACATCTTGTTCTGTAGAAGGCTCAATCGGGGGGTAATAATTAATCACGTACGACGAACCCGGATACCTCACCTTCTCATCAAACAATCCCTCCTCCAACCCCAACGACAACGCAAAACATCTCGTCAACGCCCTCGCCAACCTCAAACACTCCCCCATATGCCTCATCATGCTCTCCTTCAACCTCGGCAAATTCCTCGTCTGCTCCCACGGATAATCATCCTCCCAAGCAAGATACTCTCTCGCCTCCTCCGGTATATCCCCCATCCCATCCTCCCCAACAGTATCATCATACCTTGGATCATACTGATACGAAAACGACTCCCGCAAATCAACACTCTCAACCGGATTCAGCCGCTGCGTATTCGGCCCCTGATATCCCTTATCCCACCTCGTCCCGCTCGAATCCGCCCTCATCTTCGTCTGCAAGTCTTGTCTGAAAAACTCCAATCCCGCCTCGTACACGTCCTGAATCACGTCTGCGGGGATGCCGTGGTTCTTGATGTAAAAGAAACCCATGTTCTGCGCGGCGGCGCGCACTTGCTGGGCTACGGCCTGCCTTTCGTCGAGCGACGAGCTGAATATCGGCGAGATGTCGATGATGGGGATTTCAGACGGCAGGGCGTCGCGGAGGGGAGTGCGAAGAATCTTTCGTGTGACGATGCCGCTGGGCGATGCGAGACGGAGTTCCGTCGTTGCGGTGACTGTTTCTGTAGCCATAGTGGACGACTTGCTTTGCCCGCCTTCGTCGTTTGTCAGGTGTCGAATCGTATCCTGAGTCTCGTTCGAAATAGCTTCACGTAGAGTCAGTATGCAATCAAATTCTAGTCAAGAACAAATGTTTGCTAGCTACCAGCGATCAAGAAGCGGGGGTTACATCGAGTACCATCCAGCCCATGTAGCACGACCATTGGTCGACACTTCAGCCAGCATATCTCCAGATCTGCAGTCACATAGTCAAGTACTCTGATGTCGTGTCACATTGCATCTTGGGAAAGCAAGTCAGGAGCAAATAGTATCATTCAATTCAATGTGCCAACCTCCAAACTCCGCGTGCCATGCCCTTAAATACAACGAAAAAAAAAATGAACTCAAACAAAAAAAATACACAAATGCCCCCCTTCCCCCCTTCCTGGTATCTTGTTTTTCAACGCCTCGCAATGCAAGATTGTTTTTTATATATTTTTCTTTTTATATCCCCCTTCTCCCTCTTCCCCCTCCTGCCCCTCCACTTCGTCGGAAGTGATGGGAACTGTATAGCTCAACCGGTGGGAACCTTGCGGCTCAACCACCGGGAACTATACAGCTCGACCATCACTTCCGACTCCGTGCTGACGCGCGAGTCGCGCGCTTGGGGGCAGGAGTCCCGTTCCCTGCCATTCCTAGGCCGGCTGCGATCCTGCTGGACCGCTGCTTCTGCGCCGCCGCCGAGGGTTTGGCCGCGGGCTTGGAGACCCGGCTCCCGACCACCGTGGCCTTGGCCTTGGCCGGCCGCCCCCTCTTTGGCTTCTCTTCCTCCTGGTAAGAGGCCAACGGCTCCTTCCAAACAACAGTCTTGCCACATCCAGCCTTGGAGGTCTCGGCTTCGTCCTGCTGGCTCTCCTCTTCCTCTTCCTCCTCAGAGTGCCGAGCCAAAAATTGGGCAGGGTACTCAGCATTCCCCTTGTTACGGCGAGTGTTGGCGCGGGTTTGGTGGACCAAGTCCTGCTGTTCGTTGCGCACGGAGCCCAAGGTGTTAGGGGGACGTCCACGACCGACTTTGGTGGGTGCTGGAGTTGACGGCTTGGGAATGGCGCTTGGCTTGGTCTTCAAACGCGAGGATCGGCGGGATGCAGCCGGAACGGGGGCCTCTTTCTGCTCTTCGTGGTTTGCCAGCTCGTCGACAGCATCACTGGTCTTGACTGATGTTGGTGCCACATCCTTGGCGAGGGGATCTTCGTCATCCGAGTGGTTCATGGTAGCAGCAGGCTTTGGCTTTGGCGGGGTGGTTCGATGGACACGGCGAACTCGCTTGGCAGCAGGCTCCGGCTTGGCCTCTGGCTCGTTCTCGTTCTCTTCTCCTTCGCTGCTCTCAAACTTGCGCTTCTCCTTTGGCTGAGTCTCCATGTTAGGGCTTCTAGCTCCAAGAGGTTGACGCTGCACAGGGGCGATGGCGATGGGGGAGCCGGTCTCGGTGGTAGAGAGACGTCGGGGCTTCGAGCGTCTGATGAAATCGCGCAGATAATCGCGCTCAGGGGTATCGTCGTGGCTGATGGGGTATGGCTTTCCGGATTCTGGACTGGTAGAGGAGCCTTGCTTGTTGCTAAGGGTAGGGCTAGCTGCTTTCTTTTGAGCGCTGGATTGGTTCACGGGTGTAAATGAGATGGGTGAGGTTGAGAGAGGATCGTTGGTGGTGGTTGAATCGGCGGGCGATGGTTCGGCGTCTGCATAGGCAGATTGCTCTCTTTCGTTCTCGGCGGCCATGATGGCAATGCTCAATGCCGATGATTCGTTCAGAGGAGGCGTATTCTCAAGGTCAGAGAGAGACGAGCTGTCGGTATTAACGGCAAGCTCTGAGTTCATGGGAAGCTCTGGGATTGTGGGAAGTTCCGGGGCTACGAGAGGCTGCGAGTTCATGTCAGGCTTATAGACCATGCCAGGCTGATAGACTTTTCTCTCAGATGTGGTCACGTAGTCGGGAATGATGAACTGATCGGCAGGTGTAAAAGGAACCTTTTGCGATGCAGGGGCGGGTGAGCTGTTGGCGATGCTTTGACGAGAAGACGAGCCGCGCTTGGCAGGCGAGGTAGCAAAATCGGAAACAATGAGAGTTCCATCACTGGGATAGAAGTATTCAGGGTCGGGAGATGTTAAGGGCATCGCAGGCGAGCCGAAATCGGAAACAACAAGAGTCTCGTTCATGGGGTGAGATTCTTCATTCTCAGCAGACAGTGAGGCGCGCTTGCTAGGAGAGCCGCCAAAGTCGGAAACAACAAGGGTCTTATCAGCGAGATGAGATTCTTCCTCTGCGAGAGGCGATGAGCTCCATTCAGACCTCTGTCGAGGTTCAGGGCTGGGTGTTTCTCCTGGGAATTTGCGCTGGAAGTAGTGTGCTTGAGGGTCTGGCCGCCAGGGGTCTCTGCCTGCCTGTGAGTCTTGGGGGAAATGTTCAATGTACTTGATCGGCAGCTTAAACTGAACAAGAAGCCTTTCTCCCCTCTCAGCAATTATGACGCCAGCCTTGTCGTAGCATCCGGTCTCTGCCATGCGGGCCAGCCGCTCCACAGGGTTATGCGGGGGAGGAGATTCACGGCGGTATCTGTCGTTGGGGTCGTCGAAAACATCGTCTGGATGGCGAACAGGAGGAGGGGCATTTCTTCTCTCTCTGAGCACATCCTCTATCTGCGCCTTGTAATCCCACGAGAGGCGGTGGAAATCGTGTGGATCTCGGGGGTCCACGCCTTGGGCGAGCATGTCTTGAGCTTGCATGTCTTGGGCGTCCATGTCTCTGGTTTGTTCAGTAGCAGCGTTGACGAGAGTGTTTGACTGAGTCGCAGAAGAGTTGAAGAGGTTTGAAGTTTGAGAATGCTGGGGAATTCGAGAGATGGAATTATCGCTGGGAAATGCTGGTTCATCAATGGTGGTGGGCTTGGCCCCACTCGATCTGAGCTGAGGTGAAAGTGAAGTTCGTCGCAAAGTGTGGGATTTGAGCATGTTTCTGACCAGCGGCTCACTTTTGCGTCGCCTGACAATCTTGGTGCGCTCAATCTCGATTGAGTCCGTTGGGACATTAACCCACGAAGCTGAATTGGTGAACGATGGAGAGGAGGGTCGGAATTCAATGCTGCTGGGGTCGTATTTTTCGAGAGTTGCGGGTGACTGGTTGCGCTGCATCCACTCAGGCAGGGATTTGACCAAACCGAGAGAAGCTCCGTCATTGGCGGGCGTGGCAGCTGCAGAAGAAGCCTTTTGGCTAGGGGTCGAAGGTAGAAGGCCGCTCCATTTAGAAGGAGTAGGGGCGTTGGGGCGAGACTGGTGCACAGGAGATCCAAACATGATAGAGCTGTCTTCCATGATGTCAAAGGTGGAGGAGTCGTTGCGAGGAGATGAAGGTGTTGTCGAGAGACGAGCGGGTTCCGACTTGCGCTTTGGGCGCCATCGAGCAAAAGGCGATTCTTTGGAAGAACGGTTGGACCATCGAATAAGGCCGGGAGTAGAGTTTGCCGATAGTAAAGGCGACTTAGACGCACTAGGGCTCTTGGGAATGGTAATAGAGGGCGTTTGCTGACGAGGGCTTTCAAAGTCCTTGCTGGGTGTCGGGGGAGAAGATGGCTTGATGGGAGAAGGCTCAGCCCGAGGGGAGGATCCTGGCAACAGTCTGACAATGGTGTCGCTGAGTCTCTTGCGGAAGCTCTTGCTGCTCTTGGTAGGGCTTGGGGACTGGGTAGAGGCTCGCTTCGTGGGAGACTTGGCGTCTGACATGGACTCGTTAGGCTCCAAGGTCAGGACGCTGGACGGCTCGCTGTCGTCGGCGATATCTGATAGCTCTGGCATGCCGCTGGCAGCCAGAAGAACTCGGGGGTTGCGAGACATAGATCGTAGGTGGAATCCAGCCTCTGTGATGGATGCCATGCTGACGTCGATTTCGGTGACGCCGCTCTGCATAGCTCTGGAGAGTATAGGGTGGAGCTCGCTGCAAATGGCGTAGCCATTGCCTCCGCTCGCGTACTCGAAATCGACGGAGGAATAGTTGCTGAAGCGGCGCTTCAGGGGGACAGTCTTCTTGGTGTACTGGCTCTGCTTGGCCAGGTTTCTCTGCTCTGATACGTCGGTGTATTCTTCGTGGAGGTAGCAGTTTGCAACGTCCACTATGAAACAAAAGCAGTCAGCAAATTGTAGCTCGAGCGTCGTCGCTTTGACGAGGATGTTGCAGGAAAAGGAATGGACGAGAAACAAACCCTTGGCGCGCATGACGGCGCTTGCCACCTCTGCTCTCGACAGAGGCTCTCCCACCAATTCCAACACGGCGTCAGCCGTCGGCACAAATGAGTTGAGACGGCGACGGTTCGCCTGCTGGGCCTCCCCGAGGTCTTCTGCCACCTCGATCTCTGCTGCGGCCTGGCTGGCCGCCACCACACGAGCCACTCGACTCACCCGCTTCATGATTGTCATGCCCTTTCGAAGAGTCGAAGGGCCGGCCGAGACGGGCACGCGGCACCACGCACGCAGAATGGTCGCTGGCTTTTGGGCGATCAAATTGTCCGCCCACGAACTGTCCAGAAATCGCGTCAGTACTCGGTTCCAACAAGGTGATTCTAACAAAGGCGAGGTGGAAGTCGTCGTCGGTCGGTGTGATACGCACATCTCTGTCTTGGCCTCGTGGGCCGCCGGGAAAAACGTCACAAACGACGCTGGGAGAGGATTGCTGCCACGTATCGTCAGCCCATGATCAAATTCCATAATGAAGTTCAATGCAGTTCAGCAGTAAGTCTTACTTATCGACGGGCTCGTGCCCGCTTCCCCATCCGGGGTTGGTCGTGCCGTCCATTGCGCAAAACGGCTGGTTCCTGGTTCCACGATTCGAAGATGTTGTGGTTGAGGCGTCGGAATGCTTCGAATTGTGGAAATTGGCGGGTGGGCTTTAACTGCACGGAGCAGCGAAGTGAATTGCTACCCCACGCGCGCGCGTTTAACTGTGAATCATGAAAAAGTCGCGTGTCTTGAAGTGCGTGCGTGAGGCGCGATAAGAGCTGCGAGCCGAAATTATTCAAAGAATTATGGCCCATCTTTTGTTTACATTGGGCCTGAATAGGGATGCAACTGGGGAGGGCTAGTCCCAATTGGGCAATGGAGGCGGTACGTGCTCCCGTAGAGGGGCATCAATTAACGGGCTCGTGACGCGTTAATGGGCTGGCCGTTTGTCAAGAGAAACATGTACAATGGTTGTTTGAAAATACTAAACAATGATAACAGTAAGCATAAATCGTATACAGAATCTTGAATTCATCATTGTTAACGTAGTATTAGTTGCTAGCAGTGTTACATTCTGCAATAGAGTACGACGTCGATATTAGTTGATGCTATTTACGGATGCTTCAATCGAACTAGTTCGTAGATCCCGCCAACTGCTCCGAATCTACAAGGAAGTGGCTTGCACGGGTTAATGAGACATTGATTGATGTGTAATTTGGCGACGCAGCGCAGTGAAACATTGACTCTCTATGACTTGCATCAAGATCAAACAAAACCCCGCAATCAACATAAAATCAAGTAACAAATGAATTTCCCTTCTATAAATGCTACATCTGGGTGCTTGTCTCTTCATCATCCAGTACGCGCAAACTCAATTGACCAAGGCAAGTCCTCTGCTGACTCATCACATCAGCCTTGCAGAAATGCACCAGTGGGGTCTCGCCCCGGCTGCCCCTCTGAAACCCTCCGACAGAGCCTACAGAACTCCCTGAAGCCTCGTCACTGTCCAACGTCATCCCAGTCCTCGTCACTGCACCCAGGCAGCACCTTCAGCCTCGCCATATCTCCCCTCATCCCATCGAAACCCCCAACATCAGCGCGCCCCAACTCTCTCTCACCACCTATATCCCTCAAAAAGGTCGAAGAACAATAAGAAGAAAGAGAAGGACAAACCAAGAAATCCTCATCATGAACCGCCTCTTCGGCTCCAAGCCCACGGGTCCCAAGCCAACCCTCACCGGCGCAATCACAAACATCGACACCCGCATCGCCTCCATCGACACCAAGCTCAAGGCCCTCAACGGCGAGCTCTCCGCCTACCAGGAGAAACTCTCCAAGATGCGCGACGGCCCCGGCAAACAAGCCATCAAGCAAAAGGCCCTCAAAGTCCTACAGCGCCGCAAGGCCTACGAGGCGGAAAAGGACAAGCTCGAGAGCCAGGTCTGGAACATGGAGCAGGCGCAGAGCATGCAGGATAACCTCAAGAACGTCATGACCCAGGTCGACGCCATGAAGACTACGAACAAGGAGCTGCGCAAGCAGTATGGAAAGATTGACATTGATAAGATTGAGCGTTTGCAGGATGAGATGGCTGACTTGCTTGATGTTGGTAATGAGATTCAGGAGAGTTTGGCTCGCGGGTATGATATTCCTGATGAGGTGGATGAGTCGGAGCTGGATGCTGAGCTTGAGGCGCTGGGTATGGAGGCTGAGCTGGAGCAGGAGTACGGCGCTGGGGCTGTGCCGGGATTCTTGCAGGACGAGGTGGTGCCTGAGTTTGTTGACGAGCCGCCGCAGACAGAAGAAAAGGTCAAGCAAGCTGCGGGTTAGCATCGTCTTTTGTCAATTTAGTTTCTCTTTCATTCAGCATTTTGATGTCAGTCTATTGTACCGTTCCGTGGCGCGGCGTGGCGTGGCGTGGCTTCTCATATGTCTCCTCATAAACAATAACAGCGTCGTCAAGTATAAGTCCCTTCAACCCAACCTCGTGGCAGTATCATACACTGCTTCCATCGTTTCACATTAAAGGACATGTAAATAAAGAACACAGGATAGTTAAAGATTTGAAATCTCTCAAGTTTGATCATGCTATTCGTATTTCTCCTCCAACAGAACGACAAAGTATCTAATGCCATCTACTACCTAATTACCATCCTACCCAAGCCCTGTCCGTAATGTGTCCGCACATTCGAGTAATTACAACATGATACAAACGCCGGGCGAACTGTTGAAACGCCGGGAATGCAAGTTACAGTAATGTAGTCCCAACGCTCTGTTTTTTTGGTTTTCTTTTTTTCTCTTTCTTTTTGTATGAAGCACAAGAAAAAAGACGATGATGGATATGCTAAATCTGTGATCTCCTCCTAAACTCCTCCCGACGATATGTTGCATTTTGGGCGTGAAACGTTGCGTAAAAACCTTTTTGTATTTGTTTCAGTGGCAATCTCCCTGAGCCCAGTAACGCCCTTTAATCAATCGCTGCGAAGAAGCGAGCAACCTCCTCTAGCTCCGGATCACCGTTGCAAAAGTCCCAGCCGACAATGACTGGCGCCTGGCTACAGCAGATGATCTTGCGAGCATCAAATTGGAGCTTGAAAACGCGTGCCGGAGGGTTTTCAGCTGCCACGATGCGCGGGTGTTGCTCTGGAGCTGGTGCGGCGTCGGCCATTTCGACCGTGCCCGGCTGAGCGTTGGTATGTTCAGGTTGGACGATGGGAGGAAGCTGAGGGGGAGGCCCCTGGCCGGGAGGGATGGAAAGCTGAGAAGGCTGGGGTACAGGTGCGTGGAGAGGAGTGGATGGATGTGCCTGTGATGCTGGTGCTGGTAATGGGGAGTATGCCGACTGTCGAGGGTCGGTGCTGCTGCCGCCGTTGATGTCTACCGCTGCGGCGTAAGAGGGCCCTGCCATTGCGCCGCCAGCATATCCAGGAACCAGGCCTGCGACTCTCCCCTCTATGTTAAGAGGAGCTAGAATGTGGGCATTACCGCGAGCAATGAGGCGCTGTCTGGCCGACTGGTTGTTTTGTATCGCAATCAAGCCATCCGCCACCACCTGCCTAAGGTGCGATCTGACAAAGGGCGAGGGCTCTCGTTCAATCGCGGCTTGCAGGTAGCCATGGTAGATGAGCACGGATGGATGGTTCGCCAGTGCCTGCCTCAGAGCTGCAACTCCAATGGGGACGACCTGGTCTATCATGGCCTTGTAGATGCGCGCCGCCTGGCTGTGCTCACCGCTTGGATCGCGGATGGGCGACGACTGCATGCCTTGCGACACTCCGGGATGCACCGGCGACACCGCAATGGCTGCCGACGCCAGCTGAGTGCCCTGGCGATGGGCGTTGGTCAGGGCGACTTGCCTGTGTGCGGCCTCGGCGGCCTCTTCCTGGCGCAGATGGTGCGCAGGCTTCCACACACCCTCCTTATCGCGCCGCCAGATGATGATGCTCTGGTCATATGAACCGGAAACGATGCGTCCATATTTACGTCCGCCGCCTCCGCCCGGCGGGACTTTGGCACCAGTTGCCTGGAGATCGGCCGGTCGAGAGCTTCCTGCGTTTATTCTCCTAGAACGACGAATCCTTCGGTCGCCCTCATGGTCAATCTCTCCTGCCTCTACGGCCTTGAAGTACTCGGCGTCCACTCTCTTGGCCTCAGCCGCATCCTCCTCCCGGCTGTACGGCAAATCACCGAAGCCCGCCTGCACTGTTCGGACGAGATGAGCGTGTCCTCGAAGGGAGGCCACCTTGAGGCCGGTCGGCGCGTCGAAAATGCAAACTTCGTAGTCGCTACTACCACTCACAATTCGGCGCTCATCAAACTCGACACAGGCAATGCCCTTTTCGTGTGCTGGGATGGTTTGTGTGCAGACCTGTTCCGGCCAGTTCCATACTTTGATGTGACGGTCGCCAGAGACGGAGACAATGGTGCTGCCTCGAACCTGGATGGCGTTGACGGCAGCTCCATGTCCCTCCAGTCTGCCGATGACGGTATAGGGGGGCTTGACAGGCAGCTCCTGGGAAAGATCTGGTTCGTAGCCGTAGGGTTTGACGCTCATGCCGACGGGATTGACGGCTGCATCTACTTCTCCATAGCCCAAGTCACCGTACCGCAACGGTCGGCGGTTGAAAATCTTGATGGTTTTGTCCTTGGAAGACGTGACTAGGACGCGCTTGTCAAACCTGACGTTGAGTACAGACTCGCGATGGGCGTTTGTGATTCTCTGCACCAGCTCTCCGGTGGAGAACTTCCAGATGAAGACGTTTGAATCGCTGCTGCCAGAGACCAGGATGTCCTCAGCCGGGTCCGCGTCAAATTGAAGACACAGGACGGAGCCAGTGTGGCCGGTCAGAGGCGGGCGGACCAAGCGGCGTGTATGCATATTCCAGACTCTCATCGTGCGGTCTCGGCTACCGCTGACGAGATAGTTTGCGTCGAACTGCAAGGTGTAGACACACTCTTGGTGGCCTTCCTCCGGGTAGCTAGGGTGCGGTAGCACAAAAGTCTTGTACTTGCCTAGCTCCCAGTTCGATTCAAGGCGCCGCCTCATGTTATACAGGTACTTCCAGTTGATGCGATATCGCGAGCTGTTGATATCCCAAGTCCAGAGAGTCGATTTGATCATGGATGCCGTGGCGTCGCCCGTCTCGATTGACGGCAGCGCCATCTCGGGGGTGCCGCCGGGTTCTTTGCGCTTAGCTCTGCTTTCTGACGACGACGACCCAAGGCCCCGATCCACAGCCTTGCCCTTGGCAGACGAGAAGCTATCCAGGTGCATATCACCCAAGGATGGCAGCGTCTGCCTCGACTGTAGCCCACCGGCAGACCCAAATAAGCTGGCGCCAGCACTGTGGTCGACGATGCTGGGCAGCCTGTCCTGGTCCGTCATCTCCAAGTCCTCGTCGTCATCGTCATTGTTGAGTATGGCACGAATCTTGTTTGGGTGGTGATCCGACGTTTGCATCCTATGCAGATGCCCTATCGAGTTGCTGACGCCCGTGTTGACCCTGACCTCCCACGCATCGATCTCGGTTTGCACAGCCTTCCAGCCCTCAAGGTAGTACAGTCGCTCCCACAGCTTCCGATCCACGGCCAGGTCATACCACGCCCGACAAGTCTGCAGCACACTAACAAGGGATACGGGGTCGAGAGAGCTAAGGATCTTGAGGCAGATTTCGGCGGGAAGGTGGCGGATAAAGTCGATGTAAAGTCTCGGGCTCAGGCGCTCGACGATCTCGACGATGGCAGACGTTGGAAGCTGATCCAGGAGCGTCATGGCCAGCTCTGCAGCGACGGAATCAGGTCAGGGATAAAGCTCATCGCGACCAGCACCGGAAGATGGGATAAAACTCACTTGATTTGACGGATACGGGGAGGAGCGCGGCGTTTGCAGCCAGCCATTGCGGCAGCTCGAGGGGGGACTTGAGCGTCGCCAGAGTAGAGAGTTGGTCAGCCAGGCCGGTTGGCCCCAGAGGATCCTCGGAATAGCCTTCGTCAGGCTGGTGGGCGGGAGAAAAAGGCCCCATGGCGCTATCTCGTCTCGACATGGTTGGGGGGGCTCAGGCTCAGCCTTGCCCAGATGTGAAGCTATCACGCTCGTTTGTCGCTCGACACGGCCGGGGGATTGCGAAGCGCTGGGACGCAGACGGCGACGCAAACTCCCATATCGAGCTCCAGCTGGCGAGGATTCGGGTGCCAATACCAATAACAGGGCGAGTTGGGCAGGCTAGGCTCGAATGCAGTGGCAACGAGGACGAAAAAGAAACTGTAAGGCAACCAGACAAACGGGAGAGTCAGACGAATGGTCGCGCTGCTGCAGCCCGGGTTGCAGCCTGGACGGAACGACTTCCAAGTCCAATGGCAGTTGAGGCTAGAACCTGAAGGCTTCCGGCGGGGATGGGCCAGTGCTGGGTTCTGCCTCCAGGCGTTGCCAGGCATTGCCCAGGCTCAGCCCGCCGAATCCCAGCGCTGTGGAAGTGCCGTAGTGCCGTTTTGGGGGGCGGGGGTCGCTTTATTCAGCAGCGCTACAGAAGGCTAAGGTACGTGCTGGGTACTGGCTGGGTACTGGAACCCGGCTGGGAGTCCGCGGTGGATGGCCTGTACTGGCAAGGTAGTGCGAGCAGGTAGAGTGCCGGACCCGTGACGGCGGCGACCGGGGCTGGCCCGTCCGTTAGTGCTTCAAAACGGCTGCTGCGGGCACTAGGAGGCAGCTGGAGCCCCTGATGTCGGAACTGATGGAACTGAGGCTTCAATCGAATCGAATCAGCGTTGAGTTGTTGGAATGGATGGATGCTTTTCTGGAGGTTGATTAAGCTTATTTGGGATTGTAATTTCGACGAGGCGGGCGTTTGTGCTGAGCCGTGTGTAAGATGGCCTCAATTATACGAAGTACACAAGGTGCTGTGCTGTACCAAGACGGTTTGCGGCGTCTCAAACGACAAACAGAAATCCATTACATGTAGGTACACGCTTGCTTACACGAGCAAACGGTCACGACGCATTTTGTATCCGTAAGAAAGATGTGCATCTTGTTTGCTCACCCTAGAGTCTTGATCGCGCTCAGTTGCCTGTACAAGCTGTAACTGGTCCGAGCATTCAATCTCTCTGCTTGTTGCTACTTACGCGATGCCTTCATAGATCCCAATATCTTGGCTTCTATCTGTATCTACCATTTGAGAACTTATATTACCCTTCCGACGGATCAGCTGCCGAGCCTTCTCCACAGCTCAAGCAAATCAACCAAGGCTACATATTGCATGTATTTACCCCATAACCAACTTCCGCACGTTCGTTATTCGTCAGCAAAAGGCAGTGCAGCAAACCGGCACTGGCATGCAGCTCTAGTGTTTGTTTGCCTATTCGGAAGAGATAAGGCTGATGGCTCGCAGTGGCCATTTGGGTACATGTACCCGACTCTGGGCATGCATTTTAGCTCTTTAGGCATATCGGCAACCTTTACAGACAACAAGCAAACATCTTTAAGGCCATCTACACCTCATACCTATGGCCCACCCAAGAGGCACCAATTTGCAGACTACCCGCCAAGATATGGAGGGATCGATTACGAGTACTCTGCTGTAAACAAAAGCTCAGTACAGCTGCAGGTCCATCCAATTGGCCTCACCAGTCTAACAACTCAGATAAGATACCGTCTCACTAAGACAAACGCTATGTGCGGGCGCGTGTTTCTTTGCTGTTGGGTCGCATGAAGGGTCTCGGTCCTAGAGCTAGTGAGATGCAGCTCAGCCCTACAATATGGCCGCCGGTCTCAACTCGTCGTTGCACCTGTTCTCCACCCCTGATTTCAGCTCTTCGCCGGGGGTGTTTCTTTTTTTCTTCTTTCCTGTTTTTCAATTCGTAGCCATGGAACAGCTCCAGTTCTGCAGAGTAAAGCCCATTGACGTCAGTCGCCATCTTTCAGCTCGACGAAAATGAGGTGGCTGGCTGGCGATGTGACGGTGAACGAGATACGATCTTTCACCGCCGTTGTACAAATGCCAACAAGTCGAGAAGACGTAATACTATCTGTTGCGAATCCACAAAAAAGACACTCATGTGATCAGATTGAAATCCATTGGGATTCATACGATAGTAACTCAGGTACAGTACGGAGTAGCCATGTTAGCGATGTTCAGCTGAAAGGAGGCTGATGATCCCAGCTCCGGGTAGGCATTACAGTTGGGACATGGCATCTGAACTGGCTTTTGACAGGAGTGCCTGCACGGAGTACCTAGTGCTATCGAACTTGTACGTAGGTCAGTTTCCCAATCGACCTTTTTGCTCTCGCTTGCGTCAGGGCAGCCCAGCAGGAGTTGCTCCTCAGTGGTGGGTTAGTGTTTAGACGTGAGCGTGAAATGTGAAATGTGACGAGCTCTGAACATGGGGTTGCCAGGCCTATTTCTCCGAGTAATAGAGAGCCTGGAGCCTTGAGCATGCGTTGAGCTACTGTACCTACAGCCTGCCTGCAGACGCTATTGTTAGATTGGCGTCTCCTTTTTTTTTTTTCTTCCCTTGCCGAGAGCTGTACGGCTGAGAATAGACGACGGATGCCAACATGTACATATTCAAGAGGCATCACTGGTGCAACCTTAGACCAAGGCAGCCTACAGGTAAGGTGATGAAGGGGCAGGGCAGGGCATGGCGTACGGGGCGTACTATAGATTAGGTGATGTGATTACATGCGCATGTCTGGTCAACAACAATCCATGAAACGTCCAAGAGCTGGGCTGGAGCTGGCGCAGCTAGTGTAGGTACTCGTATGTGCCTACCCGCATCATGAGATATCGGATCCCGTAAACAACTGGTAAGCAAGCAAAGAGCAGCGGTGAAAACGGCTAGCCAAGAAGGGAGCTGCTACGATGGCTTAGTTGATTTGATCACAGAAATGTTTTGTCGGGAGCCAATGCACGGGAGATTGCTACAAGAAGTGTGACGATGCGGATGGCCTCGTGGGCAGTGCTGAGACGCGGGCCGTTGACGCAATGCGACGTCGTGGGTGGTTTTGTTGGTTCAACAGCCGCCGGTGGGTGCGACTGAAACAGGTGGGAGGAAGCATGTGAGAAGGGGGAACTGGCCGTTTGGTTTGTTTGTTTATATGTGAGGCTTTTGGTTGGTTGATTGATTGATTGGTTGGCGGGAGGAAGAGTCTGTCTCTTGTTTGGTTGACGCTCTGTGTGAGAGGTGAGAGCCAGTTGTTAAGTCATGCATATCGGCATTTGAAGATGGACGGTATTAGTGAGCAGCAGTTGGTTGATTCATATTAATACAAGCCATTGCTCTCTATTGTCATCATTATCATTCTTATCGCCGTCCGTGGCGCCAGACAACATCCATCAAACACAAGGCATGATTTCTCAATTTCCCTCTGGTCGTCCCATTTTAGCCTGGCCAGGCCTAGCGCCAGCTCTGGCCATTGTGAAACAAGACACCGGCGCACTTGTGCATGCCACCAGACCCAAGGGTGCTAGGCAAGTACTGGTACTTAAATCCGTGGGCGCTAGCTGCAGCCAACCCGAGTTCTGGGTACAAACCGCTGCAGTCTCGCCGTTGCCGCTGCCACGGTGGCAAAAACGGCGCGCTGGCACAAGACATTGGCTGCTCCAACCACCCGCAGGGAAGGGAAACGAAAGGCTATCATCACTAACAAGGGAAAATACAAATCTTCAGCTGGAAGAGAACACATTGAAGGCAAAGAAAAAAAAAAGAAAAAAAAGGGTCCCGAAGCGCCCCCCCCTCCTCTGCAGCCCCCCCAGTTGAACCCCCTGATTTCGAAGCCCAGCACCGCACAAAGTCTCCGCGCTAAGCCGCCCTGAGCGCCTGTTGGCCCCCCCAATCGTCCCAATTAGCAGCCCCCCAGAGCCTGTAGATCAACTGATGCCTCCAAAGGGCCTGATACTGTACTCGTACTTGTACTAACGTGCCCTCAATTGCTCATTGGGTACCTGAGCCTGAGTATCTGCACACCACTACGCGCAGCAGCCGGTACCGTCCCCGGCAGTACCCCATAACAACCCGAGTCGAGCCTGTCCCATCTCCAACTCTTTGTCAGGACAGCCTCTCAACTCTTCTCTTCTTCCCTTGCCCCTTTACCTCCTGATCCTGCAGCCTCTGCAGCCTCGGCGTGCAACTCGTTAACACCATCCCCGCACACCGACTGCATAATATCCGACCGGCAGATCGCAACAGTAAAACTGCGCTGACGAGCATCGCCCTCCAGAGCTAGGGGGGCCCTTTCGATACCCGTCCGAATCCTGACACTGTTTCCCCCCACCAGCAGGGCAGAGCCGTCTCGAGACGCTGCGCCGTTTTGCCATCGCCTTAAACCCGACGAAACGCTCCGTTTAGAGTAGAGAGAAGAGAACAAGAGGAAGAAAGAAAAAACATCGTACAGAGAGAAAGGAGAGATAGACGACACTGTTAGACGCCCACAGCCAAGCCGGCCATATAGAGAGAGATAGAGACTTAGAAACCGGGAGCGATCACGATACACATACACGTACACGTTTCCCGATTCACCGACGACCAAACACTCCGTCACATCGTATCCTCTCTTGCCGACTCAACTGCCCTCTCGACAGCCTCGTCGAGACTCGAAACTCAGCCTCCCCGTAGCAGGTCAGCCCGACTGCGGCTCGTGAGGCTCTTACCAGCGCTTGAGCTGCGACGTCCAGTAACTCCCCTGGCGCCGGCCAGACGCAGAAACGACAGGTCGCCGACGGCAGCAATCCATTGAGACAGGCCCTTCGCGTTAAATGACGTGAATCCGTGCTCATTAAGGATCCGCAGCCCACGGACAGTCTTCCGCAAGAAACTCGTTCGCCAAAACCCCCGCCTTCGGCCTGGACCCCCCCTGTTTCCTCCTCTTCTCTGCTTCAACCCCGTCCCCGACTTTTCTCACGCTCGCCCGAAGCCGCTCTTCGTCCCTGGAACTGACCTGACCTGACCTGACCTCGACCCTCAACGACCTGCAAGCCCTAGATATCGGGCCCCCGACGGATGGAGTAGAGAGGTCATGGCTCATGCACCCCTGCTCAGAACCAACACGGCCCCGGTCTTCCAGTCTCATCCAAACGGAGCGGGCGCTTTACCACAACAAAGTATGAGCAGCAGTGCGCCGCGCACTAGCCAGCTGTCTGGATCAACAGCCTATGCTGGATCTTCAACGTCGCTCACCACACTCAATAGCGACATGACGGTGGTTGCCAATGGCCCGGTTGTGGCCACGAGCAACATCATCAACCAGAAAGCCGACGCCTCTCGATCCCTCTACCAGATATGCATCTCCCTCAAGCAGCGCCTGGCACAGGTGCCAGGCTTCGAGCCCTTCCTCGAGCATCTCGACCCGACAGATCCAGTTGATCCCCTCTGGAATCTCTTCCGCTCTGGCTATCCGCTCCTCGTCATCTACAACACGCTTCAGCCGGCAGAGCCGCTGGCCATCGACGATGCCAATGCCAATGCGTCCGACTCCAAAAAGTCCAAAATCGCAATCTTCAAGTTTGTCCAGGCCTGCCTGAAGGACCTCCAAGTGGCCTCTTCCGATTGCTTTGTCATTACAGATTTGATGGGCAACGACACGAGCGGTTTTGTCAAGGTATGTATACCGTTCCCCCAAGAAACCAGTAGAACAGCTTGTGTGTGTCTTTAGCGCATAGTGCCTCGTTCTACACCAATTTTCCGACATTTCCCTATCCTTCTTTTCAGCCTTCTAACAACCAACAGGTTACCCAAGTCGTTAACTACGTTCTTGACCTTGCGGAACAGCGTGGATACCTCCTTCAGCTGCAGCCCTATCCCGATGGCGAGCCTACTGAGGCCGGCGCCGGCTCCAAAATGACCTATCGAGATCACGTCGTCAAGGAACTCGTCGATACCGAACGAAAATACGTCCAGGATTTGGAGAATTTGCACGACTTGAAGAAGGCCTTGGAGCAGAAGGGAGTGATTCCCGGTGACGTTGTCCACCAGATTTTCCTCAACATCAACTCCATCCTCGATTTTCAACGCCGCTTCCTGATTCGAGTCGAGACTACAAACTCCATGCCTGCGGTCTCTCAGCGATGGGGCCAGCCTTTTGTTACACACGAAGAGTTTTTCAGCATCTACCAGCCTTTTATTGCCAACCAGCGCAAAGCCGCGCAGATTGCGAACCAAGTTTTCGACCAGATCCAGCAGTCCGACCACCCCGTCGCCGCCGACTTTAACACTTTGGATGGTTTCCTCCTGAAGCCCATGCAGCGTCTAGTCAAGTATCCACTGCTGCTCAAGGTATGTGCTGGTTAAACTCTATCTCTAAAAGTATTTACGCATGTTCATCTATTAACTCGCCATTAGGATCTGGCCAAAAAGACGGAAGAGCAGGAGACAAAGGAGGATCTTCTTGCCGGATGCGAGGCTGCCGAACGCGTTCTCCAGAAAGCCAACGAGGCCGTTAACCGCGACCTTCTCGACGACGCGCTGGAGGAACTCATAACCAGAGTTGACGATTGGAAATCACACAAGATCGAATCGTTTGGAAAGCTGTTATTACATGGTGTCTATGGTGTCATCACTGGCAAGAGTGAACAAGAGAAGGACGTACGTACACAGGCGTCTCTCATGCGTCTCCCAACAAACAAAAAGCTAACCGTGTCCCCAGTATGAAATTTATTTGTTCGAATGCATCCTTTTATGCTGCAAGGAAATATCGCCAAACAAGAGCAAGGACAAGAAGGACAAAGCCCGACAGCAAGGCCCAAAGACGAAGAACAAGAATGCCAAGCTGCAACTCAAGGGCAGAATCTTCATGACCAATGTCACCGATGTTGTATCATTGTCAAAACCTGGTTCGTATACTCGTCTTTTGGGCAAAGGGGTTTGGCATATAGCTGACATTTCTTTTCTCAGGTTCTCATAGTGTTCAGATCTGGTGGAAGGGAGATCCTGGTGTCGAAAACTTCACCATCAAGTTCCTCACGGAGGAGATGATGAAGAAATGGGCCAACGGCTTGGAGACGCAACGTAAGGAGAATGCGCCACGAGCGGCCACAAGTCCAGACGACAACCCTACCGATTTCGCTTGGACACGAGACCAGGCTGGCGGGCTCGAAAACCCCTACCTGCAACAGGAAGACGATGACGACGACGACTTGGGACCCGCGACCGCTCCTGCTCAGTTCCCGATGCCAGCATCCTCCTTCGGAGGCTCGATCCCTCGAACTGCTTCAAGCTCCAACCTGAGAGACATGAGGCAGCGCTCGGTAACGGCAGAGACGTCTCAGTCTCTGGCTAGCATCGCAAGAGCGCCTCCTCCACGATTCCCATTGCCAATGCCACCCCCGCCACCTGCTCCCCTTAGTCTCCAGACTCAGAGCAGCATGACCGTCCCATCGCCGGGAGTTCGTGGAGGGGACAGCTACTTTTCTCCGATTGGTGATTCGCCCGCGTCTTCTCGAACCAGCACGACAAGCGGCATATTCCCCCCAACCAGTTACCCATTCCCAAAGACGGGTACTCCCCAGCCTGGATGGGATGAAAACAACCGCTACACAGCACCGGCGATGCCACGTGCCCCGTCCCGAGATGGCACACCCCCTACTGGAAGAAACCCTCGCGGCCCTTCTCTTCCTCCCATGGCAATCCAGAATGTCAACAGCAACGGCAACAACGCCAACGGGCAGCAGAGGAGCCGCTCATACAGCACGCCCGATGTGAATGCCCAAGGCCAGCGGCGCCAGCCCAGCCAGGGCAGTATCCCTGCTGTCCCCGGTATTCCCATGCATCTTCACCCTGCGCACGACAGCTCCATCCCGAGATCGCAAACCGGCTCTCCCCGAAACGATGCACCCGCACCGCTGCGGACGAGCACGCAGAGCCCAGGCAGCCAAGGCCCGCGGATGCACAAACACTCTCACTCGGGTAGCGTGGGCGGAACCATGGCTCAGTTCCCTACTCAGCCGATATATCCTCGACAGGCTACTCCTGGACCTCCAAATGGCACCAACGGCCTTCGTGTTGACCCTGCAGTGGCCAACTCAAGGACCGTATCGCCCTCTCTCGGCACTGCAACCATGTCTCAAGGTATGCTTGCTCATCACGGCATGATACCTCAGGGCATGATGCCTTCCGGCATGTCTGGGGGTATTCCCAACATGCCGGGTATGCCGGCCAATGGACTTGCAAGCCCCGACGTGGCCCTGCCGACGCAACTCAAGGTCCGCGTCACCTGCGACACTGGAAACTATGTCACCCTTGTCGTTGCCTTCAATATTACTTACCAGTCCCTGGTTGATCGGATTGATGCCAAGCTAGCGCGGTTCACGACCAGCAGCATCGCACAGGGTGCGCTAAAGCTACGTTATCAAGATGAGGACGAGGACTTTGTCACTATCGAAAGCGACGACGACATCCAGATTGCCTTTATGGAGTTCCGCGACGGCATGAAGAATGCCTACTCCGCCGGTGTAGGAGAGATAGAGCTCTTCTGCGTCGGCGACATGGCGACTTAAACTATCTGCACACCAGCATTTCTTATTGGAAACCAGAGCACGCCTCTATAGATGGAGGCGCAATTTACCGGGAAAGCATATTTATCCTACGGACTACCACAGACGATTCGCATGTTTTGGTGTATTAGAACCATTGCATAACAGCAAATCTTTTTCTTTTTCTTTTTCTCATATTTTAGAGTGGCACGAGCTGCCATCATATTGACGACGGTCCAAGGCCCAAACAAAAGATACCTCTCGAAATCATCATATAGACACGACACCACACGACATGTGCGATCATGACCAGTTTATTTTATGCTATTTATTATCATCAGACTCCAACTCAGGTCATTCTTTCGCACCTACTCTCCGACGTTGCCGATGGCCCGTTGCCATTTCTGTTTACCTTTTTTGGCTCGAACATTGAAGAAGAAAAATAAAAAGACGCACAAGATTTGCTTATGCGATGGACATTCATATCTAAACAAGCGCCGGCATCACAAGATGCAACCATACAATCTAGCGAGAACAAGCTACAGCCGGAGGGCGACTCAACGATACACTCTTTCCCACCGATTTTTCCTTTTCTTTTTTCGCACCCCCTTTTTCTTTATCCTCCTTACTACAACTATTATTATTATTGGGAATACACTATTTTTTGAGTTGAGCTGAGAAGCAGATTTTATCCAAGCTCTTTTCTCTTTACCATCATTTCATGGGATTATATGGCGCTAGTGACAAAGACGGGAGGTTTATAGGAGAAATGAGAAGGCTATTCACTTTTTATTCTTTTTTTTATCACTATTTGTTTGGGCGGATGATTTGTTACTGTTGTTTTGTGTTTCCCCCTATGCATACTGATTTTTTGGCTTTGTTTTTTCTTCTTCTTCTATTAGTTCTAGTCTTTCTGCGTTTCTTCTCCTCCTCTGCTTTCTCTTTCCATGTTGAGATGATGGGTTTTTCGTTGTTGGATGTTTTTCGTGTTTTCTAGTATTGGATAGACAGAGGGGATGATGGTGCAAACAGAGATGGTGATGGAAGTATTTGCGTGTGCTGTGCATTGTGAATAGTGAAATATTGGATAGACTCTTTCGTATGTGACTTGAAATGTGGCGGGATGTCATTGGTATATTGGGTAGGAGAAGATGGTAGGAATTGTAGATTCTCACACAGAGGATAAGTGTATTGTTCAATCTTTCTACAAGATGGAGTGTTTCCATCAGAATCTTTATTGCGTCTGCTACTCGTACTCGTACATGAACGCTCTATCCGCCCTCTCCTTTTTGCCTTTTATAGCACCCTTTTTATGTCCAGATCTGAGTGTATTGTACATTTTTACTTTTTTGATATCGTCCATTCCCAACGCCGGTGAAAAAACCTCGCCTATTCATTCCCTGCTTCTTGTTGCCCCTCCCTCCCACTCTTTGCTTGTGGTTCGTCAAAAGTTCGTCATGTGCTGTGAGCTGCGCGCTCTCCCCCTGTTGAGCAGAGTTTCTTGCTCTTCCGCTCTGAAACGTGCTCGTCCTTCTTTTGTAGTGTATTTGGCCTCTGAATACTTGAGCGTAGAAATGCCGAGGTTGAGAGCATCATATCGACTGTCGAATCATGCGATGCGCAAACCTCTGCTCCTCGCTGTAGAGACATGCCCAATGCCTCTCTAACCTTTCCCCCCAATCCTGCCTTTCCAATTGTTCTTTTATTTCTGCTTCCGCGGGCTCGTGACGTACTTTTGCATCCGGGACAGGTGGTAGTTGATCGTGTTCGCGGGGGCCGGCGGCGGAGGGGGTCCGTCCATGCATTTGCGGAGCTGGTTCTCGATGGCGGCGCATCCGGCGGCGTTGTAGCCTGCAGAGGCCCAGCATGCTGCGAAATTGGGTCAGCAGATTGTACTATGATTGAGATTGTTGGACGAGGGGGAGAGAAAGAGAGAGAAAAGGTCATTCATTACCTAGGACACTGGACATGATTGCGATGCAAGGGTTTTCGGGCTGGCGCTTGGGATTGTGGACGCGCAGCGTCTTGAGGGGGGGGAGGCGGATGGCCTTGGCGCTCCCTGACATGATGGGCGATTTTGGGGAGGATTTGGGGAGCGAGGCGAGGCTAGAGAGGGAGAGGTGAGTGTGGTGAAGCTGGTGGTTTTGGAGATATGGATGGTCTGAGAGGCTATCAAATGTTTAGAGGGGCGTCACGGGATTATGCACGTGACGTGTATATGGCCATTTGCCTGTAGAACAGATAGATTTAGAAACAGATGATGGTGATGGTAATTGCTTCTTTAATTATATTTCTTTTTCTCTTTTATTCGAATTGATATGCTTATTGAATGCTGCTGCGAAACTTGGTAACCCATTAACAATCATGCTGCCAATCTTGTTCCTATTGTGGTAGCTCTCATATTGTTTCTCTGCGATGGCTTCTCTAATTGAAGAAAACTACTAAGAAAATTGAAGCACTTTATCTCTCTCTTTCCAAAAAACCCAAAGATAGATACAATCTTTTTATATATGTAGTCGTTAAACTCATTCTATATGTAGCAGATGCAGCTTTTCGACCCTCCTTGCTCTTCTATAGCGCAGACTCATACATACAAATGTACCCTACAACAGCTGCCAGCCTAAGTAAAAGTAAACTATTGAATGCTACCGTAATCACAACGTTGTAGACAGAAATGGAACTTCCAAGGGTAGATAAGAGAGGAAGTCAATATCTTCAATAGCATCTACCGGTATATATAAGACTTCTGATCAGGTAGATGGGATTTCGTGTAGTGAAGCGACTGATGATCAAAGTTCAATCGTTTGACAAGAGATCCAGGAAGTAACTGCCTATAATTGTACAAGGCCTCATATCTCAAGTGTTACGAGAGAATCCTCGTCTCCAACAGCCCAGGATGTTCCCCTTTCTGTCTTTCATGCTTCGTTTATCCCCGTCATCATATATGAGACGGCGCTTTGTATTATACCAGCATGTTATTGTCAGATAATAGAGACATGAACGAAGAAACAGAAGAACTGAGAGAGAAGCTTCAAGATACTTACTTCGATAGCCTCTATTCACTTACAGGATGCATTTGTCGGATCTAGACTTTTTCAGGAACGTTCCTCCGGACGCAAGTTATACCCTTGAGTGCTAGCGTTGCCCAACTTTATTAACACCAGATGTCGAGTGTCACGGGCTCTGCTCCAAATGCTCCAAGTTCTGTAAACCGGTGCAGGAATTTCACGCCATACTGAAATGTGCCTCCGCCATTCAATTGATGAGGCAAAATTAGACTTGAAAGAGAAAGGGGCGTAAATTATAATATGTAGTATTGACAGAGTCTCCAAGAATCGTTCAGTCAAGTGCATCGGTCCCCAATGGCTCCTCAATGGATGGACAGGCAAAGAATCAACATGCCTGTGTCCCAGCATCCACGGTCGACCTTGGCACTGTAACCAACTCGACTACGTTCAATCCATTTTTCTCTCAATTTCTTTTCTTCGGCACAGACTGAGGGCACGCAAGTCGAGATACTTGAAACATACCGCAAACGAATGCCCCAGATGACAGCAGGCAAGGTGCACAAGCGCAAGCCTGTGAACTGGGATTAGGTCCATTTACTATTCAGGTTACAGCTGATATCATGCTCTATGGCAGAATTCTGATTGGTTCATGTCAGCTAATTTGATTCAAGATGTGGCATTGAGAAGTTGAGCCCTTGCGGAGTTCAAGACTCAAGTCTACAGTATGTGAAACTGGATATGAGCGCGTTGACCATTTGGTGGTTTGAAGTTTTGGGATTATGATACTCGAGTTATAATGTATTTTTTTAAGTTACGCTTTGAGCATACGGATTACAAGCCGGTTCATTATTCTCAAGTCATTCATCATATGTGTCATCACCATGAAACAGCTGTGTATTGGAAGCCCTGCTGTCAACAGCGGCTATGAAGCCTTTATGCGTCCATATAGCCTGGACAGAGAAACTTCAAGATCCACATAAGCAATCACCGTGGCTACTTTAAATATGCCTTTTCAACGCCAATAACAACAATGCGCACACAAAGCCCATGAAGCACCAACGAGAGAGATCTCTTCTACATGTACTTTTCCATCATCCCACCACGTCAAACTTTTCGTCATCGCCCTCGGCCATGTCCACGTCGGCTGCTGGCCTGGAGGTGAAAGCTGCCCAACCGGTTCGCACAGGTACATTAGGTGTCTCGGTCTTGACTGGCTTCGCTGCTGGCTTTGGTGCCGATTTTGCAGCTGGCTTTGGGGCTGGCTTTGCTGCAGGTTTCGCTGCCGGTTTTGCTGCTGGCTTTGTGGCCCTTGCGGCCCGAGGTGCTGGCTTTGCTTGCTTCACGGGGGCAGCAGGCTTCGGCGGCTCTTCTTTGACTTCTTCTTCTTCCTCCTCTTCCTGCTGCTCTCCCTCTGCTTCTTCTCCGCCTTCTTCCTCTTCACCATCGTCTTCCTCATCGTCCTCATCGTCATCGTCGTCGTCATCATCATCATCGTCAGAGGAGCCAGATCCCTCGCTATCGCCCTCACTACCAGGATCATAGTCTTCTTCGTCCTCGTCCTCGTCATCTTGTAGCTGCTGCTCAGCCTCGAGTTGTGCGCGCTCCAACTCCGTCATGCCATCTCCCCCCTCGGCGGCCTCTGCGTCGCCGTTTTCTGCGTCCCCTTCCTTCTTCTTGGGGCCCTTGTTCTCGGCCAGTTGCAACTTCGCCTTCCTCTGCTCAGCCATGCTCCTGTCCTGGAGGTTATTCATCTTGATGTAATCGTCAATGCCGCCATAGTTTTGCTGGTCCAGCATCCCAAATTCCAGTTCTTCCGTATTGCTATCCTCCTCGGTGAAGATTTCAACCACTATGTTGAACGTGATTTGAAGAATGTTGGTGTAGCTGATTGCAGCAATGCGATTGGTAGGAATGAAGATGAGCGGCTTCTTGAATCCCCACAAGATGCCGTTTTCAAGAAAGAAGAGGTAGCCATCCTTGGAGCCCCTGAAGCCACTAACATGGACTGCCGTTTCGTTGGGTCGATGAGGTTGGCGAACCATGCTGCGGAACTTGTTTGGATCGGCAGAGACAATCTTGACAGCACTGCCGGCTGACTGTAATCGTTTGGTCAGGGCCCAGTGGAACAAGGACTTGTAAGTATCTGATACTGCAGCCGCAGCCCCGGCTTCGGATCCCCCAATAGTTCCCTGCTTCGGAGCAGTGGCGGGAACGGTGAAGACGAATGGCTCAGCGGATGGGGGAGTGCCTGTCTTGGGAGGTAAACAAGTTCCCTTAGGGAAGAGGATGTAGTTGTATTGAACCTGGGCCTTGTCCGGCACGGGAAGATAGAAGGCATATTCTGCAAAGTTTGTCAACACAAAAGATGATTCATTATTGTTTTGTGGGATCTGAATGGGAAAAACGCACCAATATCTCTCCACGCATAGCTGACGCCTGGAAGAGGAGCTGTTGTCCCAGGGGCTCTGGCATATAAGTGATTTGAGGTGAAGCAAATCTCCAGCTTTTTCCTCTGTGGAACCGACACAGAAATCTCCTTGATCTCCAAGAGAACCGCCTCGTCCGCCGCATTTGACAGTGCTACCTGGCTGCTTGGGCTGCCATTTGCCTGCTCAGCGCCGACCTTCCTCCTCTTCTGCGCCGGCTCGCCATTCTCTTGCAATCGCTCGTAGACGTGATCGGCGATGTCATTGAACAGGGAAATCTGTGCAGGAGAGTCTAGGGCATCGATTAGCAGCTTGATTCGAGCTGAGTCTCTGGCTCTGGGCTTCTAATGTATATACCTGCCGCCTGGTTGATCCTGGCGATGATGTCTGGCCGAGACTGGAAGATGACGTCGAGCCGCTTGGAATTGAGTGACGAGGCCATTTTAATGCAGCGAGGGGATTTACGGCCAGGGGAAAATTCGCTGCAATGGAGGCGAATCGATGGCAGAATCAAGTCGCGTTTGAGGCTTCAGCTTCAGATTATTCGCCATCCACTGACGCGACTTTGCAGCTGTAGCGACGTCAGGTGATTAGTCATCCGGCTGCCAGTATCCCCCGCCACAGCTATTGGGGGAGCGTTTGAGTCTCAGGCAACAACTTAGACAAGCAGTGCGTCTATCAAGTCTATCACTATCAAAGCATCCCATCTCGAAATACCCGCTGATGAATTCATGATACATACACCGCCATACTGAGGACGAGCAGCGGCTGCATCTCCGCTAGACACTCGCAGCAATGGCAGCGCCTTTCCCCAACCTCTACACACACCGAAAGGTTGCCGAGTCGGCCGCCAAAGCCTGTGATATCTGCTACAAGCCCAGCTCATCGGTGCTCATCACGCCGGACAAAAAGGTACCTCCTCAGTCTAGATCCCCGGGCTGGCACATGGCTTAACGCGGCTGGCCTAGGACTTCTTCTACATCTGCCCTCTCCACCTAAAGGATCGGTACTTTTGCACTCCCAAGATTGATGAAGAGGCCATCAAGGCCAAGCGGGAAAGGGACTTGGCCGAGGAGAAGGACAAGTTGATGAAGGAGTACCAAGAGAAGCAACGCAAGAAGAAGGAGAAGGAGAAGGAGAAGGAAAAAGAAAAGGACAAAGACAAGGACGAAGGAAAGGACAAAGAAAAGGACAAGGACAAGGACACAGAGAAAAAGGAGACCAAAGACGAAACCGAAGCAGTAAGTTGTGCCTGGATGAGAGCGTTGAACGACCCTTTAAAGACAAACAAGTGTTGACAAGATATCAGGACAAGAGTGGTACAGAGACTCCCAAAGAGGAAGACGAGCCTCGTGTCTTTGAACTCAAGATGTGAGTGCTTGTACGGAAGCTCACTTTGCTTGCCATCATAACTCATACCTTATACAGTTCCTTCTATCAACAGCGTCTGCAGCGTAAACGCCAAGCCGAAGCCGCCAAAAGAGACCGCGAGAGAGCATCCCAACCCAATTATTTCCCATCTGTGCCAACCGAGCCACCGAGGAAGTAACTCACAGCTCATCACGCGGGTCGAGCGGGATCATCTCTCATCGTCATCTTCTTCCCTGCGGCCCCCATGGCTCAACCTGTCATGACAAATTATTTTCAAAACCCCGTTGCATCAGCTTGCCGAGTGCCATTCGCCTTTTCCCTCTCTGAGCGGACACGTAAAGGCAGTTGCGACATTGTCAAAGGCCACACTCGGTATCTCCGACGCTTCGGTCCCCTAATTTGCTAACGATTAGCGCATTTGTCCGCAAATTTCTATTGCTTGACATCTCTTCATCGCTCTGAGTAAATCATGTCATTTTTACTCCCATTTGGAATATTCATCCTCATCAAGTCAGATGTTTAGCATGGCTGAAACATGGCTCAATCGTCCGCTCTAGTGGCAGTCTCGCGCCGAGAAGAGGGCGTGCAAACAGGCCATGGTGAGCAGTTCCCGTCAGCATCTCATTTCCAACTCCAACAGGGCCAAGAATAGAGATTTAAACGCAATTAATACGAAGTAACCAATCATCAAGTCTGCTGATGGAAAAGTTTCTTTTTCAGTAATAACAAAAACCTGGAGAGCATGGTGACGAGTGTTTGGTTCGGTCCCGAAACGGAGTTCTCAGTTGCCTCGCTGACATCGACTACCAAATCGGGAGTCTTGCTAACTACGGAAGCTGGTGATCGATCCGTCTGAAAGCTTACTTGTATTACGGAGTAGCACTACTTGTGCAATACAGCGCATAGCTGCAGTTCGTGACAGATGGGGAGCCTAAAGCAACATGTGGTGGCAGCTTTGCTAGTGCTTACACTTGCGGTGTCCCTACAGCTTTCCCAGCTGCCACTGTGGTTCCAGCCAGGGCTGAAATTACACGCCCTCTACAGGATGAAATTCCGCAGAAAAAGGAAAAGGAAGCTGGAGGGGGGTGTGGTGTGCCCTCTCATCCACTGATTTGCTATTCTCTTTTTTTCTGCATCATATGATTGTTGATCCCCAGAGCAGAGCGGTCCAAGAACGAGGACGACCGGCGTTCCACGGAAAAGGCTCCGAGGCGAGGCTGCGGGCGTCGAAAGATGAAGCTCCAATTATGCCCATCGGCGACCACAAGACAAACTCTAAAGCCTCTTGGTCCCCGATTCCCACCAGAGGGGCTTTACGACCTGTCAATTTCAAAGCGCAAGGCTCAGAGGGCAATCAATACCCGTACCAGGCCGGTGAGGCCCGGGCACGATGATGGAGTGGCTGCAAAGGACTTACAGGTACGAGTACCGAAGGTGCGTCCCAAGAAACTTGGCCCATGCGCATTGCCGTCGCTCTCGCTTATGGATGTACGAGTATGCTACGGGTTACAGTCCAGCCGGCGGACGGAGAGAACTTCGGAGGAGTGCTGTTAGCATCCTTCCAAAGCTGTCTGTCTGTGAGCGAGCCCGGTCCCAGCTCCATGCCTGTCTGTCTGTCTGTCTGTCTGTCTGCACATGCACCAGCTCAGTCAGCACATCTCGCAATCAGATTCATACACCCCCCCGCCAGCCAGCCAGGCCAAACTGAAATTGAAACCCCCCGTTGCCGTCGACAGGTAGCAATGCTCATTGTGCAACCCTGCTTGGCGTGCTGACATGGAGACCTTGACGATGCCCTTTCCGGCTGACTCTGCATACACTGGTGCTAGTTGGAGCAGTAGCAGTACAGTACGATACCACTAAACTCGGTACTCCGTACTCCTGGTATGCTGTAATCTGGGGAGTTTTAGGATCTGCCATTCCATTGTCCCACTCCGGCGGCTGTTTCAACCATTGGTTGCCAATCTGGCGGCGGCGGGACTTGGCGCATGCCGTCGCAACTTTTGCCCATTTGCAAATTGGTCGCTGTAGCGCCTCACCAGCCAATCACCAATGTCGAAGCAAATGTCTTCTATCTCGGAGGTCGCCTTTATTACCAAGAGTCTTTGTCATTTTCTACCCTCGCCCTTGAACTCTTCGTCTACTGCTCTACAGGTACGATATCCCTGAGAAGACTCAGATTTCAGGCTCCTGACAAGGCTCTCATCGTTACCGCCGCCCAGATCATGTCAGTCAGTCCACGGCAGTGAGCACAGAAACTCAAATCCAGGGCCATGCGCGGTTGCTAATTTACCCACTTGATTGGTAAGAATGTGGTGGACAGATTAGCTGACCCGCGGGTCGTGCTCTACGGATATGTTACGCGGTTCAAGCATCCAGAGGAGATGGCCATGGCCTGCAGAGATTCACGCCCTGCGAGGGCCCGTGCATGACCCATTACCAGCCTCTCTGTGTCGGGGGAGGGCGTTGAATACCGTTCTGATGGATGGGCGTGAAGACGTGGCCTTGTGGAGGTGCAGCATGTTGTCCCCGTCACACGGTCCGAGCTGTCATCGATGGCAGACGATTCGGTGCATTATTGAAAGGACCCTGAAAGGAGACTCCCTTGGCCGGTATATTTATCGGTCGGCTAATTCTCCATCTAAGACATGGAGACGAAGATATGGTCCTGGGTTGCGGTGGGCTACTAGCTTCATGCAAGCAAAGATTGAAACAAGACGGACTTGAACCTTTGGAAAGGGATCTCCTCTGGTTGTCTCTGGCTTTTCCCTCTTTGGGATCAGACAGATCACTCGCGTTGGCCCCAACTAACCCCCCCTGGGACTCTGTTGGAGTTGACTTGGCTACCTATGCCCCCCGTTTGGATATTTGAAATTCAAGTTGCTTACGCCAGCGGGTCATGCGACAAAGCACCTCAGGATCGATCGCAAATAGTTGCTGAAACAGCTACTGTGTGCCTCTAGGTTTATCCTTTCGGGAGAACCCATCGCCCAGGAATGCAATGCAGGTCGCCCAGAAGATCGAGATTCATGGGGGAGAAGGGAAACAGGCCCTAATTGCCCGCACTGCATGGCGAATGGGACACACGCACACACCCCCTTTGCGCCTCCGGGGTCACCGACGATCCCAACTGCGTGGTTTCATCGGATCCTGGTGGCTTTGTAAGACGCCTCCAAGGCAAAGAAAAGGACTTGGGGGGGTTAGGTAAATACGCTTGCGCGAGGAGGCTTGCTGTTAGGCCAGGTTCAACTAAGCGACCATGAGAGAATAAGCAGGCAAAAGGGAAAGTTTCTAGAAAAGAGACAAGGATTCCAAGACTAGCTCAAGGGTGCCTCGAAAAGCCCAGCGGACTTGAAGAGTAATATCGTCACTGTTACTGTTGTCAACAGAGGGGTGTGTTTTGTTTTCGGGAAATCGGGCAAGCCCTACTCGGTAGGACTCGACGGCACTTTTTTTCGGGACTACATCGTGGACCTTGGCAATGATGAAGGATGAGAGAAGCGAGACCAGAGATGAGAGAGTTGCGATGATAATCTCACGGCTCCAGGAACCATACTCGCCCGGGACATGGTACTTCCGGCAGGATTATCAAACAAGCGTGGCTCTGGCGCTCGCTGCTTGTCTTAGCTTCACACCCAATCACGAATCAGGCCCTTTTTATTCTGTTGCCTGGAGCGAAGTCATATGATGTTTTTGCAACTCCCATTCCAGACCAACGAAGACAACATGTGTATACGGATAACAACGATAGGAAAATCGAAAGCCTAGGGGACTGATAAGCACAACAAATGAGGACCCAGTCACTGGGAGTGGGGGTCAAAGCAAAAACCCAAGCTTTGACAATCCAGATTATTGAGCTTCGGCGTACAGAGAAGCAAACTATTGGACGCTACGCTAACAGACTAATTATGGATACTTGGTGTTGGTTCTCTATTTTGCCTCTTGTATTTCGTTACAAATGCCAAGGCATGGCGGTCGAACTCGGACAGCCTCGTTTTCTTGTTTTCTCATCATTGTCTCATGCCAAGTGACCAGCTTCCTGGGTATAGAAAGAGCAACTCTTGGCATAAACATAGGCTGATTGGTGGACTTGGACTATTGCGATTGAGCGAGAGCCGGGTAGCTCCAAAGCCGAGCCTTTTAGGTCTGATGTGGCGGCCGACAGCGGCCGAAAGAAGTAAAGACGGCACTTTCAAGTCCAGTAAGCACGGCATCAAGCTCCTCTGGGCTGTTTACACGCACAAAAGACCCGTGGCTCAGTACGCTATCCCACCGGTGGCCCTTTGCATCTTGTTTTTTTTTTTTCTTGCTTTCAAGCTCCGGAGGGATGGGGGGGGGCTGAGCAGCCCATCAGGAAGAAATGGCCCCGGATGTCGGCCCCGATCGGACCGCGGACGGGCCGGGTTCGTATGCCCACATCCCTTGACAATCCTAACATCGTGCTACTTTCGCAGGGCGAAGGTGCAGACGACGACGCACTCCCAAAGTCGCCGACGGAATATCACACCCGCATTGCCGGGGGGAGAGCTCTGTTCTAGCCTTGCTGGCTGGCTGGCCTCATAAGGCTCGCGCGACTTGGGAGGGGAGGGGAGGGGTCCAGTTCCGTGCATTTTTGCATGGGCGGACAAGAACAAGGAACTTGGGTTATGAGCCATCATGATAGCCTCGCTATTTTTTTACTGAAAGGGGATATGGTGGGTTTTCTTGGCTTGCAGCGTCTGCCGGCTTTTGACTTATAACGGCGATGTGGGCGAGGACCAATTTCTGACGGCGGAACGCCATGGCTTGTCAGCTTCTAATCTGTGTCAAATGCCGGAGAATTACTGACATGATTTGTTTTTCGTCTTTTTTTTTCTGACCGTTTTCTGATTTGGTCATCATCGAACGAAAAAGTATAATAGTGTTGTAATCACATCATGCCATCTGGTGATGAATGGACCCCTTGTTAAGTAATGGTCTAGAACTGTGCCGTCTTGGCGGCCTAATGCGTACAAGTGCTGTGACTTTTTTCTTCACGGGCTTTCCTTTCTTTATCCAAGTACCCGGTTAGGAATATGGTCTGATAGAAAGTAAAATTGAAGTATATTGTAGGCGAAGTAGGCGAGGTAGACGACAGGGCAACGCTATTGATTGTTTATTCTACGGACCCAAAAGGGGGGCGCGGCTTATGCTCTACGGGAAGATATAGAATAACTACTAGTATGATACAAGGGGATCTGGCGATGCTGGATAGGCCGGAGTTTAAGGAGTATGCTTAAGCCGCTGACAGAGCAGAGCGTCGTGATGATAGTAATCAAGCACTCCGGAGTCCGGACAAACTGACCCCCCTGATGATGATCCCCGGTGCCCTGCCGTGTCCTGTCCTGTCTAGGTAAATCACAAATTCCCGTTGCCGCCTCGGCCAGGAGGCATCCGCAGAGGGGCCCTGGACAGCTCCTCGTCGACCCTCGCCTTCTGCAGCGAAAAGGCCGGGTCCTCGCGCGAGCCGCACGAGCACGGGAAGCCCTTCCAGTCGTACCGCCCCACGCCGGCGCCGCACTTGGTGTTCGGGCACGACAGCCGGCCGCTAAGCTCGCCCTTTTCCAGCTCGGCGCGCATCCAGCTGAGGGGCTCGATGAAGAAGTGCTGGCAGGCTGTAGATGTGTCGTCGCGGGGCTTGTGCGGCACGATGAAGGGGGCCGTGGCGAGGATGCGGCGGCACTTTTTGCAGCGGAGCTTCCTGTCCGGCGTGGGGGCCGAAGACGACGAGTCTGACGGCTTTTCAGTCTGCTCGTCTTCGAACCAGAGCTGTGATGGGGCCTGTCCTACGGCGATGCTCTCTCTGGCGGCGCGCTGGTACAGCCAACGCTGGTAGATGGGCTGCGTCTCAATATCGCCGTCGGCGGGACAGCCCATCTGCCACCAGAGGTCGAGCTGTTCCATGAAGCCCGAGTTGGGCTCCGCAAGGGGCCTCGTCTGCTTGATGAGGGCGAGGGCCGCACGGACAGGCTCGGCAACGGACTCGTCGGCTTCGGGGCCTTCGAGAGTCGAAGCCAGCTGCGCGCCGGCGGGACCGGTGAAACGGTCCGGGTAGCGCCAGAGAAGGTAGGCGATGAGGGCGGAGATGGAGCGGGACTTTCCGGCAGCGCAATGCACGAAGACGGCTCCTCGTCGGGGATGGCCCTGCGGAGGAGGCTGATCTGATTGTGAAGCTGGTGCTGAATCTGATGTTGATGAACCTGATTCCTTGGAGTCTAGGCTAATGCGTTCAACCGCCTTCTCTGCTGCCGCTACATCGCTACCGCTGGTGGACTTTTGGTGCCGGCTTCTCTCGCTGCGGAGGCCCTCGTCGATGAACTTGACGGCCTTGGGCAGCTCAATGAGGAGATCCTCGTCCTCGACGTCGTCAATGTCGATGAGAAGGTGCTTGAAGGGCTTGCCGTACTCGGAGAAGGGCTCGTCCTTGAAGTTTTTGAGACTGCCGGGGTTGAAGGAGACGAGGGAGAGGACGTGTGTGATTTTGCGGTCCAGGAGGGACTGAGAGCGACGGAGGGCCCATAGTCTTTTTGTTTGTGTAAGAGATTTTGTGGTTAGCTGTGATGTAAGAAAATATATGAGCATATGGGTATAGTATATATACATATATATGTATGTATATACATACACATATATACACTTATATGAGGAATCTCATCTCATGTAGGGGTTCAAACCAACTCACCCTCCGACGTAGAGATTGGGCACCCCCTCCACTGTGCTCAAGGCCATCTCGACAACGCTCATCTCCAGCGCCTTGTGCTCCTCCAGCTCGAGCCGGTGGCCAAGCTGCTCCCTCTGGCCCTCGACAGGGGGCACGTCAGCCGCCGGTTTATCTGATGACGAGGCCACGATGGATGAAGTTGACCGGCTGTTTGCGGCCTGAGATTTGGGAGTGATTCGGGTTGCTTGATAGATTGTATGTGATGGATGATGTGAGACGAAATGAAGTTCTGTCTTTGTTTTGAGTCGAGGTGTGTATGCTGTATGTCTGTATCTCTGGCTTTAGATGGTGGTGGAAGAGGGGAAAATTCTGCCTGCTCCAGATGCTGCCTCGATGGAGACTTTAACCGCTCAGGACCGAAGACGCACGGAAATGCCACAAGTATGAAATCAACAAACGTCAGACTATGAGACGCAAAGCAGTTTGAAAATCGTGTCCGGGTGGTTGAATCGGATTTGCGTTGCTTGGTTGGTTCATGAGGCAGCAATAGAATGTATGTATGTACACACATTAAAACCAGCTGCAGCCTTGAATTTCGCCTTTCGTTTGCACCGCCACATATAGAAATTGCACCGCCACATATTCCCCTCCTCTACCAACTCTTGCTCTCCTCAGCCTTACAACAGGGCTGCTGGCTCAGCCTCGTTTCCGCCACCCACCTACTAGGTAGACTATTGGCCATGTACAGGTACCGTATCCCCCATACTGTATCCCGCTGTATCGTAATAGAGGCCACTGCAGCCCCCCTCCAAATGCCCTGTAGCAGCAGCATGCACAGGTGCTACAGCGCTATGCCCAGTGCGGCCCTCAGCACGCTCTCGCCCCCCTCATCCTCATCCAACTGCAGCTACATGTATCCTTCGGCTATTTCGCCGGCAACTTGTGCGATTTACCTAGGTAAGTACATGTACCTAGGCTCTTACAATATCACAATATCACACACCCTCTCACTAGCACAATCCGGCTCTTGAAGCGACTCGCCTCGTCATCCCTTTGCATGCAGATGATGGCACGATGACAAGTACAAGTACAAGCACAAGCATCTGTGATTGATGGCAAATAAACAACACAAGATGGAAATCAATAGCTACTATACAGGGGGTTGAGCCACTAGAGCTCATCACGCCCCCCATCGCCCGATAGACCAGCATCGGTGTGGAATCTTTCATCGCCGCATGATTTTCCTCACTGTAATACTTGGTTCATCCCACTTGAACCACGCCCTCATGCTCGCTTGTCATTATCATAAGAGCTATGAGGTAAGGGGAGAAGTCGGGCGAACTCGTCCGTGAAGGATACGTGTATGTACATCCCTCCATGTAAGTCAGGTAGATGATACTCGTATCTAATAATGCGGTATGACAGCAATATCAAGGCCTCTCTATATTTAGCAAACACCGCAAACACCGCAACACCGCACATACAGGTACACACACACACACGCAAATCCATCATCAATGTAACTCGATGGGTAAGCGCCTTGTCCTCGGACTACGTGACCTCGTTATACACATGCACCTACCCAGAAGCTTACCGGCACAAGCAGATGAACACCGGCAACACCAAGAAACAGAGCAAGGGAGGGGTGCGTGAAGACGCACAAGATGCAACAAGGGGGATTGGCTTGACTCAAAGCCCTACAAACTCCTAAACCGGTAACCTAGCCCTCTCGGTTCGAATACCCGTACGGAGTTGATAGTGTACCGGTGTTTAAGATCCTTTGGTTCTTCTTTGTCACTTTTCTGCTTATCCCACGCCCTTCTTACAGCAGAGCTCTTAGCGAGGTATTTTTCCTTTTTCAAATCCGGATGATCCCCAAGGAGTTAATACCATACGATCTTCTCCTCGTGGTCTATGGTAGACTCCTCGTAAAGGTGTTAGTTGGTTAAACTTGGCGTAAAGAAGTTCATGTAGGCAAAAGCGAAAAGTGAAACACGAAACACGAAAAGAAGCTAAACACAACACGAAAGACTTTGGCCTTTAATACGTGTATGCATCCCCATCTGGCACTGATCGTGACTTATCTCCGAAGCATCTCCGTACCTATCGGCGATATTACATTAGCCGCTCTCCTCGTCCGCCCTCGACATTACTGTAGAATCAGGGGCCCCGTTAATTACACGAGACTATCGTTCTCTCCTCCCACTCACCGTCCGCCGTATCGGCGCCGCCAATACGGAAAGCTCCGCATAATCTAGTCGCCAACACGGAGAGCTCCATACGCCATATCTAGTCGCCCGACTCCTCTCGTAAACTATTCCAAATCCATACACAAACTCCAGTTCCCTTGGCGCCATCATCGCCATGACATTCAAAAACCCAACAACCCATAAGCCTCATCCTCACCATATCCAACAGAGGGATAGTCCATCCTAAGGAGGGGAGGGGCGTTTGCGAATACTATTCAAACGGAGCGGGTGTATTAACTCCTCCTCAGCTCTGCGAACTGGTGTACGCAATAGGCAATCCATCCGACCGACCCAGTGACATTCTGTTCTTGGCAGGACAAAAAGTCAAACCGCATTGATTGGGAAAATATAACGTACAAAGTAAGCATATAACATTAATTTCCGCGCAGCTCCCAACTGACAAAGAAACAAGGAGAAACTAGCGCTAACATGACAAAGAGACTTTACTTGTGGAAACCAGCAATAGACTCCGAAAAAAAAAATACCAAGCCTCGGCCTGTCATGTTCTTCCTTGTCCTTTCCCCTCCTCCCAAAAATAATCAATTCGAATTCTAAGAAAATAGGCCCCAGAAAAAGATCTTCGGGCTGGGCTATACTGGGCTACACTGGACCGTTACGAGTAAAGATTGCTGCTGACAGCCTTTGCTAGTTCGAGCCAAGAAAGCTATCCTTTAGTTTCAACGGCTCTCTTACTTACCTCTTACCACATAGTAATTTTCTATCCCAGACTTGGTACTTGTGCACTTTCCTATTTCTCCTCAGCCACAAAAACTATCGGAGTAATAGTCTTACGGATACTCCAGAATTACTCCAAGGCAAAGAAACTCAAACCCCCAAAACCCCCTTGGCGCCACCAAAGCCTCACCTCACAGTCAAACCTACCATTCAATGCCGTCCTCGAATCCCGGGCGCCCAGGACAAGCAAAAAAAGAAAAAAGCTCTCCAGCTGTCAGCTCCGTTAGTCCCTTGTACCCTGTACCCTGTCCCTCAAGCCAATCAACTGCATCGCACCTGGTACATGCGACATGGCCCTTCTTTTCCCTCCCTCGCTTCAGCGCCACTATTTTCCTTATACGGACTTCTGTTTTCGGCCATCATCATCTGCATGGGACTGCTGGAAAGTAACATGTACATGTAAGGTGCAGTGCAGGTCAGCAATTCAAGCATCGCTGAAAGGGCTGATCCCGGCTCGTTGACGTGGGAGACATCCTGCCGGTATTACAACCCTTGAATCTTTTGACGCTGGCGGAAAAGCAAGCGAAACACGGAGCAAATTCAATGCCCAAGATAGATCCAAGGCCCCTCGAGAATTCAACAGCCCCCAACTTTCCCCCCATGTAGTTGTAAGCGAAAATGCACATGCGCCGTCCAGGGCACTGTATGCTGTAATGGGCCAATCAATATTAGCAAGGCCACTCTCCTCTACTCGTACATACACAGACCAACCCAAACACCAAACAGACAACAAAAGACAAAATAGCATGCCCGGAGACATGAGAGATCCCGGCTTCCGATCCCTCGCACTGCCCAAATCTCCTTGAAGTGGCAGCTCCCCTCCCGGAATTGCCCTTCTAAGCGGTCTCTGTCTCTGTCTCTGCATGGGTTCTTCTCTGGCCCGTGCCCTGCCTCTTCTTACAGTATCGTATTGTATTTGCATTTCTCCTCTGTATCTCTCTCTTCTCCTCTGCTTACCATATCCATCTCCATCTCGTCATGTTATTCATCTTTTTGTCATCACACAGGTCCCCTCCTCTGCTCTACTCAGCACCCAAAACACAATAATAAGATCGCAGGGGTGGAGGAAGAAGATCCAAGAAAAGTAGAAAACAAAAAAAGAAACACACACACATGGCTACTATTCCAGTAACAAAGCACGACCAAGTAAGCCCATCAATCACTCACAATATTCCCGCAGCTTGCTCCCGCGCCAGCACAGAAACGTAAGTAGCGTCTTTCTCCCCGTCATCTCGTCATCCCGTTACCTCAGCAAAAAAAAAAGCTCAGATGCCGTTGCCGTACGAAGGGGAGACACAAGACAGACAGACAGACACACCAAAAAGCTCAAGCCAAGTCAAGCCAAGTCAAGCCAAGCAAGCATCGGCAAACCTGCCTTGGGATCCACCCCAAGATTGCATTGGTGCATTGAATCCTACACTGACCTAGTACTCCATAGTAGCTACAGTAGACGTACAGTACGGAGTACTCTCAAGTTTGTTTGTATACTGTAACGCAGCAGCATTTCGTCTTGTACTCCATACATGCGAACAAGTAACGTCCTACTCACCGTCGCCGCGCCTCGCAGTAGGCCAGAGTAAGACACTCGGTAGTACAGCACAAGTATGTGTGACTCGGCCATGTCAGTTTTGGTCCAAGTATGCAAAAAAATCTGGAACCAGCTTATGCGCGCGTGCTTTTTTTTCTTCGTGCGTTGAATCCTGTCGGGTTTAACATGACAAACACATGCGGGAGGGGGGAGAGAGAGAGCCTTGTTGATGAATGAATCATATTGCCATTTTTTTGGGTTCGTATCTAATATTTTGAAAAATCGTGCCTTGAAACCCATTTCCAAGACTTTTTTTTTTTGTTTGGATGTCTTTAAATCACTTTTTCTACTTCATTTAGCCTCCACCCCTTTTCGGCATTTGTCTGCGTCCTCGTCTTCCCTCTTTCGCCGGCCGGATCCTCCTCCCAAACCCCGGTGCCTTCCCCCCCCTCCAATTCGCAGCCGGATCGTCTGGGGCCGAAAAGGTCCGTAAAAGCTATTGATGAAACCTCGTCATCCTTTGTCATACACGCCCATGGCATCAAGGCTGTACTGTAGCAAAAAGAAGGGAAAAAACCAGCATAAACGGCGAGGCAAGGAATGAAACATCTTTTTTGGCTGTTCCCTCGCTCGCACATGTGTGGCACCACTTTCAGGCGGCTTCCCATGCCAGCAGCAGCCCGTCCCAGAGGGCAATCTGTATGTCAGCTGTTCCGGTCTGATCTCTTGCCAATGGGCATCCCATGTCTCGTTCGCTGGGCTCCGTCACACGACGGCTGGCTGAGCATCTGCTGTCCCCCTCCACCTAGGCCGAGGAGGGTAGGGCTTGGGGCCAGCCCGTGCCATGTATCTGGGACCGGGGTCTCATGCCTCAGCCCAACCAGAGCCCGTTCATCGTCAGCCACTTGCGTACAGCCCAACCTAGTGTGAAATTTCGCTCGGGAGTGGTTTGCGACGGGCTCCCACGGCCATGGGCTGGCTTTGCTTAGTTCCTCTGCAGCAATCTGCGCGTCTACGGATTTCCTTTTTCCATTCGTCTCCAGGCGCCGGCCAACGACGATTGCGTCAACGTTCCTTCTCTCGCAACAGGTGAGTTCGCCTTTTGTAGTTGCAATTCGCTCCAGGGCCGGTACATAGGGCATGTCGAGTCCCACAGCGAAAAAACGGCAATTGAGACGCAAACCCGGGCTCATCTAGACTTTCGGCAGAGGGGAGAATCAACGTCCGCCCCGAGCCCTGGTAAACGCGGGTTGCCTGGGAGCTCTTCCGAAGATTCAGCTAGCCTGCAATTGGACAGTAGTAGTGCTCCGTAATCGTAGCAGCAAAAGAAAGAGGCAGCCCTGCGATGAAGAGACGGGGGAAAAAGAGATCCTGAATCCTGTGTGAGGCCCGTCTTAGCGGCTGACATGGGGAGCTGCCTCTCTTCGCCGAATTCGGCGGCACAGGCGCAACAGAAGCATGCGCACGTCTTACTCGTCGTGGAATCAGCCGGGGGGGAGGATGCTCTACCTGGGATTCTCTGCAAGCCCAGCTGCGTGCCGTGGTTTTGTCAGCCTGACCTGTTTTGCAAATGTCCAATGGCATCTTCGGCTCAACCTCCTCTCCTTCAGACCGTTGTTAGGCTGGCACCAATGCATCTTCGCCATATTACTTTCCAAGGGCACACAAAAACACCCTGCGAATTTTGGCATTCGTGTTTTGGAATCACCCTACCTCCATCGGTGGGCTGAGGCCATGTGCCCAAGAGTGGCGACATCGTATCCAGCCATCATCATGTACCCTGGCTATATTTTACTTGCGGAAAATCACACATGGTTCCCTCCCAATGCTGAGCCAACATGTTTGAGAGCTCAATTTTTTTTCTTCTTTTCGTAGTGTTTTTCTTTTCCCCTGGTTTGACACCCAAGCGCCCAATTATATGAATCAACTGATTGTCGTAAAGTCGTTCGTTATCAAAGAAAGGAAACGGAAGAGAGAGAAAAAAAAAGCCTCGGCCAATGCGAAAAATATTTATTTTGACTGTCAAATGCAAATGCAGAGCTCCACTATATCGCCTTCCGGAGCGGGTATTCCTTTTGTTTAACAAAAATAATAACGGGAAAAAATGTGAGGCTATGCCGTCTTCTCAAAGAAACGAGAAGAGCTTTTATGTATAAACAATTCGTTAAGTAAATCGTCATGAGAGCTGCTGCGCGCGGCCGATCCTTGCAGTGAGTGCTTCGAACACAGCCGTCGAGAGCCCAAGTTTTTTCTTTTTTTTCTCTTCACCTCGGCGAAGGGTCCTCCTCCATCAAACAGGCATTCTCCAACATGTTTGTCCACTTGCCGCTAGTGCCTGCGTGACTGTGCTTGAGATGCTGGCGAAAGTGGTCGGCCCTGTAGAACTTCTTGGACGAGTTGCACTCTCGGAACTTGTGCACCTCTTGAAGGTGTCGGATCCGCTCCTCCCAGTCCTGGTCAGTAGCGTGTCTTGCCTGGATACCACCGTTGAGTAAGCCGGCCCTCGCTCCAAGTCCCGATCGAGGGAACTCCTCCCCACAGTAACCACACGCATCGGCCTCGCCGGGATGCGTTGTCGATTCGTGAAACGCCCGATTGTAGCCCGACAGCGCGGAGCACGACCATGAATGACGGCGCACATGCAGAGAGTTCTGGTGTCGCTCGGCCTCATTCTTGTTCTTGAAGCGGTTGCCACAGAAGCTGCATTCATACTGCTTCTCGGCTTCGTGAGCACTAGGGGTTGAGTCAGCGCGCTGAAATGGTATAACAAGCAAGACAGCTTATAAAAAGGAAACTCGGCCCAAAAATAAATGGTGGGGCATATAAAAAAAGAAAACTTAGCGCATTGTTTACGTACCTCAGCTCCTCGGCTGTCTCAAACTTCTTGGGCTTTTTGGGACAGCACTCGCACATGTAGAATCCTTGGAACTTGGTGCTGTTGGGCTTTTGCATGTCAGGGAGCTTCCGTGGGCTGGCGCCAGACGCGGTTCGTGAATGCATAGGTGCTCTGCTGGCAACTGACGTCTTGGGGCTTGGGTTGAGGGATGCGGGCGTGTTGTATGGAGAGGTGCATGATGTGGGAGAGAGGGCCCCTGGTGAGACCCCACCGGGTGAGCGGTGGCCGTATGAGCTAGCAGAAGGCGGGATAGAGATGGAAGACATGAAGAAGCCGGGCCGCGAAGAGGCGCTGCTCAGCATTGATGTCGCGGATTGAGGGCCCGATGACAGGCGAGGAGTAGGAGAGCCGCGGGAGGCACCTTGGCCGGGCATCATGTGTAAGCCAAGGTCGTCCGATGCAGGGCTGGCGGCCCGGCGCTTCTGACCTGCGCCTGCGTATGCATCTTCAATGTGAAGTCTCTTGAGAGAGGATGTCTCATCAATCTCCATATCGTCAGCAAAGCTGCCCTGGGTGGAAGTGGCATCATCGCTGTTGTTCCGTCTTGACCTGCCTCGGGGTGAACGATCTGGTTCTGAGCTGTCATAGGGAGAGCGGTGGTCAATTGGGGATCGGTGGAAGGGCGTTGAGTTGGGGGAGACGGCGGAAAAGGTTGGTGAGTCTCGGGGTTGCGATTCAAAGGGTGCGCGGCTGTGGATGGGGAGTTGGATGGGTAGGTTGGGTAAGCTAGGAGCAAACCGATCGTTCTGCAGTCCTCGTGAAAGATCGCTGATGGGGCCGCTGAGAAGCGAACGGGGGGGCGACCTGTCCACCACCGTCCGGATAGGAGTCAGCATCTTCTTCGCGCTGTCGCCATGAAGGTCGGCTGCTGATTGGTAGTGAAATTGGTTGTGATGAAGCCAAAAGGGTTCGTTGTTGGAGAGGGAATCGCGGGACCTGCCATATGCAACATGTTAGTTTTATTTTACTTTCTTTTGTTACTCTGCGAGGTTTGCGCAGGCAATCAGTTCCCACCTCTCTGTGGAAGCATAGCTCGCATAGCCCTCATCGCTGGTAATGCTTCCAGCCTCCCTTCTCTTGTATCCAGATCGATCATCCAGGTGACAAGGACTCATGCTGCCGTAGCCGCTCGCAAAGGACGAGCGACTGGCAAAGGAAGAGCCACGAGAGTAGTCTCTCTTGTCCTTGAAGTCGTCCCGGAACTGGGTTGGTGCGTCGCCAAAGGGGAGGTTTCGTGGCGGAGGTAGAGGAGGAGGCACGTCGTCCCGCGTTTCGATACCAGGAATGGCCATTGCCGGACTTCTTGAGAAGGGAATGCCTTGGTCTCTGAATCGATTGGCTCCGTTTCCAGGCACGACGATGCTTGGGAGAGGAGCAGGGACCTCTCTATACTGCGGAGGAAAGGCCATTGTTGTGATGTGAGGTGGGAGTTGAAAGGCTTTTGAAGTTCGGCAAGAGATGTCGAGAAGAGAAAGCAAAGGCCGAGGTGGGCCTTTGGAGTGGAATATGTGAGCAAGAGGTGTTTGCCGTTACACGCCCATTCGAGTCATGGAAACGAATTGTAGCTGACGGGAAGTCAATGCGCCAGTGAAATGGCAAATCTACTGCTTCAGCTGCGGCAACGGGGTCCGTCGTACGTGTCGCGTCGGCGAAGCAGGGAAGAAATGCGTAAGTGGCAATGGATTCGGAGTTTTTTTGCGTCTTCCAGGTCCAGCTCTATGGGCCGCAAAGATGCTCCGAGGCAGTGCGTGCCTGGGTGTGGTCTGGGGATGGTAGCTGAACAAAAACAGGAACAGACAAAGAGGCAAACGTGTAAAGGCGAATAGGATTGGAGAACGAGGATTGGAAGAATGATACACGAAGCCACTAGAGGCAAGTTGAGGGGACCAAAGACATGGGATGCCCTCGAATTATAACAAGTGGGAGGTTAGGACGACTTTTAATGTAGGGGCGAGAGGCGGGAGACCAAAAGAGAAATATCAAGCTTGGTCTCCGCTGCGCTCTCTGCTCGGCCCAGCCAGAGAGACAAGACAGTGAGCAGGGCGTGGGAGTAGGAAGACGAGAGCACGGTCATGGGGCGTGCAGATAGATAGGCGACCAGCATTGAGATGGCCTCCAACAAGTGCCAATCCTGTTAGTGCGCGGGTGGTCGTTTGGCTAGAGGAGAACCAGGGACGTGGTTGGACGAGGGGTGCCGTGCGTTGGAGGAGCCATGTTTGTTTCTTGTGTCCAAAAGTAGCCTATCTTTTTTCCTCGTCCTCTCTCGCCTCCCTATCTTGTTTTTTCCCCCAGTGCCGGGGTTGAGTCAACGAGGCCGATGGCAAGGCAAAGGCACACCGACAAAGCAACCAGCCGTCGATGCCACTCACGCTGTAGCTGCCGTTGACATGTTCCCTTTTGATACCAAGCAAAGGCCGCTGAAGGCGCGAGAAGCACCAGCCTTATTGGAGCAGAGCGGAGTAATCGAAGGGAGGGGGAGGGGCGTATCCATGCTTCCGTTCCCTTGAGGACTTTGCAAGTGTACCAGCAACAGGGGCCAAGAGACGATGCAGAAGTGCTAGTAGTAGAAGCAGAAGTAGAAGCCGAGCGAAGAGCGTTCCCAGAGGATCGGTTGACTTGAGAGGTGCGTTGGACTGCAAGCCCCTCCCCAGGTGTACATACAGGTACAAGCAAGACTCGAGAGCCAACGGTGCTCGGGTGCGGCTGCTCTAGCACCGTCGTACAAGCCAAGTAGCAGGACGGGATGCGCGTGGGCAGCCCTGTCTTAGTGCCTTATGGTCCTTTGGCCTGGGGAGGAGGGGTGTGTCCATGGCTGGGCTGTAGGGCCAGCACTGACGCTCTCTGGAGATGAGTGAGAGCGAGGACGACACCCCAGTGGCCAGGAGGGGGCGTGGATGATGCAGGCAGGGACCGGTAGGGTTAAGCACGGTGGTGTGCATGTATGTAGGGCCATTGATCCCACGAGTGGAGCGCCTCTTTCTTAGGCTGGGCTGTCTCTCCCAGGGCTGGACGAGGGACAAGGGGATGAGGGGGCGTCTGGCTTCGGCGAGGCGTGGCTGCTGTCCAGTCCCAAGTCGGCGCTAAGCAATTAAGGTAGCCAGGCAACATCCATCTCAGGTTGTGGTGAGCAGCGCGGTCTTGTTGCTGGGAATGAGTGCTGCTTGGAGAACTGACTGATGATGCCGGACGCTGGACATGGCGGCCTGCTCCATCTTTCCAACTTGTCCCTCTGGCGCTCCACTCGTCTTCCATCCCTACAGCACTGGATTATGCTCGTACTTGCATTCACTCTCCCCAGTCCCTCCTATCCCTATCTGTAATGGCTGCCATTACTGCTCCATGAATGCAGTTTCCAGGCCCCTGGCGATGGAAACGGCAAAAAAGGGAAAGCAACAAGACCGGGGCCGTTCGACCTGCGGTATACGAATTCCGTTCCAGCACGTCGTAGCTAGGCATGTACTGTATTGTATGGCAGCACATCCAGAGCCCAGCGGCAGGAGACCATATTCCTCCGACTAGCAGGACAAGAGAGAAGTAGCCAGCTCCATCCAAGGAGAGGGGAGGGGTGTAGGGCTCTGTTATGGCAGCCCTGCGCTCAGGTGGTGGCAACGGCGCCATGCGGATGCCTCGCACTTCCTTGTTGTATAATGTCCATGTCTCTGGTCAAGGCCGTGAGATCAAGTTTGGCAGTCATAACATGACCTAAGTTTGGCGCCTTAGCACTGGACGGACTGCCAAGACAGCGAAGTGATGAGAAATATCAGCGGATGATGTTTCAGGCGTGTCCTTGGAGACGCATTCGTAATTAGTCGTCCTGACCAGGCCAGCATCGTGGCCAGCTCTTACGTTAGCGATGGGATGGCCTCGGCGAACCAGGCAGCCTGCTGATTTGCGGGAGATGGTTCGCTATGCTCGAGGCTCAGCTCAGCTCATCCTGAAGGCTGGAGATTTGGAATCGCCGTTGGAGCGCAAGAAAGACAGGGTTCGGCTTGTTGAAGACGAGATCAAATGCTCACTAAATCGGGGAGACGCCGCATGACAGCGGTTTACTGTACGGATATCTGTTGGTACGAGATGCCCGTTGCCAGTCACCAGCTCACAGATTGCGGCCCCGGTACTGGGTACGGCGGGCTAGTGGGCGGTTTAGTGCAGCTGTTTCAGGAAATCTCAGTCAAGTCTAAGTACCTGCTACCTAGGTTGGGCAAATCCCACTGTCGGCACCAACGATGAGATGGTACCACGACTCCGGTAAGTTGGGTGGGAAAGAGCGGCCACAGCCAAATAATACCGCTCAACACCGCCTTTTATTCAAAAGTACCACCAACCAGTCAATCAACCCAGCCTCACCAACGTCCAGTAAACGTCACCGGCATTTCTTCGTCTTTCACCACAATCCTACCCAACCCGAAAATGCCTTGGGTTGAATCAGGTCTCGGGTAGCTCATCCTCACACGCAGCGTCTCCGGCATGTCGGCTCTGGGCTAGTGCGTGCTGCTGCGTCAGAATCGCTGCTAACCCCCAACTTCGCCTTTGCATCACCAACAAGTCGCTTCAGCCTCTCAGACCCGACTGCAATCTCCGTGGACAGATGACCAAGGTTCTTGGATTGTGGCTTGCAAGACGTGTCAAGATTCCGCGGTATGTCACCTAATACTGCCTCGCAGCATGGGGTTTCAACCTGTCAAAGCCGCTTGACTTCAGCTGGGCGGAGCCATGAGGCCCAACTAATCGTGCCTGCAACAGGATTCACGCAATAATTCCGCGTCCTCCATGGACTCTGCGCCCTACCGGTCCGCCTACGCACGAGCTTCTGCTCCTGGGAGGGCTGAATCGCCCTAAGACTAGCTCAGAGCTCAGCTCGCCGTGCTGACTTAGCATAGTATGCTGTTCCCATGCAACGAGTCACAAGCGGCGCTCCGTGCTTCCGCACAGAGGCCAGCAGTTCCCTGGAGAAATTTTTAGCTCTTGTGCTCCGGTACGTGCCCCAGCAAGCCACTAAGCCTGTCCGAGGACATTTGGCTGATCAGCTTGTGGATTTCGGCCGCCCTTTCACGTCGCCGGAGCCGACCCACGAACAGCAAGTTTTGCTGCGAAAGACGACGATGGGAGATTCCTTGCTTAGCTCGATCAGCCTTGACATCGCCCAAGTCGAGGTTTCTTGAGCCATGACACCGCCTAAAAGGCCCCCCCATACGCCCCCCTCTTTGCAAGGACCCAGCTACGCGGACTACATGGACTTGGAGTTTGCTCAAGATGAGATTTGATATGCAACTAGCTATGGATACTGCCCCGCAATCCGAGTAATATGAACTGCGAGGCAAGCCGTCACTGGTGCAAAGAGATCTGGATGTGGGCATCAGTGCCACCTGTAAACCCGTGTCGTCAGCGCCTTTCTCAGCCCCAAGCCAGGAGACGGGAACTGTTGAGGCTGCAAACCACAATCAACTCCCTACACTGGTTCGGCTTTGACTGTCCTCGCCGTTGAAACAGGTAATTAACGCGATGCCTGACTAGCATGTGCCAGCGGAAATGTGCTCTTGGCATTTTGCCGTACAGGAGTGACAGGTGCTGTCACGTGACAACAATGGCGAAATCGCCTTTTCTGGACATTTCATGAGACAGATTTCGGCAAAGCCCTGCAGAGTCTCATCAATTCTGCTCTCCTGGGTTGAGCCATACAGGCCTCAAGGCTCAAGGTTTTAAACGAACGCTTGTGCAATCCCTTTTCTACCGGTAAACGATGGCCTCTTCAGGTAAGGTGTGTCGGTCTTTCGTGACAGGGCGTTTTTCGGAGCCGACCACATTTCCGTGTCAGTACTATGGACCGCACCAAGTCGACAACCACGATTGTCCCAGCAAGGGTAATTCAAGATGCTGACCGGGAAGTTTGAGCACCCACTAGTTCACACTCACAAGAGGCACTAACCCTTTCAGCTTTTGCGGTACATGATGTCGGCAATTGATGCCATTCCGCAGGCCTTCCGCAAGGCGGCACTGTATCTTGACGAAAGGGCGCCGCAGGGCGGAATAGAGCAAAAGGCAACTGACTCCCACAGCCAATCGTCCACAGCAAGGCTACAAGATCTGCGTGAGGCGAACAGACAAGCAGCGAATACGGTTATTCATACAGCTTACGCCATGGATGAGATGGGCCGCCAACGCGCATGCACTTTGGGTCGCCCCCTCGACTTATCGATGTACCATTACTAGTACATAGTTAGCTGATGCTGGTGATTTCCGGGCATCCTGGGTTTATTAGCATAACATTGCCTTACGACACGAAACAAATGGTAGGCCATCCGGCTCTCAGCCTTATGGAGAACGAGCAGGGCTATGCTCCCAATTCCGCGTTTAACCACCATCGCTTTTAATCGCCATATTCGTCAACAAAAGGGTAAAAGGTGGGCCGAGCTTGGTCAGTATGCCGCTTCCCCGCCAAAAGAAGGCTTAACAAGCAACGGATGTAGTTTCTACATTTGGCATCCAAGCCAGGTGTCGTGGCTCCTGAAAGCGAAATGAAGTCACCGTCCATGACTCTCTCGGCCGGCATGAAAGAAGAGGGAAGAGGAGGGGTGTGTCAGAACGTAACCTGTTGAAGCCCGTCTTTGGAGTCATCAAAACACAAGCTACAGTACGCCCTGCATCTATTTCTTTTCTCCAGCTACCATCCCTCGCCGCTAGCAAGATCAGCCTAGCGGCCTGAATTATCGGCCGGCGCATCGCTCCATCATTGCGCATGAGTCGGGGCAGCGACAATGAGGAAAAAAAAAAAAAGGAAAAAGGGGGAAACGGATTGTTCCGTTTCTTGTACTCGTAAGTGCACAACACAACGCAGCTTGGCTTCTCTACCGCGGCCGCGGCCCACTCAGCTGCGCCTTGTGAATGGTATGAAGCTTCGAGAGGCGGATTCAATCGCAATGCACACCCCTGGCATCCTGGGCTAGCCAAACCAGTTTTCACCCTGTGGTTGGACAAAATATGGTGCGGTGCCGATACGGCAGCTAAGCCTCAAGAGGCGCATCTACCGGTTATCCTGCGCGCATTGCGAGCTGCATCACCTTATTGTCGTCAGATCCGGTTGTGCTCTGGGTTTGACGTCCGTCCGATATCACATTTATGGGCATTTTTGATGAAAGAGTCGCTGCAGCTAATGCCAAAAACCAAGGGGCAAATCCCAAGGATGCCCACAACCAGTCCAAAGCATTGAATGAGCCTCGGCATCTGGGGACTATCTCTGCCGCCACCAAGAACACGGTCAAGTAAACGATTCGGGATCGATATTACGGTACGGAGCAGATCTTACCGTTGTGCCAATCTCCCACCTACTGTTACGACATACTGGAGGCCCTGTGCGGATGCGAAATGGTCCATGCTCTACTCCGTATAACACGCTGTGGAAACACTTTTACAAAGCGGCGTGTTATACAAGTTGGTCGACCGAGGTTTCCGGCTAGTGCCCTACTCTAGCTCATATCATCAATCTATCTAGAAAGTCTCCGAGCACAAATGAGTTTACTCAACGCAAGCGCTTATAAAACACGAGCGGAAACGAGACCCTCTTTACTATGATTCTAGCCGGATCTTCCAGAAGCCTGCAGTCCAGTTGGGCCTTGGCGGAGATTGAACGATTAGCGTGGATGTCACAAGGCTAGCCGGCACCAATAGAGAGGGTGGTCCGCAAGGCTGAAGCATAAACTCCAATTAGCAAAGATTCGCAAGAGAACCAGGTGGCCTGGCGCCAATTACAATGCCCATCGCAGCGATTTACCGCCCATCTCCCAACATTTTACGTCTTCGGACGAAGGGAGACGGGAGATTTTCCTTGCAGTGGAAGCATGTGGAGAGGGTTTGAGTCAGGACTTGTCGAGCAAAGGCGATGCATCATATTATTTGCGAGGGCGGCCTGGAAGGGTGGACTCGACAGCAAAATCTCATTCAACTGGCCAAACGTCCGGACGAACCGGAGCATCGGGCGATTATGCAGCATACCGTCATTAAGGAACGACGATGCCCCAAGGGAGCGGCTAGGTTCTTCTTACAACCCTTGGGGCCTCCCTCAGAATGTGGCGCGAACTATCATCTGCGCTTCTCCACTAAGAGAAACGTACATGCGCCTCCTGTGTCACAGCTCTGTCCGTAGGGCTGTAAGTCTGCCAAGGGGCGTGGCACGTGTTATCGTCACAATGGTGGTTAAAAAGAAAATTAAAAATAAGGATCAGCGACAATGAGTCGGTGTTGGCTAATGCCATTGCTGGACGCGCCTACGAATGTGACAAAACGCCTCGTCTTTGCATTCACGCCTGGTCAGTGCCTTGCTGATGGGGTCCAGCAACGCCCGCAAGATAATCATGATGGCGGGCTAAGGGCTTTTGAGAGGCACGGCGTGTCTTACACAAGGAAGCCGAAGATGTGAGCGCAACCACGTATACAAGAGAAATCTCATGAGGGTTTGAGAGGTCGCCGACCAGGATGTCTTCGAGGTCCCCGTAGCCCGGGTCCACAAGACTCAGGAACCAAATTACTCTCCAAACGGAGCCGAAGGGGGAAAACCGGGGCAGCTTGACGCAAAGCTCCAGTTTATATGTCAACGGCTGCTTCTTATTCGCACGCTCGTATGCATGTACGGACCGAACTTGGTAAAAGAGGGTCCCGAGCTCCGACGACCGATTTGCAAGCCGTCGCCACGGATGCACGCCGTGTCAACTGCCGGCGCCGCCAGCCCTTTTTTCATCCGGAAACACCTGGGATTTGGTACCAAGAACCAAGATGGCGGTTGAAGTTGCAGATTGTTGCCAGAAGGTGCGGAGTACATACATGTTACGTAGGTCTGCATTTGCCTCGGGGTCTGGGCTTGCAGATATGCCACGCGCTACGAACCGCACACAAGGCTCCTCTCCCGTCGAGAGCGAGCAGCCGATGGCGGTGTTAGTGATGAGGTCAGCGGAAAACCCTCCTCACAGCCGCATCACCACCGTCCTCGGGCTTAAGCATGGAGCCTGGGAGCGCTCTTTCTCCTTACACGCGGGCGAGGTGGTATGTACGAGTAATAGCAAGCTGCTAATTATACACGACATACACGGCACGAAAGATCTACGGATGGGACCCGCGTTTCAAGTGGAAACGATAACCAAACGCACGCCCAGGTTAGGAAGGACATGACGGAAAACAACGACAGTGGAAGAAGATGACAACATGGCCCGGTTATCTTGCAAATTTCGATAGATGGTCTAGGCGGCATCTGGTCTAGCAGAGAACGCTAGAAGCATTCTAGACGGCGGTCTGACGATTCGCCTAAGAACTAGACCACTACGGGTAGCCTGGGAGAATCATGCGCTGCACCGCAACCGGCTCTAGTCCATGAAAATATGGATGGAAAGAGGGTAACAATGCCGATATGAAGTCGGGGTTCCCCACAAATCGCTCGCGCCGCGAAAATGCTGCCCAAAGGAGAAGGGGTCAATGTTCTTCTTGGTCCCGTCACTAGGGCTTCAGGTGGGTGTCTGAAGGGGAGCGCAAGGGGGATGGCTTTTGGTTGAAGCGGTCCGGGATAAGCGGGGTGGGACGGAGAGTGCATCTTCAAGCGTGCCTCTTCTCCGATCGCTTAATATTGGGTTGGTTAGAGATATATGCGGAATATAGGTACTACGGCCTAGGCGCGGACGTTGGCGCAAATCACCTAGGCGAGATGCAACACCGGGCTGTGTCTTTTTACCTTGGTCCGAGTATACGGAGTACGGAGTGTGCAATGCAGAGAATCGGAACCCTAGCGCTAGATCGCCTGCTCTATCCCTTCCGATGCAAGATGAACCCCCCTGAAGATCCTGTGAGTCGGCCACGGGCTGGTTTCTGTCGGTCCTACTGCGGGCGGGCCAAGTGTCGAGACACAGCGAGGCACGCAACACAGCGTTTGGAGAGTCAGGTCAGCTATGATTGCACATTCTATCCATCATACCATCATCGTACCACTGGTGAACCACAAGTGCGCATTGAGGATATGCCTTTGCCAGCAGAAAACGCGTTCAGCCGCGGGCGCAGGGATGACCATTTCGCTAAATGTCACTTGTCAGATTGCCATGTATCTTACGAATGATAGGCATCTACGGAGTGCTAGCAGCAGCCTTGGCTCCATGCTCGCTCTCTGCAACAGGTTTTCTGGATTGCTTTCACACGCGCTTTACATCAATATTTTGTCGATCTCCAGCTTACTAAAGGATAATCTAATTGCCATGTGCCCGCGCGGGAGATTGTCCTATTCTGGGAAATTTCTTTGCGGGGATTCGATTCTGCACGCTCAGAAGCGTGGCTTGGTTCTTACGTGGCAGACTAATGGGTTTCAAGGGAAGTGGCCGCCCGGCGTCTCAAAGCAATTACCATCATCCCGAGATGGGTGCCATGGCTTAGGCGGGATGAGGTATCATGATGACATGTCGGTTCGGATTTGCCACGACGAAGCCTGGAGCTTGACTCGCATCAATCGAAGGACTGAGACACAGCTGTCCGATAGCCTACCTTTGCCTACGTACGCCTGGGCTATTGCATAAGCAGGCAGCGAGTGGCGTGTGGGGACCTGAGCCAAAACCAGCAAGAGTTGCATTCCAGAAAGGGAATAACTTGGCAGACTATCCCAGAGGTGCCGTCCTCGCGCTGATTAGCAAAAGCCGAGCTGAGGTTGATGGTTGAATCTTTAGATTTAACGCAAAATATTGGCCGACTATGCGCGCGCACTACGAAATAACATGTATACGGCGTTAAACTATCAACAAATGGAAAGGGGTGGGCGAGAAGGGGGTGAGTAAGACAGGCGGGAAAGAAGAAGAGACAACAGACCTGGATTTCAGCTGGGCGTTTTGGAAGGATGAGTCTGGCGCAGGAGATGCTGGTCATGTGGTGCCCTGTGCTGCCAGTCTGATTGATTGTCTGTCTCTGCCTCTCTCTCTCCTCCCTTGGTTTGTCTGGTTGATCCCACCCAAACGATAGTTCAGCTGGCCTAGGCACTAATCACACCACAGGCACGAGGCACTGAGCCGAAATGGTCGGACAGGAGAGATGAAGGAGAAAGCCTCGGGCCCGAGATGAGGATGGAGCTTGTTGATAGGTCACTCGCCGCAGCTCCCTAACCTCAGCCCTTCCAACCACAGCCCAGCCGGATGGAGGGGCAAAATCTGCGTTTATACGATATGAGGTTTAGCCCGTCGTCTCACCCAATTGAGTTAAAGCAGCCCTGCTGTAGGGCTTTGCAGGAGGCTTTGGGGTCTCATGCTCTCTCAGAACGTACGGCTGGTCCTTGTACTAGGCGGTATCTGTCGGCATTCTAACTTGACTTGGTACAAGCAAGTACTTAGTATTCCTTCTCCTCCAAGGGGACCTTGGGGTGTGTGAGGGGACAGCATCACAAGCCCGAGTGATTGGCCAAGAGTGACACGGAAGGGGAGTCCATTCCCAGCGCTAAAACGGCCGGGTCCCAATCAATTGTCCTTTCCGTTTCTGTTTTGTCTCGGCTTCCTCTTGGCCCTGGGATGTGGGCGTGCGTCTGTAGGGCCAGCAGTCACAGGGCTGAAAAAGCGGTCCTGGAGCCATGTAGCTGAAGAGCGACCGCCTTAGCAGTCGCAATAACTTGACGGTTTACAGCCGGATTTGTCTACATACGCCTCGAGCGTCTCTCTTTCTGTTTCTGACTGACTTGCCGACCTCCAACGTTGCGGTAGGGGGATGGGCGTCTCTTACAGCCGTGAGATCGAAGGGGGGGAAGGGTGCAGTATTTGTACTAGTATACGCTCTCGAATACAAGAAGGCAACTAACGGCGGACTTGGGATCTATTCGAAGCCAGAAGCCAACATCTGGGCAGGGGCATAGGATTAGTGTGCCAGGTTTGTGCCAGGTTGTGCTGTGTCGCTGTTGCATAACTGCTGCCTACTCCGGCTTTGTTCCAACATGGGTCACGATACACGCCCTTTTGGCGCGGTCTCTGCTCGGCCGAGGAGCGGCCGCGATGCCTCAATGTTCGGCCGATACACGTCCATTACAGCCACCTACCTGGTAGCCAACCCATGCACAACCCTTTCAGGGGAGATTGCTTCGTAGGTAACCTGATGCTTGCACTGCGAGTACCAATACTGGTCCTTTCCATGGAGGGGGATGTCCAACGGCATTCTTCTGGTGGTATTATCTCCCCAGGCCAATCAGAAATTAAGCACCGATTCAATTTCCTCTCGTCTTGTCTTATTCCCGCTGCAAGGGGGTATGCAGGCTGCCGCATCTGGATTTTGAGAGACACGAGGACAAATTAACTGGAGGTGGGGATACGGAAGCCGAACACCTCTCACTCCTACTCGGCATCACCTATCCGATGGTTGAGAGTCTCTTTCCAAATTCTTTCCGTCCACCCACCTCCCTTTGGAGAGATCTAAGCGGAAGGATCTGGCTATGACTGTACGGATGCGGCATACTCTGCGGCAACTGTGGCTCTCCGCGGCAGAACGAATTGCGTGTTATATTTAAGGTGGTACACTAGAAGGTTAGTTGGAAGCTCCGATTATCTCCTATGCCTCGGAGCGATGTGATGCTCGTACTCTGGGCCAAGCAGCGTTTGGCTCGACTAAACGGTGGTCGACGTAGCGTCAAGGGCCCTCGTCTTACAAATTCTTACACTACCATTATCTGATATATCTCACCTTGGATTGTGAGGGGTGAGCTACTGGCTACGTTATACGTGGGGGAAGCCATCTGCACCGGCGTGTAAATACGATGCGCTGCTGTGGATATGATATCCGAGCTTGTCTTGTAAGGCGGCGTAGTGTCTCTGCGAGATGCTAATCCGCTCCTCAATCGGTAACACAAGTACTGGCAAGTACTCGTATATTTACAGATTGCGGTGAAACACGTGTTGAGATGTTGTTGAGGTTAGAATATGGAGGTGGATCTCTTCATCTCCAAAGCCTCGGATAAGCAGCTGCTACTCGAGTCAGTTGAACGAGGAATAGGCTATCAAGACATGAGAGAGCCCGCAAAACATGCCAATTCCGGCTATCGCATATACTTCCCCAGGGGCAAACCTAAATCTGGGCGGCCAAGAAATTCCAAATTGCTGGAGTCTGGTTAATTTTTGCGATTTCCCTTGGGTCTAGAGACTATCACGATGCGATGGGCACGGGAGAACTGTAAGCGGCGTGTCGTTCATGATTCTATTCTACGGTATGCTTAATGCTTACTTCACTGTTGGCCACACACCCTATGGCCTAACCAAGGCTCATGATTCAGGCGAATATGGGACATGGGAAGACGATGAGGGATAGGGGAAAAAAAACCTCAACTTAGGATTCAGCACTCGCCGGATGGTGACCGACCAACAGCTGGGACATGCAAGTACATGCGAGCTCCGCGCAAAAGTTCGCCCATGCCCATTCCGCCAAAGGATGCAGGGTAGGCGAATGCACTGCAGGATTGGGTATGCGCCTTGACGTATGCTCCGTATGTAGGGCTGTTGTCTGGGTCCCCAAGCTAGGCTTACTCGTGTGGAGTTTCTTTACTGTTGCGTTGGCCATGCAGTAGGAACGTGCTGGACGGCGTGGAAACGGAGGAATGCGGTTGTCAAGCTGTGTTGATCCTACCGCCTTGTCTTGCAAGCATACCGCTGCCGGCTTACTACAGAAATGGAAGCGCAATCGGAAGGATTACTCTCTGGTAGGGAGTACAGTCAGCCGGACTCGAAGCATCCGACCCCGCCATCAGATGTCACCGCTTGCTCCTCGACTCATCCATTGGGTATACATGGATCTGGATCAGCTCGGTACGGAGCATGGGATGTGTTGTTTCTCTGTCTTCATCGAGGAGATGAAAGCCGACCAGGGAGAGGGGAGGAAAGACAAAGACGGGTCGCGGCCGGGAGTGTCTGCCGCCCTTGATGTAACGTCGGCACTGCGCCCGCTCTGCCGTGTCTGATGGGACATACATGACTCTACCGCTTTTGCCCGTGATTTATTACTGCATCTAGACATTGCTTCACATTTGTCTGGGACATTGACCCGGACTGTCGGGTGCGCGGGTGGGCTTGGGCTGGCACGCATCGCGATTCATTCATTCATTCCGCAGCCGCGGCAATTAACCAACAGGTTGGTTACGGAGGGACGTTGGGCGCAAAATTGCAGTGCTTCCAAATAACATTCCGCGCGGCTGAGAGTCTATGACTCTAGGGGCTACGGAACGGCGTCGAGTCGAGACAAGAAGTGGCGGCGGCACGGCAAGGGGGATTACCGGCCCTCGCTCGGTTCGCCCTACTCCGTATTACATGCTGCAGATATCCTCTGCCCCGAAGATCGAAAAAAACGATGCCATCGCCTCGCATGATTCACGCCCTTTCTTCGCTCTGTTTGTCTCCGAGCGGCCCTCGGGAAGCAATTAAGTTGGGGTCCTAGATAGTGGGGAATGGCTGCAACCCAAATTGCCGGAGCAGAACCGCCCGAGCGGCGCCTACAGCGGGATTATTACTAAAAAATGCCTAATAGGGGAGGCATGAATATGCGGCGGTAGCTTTTGATAGACAAGAAAACACCAAGCAGGCAGAGACATTGAAGGACGAGAGCGGAATGGTTCGATACCATATTCCCAAAGAAGCAAAAAATTACAAGTAAGACGATGAATGACTCGGGCAAGGACAGCAACACCAGAGCCAGACTGTGAACGGTAAAGTATGGTTCCTCTATAGGCTTTTCGCGAAAATCCTTCCGCTGCACTCCCTTTTTTACTCTCTTCTGGCATTGGAGTTTGTACTCGTATACGAGCAATTCGACTGAGACTAGGATCACTGAGGCTACCGTCGCGCGCTATGGTATGGTTAAATAAAAAAGCCCGACGATTTGTCAACTTGACAAAGCCCACCCCCAAATATCATCGATGTAGAAAACGGCATGGCGATAGTAGAAGTCGCCTACAGCAAGCCCCGTAACGTTGACCAAGGGATGACTAAGGGATATAAGTCAGGCAAAACCACAAAAGGTCTTGGATCTGAACTGTATTCGAGTTTGCACTACTTGTTTGGCCCCCTCTTACAACTCCATAATCCTAAGCAACACGCCTTCTTTCTTGCTCGAGAGATGGGGGTCCTACTGGGTCATTGAGGGGATTTACGAGGTTGAGATGATTTCGTGGGCTGAGATTCAAGCTTCACACCCAAAAACCGGTGTAATGAGGATTCAGTGCATTTCGATATGCGGCTGGCAAGGTTAGCTGCTATAATTCCGCATCTACCATCAGGCAAAGGAATTAAAGTAATTCCTATCCGATCCTTCTACGCACGTGTGTCCGGTATAAAGTAATGCCAAGGCAAGATAGGAGACCCAATTGCCTGCACCGGCCGTCTGGGAATGGGAGTCGAGATGCATCCCGGGTCCGTATTGCATCGTATACACTGGGATCCATAAGGCGTGGCGACGATTTGCTCACCTATATTTCCGGGTCCACCATGATGGGGGAGGATGCGGGCAGAGTTTATGCCCACGTCGTTCGCACGTGTCTTGGCCGGGCCTATTTGCCAACCCGATACTATGGAGTCCGGAGTCGGGGGACGGGATGAATAGTAATAACGATTCTGTACGGGTGCGGGAGCGGCGATTGCCTACAGTAGTAATACTACAACAGGATGGGGGCAATTTGCTGGTTTGTTGGTGGCGTCTGGGGCTGAACTGATCAGCCAAAAGCTGAAGCTGCTACAGGGCCGGGCTTACATTGTTTCTCTTGCTGTGGCTTGCCGTTGACTAATATTGCTTGGCTTACAGACTCGCGCTTTGTTGTGTGGCAGGCAATAACCAAGCAATACGATGCGATAAATGAGATCGGCCGAGAGGGATATGGCCTAGACAAGGTTGCATTCGCTCAATCCAGGGACTTGGACCACCCCATTACGAGTAATCGCTCTCCTTGGCCCACGTCTTCTCCCCCATATAGATCTGCCCCAAGGGTCTTTAATTACGGTGAGTTGGTCTAAAAACGGGAGCTCGGATATTACTACTCTACTCGCAAGGCCCAAGCAAAAATTAAAATAAACATAAGAGAGAACGAAAGACACTAATACGTTCCGTATAAGCAAGGACAAATACGGGTGCTACCACGGGGGTGTTGTTTTTTCTTGATGCCGCCAGGAAAATGAAGGCGCCTTCGCCTCCAGCTCACACCCCGCGGGTCTGTCTTCTCTTGGCCGGGCGTTACATCGGTTTCCCGTATGAGTTTACGAGTGGCAACGAGCCTTTTTTTTTTTTTTTTTTACTTGATTTGATTTTGGCTGGACTTGATGGGGATAGCTACTACTAGCATTGGTGCTGCTGGGGAGCTTTGCCCCGAGCTAAGGGGGTACGTACTGCTCCGGTTTCTTTCCGCCTTGTATGAAGCAACTGCATGCGAAGAAGCGAATCACGCATCCGTGCAGCGTACACGTAAGCTAGATAGGGCAAGGCAAAGTACGGAGAAGGGGGCAGGGCCAGGCAAGCTAGTTAGATGGGGGTCTGTGGTTGGTAGGGCTGCTGGCTCTGATTACTTATAGTAGTACGAGGCTTTGGTGGTGCCATGCCAGCCTTATCATCAACATGGGGTCATTGCGTGGGCCCTTTTTCTCTCTTTCAACCTTATACCTAATGGATGTTGCCCTGCGGCTGAGGACTGGACACGGCCGGATGGTCGGACGGTCGGTTTTTGGTGGGATGTGGGAGGGATGAGGGGGGGCGTGGCCTTGTTTTTGTCTTTTGGTGAGAAAAAGGGTATGAGTATATTAACATTGGTGTTAGTGCCGCTGTGTTTTTCGTACGAGACGCCCCTCCCCTTGGCTTGGGGCCTGTCATTGTTTTTGTATAACATGAGGCTTGGCTTGGCTGGGGGTGGGAAGGGACAAGCCTCGTTTGGGGACGGGGTTTAAAAAGCCGCTCGCTTGATTTTATTATTTGTCGTTTTCCCCGTTCCATTTCGTCTTATAAGTTTGAAAAAGGGAAAGCAAGAAAGAAGGAAAAAGAGACGGCGCGCTATTCTTCGCAAGACAAGGTTTGCGAAAAGGGACAAGGCGGATGTCGAAGGGGGGTGTGTGCGGACAAGGGGCGGATGACGATAGCTCAGCAGGATGAAGCCAAAAGAGCAAACTTAACAGAGAGAGACGCAGAGAGCGTGAGAAAATAATTGAAAGCCGTTCGAGGGAAATAAAAAAAAAAGAGGGGGCCCATGTAAGAGTAGCGCCATCGTAGATCGGGATGGCTGAATCTCCAACACCTGATTCGTGAGTTTTACGAATGGGAGCAGTTGATTCGCAGAGACTCCGGGATTTCAGGTTCGCCTGGCGTTTTCCCTTTACTCTATTCTTTTTTTGGCTTGCTGCTGCTTGCACACACTCACACACACACACCCTTTCACTCTCCTCTCTATGTCTCTGTGTTTCTCACGCCTTTCCCCAATCCATCATCTCGTTCATCATCCCAGCCCATCCCATCCCCCGCGGCCTCGCTCTTTCGCGCTTCACAAAACACGCGGCATTCCGGAGTTTGGGGGTGGTTTGAGCTAAAGTCGGAGCTTACCCGAAATGCATATGCAGAGCACGCGATTGACGTTGCTTATTGCCGTTTGGCGATGATGGGAATTTGGTGTGTGCTACGGGATGTTGTTGAGAAGGCGTCACCTTTGGAAGTAGTGCAATGCAGTGTGTTAGTTAACGGAGTAGTGTAAGTACATGTATGATGGCGACAAAAGAGCATGGCTGTTGTGTTGCGTACACACTCTCTCTAATGTTTGTCCCTTTGTGTGTAAGTTGGGCTGAAGAAGGTGGCCCGCCATGGTTCGTCATCATCATCGTCATCGGCATCATCTCGACTCAGCAGGTTCTCGATATTAAAATTACTATACAGGATGGAGTATCTTGAAAAAAATAAGGGTCAATGCTACTGTAGCTTTGCCGGAGAGCGATGCTTTTTTTGGGTGTGTCTGGGGGGCGACCGGTTGCTTGGCATTGCCTCAATATAGCATGTGCCGTTTGGCTGGGCTGATGTGCTTATCAACGGGAACGGAGATGCAAGGAACTTGTGTGTGTGGGAAAGGACGGGAATCCGAATTCCCCAGAAATATAGACCATCATCGGAGAAATGGTCGTGTTTGTATTTGCCTTTTTGTCTTTTTTTGATCCTGGCATCCTTGCAATGGGTTGTACTGTAATCTGCTTTTGCCGTTGGTAGCAAGTCTGTACGAGTACTAGCCTTGTTCTGATGTGTGTAGTAATCTCTCTTCTCTGGGCACTGCCACCTCCCGGGGCTGTTTTGCATGTGTGAGAGACGGGAACTTTACGAAGTATGGATGTACGAGTACTAGATGGACCACCCACAACAAGCCGCTACTGTAGCTCAGGCCGGCACGAGAATGGGGAGGTGTGTTGCCATTTCTCGGGGACTGTGTAGAGGCCGACGTCAGTTGGACAGCCTTGTTTTGCAAGGCGCATATGGGCTGGGTGGATATTAGTTAGGAACGAGTCTAACAAAGCAGGGCAGAGCAATGAATAGCGCATATCGGTGCAAAGCCGAAGCAACCTTGAAAAGTCTGGGAAAGCAAAGCAAATCAGAGCAAATCAGGGCAGTGGTAGAGTAGGGCAGAGCGCACTCAAAAAGCATGTGTTCCTACAGGGTAGCAATTTGCGAGGGATGTGTCATGCCCTTGTCGTCATTGGGCATGTCACTGGGGCAGCCTCAGCCTGGCTAGAGTAACAGCCCGTGGCAATAGCACATGGACCGAACGTGTTTACTAGTTGAATAGGGCAAACAGGACGAGGTCAAGTCAAACTTGGGCACACAAACAGTTGGCTGCTTGGCTGTATGTAATTGATACCCCCTTTTCCTGCTCCGGGAAGGATTTGGACAAAGATTGGACATCCGGATGAGGGAAGTGAAGCGTAGACAAGGATGGCAGAAAGCGCATTACTGCATTCGTGGGTAGTAGCCTAACTCCGTACTGAGTCCGTACACAGTCATCAACAGAAATAAAATAAAAATAAAAATTGTCAACAAATTATTAACAAAACTTACCCAAGAGAGAGAAAAGGAAATTGAAAGAGAAAAGAGCCCAGGAAGCGGGGCAGGCCGCACCGCCCCACTGCCAGGGCGCGCCATGTGCCGCCACCTTCCCGTCCGCTATGGAGGAACCGGGACGTGCTACAACAGGCGCTACTGTAGAGCCGGACTGTGCAGTTGCAGCGCTCGAGCACCAGCAATGCAGCAAGCAGCGCACTCCCACAGCGCTACTGTAGGCTTAGCTATGTGCCTAATGGCGCTACGCTACAGCGCATGTGCAGGTACTCCCAGGTACCTGACCTTGCCTGGTGTACTTGGTAGGGCGCTGTAGGGCGCTGTGCTTGTGCTGTATATCCGTACCTCCCACGGATTTTTGATGACGCTACTTGGCCTTAGGTAAGCCCAAGTGTACATGCAGAATGTTCAGTCCATGTACCGTCCAGTACAATGCGAGTCCGAACTTCTCCATTCAACCGTCATCATCATCATCATCATCATCATCACCACCACCTTACGCATTCATACTGTATCCCTTGCAGATCACCTCGTGGCAGTACAGTACCGTACAGTACTCGTACATACAGTCGCATCTCCCTTCTCAAACGAGGCACAATCAGCAGCGGAAACAACAAACCGCCAACACCCAGAAGCGGCTGTACAAGCACGCATGCATAAGAGTGGCGCCCCTTCAGCCCAATGAATGGCCCCTGTCTCGCCATCTGCTGCAGAGTAACAGCACTGCTTCTGCTCTTCTCTGCTTTGCTTCTTACTACTCGTGCTATCCGCACCCCCCCTCGGCTGGGCTGGGCTGGGTTCCCCCCCGCACAAGTTAGTATGGTAAGCTACCCGCGCGGACACACCTCATGCTGTCTTGTAAGCTTGCCGGACGGTAGATAATTAAAGGCCGGTGCCAGGCGGCGATAGGGTCGGTGCTTTGGGTTCGGCCGCTGATCCAGAGCGCAGCGCAGTTACAGTTCGACCCGCTGCGACGCCCGTCTTTTGTCTCGCCCAGAGGATGCTGTTTGGCTGTATACTGCGAGGTGCTACTGTACAGCCTCGTAGGGCAAGGGAGGAAGGGGGGGTGCTGCGAAGAAGAAGAACAATGTCCAGGTTTGTCACCAAGTCTCGAACGGCTTCTGTCTTGCCGGGCCTTGTCTTGGTTGCCTTTGACTTTGCCTTGTCTTGCCTTGTCTTGTCCTGTCTTCTCTAACCAGGTCCAGGGCAACAACAAAAGTGCGAGATAATGCAGGCATCGCAAAAAGTGGAAATGCGAGATGGCTCGAGTCATGGGGACGATCGAACGGGCTTCAACTAGCCGCTGCTTGACCCCCAAACACAAAATACAGTAAAGAGGGACAAAAACCCTTGACAAACCCTTGACGTTTCGCGCTCAGGCTATGTACATAGCGGGCTAAGGCTCGCGGAAACTTGACACAAACAGACGCTCGGCCTGCGAGCCACCGAGTTCCTGCTGCCGGCATGACGATGCTAACGTTTGGTGCAATTATGAGTGCTTCTAAGCGCGAGTACCGTAGCATCGCGCAATATCCCCGAGGCGAGAAGCTGTGCAGGACATGACCGGACATGGCGCCTGCATTCGGCTACCAGGCAATAAACACCAAACAAATCCGAACGCGATACAAACCAGCGCTTCCTGCTGCTCCAATTGTTGGGCTTAGCTGACGACCCCGCAGACCCGCAGGCTTCTGCCACACCCCTTTCCTCCGTCGAAGGCTTCCAGAAGGCTTCCAGATATTTTCCTTTTCCGGGCAATCCCCTCTTCTCCCGCGTCTGCGAGCTTTCCCATGATCATACAGTACAATCTACAGGTCAACTTACCGGAACATGCAGGATTTGCTTGTGTGCTTGTGCTCGCACTTGTGCTTGTGCTTGGTGACACATTGAGGCATTTTGAGGGGTAAATGCAGTAAATGCAGGGCTTCTCTATGCCTCGTTTGTGCGTTTCCGTCTGTCATCGCTCCCGGCCAGTGGTCATCAGGATCCAAACCATCTTCAACAAACGCCCCTCAAGTCAGAGCTTGGTGTTGAGTCGCCGACTGCAGGGCCTCTGGCAATTTGTTGCCGTGTTAGACAAAGTATTACAACCACGACCGGCTCTCGCAGTCAAAGACCGTCGTGTTCGTCACCAGAAGTGGGAATTACCAAGACGCTCACTGCAGGCATCGGAGTTGTAGCGGACAATTGCTTCTTTACTTTGTCTCTCTCAGTCTCTCTTCTTCACCCCCCTTTTCTTTCTAAATTATTACAAGATGTCGCATATCCAGAGGGCGGGTATTCGCTCGGCGAAGCCATCGGAATGAGGAGAACAAGCAAGAGGGGGGAGGCCCATGGGTGGGATGTGTGTGTGTTTCCCTCATGTTTGTTGCGACATGTGAGTTGGGCCTGACCTGCTGCATGAATCCCACCGGCAAAATAGGATCGTCCAACGCAAAGCATGACCAATGCTGATTGGAGAGGCTAGACAGAAAAAGACACCCAAACGAGTACACGAGGCTAATTGTCGAGTAGCACAAGGCTCCAAGCAATGATTGCAAAGCACGGATTCTGGGCTTTCATTTTACCTGTACAAAGTCCGCACTCCGCAGCTCCGAAACTCGTTGTCGTACCATAATTCAAGACAACGGGCGTAAACGCCATATCGACTCATGCGCTGTCAGTTTAATTAATCAGCTTGATCATACTTGGCAATTGCTTCTTGCCACTTTTATTCTCAGTCAAACCCTCAAACGGGCGTCAACGACCGTCTAAGCGGGCCCTGCTTTGGAGATAATATCATGTACGGTAATGAGTCTTTGGGTCGGGGAAACTCAATCCACATCGGGCCGCGTACTCTCGTACCTGGAACGACTCAAGATGGCCTCTCCTAGTGAGATTACTCGAGTCGTCGTGGCGTGTTGATATCTTGCGGGAAATATTACATACCACGCCGTTTCTAGGTTTGCGCAGGCACAAAAAAAGTCACATCACACACTCATACGCAGACTGCCGGGTCAAACCCTTTTGCGTGTGCCCTACACCGACACCGTAATTCATCAGAAACGGGTCCGGCTTGCTCCCTCGCTAGGCAGCAACGAAATCCCGTCCTGGGCGTGTGTGTTGCTCTGCTTATGACCAGCACGGCACGATACCAGTCTCCTGATCCTTCTGGAAGCTAAAAAAGCCTCGAGCAGGAAGCAAAACCATGTCCGCTCGAGCAGTGTGACGAGCCCGGAGCCCTGCCGGAGGTGCCGGGCCCTGAGCGGGAGCCAAAGTCGGTGCTGCATGGCACGACACAGATCCGGCGTCGCTCGGGGTCATCGGAGGGGGGGACCCTGACAAGATTCAGAGGCAAGAAAGGGACAGTCATCATCGAGATTTGGGGAGGCAGAAATCTGTTTTGGGTTGACGCTTGCCTTGTTTCTCTGCATCATCTGCTTTTTTTCTCCGTGGGCAGAGATGAGGGCTAGAACTTTTACGCCTGCACGTCGTGGGCTAAAGTAAGCACTACAGCATCTATCGAATGACATTGCCAGCAAAACGCACACACGCACACGCACATCAGGAGCAACAAGAAAAATAAAGGCACAACAGAAAAAAAATACCACACCCGTCCCTTCATGGCCTAACCGTTATGCAGGTTCTCGCGGAATAACGGTATGCAGGGCTCTTTAACCTACGCCCGTCAGCTTGGGCCCCCAGTGGGGGTGAGTCGTCGAAACGAAATTGGCACGATGACTCGTTGAAGCAAATGCCAGGCAGTAGTCTGTTTGATGGAGACCTCCAACGAAGGTTGGAGCCGTTTTGTGTTGTCTTCACGGAAACGCTTATCACTGATTTGTTAAGCACTTTTCTTCACCGGCACTTGAGGAGATTTTGCGAGATCTGATCCTTGAGCGTTCAACGACACTATCGAATCACGCATCCCCGTTCTCCATGCCGCTACTTCCAGAAAGGCAGGAGACAATGCGACGCCCGTGCCGGTTTGCTGGATCTCTAGCCCGGAAAAGAGGTAGCTTGGGTACAGTTACTTTGACTTGCCGGATGGATGTGTTCCCACGCCTTGTATCCGATGCTGCTTTCGGAACTCGCATTCGAATCATACGCTGAGACGATCATGCCCAGTCTGTCACTCTCAAACAACATCAACAACTATTACGTGTCTTTTTGAGTTTCACTTGGTGTTCGTTCTCATTGACGATGCCGTTGTTCCCTCTCCTTAGTGTATGGGATACGGTCCTTTTGCGGACCAATATACTCAACTGACTTACAGACGAAATGGTCACGGGCCTCCTCCTCCAGAGACCAGTAAGCATAAAAGCGAGAGCGAGAACGCCAACCTCAGTTATACGCGGAATGCAACGAGCCTAACGGCAAGAGCGACAGGAAGCTTTCTTGGCTTCCCCAACTCGCGGACCCTATTTACCACGTTTGCAGCCTTACAGTGATGACCGGCTCGTCATCTCATTGACTTTTGGGCTCGATGACGGCTTTGCCGCCACGTTTTTTGTCCTTTCTGTGCCGTGTCAACCCACCCTCACTCACTCTTTCACCCTTCACCCTCACACCCTCTCCCCCTTTCTTTGCCTCGTGGTTTCTTTTTCTGGAAGATCCCGCTAATTAGTCAAGTTACGAGTACAATATGGGGATAGGTGGCTACAGACTCTCTTCTCCTGCGTTTACTCTTCCGGGCAAGTTTAGGTCAGCGGTGCCGTGGAGCTTGTCAAGTTCCATGTCATTATTAATTTAGGACCTGGGGGGGTGGGCTTCCGTGACTTGTCCCATACTATCGGCTGATGCTGCTGTCACCGTGACCATCAAAGGGGAAAACGCCCGTTATTAGACGGAAATGGAGCAATGTGTTGTCTCTTTTTCCGTTTGTACTCTCAGCGTTTGCTATGCTCAGCTTATGGGGTTTGTTTGTCACCTAGCTTTGTTCTTGCGCTGGTGATTGCGGTATGAAGTCGGCATGTCACTCTCCCTTCGAGTTGAGACATTAGGAGGCCGAAGCCTCCAACTCCCGACATCCACTGCCGTGAATGCCGGGAGCAGCTGTGGAACCCAGCTGTCAACTTTCGCTTACTGTCACTTCTCTTTGCGGTCCGAACGAGACTAAGCCCCGTTCCGTTCACCTTGCGAGACGGATAGCCTATGATTGGGGGACCATTCTTCCTCCAGCCCCTGGCTTTGAACATGCTGCTGGTATTTCGAATCTCTCTTCGAGAGATTGTAAGCCCGGGGGAATGGAGTCGGCAACTTCCGTTGAACAAGACGATTATCCGAGCTGATGCTTTGTCATTTCACCCCCCTGGTTTACCACTCAAAGAGAAGGACTATCTTGGGCTATATTACCAAACAACAACTCGACTACCAGAGTAGTCTATAAGCTCGTCACCATTCATCCCCCGGCATTGCCTTGACGGTGGCCAGATTAGGAAACAATGACGGAACGATAGGATCCGACCACGTTGTTGCTGACAAGGTGGCAAACGGAGACGCCCCCTCCTTCATCTCTTCCCGCGCGCATGGAGTTTGACACGGCCAGACTTGTACTTACTCGTGCACTCGCATGTATGTAAGCACGTCCGTGGGTCAGGAAGCCTTCTAGAAGCCTGAATGACATTCCATGAGGAGCAGCTTATGAAGCAACTTACCGTAAACAGTAAATGTCCTTCCGGAGCGTCCGTAACGTCCTTTTGAACCCGTCAACCGTTAGATTCTGCTTTGGAGCTAGCCTCACGTCATCTCAAAGGCAATCCACCCATCGCTCATGACGGTGACAAAACATGCGCATAAAGATTCCCCTTTTCAGTCATTGCGTTTTACTATTGTGCATTTAGTGTCTGGAGTTGTCGAGTTGAGAAGGAGTTGCAAACACAACTGCTTGGAGGCCTTTTTTCTCTGTCTTGCCCCCTGATTGGCAACGACAACAATAGCAACCAACCAACGTACAAGCACAAAAATGAAGAGGCTTGATAGGGCTGAGGTTTACCGACTGTAACACCGGCAAGGCTGTGCCCCCCTTTGTCAGAGAAAATGGGGACAAAATACGGAGTACAATTAACACTTTTTGTTTGAGCGTTTCATTTTTAGTGCCCAAGTCAATGACACCACTAAAGCTAAAACGGCCCCAAAAAGCTTGCCTCTGCCGCTCCCTAGCACGGGGATGCTAGAGTGTCTTTAGCATTTCTTTAGCAGTCTTTAATGGGTAATAGAGAGCAAGGGCTATGCACGATGACGGCTTTTCCCTCGGCCGATTCGGCCGAGCCAAGCCAACCCGGAGGGATGGACCGATCTGGTCGAAGCCCCCGAGATGGCGTTTTTTCTTCGTGTCCAGTCTGTGCTTTTCTCTCTTCTTTTGATGCTGACGCTTAATTCCCCCCATTCGACAGGGCTGCGTGTCAGTTTGGGAGGGAGGGGGGTGGTAAACGAGAATTACTGTTGTATTCCGCTCTTCTCCGTCCCCCGGAAGCACCCCCCTACCTTACCCTCTCTCTCTCTGCCTCTGCTGTCTCCCATTTTCCTTTTCGTATGCGGATTCAGAATGCGAGGAGAAGCAAAGCGGGCTAGGCGAGATTCGAGAGTAGTCGAGCCCTTCCTCTCGCGCTATCGATCAGTAATTTGGTCAAGAGAGGGGCATGGAGTCGTTGTTTTCGTGTAAGCCTCTTTTTTTTCTTCTTTTTTTACGGGATGGATCGATAGGCGTCTGACAGGCGGGCTCTCAGATAAATGAACATCATCAAAAGAGGACATTGACATTTTGAAAGCGGGATCCAAGAAAAGATACACCACAGAAGAGAGGCAGAGAGAGGGCGTGTGTCCCAAGAAGCGATGTGACATGCTGTTATCCGTTGTGTGGGATACTGTATGAGCAGGGTTGAAGCCTGCTGCTTGCTGCTTTTTGCTTGCTTGCCTTGTTGTTTCTGCTCGCTCTTTTGCTCATCCCGCGCAAAAAAGTTGTCCGACACACGAAAAAGGATTTCGGTGACCAGACTGGGAAAAGAGGCAGGGTTAAATTTCAGAATGAGGGAGGCCACAGCCCTTGCCTTTTCCCTTCCAGGCATTGCTTGTTTCGACCAAGCGCTTTTCTCGGATTTTTTCGGTGTATGTGTATTATTGCGCAATTGGATGTGTTTTATGCCGGTTGAATACCTTGCCCTCATCCTCTGTCTCCCCCCACGGGCAAGGGCTTGATATCTCCCCGAAGCTGTTGGGGTCCTTTTTTTTTTTTTTTTCTCTTTGCCTTGTCTTTCTTTTTCTGTGTGTCTGTGTGTCTGTGTGTGGGTGTCACTGCATGCATAAAGAAAAAACGTAGCATTGCATATAGGCGAAGATATGGGGGGCCGGCCGGGCCTCGGGAAGCCAAATACCGGAGCAGAATGGATGCTGCGTTACAACTGTACATGTAGTCTGTGCGGTTGCAATGGATGTATTTTACCTTCTGTTTAAAAATCCCGATGAATCGCGGCGCGTGACATTTCTGGGGGCCCAATCAGCGTTGATGCAATGTCACGGTAACGGGTGTTGGAAGCTGCCAAATACCGCTTGGTGGTTTTGGGATGGGGGGAGGAGACCGGAAGGATTATTACCCTTGGTGTGTGGGCTCCCGATGGTTCGGCAAATTGATGCCTGATTTTTTGCTGGAATCGGTGATTTCTTTCATCATTCGTTTACTTCATCTGTGCTGTGGTGTTGCAGCACATACGAATACACCTGTTCCTTCTATGGGTATATCAGTCAAGATGATAATTCTGAGAGTTGTATTCATGTGTCATTAACGATGTCAGGACTTTTTGAAAGTTCAATTGTTTTGTGTATGTATAAGCCCGATTAGGAGGTTTTGTGTATCAACAGTGTGTTTCGTAATGATATCTGACGGGGGGCCTTTGTTTGGGGGCGTGGGGGGCTCTTGCATGAGATTGATATGGAGCTCCAGTCGTTTTGGATGGTATTTTACCGTACTCCGTGGCCTGTCGGATGTAAGCTGTTTGTTTAATACGAGAGATGACCGGATGCCGATATCCGTATTCCATTGATCAATATTGGGTGTTTCTTTTGTTTTGTTCTTGTATTGATGTGGCAGTGTAGGGGAATTATCTGCTCTTAATCTTGTTTTTGACAAATTATTTGTAATGGATCATGACCAAGATGGTAGTGCTTTGTGTACATCTTATTTATCGTACTTCAACTACGGTTCTAGGACATGAGATGATGTGTAATGTAGCTCTGCAGAAGGACAATGATACGCTGTTCCTGATGACTCATTTTGGTTTTCTTATCTACTGTATTCTCCGGACGACTGGCATGAGATGTGCGGACTTGCAGGAGTTGTAATGGTGCTAACCTGTATTGCATCTGTCGATGCTGTCAAAGATTGCCGGGAACCGATCCCCAATCAATCAGCCATTATGATGCTTGAAAGTACTCAGCTATTCGGCTTCCTGTGAAGCACAAGATCTAAAAGGATTCAGTATTCTAAGACTTGATTTGTGACCTGTCATCAAATCTTGGTTAGGGGGTTTCACTATTCGATCACTCTCCGGCGGAGTTTATAAAAGTCGCCGATGGATAGTCATTCGCCAAGACTCCTTTTCGCGGGGTTCAAGTTAGGTGCTAGCCTAGAATCATGGTAGATGTCTATTTCGTAACTTTTGTGGCACGTTCCAGTTGAAAAATGTCGGTTGTGATATCCATGAAAATGTCGTTACAAGTCCTCAATCACATAGTTTTATCAGCTTCAATGGTACAAAGACTTTTATTCTAGGTTATGCTATAGGAATGTTGAAATACAGCATAAGGGTCTATCAGTGATGTTGGGGGATATTGAAAGTTGGGCAAGATGAGGTTCTTTAACAATCCAAAGTCTCCGCCGTGAATCACAAGTGCTCCTGTTAGAGGTTGAGAAGATAGATAACTGAAGAGAAGCACCTTGAGTTTACTACCTTTTTTGAAGAGCCTTAGAGTTAAATACGGTCTCCTTTCGACCACTAGCTACTAGATTCCAACTAGTCTGCTGCTCGCCTCTTTGTCTTTGGCTTCATCACTTTGTCTTGTGCTCCAATGCCCTGACAGTTCTATTTTCATCAAATTCCATTGTAAAGTATAGCTTTACTTCCATGTGTGGAACCACTCTCAATTTTTGATAATCACAGAGGTATGGAACAACGAATCAAAAGGGAACTTATTGGCGGAAAGTTTTGACTAGCAACCTGGAGTCGGCATGCGTGAAGATACTCCGTTATTTTGAAATTGAATACGATCACCTATAGAAAATTGGTCAAAATAAGCTACTGATTAAGAAGAGCATAGAAGATTCAATCATCTAATAGACAAAACAACAAGATTTCCTGGCCGAATATTAGTTGCAGTATACTGAACTATGAGAAATGAGAGTTGAGGCTAATGGATAGGATTGCATTGCACTGCTAAAGCACTCATCGATCGTATAGACGACCAACTGGAAGAGACAAATAGATGTGCTTTTGAAGGAAAAATAAAGAGTCATATCAGAAAGCGACTAGGCGACGTGAGATGGCCTTGCCACTATATCAATATCATCCATGATATGAACAATGGTTGGAACATAGTAATGGAGCTCTTGCTGCACTCTGCAAGTACTGCATTTTCGACTTGTGATTCTTGACTCTTAGAGCTAATACAGACGCATCTACTTATAGTTCCTCATAGAACGGCTATCCCGAACCTTTCACAAGAATGAGGCACTCACCTGATTTTGAAGAAACCCCTTTCAAGGTATGCATCTCGAAGAATCTCGACGGCTCTCAAGTGATGTATAAATTCAAGGACAGGCTTCTGGAGCCCCCATTTCGAATTGTCTCTAGCTGAGTTACAACGACTCGTATGCCTTATAATCTACGCATCATTCACAAGCATTCAATTGTAAGAATTCACCTACACGTACATGCTGAGCGCACAGATTCCCGTTATATGACGAAGCTAAGCTTACAAAGCGAGTATTGTTCTATAATAACATATCGAACAAGCCAAGAAAATCCTGGCTCCTCATGTTTAACGTTGGAAACAATTAGATTAAAGTTGCGGCGTACGAAACGTATCGTAAATATCTATATGTCTATATAGGAATATTAAAGAAATAACAAGCCGGAACCCAGAGCCTCTACAGTCCCTTATGGGTGTGGCTTGCAGGACTGTGTGCAGTTGCCAGTCAAGGGGTGCTTCTTGTATTGGGCAACGGCGGCGTTCCTGACAGAATAGTCAATGAGCTTGCCAACGCCCGGAACAAGAGCTTTAGCAAAGTTAAAGGTCGCGGGAACGCTGAAGCCGCCAAACTGCTTCCTGATGTCGACATCGTTCATGATGCCCGTGGGGTTGACGGTGAAGTCGTTGAGTGGCGGCGAGACCTCTCCGGACAGCAGGTTGGTGGCAGAAGCGTACTCCTGCGTGGCAACAGCCTGAGAGACGCCCAACTGCTTAACGAGAGCCTGGATGGAGCACGGCTTGTTCTTGGGGTTGAGCAGGAACTTGTTGGCGGCGTACATGGAGGCCATGAAGCGAGTCAGCAGGGCGTTTTCAGCCTTGTTGCTCAGGGAGGACTGGCGGATGGTGAAGGCGCTCGAGGTGACGGGGGCGACGACGTCGGAGATGCGGGCGAGGATGTTGGGGGCCTGGCCGGGAGCAAGAGCATCGCCCTCGACGGCGAAGGGGTAGGTGAGGATGGTGGCATAGACTGCGGTGCCGTTGGGGAGAGCCTCGTTGACGAGGGCAGAGAATCGCTGGGGAGTTCCGCCGACGGTCTTACAATTGCAGCATGTTAGTTTCGTTGTCCAATTGCTTTCTCTCCGTTGCTCAACTCAACTCACCATGAAGTAATAGTCATTGTTGGCCAGCGTCAAGCCGTGGGTGGCCAAAACATCCTGCAGCAGATATGCGTAGCCGCTGAGGGGCGAGTCAACAATGATTGGCTTGCCCTTGAGCTGGTCGATGCTGGTGATGGACGGGATGGACGCGAGCACCAGATCCGGGCCCTGATCCAGCTGGCCGATGACGGTCACGTTCTGGTTCTGGTTGAAGCGGTAGTTGAGCGCATTGTCGACCGTCGCCGTCAGGATGTCGTATTGGCCGTTGAGGATGGAGGCAAAGGCCGCCGTGCTGTTGGGCACCTGGTTGTAGATGACGTTGAGGCCGTTCTCGGTAAAGAAGCCTAGCTGGTTGGCGACGGAGTAGGTGGCCGTGGCCAGGCTGCGCTCTCACAGTCAATGCCTTGTTCAGAGGTCAGAGGTGAGACAGAGATTCTGTAGAACTCACAAGGCGCCGTATTGGACCGTGTCCAGGGCCTGGGCGCAAGCCACGAGACCAGCGAGAGCAAGAGAACGCGACTGCATTGTTCCAATTGAAGAGGAGGGAAAGACAATGAGAGAATGGAAGTTGGTTTTGTGTTTTTGTGTTTTTGTGGCTTTTCTGGTTTCCCCTCTATCCTCTACGTTCTTCAACTACGTAACATGGCGGGCGACACACAGCGCTCGACCAACGTAGTTATATGTCTTTCCGATTAGTGACACAATCTACATGCGACGGGTCGACGCGCAAGGCTCATCTTGGAGTCGGGAGAATCTTCTCGCGAAGCTAGCCCGGTCAAGTAAAGGCATGGTAGTAGACACGTGGTGGATGCGGTTATTTCCAATGCTACTGTACGGATACTACGAGTAACAGGACTAGCAACGGTGACCGGAGCTGGGTCCTAAAACGAGGTCCCTGGTTTGCTGTTGTTTGCTGGGAGTTGTTGGTCGAGTGTTGCGGTTGATGGCCGTTTTGGTTCAGTTGCGTCTGGGGGACCTGGTCGAAAGCGGAACCGAATTGAGCGATTAGTGGCGGGCTTCGGGCAAGGGTGACATTTGCAATGCATTCGGGGAGATGAGATGTTGCTTCTAGGGCTCATCTTGTCTGCAGCGGGGAGATACGTGATCCATCTGTGGGATCTGTGCAGATAAGAACGATCAATGATACCATCTTACATAGCATCTACACAGCATCTACGGAGTGTATTGGATGTGGGTGGTAGACTCAGACTTCAATTGTCATGGAGACTATCTCGGGAATAGCTGGCCACTAGATCAGATCCCTTGTTAGGCGAGGACTATCCACATCTTCAACGCAGTAATCGACGCTATTGATCGCTTCTACAGTTCACATTTAATGGATAGACGAGAGCCCTGTCCAAACTCATGTCTTCTCCCGCTCTTACCGACCTTCTGGTCCGTATTCTTCAGCCCGTCAGTTCTAGCGCCCGTCGCAACACGACATTCTGCCATATTGCTTCATCGAGCTGGGCTCCGGAAATCGGGAATACCGCGAACAATGCTTCACCTGGCCTATTGCCATTTGCTCCCCGTCTCGGCATCCCTCCCGTCTTGGCAAATGGGAGACTGGTGGATTTGCCTGCCCGCTATAGGCGAACGTTGACAACCGATTCTAGCCAATTAAGTAACTTTTCCTACATGTGCAGTTGGCCGGGTTGTCGAATGGCAAAGCAAACAACTGCACAGCCTATTCTGATTGACTTCTCACTGCGTATAAGCCAAACATCCACATGCTGCGTTCAACGGCCTGATCCCTCTCTTTATAGACACAAAGTTCTACCCGGGCTGTATACGCGGATTCGAATCGGCTAAAGCCAACTAGCTTGAGACCAAAGTTCTTTAGCAGCCGTTTCGCCTTGAGTCGCCTTGAGTCTTCCTACCAACACCGACACCCGGACTATGTCGAACACAAATTGGCTAAATCCAAGCACTAGTTAGCTTAGTACGCAAGGCATAGCCATCGAACTTTGGCCTCCGATTTCGTACATCATGCCGCACAATGTTGCCGTTCATCTTGCCGTTGATAAGGCCGCCACTTTTTAGTTTAATGACGAGTGGGTTTCTGTTTCCCTAGCGGTTTAAAATGAGCATGATTGCTCTCTTAAGCATGACATGCGGTCGATAGGCTGTAAAACGCATCTTGTTGCATGAACTCGGGATATCCGGAACTCATGACCATTCTCTAGGACAATAATTATCTGAGGGCCGTAAGTTTTAGGATTTGCCACCACAGTAAGGAGAAGGGGCAGGAGAAATAGAATAGTAAGTCGGTTTAGCTACGGTGCGGTGGATCGTTGCATGATTCTGAGAGTCAGGCTTCTCCTAGTTCTTATGAGGATGAGGAGAGAAGAGAGCAATGCAATCATCTCATCAATCATACTTTTCGGCTTGGCCCGGCCCGTCTTAGTCGAAAACCACTTTTCTGGGGCTCTTCTTCCCTTTTAACCGACGTCAACGAGCTGCTACTTCTTCCACGGTATGGCCATTGTAAGTGGTGACTGTTTGTCTAGCCCGGAGAGGAAGAGAAGCTGCTCGTTAAAATTCTGAGACAAGAAAAAACCCAAGGCGACCGGCGTTCTGTCAGACAAGGAAAAGAAGACGACGCGCAATAAACATTTGCGCCAGTGACAGATGGCTTGCGTCTTAAGTGTTTGTCAACGCCGTTGTTTGATTCTTTTCCGTCCAATGGCGTTGTCCCAATTTATCCAGAGGGCCGAAGGATTCGGGCTGGCGACATTCGGCCCCTGCAATGACACACCGGGGAATGCCGGTAATTACCCCGAAATTCTACAAGGAGGGAAATAGGTCTGGCCTTTCAAAAGTGCCCAGAGTCGGTCTTCTAACATGGTGAAAGTTGAGACGCCGATTCAGGAATGGGTTTAGCAAGTCGAAGTAAAACGTAACTATCTCGTAGCACGCGGTGCCAGACGGCTCGCTTCCGAAACCGGGAACGGGACGAAAATGAGGACTGGAGTCTCGTATTAGTCGTATTTGTCTAGTTGATGGGCACTTTTCACAAGTTGGGCTTTCTTTCTTTCATTCTTTCATTATTGCCATTGAATGCATAGGAGACTGGTGTATGTATAAAAGAGATTGTATTTATGCATACTGACTGGGCTGCTGGTCTTGAGAACAGCCTGGACAACAGGCCCTGCTCAATAGATGGTTCGGGACTGTGCAAATATATATCGCAGTGAGCAAAGAGGGGCATTTTGAAGAAACACCGAGAACCGAGCCTGTGGATCTAGCCCGTCGTTAGCTGATCTTTTAGACTGATTTTCTGTCGACGGAAGGCCGTTTCCGGCAATTTAGACGATTGGCAGGCCGACTAAAACTGCTAGGATTCGGCCTATTTCTCTTTGAGCAAAGGCCCATGAACCAACAACATGCTCTTGATACACAAGGAACAAGGACATGCTAGAGCGAACCAACAACATTTCGTATCTTGTAACCGAAAGGGCTACTGTTACATTTTCGCATTTCAGAGGCTCCTCCATCAGACGAACTGCTTGGGATTAGTTACGGAGCAGACCCGCATGACTCGCAGGGTTGTATTGTCATGACGGAAACGAAACCCTTCACCAATACGACTCTGTGACAAGGCCCCCAGATTTCATCCCCGAGCTGAGGTGATAGTGGTAATACTACCTACTGTTTGCTAGTGATTGCAGACATGGCTGCTTCCAGCCAGCCTAACGCAGGGGACCATGAAAGGGGCTAGTATTGCTCGGTCTCTCCCCAGTTATGGCAACGTCGCAGTCTGAATCCTTCTTGACGATTGCCGCTCAACAGCCGGGGTGTAGAAGACAAATCTTGGAATTCTGGACCTATTAAGCCAACACGGTCCCGCCGCCCGTGTATTCCAGCCCGTTGTTATGTGATGTGCATTTTGCGATCGACGACCCCCATCGAATCGAATTAATTACTGGAGCTCTGCCTCGCATGCCATGATCGATTTCGGCATCGACGCGCCGTACGGCAAGCGCGATGCCATTGATGATGGGGATCCGAATCCTCGCGGCGAGAGTCTAGCGCACTTGTCCATCATCTTCGTCTCTTTGGCGGGCTTCTTCGTCATATTGCGGATGATAACGAGATATTTTCACACCAAGGCCTGGGGAGCTGACGATGTCTTGATTGTGGCGGCACTGGTACGGGATGCCCTTTTGGTTCTCTTTATTTAAATCAACTTGTTTTGCTGGATGGGAATCGATGTCTGACTTGTTTCTTATTTTCTCGTTATCAGGCTCTTGCTTGTTGCATGACGGCTGCTTACAATGGAGGTTCGTTTCGCTTCTTTTGCAACCCGTTTACTATCTTTTGACTAATACGAAGGAAAACAAAATAGAGGCTGGGAATGGATTTGGACTTCACAGTGACCAGATCGATGCGCATCACAAGATATTGGCCTTCAAGGTAAATAAAAGCAAAACGAACAGCGACCGAAATGGGGGAAGGAATAGTAATCTCTGACCGAGAAGCAACAGTGGTTCTTTGCCGCCCAGATCCTATACAAGGTCACGACATGCCTCACCAAAATGTCCCTGGGCATGCTGTATCTGCGCATCTTCCCGGACCGCAAGTTCCGCATGGCCGTCGTCAGCGTCATGGCGGTGACTGCGGCTTACACGCTGGCCGCGGTGCTGATGACGGTCTTTGCCTGCAATCCCATCGAAAAGTCTTGGAACAAGCCCTTGCCCGGCAAGTGCGTCAACTCTATCAGCATTTGGTACTGTGAGTCGGAAACTGCCTATATTGTGTTCATGTTGTCTATTTGGGAGCTTGCCAACTAACCGCTATTAAAATAGCGACGTCTGTGTTGAACATTGTGACGGACATGTTGATCATCGGGTTGCCGATCAACGAGATTCGACGACTCCAGCTGCCGCTGGTGAAGAAGTTGCTGCTTTGTGCTCTCTTTAGCCTGGGTATCTTCGTCATTGCCTGTACCGTTATACGAATGATTACTGTATCGCCGCAGACGACCGCTTCGGATCAGACTTGTCAGTCAACGATTATTCACAACTCCCCCAAACTTCTACAATGCGTGCTAATAGTTGAACTATGCAGATTATCAAGCCGTGTCCAACAGCTGGACGTTTGTCGAGACTAATGTCGGAATCATTTGTGCTTGTAAGTCTCTTCCAGTTCTTTATCAGATCAACCAACCTCCAACAATTTGCTCCTCTCTCAACCACTCAAGTTCCATTTTAACCATAGAGTTGCTGTAGGTCTACCGATCGTCTGGGTGCCTCTCACTAGACAGGTGCTTCGATGGCTAGGACTCGGCGGAGAGGAAACGACAGTCACGAGCAAGTCTGCCTACGCCCTCGGATCACACAACCATGTCAGCAGTGCACGAGCACGCACCAGCCGTCGCGATGCGGAGGGCGATAGCGTAGAAGAGCTCATGTTTGACGGCATCAAGATGACGAGGAGGTTCAGCGCTCATGTAGTCGAAGAAGATCGGGGTCAGAAAGACGCTTCCCCTGACGACCGCCCGTGGGAGAAGATCCCCAAGCCGCCGAAATAACTCAACTATATGTGGTGTGTTAAACTTTGGGTTGAGTCCACCGAACGATTACCCTGATATTTCTTTCAATGGAGTGGCCATGTCGTGGTTACACAACAGCATGCATCTCGGAAGAAATAGCCGGACAACTTACGGAGTGGTCTGTTCACACCTCTCATTCGATATTTGCTTGGCAGCTTGCATACATAATTTAATAGCACTACAGCCCCCCTGGGGCTACTATGGGGCTATCGGGTTATGGCTCTAAAAGACTGACGGAGAATCGGGAGACAATGGTGTAATCTGTATACGAAGAGTATCAGATTCTGCTCAGTAAGAGAACTTCCAATGAAAGCTTGTGGGGAGAAGCATACGATGTGACTTCTCATTATGAGGCTTGTGTATATATAGGTATATAATAATAAAGAACGGCAAATCAGCCTATTCATTACATACTCCCTTGATCAAGCTTTGAATTATATGCCACATGCCCGGCTGTATATGATGTTCTTGATTCAAGCGAGACAAGATCCTTCAACAATCATGATAGACACTCTACTCATAACTTTGGACCGTTGCATCTCCTTGAACGACAAACTTACTGTGACCTTACACCAACAATGCTCATCGAATTTAGGTTGTTGGATCAATAGCAGATACGAGTACTCGGCAGCTCAACTGGGACTGCTGAATTCATTTACAAGGGATTGTGGGAAAGGGCATGCATGATGTTATCTCTTTGTCTCCCCGTACAAATGGGTATCAACACGAACTGAGCTTAGTCTCGATATTCACCTCTTTGTATTGCAATTTCCGTACAACTTTATTAGTGGGCGTAAAAGAGCAAAGGCAATATGAGGGGCCGGGCTTTTCACTTGTCATTATAGTACGGGATACTTGCCTTACGTCGTCTTTTTTTGCTGTCAGAGTCGAAGTATAGTCACCTACTTATGGAAGTACGCACCAGACTACCTATCTATGGACCTGACTACCTATCTATGGACCTGACTACCTGAGCAAGGCCTGGTTGGTCGTCAGGTACCGAGTATCAGTAATTCGCTCCATTTTGTTGGTAGCCTGGGAGTTGCGTGATTGTCTGTTAGTAGGGTACTGGAAATTCCGTGGTCCGTTGCAGTGTGGCGGCTGTATCTACTAACAGTGGCGACTATTGCATGTTATAAACTTTGCGGCGTCCTGTTTGGTGTCTTTCCGCCAAGCAGAATAACCCGAGCACATATACAAAGCTATAAACCCATTAAACATGTTTGATACTCTAAATATCTTCACCGACTTCCTGAATTGCTGATAAGCAGAGCATCATGACATCGGATCCTCGAACGCGTCAGCAGGGAGAAATGCCAAGACGGCAATGTGGAGCCGAGAGTTGAGCCGGGGAAATGGGGGATTTTGGTCTTTGACTGAGGAAGAGGCAGGCCAATTGCGCCTTGGTTGCCGGCAACGTGCGTTGTGCGTGTCTGGCCTGTATAGAAGGGGCAGTTCAGTGAGCCCGAGGTTGCGGATATGCCTGTGGCTTTGCTGGATATTCAACGTCTGTTCAACTCAGCAAAGCCCAAGAGTAAAACCAGAAGCAAAACATGTAATACGTACTCTGCAGCGTGGATACTCGGCGTCGTACGGCTAGGCCTAGCAACTGGAATGGAGGCGCTACTATGCCGAGTCCCGCCCAGCGTAGCCAACGGCCAGGATGACATTGATGACAGCGACACAGTTGTTCCCTCGCGGTACTCCATACAAGGAAATCAGATCGCACAAGGATGGAGCCGCGCTTGCGCCGTCACTACCGACCGCTGGGCCGCTGCGGCAATCGCTCGGGATTGTTGAGATGGAACTTGTGCTGATGGCCGGAGATTCAGAAGTTGATAGGGCAGCAAATGCGACAGGCGGGTGGGATCTCCCCTCATCGTTTGTGCCGACAAGGCTAGAGGGCCAGAAACAGATGCTGAGACACAGAACCACCGCCCCATTGTACATTCTGGAGATCCAGTGTAGAGCGACCATCAGGTAGGACATGACATGGCCTGTCGTTTGTACGAAGCCACTTGTACATACGAAACCGCTTGTATGTAGCACCTGGTACGTGATAGATCCTCCCGCCTGCCTCAGATTATGTGCCAGCCACTGGCAGCTCCTGTCTGAATGGTGTTGGACAAAGCTTTGCAAGCCGATACGAGCTCTCCATTCGCCAGCTGTCCGAGCTGTCGACTGATGACTGATGCCGGATGACTCTCAAAGCTGCTTCTCGCGTGCCGTCTAAGCCGATCGCCATCCGTCCAGTGGGACCTCGACCACGAGCCATGATTGCCGTGTGCCGATTAGCAGCCCCTAGCGCCCTATTGGAGGCTTTGGGCATGGGATAGACTTCGAAAAGAGCCGCTAGAAGCGTTGCTTCTCGGTTGCCGCTGTTTTGTTCTGTACGGAGTACCTACTGTACGCCATCAATGTGCGATATAGCGGTGCGGGAAGGGTGAGACCTTGGTCCGTCACTGGTGGTTGCATATCTGAAGCCCAAGCAAAAGCCCAAGCATTGATGTAAACAAGCACACTCTGTACTGTAGCGTAGACAAGACATGGACTACCTGGGACTGTGTTAGTTAGCAGTCATGCAGCTGGAAACAGACGATGCAACGCCCTGATGCCTTGCTAGCCAGTGGAGAGCTGGGTATCAAGAAGAGACGTGACGATCTCGCCACTAGGGATGAGGGCTGAAGAGCCGATTTTGCCGTTGAGGAGCAGCATGTTGATGTACTTGCATGGTCGCACGGCAGAAAGAGGAAAAGAGAAAATTTTTGAAAAAAATGAAAAATGAAAAAGAAGAAGAAAAGACGAAAGGAAAATACATGGAATGTACCCACAAGATGACGGTATCGCAATGAATTCACGTACTCGGTAGGCTGTCAAGTGAGGAGGTGGTGATTGATATTCATCCATGTTGATGTTGTGTTGCATCTGTGCCGTACTGTCGTCTGTACCTGTAGGTAAATCAGCGGGCTTCTTATCGCGATACCACAGCGGCAAGTACCCGCAACCTGGAGTGTACTTGGTCGGAGTGCCAAGACCTCCCCAGATGCTTCGAGCAGGTACTTGTGCCGCCCGCAGCAAATGGTGCAGTGTGCATGTCGCATTGAGGCGCAGCAGGATCTGGCAAGGTGACGCTGCAGGTACTCTCTCGTAAGGGAAGGCCATCAACCGTGTATCCATTCTCCATTGCTAAGAGCCTCTTGGCGGTGCCGTTGAGGCTTCGGAATCAGAAGAAAGTACCGCACAGGTACCCCCGGGCGTCAGAGTGTGACCGACCGAGTCTCACCAAGCAGCGCTCATTGGCACTTAGTTGGCACGCATTCATCCGATCAATTGCATGTACCTGGAGCGGACCAAGTGCCCGTTAGGACGACCTGCGGAGTACCTTGCGGGATACCTAGCGGCATCAATTGCGTGCCCTGCCCTGCTCAGTGCTCAGTGGACAGTGAGTGAGCCCGCTGGAGAACGGCCCAGAAAGTCCCCCAGAGAGCCCCAATAGGGCCCCAATAGGCCCCCCGTAAGCCTCGAGAGCCGCCCCAAAGGCGCTAGGACGGACCACTGCCAAAAGCCCGTCATCCCCAATCCGCCATCCGTCCCTGCGTCCAGGCCTTGCCCTTGGCGTCTTTTTCGTCGGCCTTGGATCTCGTCTTCCTTTTTTCTTCTTATCCCGTCCACTCGCTCTAAGCTCTGCAGCCTTGGCCCTCGACCCTCTGCCTCGTGCTGTCCACTGGCCTCGCCGGCCTCATCGCCCCCCCGAATCGAGAGACGACAGCGAGGAGCGCCGTCCGACTCGTCGCCCCAGGTCTAGGTCGAGGTCTGGCTCATCCTGTCCCTGTCCCTGTCCGATGAGCGACGACGAGAAGGCCGCTGCCACTGGCGGGGTGGCCGAGATGACGCCCAATTCGTCTCGTCCGTCCATCGTCGACGACGGTATCAAGGACGTTATTTCGGTAAGGATGCCATAGTTCGGGGCAATTCTGCTTGTCTCTGTTTTTGCGCTGGGAATGTTGTTGCGCGGGCGGTGTCGCATCTGCACTGGAAGCAAGCATCGCCACCAAGGTTCATGTTTGGAAAAAATGAAAAGGAAAAAAAGCCATTGAATGAGCCAGCGACGACGCCATTCGTTTGCCTGAGCCTGCTTTTGCGTCCTCCGTCTTGCTCTTCAACAGTCTCCCACTGCCTTCTCCCCTCTCCCCTGTTCTTTCTCTCTCTTCGTTTCCTCTTGTTTCAAAATCTGCCATTCCTCGCCATCAGCCTCCTCAATGAACTAGCACAACTGACTGTTTGGGCTCTTCGCCGCCCGCCCCCTTTCGCAGGAGCCCTTTTCCTACGACGAAGACGATCGCGACTACTATTCTCCGCAAAACACCACCGAGCACGACCTCAACGTCACCGAAGATGATTTGCTCGAAGCCCAGGAGCTCGCCTCCCGATACACTCTCCAAGAGGTCCGCGACATCATGACTCGAGTCTTTCGCGTCCACGAAAAAGACCACAACTTTCCCTCAATCATTATCCAAAAGATCAAAGCCTTTCTCGAAAATGAGTCTGTATTCTCCAACCCCGAGAAGCATCAGCACCTGATCCAGGAGATGAAGCTGGAAGCCGCTCTCGTCACCAGCAACAGCCCCTACGCCGAAGTTCGTGCAGTTGTCAGCAACAAGGACGATCCCACAACGCCCTGCTCGACCATCCGCAGCTGGGTCATTGGATTGGCTTTTAGCTGCCTGTTAGCCTTCATCAACCAATTGTTCGATATTCGGCAGCCCGCCATCCGCGTCATGGCCAATGTTGCCCAGCTGCTGTCCTACCCTGTGGGTAAGGCGTGCGAAAACTGGCTGCCAGACGTCGGCTTCACTCTCTTTGGCACATATCACTCTCTCAACCCCGGCCCTTTCTCGAAGAAGGAGCACATGCTCATCACCATCATGGCAAACGTGGCTTACAACACCCCCTACACCAACAACATCATCTGGGTGCAGTATTTGCCCCAGTACTTTAATCAACCGTACGCATCCCACGTTGCCTACCAGCTCCTCATTGCCCTGGCCACAAACTTTATTGGCTACGGCATGGCTGGCATCTGCCGCCGCTTCCTCGTCTATCCGTCGTACTGCGTGTGGCCGGCTTCTCTCGTCACTATTGCCCTCAACAAGGCCTTTCACAACGAATCAAATGCCGCGGTCGAGGGCCCCTTTGGCAAGAAGTGGAAGATTTCTCGCATCAAGTTTTTCTACCTCATGTTTGGCGCCATGTTTGTCTGGTTTTGGTTCCCCAACTACATTTTCACTGCTTTGTCTAGGTTCAACTGGCTGACCTGGATCGCCCCCCACAACCGCGACCTCAACGTTATCACCGGCATCAACCATGGCCTGGGCGTCAACCCGTTCCCGACCTTTGACTGGAACGTTTTGCTTTGGGACTCGGCCGACCCTCTCATGGTCCCTTTCTACAGCACGCTCAACCGTTTCTTCGGCGTCTTCATCTCCTTCTGGGTGGTCCTCGCCTTCTGGTACAGCAATGTCTACGACACCGGCTACCTTCCCATCAACAGCAACCGCGTATATGATCACTTTGGCAAGCTCTACAACATAAGCCGAGCCGTTGACGACCGGGGACTGTTCCACGCCGAAGAATACAAAGCATACTCGCCACCCTTTTTGAGCGCCGGCAACATTGTCATTTACATGTTCTTCTTCGCCATCTACACATCGACCTTGACCTACGCTGTGCTATACCACCGTCACGAAATCGTCATGGGGTTCAAGTCTCTTTTCGCCAGCTTCCGAAAGAAGAAGAACCCGATCAAGGACGAGAGAGTTCTCGACGTTCACAACCGGCTGATGAAGGCATACCCCGAGGTTCCGGAGTGGTGGTACTTGATTTGCCTCGTGCTTGCTATTGCCCTGGGCGTTGCTGGCATCGCCGGGTGGAATACAAATACGTCTCCCGGCGTTGTGTTCTATGGCCTGGCACTCTGCATCATCTTTGTCATTCCCGTGGGTATCATCAAGGCTATGACGGGCATTGAGGTCACCCTCAACGTGCTGGCCGAGTTCATTGGTGGCTCCTTTGTCGATGGCAATGCGCTGGCCATGAACTACTTCAAGTCCTTTGGCTACGTCACCTGCGCACACGCCGTGTGGTTCTGTAACGATCTCAAGCTTGCCCATTATGTCAAGATTCCGCCTCGCCAGACCTTCATCGCCCAAATCATTGCCACGTTCATCAGCACCGTTATCTGCACCGGCGTTCTCAACTTCCAGATGAAGAGCATCACCGGCGTCTGCACACCCGATGCGCAATTCAAGCTCACCTGCCCAGGCGTCAACACCTTCTTCACCGCCTCCGTCTTGTGGGGAACAGTTGGACCGCAAAAGATTTTTGGCCATTCCGGACAGTATACGGAGATTCTGGTCGGCTTCCCCCTGGGCATCGTCGTCGTCGTCTTCTTCTGGGCGCTCAACAAAAAGTTCCCCAAGTGGACCTGGACTCGGCAAATCCATCCAGTGGCCATCATGTATGGCGGCATCGTATGGGCACCGTACAACATGTCGTATGTCTGGCCATCTGTTCCCATTGCGTGGATTTCCTGGGTTTATCTTAAGACTCGATTTGTGTCCTTTTGGTCCAAGGTAAGCGATTTCCTGCAAACTCCCTTTGACAACTTTCTGACTTATGCTGACTGATTTTTCCCCAGTACAACTTTGTTCTCTCAGCAGCCTGGTCTTGCGGCATCGCCATCTCAGGCATCATCATCTTCTTCGCCTTGCAATACACCGACGTACAATTCCACTGGTGGGGCAACATGGCGTCTGATATGGGCTGCGAGGGCAAGGGGTGCACGCTGAAGCACCTTGCACCAGGGGAATATTTTGGACCGCGCATGGGCACCTTTGACTGATAGAAAATGGCGCGACTTGTGTTTTCAGCTTTGGCATTTTTCTTTTTTTTCTCATCTTCGCCAGAGTGTAAGATTGAAAGGCACTTGGCGCTGGAGTCATTCATAGTGGAGTTAAAGGGAGAAGGGAGCATTCACATGGCGGGAACTGCTTCACAAGCATGTTGGTCTGTTTTTGATATTTTGTCTGTTTTTATTCCATTTTGCTGTTTATTTTTTTTTCTACCTCTGGGAAGGAATGGGACGAGTTATACCCCTATGTTGATCTGATAGGAACGAGATGACTGAAATGAAGAGCAAAGCCCACTCTTTCAAGGAAACGAGGCGTTTAGAGATTTGTATAAATGCGAACCGAAAGGCGCTAGAAATGGCAATGGACGGGACTTTTGGTTCAGTGGATGAGGAAAGAGCGACGGATTTGAAGCTAGAAATTCAACAATTATTGAACTCTTATTGTCAAGTTGTGTGTTGAGTGTTTGGTCAAGTCTTTTGTGTGAGAAGCTTCATGTTCATGTGGCGAGAGGTTGGTTCACTGACGAAGTTGCTGAGTCAGAAAGCACTGTGCGCTCTTAAGTATAGAATACCTGAGCCGGTGCTGGCACAACGCCGACTTCCCCTGTACAGTAGACTTTGCTGACTTATGCTTGCGACCTGCTCTCTTCATTTCAATTGGCCAGTCGGCTCTTCACTTCGGCCTGTGTCTTCTCTTGGTCACGATGCTGAGTCGAAGTTCTCAACTTCAACTTTTTTCTTCTAGTTGTTGATACAAAGAAAACAGCGTAGACATTGGCTACAGCCTGGTTGATACCGCCCACTATGAGTGCCGGTAAAATAAGGGCCATGGTGGCCTGCAAGCACTGTCGGCAGCGGTAGGTTCAGACTCGACAGCCTTCCTGTGCTGGGTTTCTTCTGCGTGGACTGACACCAGAGTAGGAAGAGACGCTGCGATGGCATGACGCCAAGATGTTCGGGCTGTAGGCAGAGAGGATTGGAGTGTGTGTACACAGAGGCTGCTCCTCCCAGGTACGTGCGAATGTGAAAAACAGGTGCATGGTGAGGTGAAGCTGTTTCCGTTGGGTGCACCACAAGGGAGGTATTGTACTGTTTTTGCGTATTCTGATGGACCTATGGAGATAGAAACACCACTTTACGTACCCAGTTGAACGGGTTGGACCACCAGAATGGAACTATGGCTTCGGATGAGTTGCTTCAGCGCCTGGAAAGCATCGAGATGTTGCTTGGAGAGCACGCCGAGGCGCTGAGGATACTGCAGCAGGAGAAGCAGTCGCAGCATCGTGGAGATTTATCAGCATCTATGACGCCACACCTGCTGCCCGACTTTTATCGACAAGCTGACACTACCGAAAACGATGAGAGTCCGCACTCTCTTCCACGAGAAGCATCAATGCCGCATTCTACCTGGGCACTCACCACGCACGAAGGAGGCGACTCGTCGAGACGTGGAGTGAATGGTGATGGCGGCGACGATGTGCCTCCAATTACCATACCGCTAGGGCATCAGACGAGCACGAGCAATCTATTGACGCTCCCTCAGATGCGTCCCTTGGTGGGTGATTATCCCGAGGACTTCATCTTTCGGGTCGAGGAGAGCCGATCACCATCTGCGGCCATGGATTTTATGACTGCGCCAGGGCTACAAGGCGAAGAGAAAGATATTGACAGAACAGTTACGGACGATTATCTCAGTAGCTTTCTTGCCTTGGTACACGCCTGCCACCCCATCTTTGATCGTGACGTTCTTCTCGCAAACTACGAAGCCGCCATGAGAGAGGGATTAGGCTCTGACGTCAGGTCGGGCGTGATCCTCGCGGTTTTGGCCCTTGGAGCAACGGCTTCGGATGCGATTGATAACGGGGACAATGGGAATACTGGTGATGCTTGCATGCAAAGGGCACTCCGAATCCTGGTGCCGGCGTGGACCCTCTCGTTTAGCGGCAATATTCAGTTGACACAAGGGCTGATTTTGTGTGCGCTGTACTTTACATATGTGGTGCAGCCGTTGACGGCGTGGAGGTTGATATATATGGCGTCGACAAGCATTCAACAACTCTTGATTCGGCAAGTATTTTGCGATTTGGTGTGGTGAGGTTGTTGCTGACGGACAACAGATGCAAGGATATCTTGTCGGGCCAGGCTGAGATTCAGGAATTGACCCGGCTTAGCTGGATATCTTTTATCATTGAAAGGTGAGGCCAATGATATGATGAACTCAGGGGGGAGGATCTACGCATGTTTGTCGAGGTACCTGATATTAACGAAAATGCCAACTTCAGTGATCTGATTGCAGAGTTTCACCAGCCAAGGAGCGGCATTGATGTCCTTGTTGATCGTATGCCCTTCCCCAACTACGGCACCAACCCGAAGCTTGAGCACCTTTGCGTTCTGGCCGAGATATCAGCTCGGTCTCTTCTCAACCGGATGCATCACGCCATTTACTTTACAGACAGCCTTACGATATACGCGGGCCGCGCTCTCGACTCGCTCGCCTCTTCCCAGCAATCTTCGCTGCAACCGGATGCATCTCTACTGCGAGTTTGCAGCGAGCTTAATTCTCAGCTCGATAGATGGTACGAAGGCCTACCGGTCGATATTAAACCTGACCTGTATGATCGCGCGCCAGGAAATAGACAGGCGTGCATATTGCGTCTGCGATACTGGTCTGCGAAGCAATGTATCTTCAGGCCGTTTGTGATCCATGCCACGTCGTCGCAGTATGAAAAGGAAGGCGTAGAAGTGCCCTTGGCAGTGGTAGCTCAGTGCAAGGTGTGCCTGGCAGCGTGCCGAGCTTTCCTCCACGGGGCGATATATCTGCTTTCGGAGAGGACGCCCTACGCATATAGCTCACTGCAGTTGTAAGTTCTTCGATTTCGATGCCTGAAGTTGAAAGAAAGGGGAGATGTTGGATATGACGAAGACTGACTGGATCGTATTTAGCACTCTCAACTGTTTCTTGGTGCTTGCCCTGGCTGCAAACTCGCCACATCTCGGTCATCTTGCAGAAGATATTGATTCGAACCACCAGATAGTTGTCGAAGCTCTTGAACCTTGGGCGCGACCGGGATCGAGCATCGAACATGCCCTAGAGATTGCCAATTCAGTTGCGAGGAAACTTCGTCTTCGCGATGACCGGCGGAGGTTTTAACGACGATGATACCATGTTCCAAACGACTGCAATGTGACCATGCGATATGAAGTTGTGTTTATTTGTCATTTAATTCTATGGTGGTCAGCTATCTATGTGTGGTATTTACAAACCCTGTGCAGCAATCTCCTTCTCAATGGCCTCTTTCGCCTTGTTCTCCATGTCGATGAAGAATATCTCGACATCCTTCAACCTATTCGCCGCGATGGGATCGTTCCTGATGGCCTCATCGAGCTTCTCGCCGTCGTTGGCAACGTAATCGGTCTGCATATTCGCCAGCTTGCCGTCCCAGTCCGGACGAGCAAAGGGGTCCATGGTGGACAATTTTGTGAGTCGCTGCACCGTGGCGAACTCGGCATAGCCAGCCTTGGGCTTCTTGGTGGTGAGGGGAGGCAGTTTGTCAGGGGTTTCGAGGAGAGTTCGGATGAGGTGCGGCGAGATGGTGACGTGTGGGCAGCCGAGCTCGGCCATGGCCATGATTTCCGCCGGGGTGAAGTGGCTGTTTTCGTCAAAGGGCAGACTTGTATTTTAGTGTACAATTCCTTTTTGTTTTGTTTTTGTTTTGTTTGGGGTGAATGGTGGAAGTTACCTTGCAATGATCATGATGGGTTGTTCTTTGCCTGTTTCTCGATATTGTTTGGCGAATGCCTCGAGGATGTGGATTACACGAGGGGACATGGGATGCTATTTCGACTGTTAGAATGTCTTGATAATTCTCTAACGCTTTTTACTTGCAAAGGGAAAGAAGCAATAGAATGTGTTTATACCTCTAGAGCGGGATCTTCGAAAGCGAGACGCAGAGAAGAGTCCAGATGTGCTGCGATTTCTTTTTAATTCGATCAGTTGTCAGTTTCCGTACAATGACTTACAAGAAGCGCCGCACAATTTCGTATAATTAGACGTACCATTGTAATAAGGGCTAATAAAGAGACACCCGCTCTGACTAGCCGCAATCCCCTGCTCGAGCGAAAAGACGCTGGTGGCAAGCGTCCGAATGCCCTCCTTGTTGAGCACCTGTGCGGCGGCGGCAGCGGGGCCGGAAAAGGGGATCTTGATGGCGAAACGGTCGCGGGAGACACCGGCCTGTTCGTAGAGAGATGCGAGGGTGCGGGCGTGGGCGATTGTGGCAGAGGAGGATGAGATGTGGCGGAGGGAGGTTTGGATGAGGACGCGGCCGGAGAGGAGGGGGATGTTGCGGGCTGTGAGAGCGACGGCCTGGTTGTTTTTGTAAGTTTGTTTCATCTCAAATGGGAGAGGGAGAGCGGGATGATGTATGAGAGTTTTTATTTCGAGTGAGAGAGAATGTGTGAATGAGTGACAGATGAGATATCTGTTGAACATACAGCTTGGTCATAGACTCGTTCCCATCCCTGAGAGCCGTATTGTCTAACGAGATCTTTTAGGAGAGCTTCATCAGCCAGGAGCTCGCTTGTGATGATGGCTTGGTTGGATGTTTCTGGATGACAAAGAATTACGATGTCAGTATTCTGTTTGTCTCGTTATGATGCAATTGGATGATAAGGGCAAATATGTACGGTTGTGTGGTGTAAAGGGGATGCTCTTGATGAGCTCCGTATCGGCGCTGTCGACGTCGACGTTGCAGAGGTCTTCGAGGCGATGGAGCATGGAGCGAGCCATGGCTGACGAGGTGAATGTCAATTGATGCTGTATATGTGATGGTATTTGGTATAAGATGGAATTGGTGGTGTTGGTGTAAGTGAGGCTATGATGATATTGAGAGATGATGAGAGGAAACAGGAGTAGATATGGCAACGTTATATATGCTCTTATGCCTTTATTTTCTTTACATTATTTTACTTAATTAGGCTTTTTTCACGATAATTCGCACACCACCGGTTAAACCAACATGGAAATCAGCTCCAGAATGAACCCACACGAACCGCATCGTGACTGTCGTGTTCCCCCACCTCGGCTCGCCTGCTGCATTCGTGGCGTCCAGCTCTCCCAAGTTTAAATTGAGTGGGCACAGATCAGCCGCGTGACTAATGCTGGCGGGCCGCCTTCCGCTGCGTTACCGGTGCATGAAAATGTTGGTGGGTTGGCGGGCCGCCGCTCCGCCGGTTTTTATCGTGTAAGAGTTGGGAGGATTAAGGACTAAAACTGGACCGGTATTGACAATTCGTCTTGGTAATCTGTCTTGTTTGGGTTTCTGGAAGAATAGATTAGGACTAGGAAGATGGAGATAGTAGTTGTGGTGTGACATGTCGAGTTGAACTATGCACTGTATGTTCCACTCTGCATTTACGCAGCGTGAGAGCAGCATACACGACTATACATCAAGTGTGGGAAGATTTGCGACTATTTTTCGTACTGTCCTCAATAACTTCAATATCCACATGTTGCTCAGACTAATTGGGATGATCATGCTTTGTAATGACCAAGTTCTCGGTTCAAACACAAACTAGATGGATCACTTGACAACACATTTGGATCATCGCAGGATTCTCTTACTAATTGACCATTTGTCATATAGTTGCCTGGCATCGTTCTCTTTGCTAGAATACGAGTTTGAGGTGGCCGGCGGCAACTGGGGCCGCCGCCCGGAACGAGGCCGATAGATGGCACAATCTGTGTTTCGTGTAAGCATAGAGCGGTGGTAATCGCGATAATTACTTGTTGGAGTATAATAACGGCAACTAATGTCATGAAAAAAAGGAATGTTTTACCACCAATGACAATTTTTTGACGAATCACCCTCACGAGATCAAACATAAGCATACACACCATCATGGGTTCTACAGAGTCGAGCACCGATCAAACCCTCTTCAACACCAGCACCCCGAATCTCTTCTCGCTACACGATAGAACAATTATAGGTAAGTATTGTCTAACATCACCCGAGTTCACAACAATAATGTTAATTTAAATCTTCAGTCACTGGCGCGACTGGCGGTCTCGGTTCGCAACTCACGAGAGCCATCCTCGAGTCTGGCGGCGATGTCATAGCCATCGATTACGGCGAGGTGACGCCAACAACATGGGGTAAGCAAACTACCAAACCGCTATAATAACGACAACACATCCTAAATCACTGTTTACTTACACGATATATACAGAACCCCTTCAATCCCTCGCAAAGTCCCTCTCCCGCAATCTCACCTACCATGCCTGCGACATCTCCTCCCAATCTCTTACCACCAGCGTCTTCGAAGTAGCAGCCGCTCAAGCCCGATATCCCGTCCGCGGTCTGATCAATTGTGCCGGTATTGGAACCGTGGGCGACTCCATAGTTTACCCCGAGGATCAAACGAGACGTACACTGGATGTCAATCTCGCTGGTAGTTTGTATGTTGCGCAGGCAGCGGCAAAGGTTGTGACGAAGCAGTATCATGAGGGAAAGAGTCTGGGAGCAAGCTTTGTGTTTGTGGCGAGTATGAGCGGGTACATTTCCAACAAGGTAAGTTGAGTTTATTGCTTTTCCTTTTTTCTTAAATGGTGTACATGCCCGACAACTCGAGAAAACAACTTCATATTAATCCGTCTTGTTTCCCCAGGCCACTCCAACAGCAATCTACTCCGCCTCCAAAGCCGGTGTCCACCAGCTCGTCCGCTCCCTCGCCGGCGAATGGGGCTCCTCATCTTCAACTTCATCTTCAAGCCCAGTCATCCGCGTCAATTCCATCAGCCCCGGCGTCATCGAAACCCCCATGACACAGCACGTCCTCGCCAAAGAAGAATGGACCTCAGTATGGCGGCAAGAAGCAATGCTCAAACGAATCTCCAGTCCGGACGAGTATCGCGGGGCCGTAATCTTTCTGCTAGCGGACGCGAGCTCATATGTTACGGGCACTGATTTGCGGGTTGATGGCGGATCGACGGCGTGGTAAGAACTGGCATGAGAATAGAAAGATAGCGCAGTATTGAATTCATGTTCCACATTTGCTCCTCTTTACTAGTAGCAGTGTTCGTGTAGCTTCGCAGCAGTTTGTCATGACTTCCGGCCTTCCGTCTCAGCGAAACTCCCTCTCATTCTCGTCCTCATCAGCTTCTCTTACGCCCCGTAATACTGGCTGCTGCTTCCAATGCAACACCTTTAAAAAAAAACTGGTCAGCAAAATCTCATCTCAGTGCAGTATCCTGCCATCAGGAAACTCACTCGTAGATAGACGCCCACGTAGAGTGCCAAAAGCACCGCATATCCAATCCTCTTGATGAAATTCATGGCCGCTGTCCAGACTTCTCCTTCTATACCCAACAATTCAGAAATCACGTATCATCTTAGATCTTTAGAGAGAAAAGACACAATTATAGGGGTTTAAGGGGGAATGAGATTGTGAACTCGTGTCGTGTCAGATCGGTAGAAGCCCAAAGATGACGACGAAAAGCACCGATGCAAAAAGCAGTGAGACGGGTCTATACTAGCCCATTCTTATGCCATAATACGACCCCAGACCACAGCCAGTGTCCACTTCTTCTAGACCTAGTGGGCCAATAAAGACGTGGCTCCAAATCAGGCACGGGAGGATTGTTCTGTCTTATCATGGACACTAAAACGCTGCCCTGGCAAGGATTGCTGCTTCTACACATTTATTCGCCGGACAATGCGCACGTAAGATCCAAGTCCAAGTAGCCGAGATCCGAGATCTTTATCGGTAACTTGTTTGATCTTTGCTTTTTAAGGTGCCTTTAATAGAGTGAGGCTCATTTACTTTGTCTGTTCTATACAACTCATAGCATTGAACATCCGCTGCCTCTACGGGGTAGCCACATCCTCATACGTCCCGCTCTACCAACTCTCCAGCACACGCTACCAACATCTACATAGAAAACAACCTGTCATGGCTACTCTCTCTCTCTTAGACTAATGTACCGCATCATTCTAGTTTTGCATAACTACTCACTCCCGTCTAGTATAGCGAACGCCCAAGACTACCGACATTGCAAGCAAGACGCTCAGCAAGGAGATTTGCCACAAGAAGATCACTACGGAGGTTGGGATTTGCCGTATCCCATTGATATGTCCAGGGGATTGCCGTAAGATTGAACAATGACACATCAAAACGACCAATAGCAACATACATCGAACCAAATGGGATCCGAAGACTGTGGCTGATTTCGTCAAGAATCACGCGAGATTCAGGGAAGAAAGCTTGACTGACCATGGGTGATATTGAACACCTTGCCCCGAGCCTTGCCCAAATAAATGGGTGAAAGGGGACAGTGCTACTGGGCCATGCATCGGTCATTTCTGCCAACTCATCTTCAAAGACATACCAACATGAATCCCTATAGCAAAGGTACGAGTATCTCTGGAAATACACGCAATACTCTTCACTTCCTCAAAGTACCTACACGTAATCAACGGGACGCGTCACTATTCAAAAAATTTGTTTTGTTTGTTTACATGCGTGTACACAAACATGATGCACTGTGTCGAGATGGACGCGATGTTGCTACTCGACACTGTTCTACTGGGCAAATTACATTCAATATCACTTGGGAAAAGACTGTATTAGAAGAACTGAAACCGAAAATTGATTAACGAGTATTAAAACATTCAATACAGTGGTTACCAGATCTAGCACAAGTGCTGAACAATTCGAAACGCTTAATAATTCCAAACACTTGTCAATTCCAAACGCTTTACTATTCTAAACCCTGAGCAATTCCAAACGCTAAACAATTCCAAACGCTGAACAATTCCAAACTATCTACATTTCCAAACCCTCACATTTCCCGATGTGACCACTTGAAGCCCTTGGCTCTTCTGTCCACACACCTCACGCATTGGCATGTCAGGCAGTACTCGCCTTCATAGCCCTCATGAGTGGCAGATGAGAAGTTGCGGTGTGTGTGGCCATTGTGAGGATTGTAGTAAAGGGGCTTAGGCCCAGGAGTAGTGGCAGTGTATGGGATGGACTTGAACCCAGCAGATGGGATAGACTTGGGGGCAGAAAAACAGCAACCCATTGTGACGGTGTTTGTTTGTTTTGTGGAAAAGGTGTCTGGTAGTATCTGACTTGATGTCTGATAGTGATTGACCAAATATCTGGATTGATATTTAGAAACTGGTGAAGAGTAGAGCGTTGATGAATAGAGTGGTAAAGAATAGAGAGTAGAAGATAGTAGAGAGAGTAGAAAAGAGTAGAAGAGTGTATAGATAGTAGAAGAGTGTATAGATAGTAGAAGAGTGTATAGATAGTAGAAGAGTGTATAGATAGTAGAAGAGTGTATAGATAGTAGAAGAGTGTAGAGAGTGTAGAAGAGCGTAGAGTGTAATAGTGGTATAGTAGAACACTGTAACATTGAAATATAGAAGAGTGTAGCAGTATACAATGTAATAGTATTGCTTGGAGCTTGCGACTTGCAAATATGTGCTTGAAGCTGTATGCTTAGAGCTGAATGCTTAGAGTTGACTGCTTGGATGTGGTTGTGTAGGAGGAGAAAACGAAAACAAAAACCTCGGGGGGAACGAATTCTCTTATAGTAAATCTTAACAGACAAAAAAACGCCATTATTCCAGCAGCTTCCAGGTTTTGGCCTCGAGTACGTTATCGTATTGACTCACTTCGAAGGTGGTGGCTTGATGGTGGTGATAATGAGCAGCCCTGAAAACTAATCTGCGATAGATACTCTTTTCACAGATTGGTGTATCATATGCGCAAGTTAAGTTTCTCTCGCTTATACGCTAGATCCTTGGACTTTGTATTTGTCCCAGGAGGTATACGCTATGCTATAATATGCTGAACATACCCGCCTATAGTCCAAAAGAAACAATAGCTATACAAGAAGAAATACAATGCTCTCTAAGTTCAATAAGTATGATAGACAGATTCATTAGTCACAGGTGCGTCTTGGACTTGATGGAATTTTCTTTACTACCTCTGGAGCTGGAGTATATGCCCAATTAGTCGAGAATGCTGTCCTTGGTGATTGCAAACACGCTCGCTTCACCCTCACTTTCAACAATTAATATAGTAGGTAGAATGTAAGATATTTAGTCATTATTTTGGGAACAATTCGGAAGGATATACAGTATCATATATGTAAGAGAGTACTTGATAGTCAGATACCGAGGAAATGAATCATACGAGAGCGAATGATGTCGTATCACGTTCCATTTTTTTTTTTTCGCTTTGTTTCCAGATATCTTTTTCAGACTAATAAATTGCGTTTAGAAAGTAAAGACGCAGCCTCTGGATCAAATTGATAGAAAACCGTCAAAATTCTGGAGTATAAAGATATGGCTTACCGAGGAAATGAGTCATACGAGAGCGAATTATGTCGTATCATATTCCATTTTTTCGCTTTGTTTCCAGATATTTTCGGACTAAAAAAATTTGCGTTCGGAAAGTAAAGACGCAAAACTCTAGATTACATTGATAAAAAAACGTCAGAATTCTGGGGTATGAAGATATGGCCTACGTATGGTCCAAGAGCAACGCGTTTCTCAAGCCTTGAAGCCACCCTACGTTGCCAATGGCTATCGAAGCCACTAGATACACCATAACTCTAAGAAATCTCATGTTTTGATAAACAGTGTCAAGTAATTTCCCCAGAAATGGCGTCTGCTGTGGGGAGGGGGTGGGGGGAGGGGGGAGGAAATATGCAATGAAACGAATGCTATACATAGAGAGAGAGAGATATGTATATAAGCACTCTAGAAGGTGCCCAGTTGCAATACATCAACTTCAATCTCACAGTGACTTGCTATATAGAGAACACACGCGCCTCCGAGAATGCGGAGCGGTTGAATACTCGTTCTAGCAGTGTAATAAATCCGGATGGGACATGCGAAGCAACCATACTATGCTTACCTACCTAGATATTTACCAACATGGGAACGTATTCAGAATACTATGTATTCTAGGATTGAGAGAACAGGCCCTAGTGCCGCCGTTGTAGTTTTTGTCTGGCAAATATCATGGTGCAGATCACCGTCTGGCCCTTGCTGGATATCAGACGAGTTGTGAGATTTAGAGAAATTACACACATGGGTGGAACAGCTCAGAATCTGAAGATGTCTACGGAGTGTGAATTTCGACCATATACATAACAAAGACATTTTTGCCTGATATATTGAATGGTGAGGCTATCGACTGCCTGTGGAATAATGAATGTGTCTAACCCGCCCCGCCCTTTCAGGTACATACATGTGCTTGACTCTACACATGTGCCCAAACAATGCCTACTGCACAACCGCGAGCGTTTACATGTAATGCGAATATTCAGCGTGATGCAGCATTATGTGAGGTTTCAAAATTTTAGCATTAATTGTGATCCAAAAGTAACAAGCCAGCGCGGTCGAGTCTAAGCACACCTGTACAGAAACGACATGATCACTACCACCCACATCAATCTCAGCCGCGCAAGGGTTCGCAAGGCTCAGCCAATGCCGTTGAAAGCCACGCATGCATGTGCTTGCATATATATCCAATCGAAATTCGCAACGTGTCGCTGCATATGGGATCTGCGCGTATTTTAGTTGGAGGGTTCAGCTCGCCCATAAAGTCGGAGCAAGTTAGCATACACCACCAACTTCAACACTCCTGCCATTTGATGGGAGCAAGTTCAACGGAGAAATAGCAAATAATAAAGAGATTCTGCATCATGAGTGGCTTCTTTAGCAGATTTCGCCGGCCAGCCTCGGGGGTAGTTCAGTTGCCCAAGGCTGCGGCTCTGGGACCCAATGTCCTGACATCTATTGACAACGCGAAAGTCGAGTAAGTAGTTAATGTGGAAAGCTGAGCTGTTGATACACGCTGACACACAATGGAGCGTGATTTTCCTTCACGGTCTTACTGGTCATAGAGAAAGGACCTGGACTGCAGAAGGCGAAGCAGATCCCTGGCCGAAGTCACTTCTTCCAAAGGACCTCCCGACAGCTAGAATTATAACATACGGTTACGACGCCGATGTACTCCATCTGACTCGCGTCGCTGGCCAAAATACAGTCCGGGAACACGCAAAGACACTTATTAATGATCTCAGCGCTCTTCGAACAGACACCGTAGGACGACCCATCATTTTCGTTGTGCATAGCCTTGGCGGCCTGGTAATCCAAGATGCTCTCTTAATCTGCAATAATCCCAATGATGACGGTCAAAGCGACATTCTTTCTTCAACGCGCGGAATTGCTTTCCTCGGGACTCCGCACGCTGGGGCGGACTTGGAACGGTTCGCAACGGCCGTGGCAAACGTCGTTAGTCTCATCAAAAAGCCAAATAAGAAACTTTTGGGTGTTCTCAGGAGGAATTCTGAGACTTTGGCAAACATCAAAGACGGATTCCATACTATGGTTGTAAGGCGCCAGAGTAGTCCCGAGCCCATTGAGCTTCACGCCTTCATCGAGGAACTACCTGTAGATTTTCTGAAACGCGTGAGCCTATCTTACACGACCTACAAAAAACAATATGCTGACGCAAACAGCGTGTCGTGGAGCCTGATTCAGCAAAAATACCCGGCTACAACTTTGAAACAATTCCAGCGAATCATATGGACATGACAAAATTCTGCACAGCATCTGAGGTTGGATATGGAAGAGTTTTGAATAGATTAAAACGTTGGATTGGTGAGGACGTCGTTGATGGTACTGTAACACACTAAATCTGTAAGGATATGCGAAAAACTTTCTAATTGAAGCTGGCGAAATAGGTGATTTAATTGGCATGCAGTACTTAGAGCAGCTACGGAAGATTCTCGAAGTGGACTTCTCAAGATCAGATTCTCCACACTCGGTTGAAGGAATTTGCAATTCATCCGATATTGAAGAGTCTTTGAAATGGCTCTTGGAAAGCTGGGAATACCGTACTTGGAGACAAACAAGCTCTTCAAAGTTATTAATCCATGGAGAACAAGGAGATGGGAAAACAGTCGCCATGTCCTATGTCCTCAAGCGTCTTCGTCCGGAATCCTGGAAGTGGGAAATTGCGTCCATCTTTTGCTCCCACGGGGACTCTGAGCTGGGGATGGTGGCCTCCCTTGCGTTTCAACTACTTCAGAAAGACAATTCTCGTTTGAAGATGGCTCGGCAGAAATTTCCACTTTCGAAATTTGAGCCCCATGCTCAGTTGAAAGCTACTTGGGAGTTATTGAGATACTCCGCCTTTGAGGTTGATACAGAAACTTTAATTATTATTGACGGCATTGACAAAATTGATAGACATGTGATGTCGTCTTTTTTGCAAAACTTACGGAGACTAGAGGACGAACTTAAAGCAGGCTACATATCTCAGAAGTCCGAAATCGGACCTTATCATACCATGTCAGGAAAGAGATACTCGCCAACGGGCACAGACACCCACCCAATGAAGGTGCTGATTTCTTCGGCAACGATCGACGATATAATGAGCAAGCTTGCCCATTATTCGACTATAGACAGAGAAAAAGAAAGAAGAGGTATGCATGTCGCTCATATTAGCAAACAAGAAAGTCTCTGACTGTGCCTTTAGAATGCCTGAAAACATTGGCTTTCGAAGAATGGAACGCAAGAGAAAGCCGCGTGGAAGACGTCGAAGAGGGCGGGAGGTGGTTGGCCTCCCACACGAAATATACAGACTGGAGTGAGAGCCCTACTGCTTCAGTGCTTTGGCTAGAAGGAAAACCCGGAAGTGGGAAATCAACCCTAGCAAAGCTTATAGTAAGCAAACTAGAAGACGTAGAAAACGGTCCCAACATGGAACAGCAAAATGGGGCGCCGATGGAGAAACGCATTTGGACCTTCGATAACCCTGGAGACAAGAGTACCATTATAGCAAGGTTCTACTACAGCTTCCGCGGCGGCAACATAGAGACCCGCCACGAGCTTATGCTTCGATCTATTGTTTATCAGATTTGGCGTGATAACAGCCGGCTCTATAAGCTCCTTAAAAGTCGATACTACGAGTTACAGAAAAGCAGAGGTGACGCCGACAAATCTGGTTGGAGTTATGAGGACTTGAAATCAGCACTACGTTCTCTTCATCAAATTGACTTCTTCATGAAAATTGTAATTGTGGTCGATGGAATGGATGAGTCTGACAGCGATAGGCGAGCTGATGTTCTCCGCTTTCTGCCGAGCCTCGCGGTACCCAACAGCAAATGCATCATCAAGGTGTTGATTGCTAGCCGACCGGAGAGCGATATAAATTTCCGATTAAGGCAGGCATGCTCACATCACATTAAGCTCCAGGACGTCAATGAAGAGGACATACGTTTAGTTGTGGAGAAACGGATTAATCAGATGGAGGTCGAACGGAACTGTAAACCGAACACTTTCGAGGTTGTCAAAGACTATATTCTAAAAGAATCTTCAGGAGTCTTTTTATGGGTGACACTGGTATTGAGAGAAATGGAAAGGTGTCTTGATAACGGTCTCAGCAGCAAAGCTGACCTTAACAGGATAGTCTTGCAACTACCAAAGGAGCTTGGTGGGGAGCATGGATTTTACAAGCGAATGATACTCCCTTTGAGCACAAACCGCGAAGAAGACTTGTATCAACAAGCCCGAGGACGAAGAATATTTTACTGGGTGACCTTTCCGAAGAGACCCATTTCAGCCACAGAACTTCAGGATGTCTTGGCAACCCCTCTCCCTTCACGGGGGGAAAACTTGTCTAGTTATAATTTTCTAGACAACAGACCTCTCGAGTTGGATCGAGGAATATTATTGGCTTGTGGGGGACTTGTTGAGGTTGGTGTTGTTAGTCTTCAGTCTCTGGATATCTGTGCTTACCAGTATATTTGTAGGTGCGAGACTCATATTTGGGCAAAATTGTTCAGTTGATACACCAAACCGCCCGAGAATTCCTGCTACAAAAAGTTGCCGAGCCATATCACCTTACTGAAGCTAGCGGAGATATGGAGATTGCAACCACTTGTTGCCAGATTATCTGCATTGTCTTCTCGGCACCAATCCTGCAACAAGAAGCTGAAGATAGCTTTTCACAAGCAAAAGTATTATCAGAGCATCTTTCAAGCTACCCACTGCTCGTATACGCCCTCACAAACTTTTCGAAACACCTAGATCATATAGAAGATGGTGATAAAGAGGTCCTACTTCAATTTGAAACTTTCACAACGAAGCTCTCGGCAAGGCCTAATTCCTACGCCTGTGTCTTACTTTCACAATGGATTGCATCGAATCTTCCGAAAAAGCTGCACGTTAATGCTAATAATGCCGCTATGAGATCATGTATACATGCAACTCTATCCAACGCCATAGGCAGTGAAAAGGACCATTTAACTCAGATATTGATGGCTCTTCAACCAAATCTGCTCTGCTTGGAAATTGAAGCTGGACATTTCCAGACAACAGAGTTGCTGCTTGATTGCGATATTGACCCCAACGGAAGGGATAATAATGGCCAGACACCATTGTCACTCGCTGTTATGTACGGGCATTTTTATATTGCTAGGCTACTACTTGAACGTGGTAGTGATCCTTTCGAAGTCGATAACAATGGTCGGACACTATTATCACTAGCTACTGAGCACGAGCATATTAAGATAGCTGAGTTGCTGGTTCAACGTGGCATTGACCCTAATGCAAAAGATAATAGTGGTCAAATACCATTATCAATAGCTGCTAAGCATGGGCATCTTGATATGGTTAAGCTACTGCTTGAATGTGGTAGTGAGCTCGATATAGCGGATGATGATGGCCGGACAGCTTTCTTTCTGGCTGTTAAGTATAACTATCTTAATGTGATTAAGCTACTGCTTGAGTATGGTAGTAAGCCCGATGTAAAGGATAGTGATGGCCAGACACCTTTACTTCTGGCTTTTAAGGATCAGCGTCTCGATCTGGTTAAGCTACTGCTTGAGTGTGGTAGTAACCCCAATGTGAAGGATAGTCATGGTCAGACACTTTTACTTCTGGCTTTTAAGGATCAGCGTCTCGATCTGGTTAAGCTACTGCTTGAGTGTGGTAGTAACCCCAATGTAAGGGATAGTGATGGCCAGACACCTTTATTTCTGGCTATTAAGAATCAGCGTCTCGATCTGGTTAAATTACTGCTTGAGTGTGGTAGTAATATCAAGGTAAGGGATAATGATAGCCGGACACCCTTCTTCCTAGCTGTTACGCATAGGCACCTCGGTATAGCTGAGCTGCTGTTTGAACATGGCAGTTCTGTATTCGAGAAGGATAACAATGGTCAGACAGTATTTAAGCTAGCTACTGAGAATGGATATGGGGATTTTGCCAAGAGGTTGAGACAGCGGGAATTAGATAGACCCTCGAAATCGACCAAAGCCTAACAATGTCGTCTTATGTTTTAATAGAATGGTATTATTCTTTTCGTCTTGTTATAGCTGCTTAGAGTTATTTTTATTTATAATTATGAATATAATACCTTCCATTACCCATTACCAGCTTACATCTATAAGTCTACCGCCGGACTTCACATTTATTAAAAAGCCATATATTCTATTGAGTGTTCTAATCAGCAAAGACGTCTAAACCCAAAAGAGATTTTTTATAGCAGATAAATAATTTAGCAATGTAAAAGAGTAGCGGACACTCTATTTAATTATTCAACACTATGTTCAAGTAATATAAAAGCTAAATTTTCTAAACTTATAGTCAGAAATATATCTTAAAAAAGACAGTTATTACTTATTAACCAACTAGTTACTACACTTACTTTCGTTAGATATATTAGATATTAAAAATAATAAATATAAAACCAGCCTAGATAATTATAATTTTATTTTTTCTACCTCCTAGAACTTTTTATATCCCTCTACTACAGCCCAGCTATACTTTTCTCAGATTTAAGTAAGAAATTTCTCATCAGGCTCCTGTAGTATATAGTAATCTAGTTTTGCTCTAGCTTTAAGAAGAACATCAACAATATCCCAATTAGCTCTGATAACAGCCGCGTTAAGTATACTTCTATATTTGAGATTAAACAACCTGCGGTGGGGATGGCTCAAGTTGGCGACGCACACAGCAACTCGTCGAAGCTGACCATCGAAACCAGAAATGATCGTCATCGGCATGGCCAGCTGTGTTAGGGCTAAGGCATCGGAACACCGCGAGTTCAGCGCCGAAGAGACACATCAAAAGCGTCTGCCGACCGCGATCATTGGTACGGAGCTGCCTCGTGGATTGGCACCAAGCCTGATTGAGAGAAAATTGATTCGCTTATTCGACTATCTGCAATAGTCATTCGAGCAAAACTCGTGTGGCTTGCTTTTCCAATTCGTATCCGATATCCGGACCCTCCAATTCTGTTGACATCTTCATGATTCTTTAGCTAGATCTCATGATCCAAAAGAACTATATATACAGACTAAATGGCGACTCCCAGACCTCTATAATCTTCTTATACTTTACATCCTATCCTCCGAAGCAGCATCTTACGAACAGGTTCAAACCGTCCCACATTCCTCCCACAATCCATTTCAGGCACAGAATTTCTGTCACGAGCGGAATGTTGATGTGAGTTTTACAATGGCTAAAACTGTATATTGGACAACAACCACCCCATGTACAATTCAACAAGCTGGGGGCAACCTTGTCCTAGTCGTTTTTCTTCGCTTTGGCGTCACCACAGGGACAGTGGAAGATCGAGTCAAACAATGGAAGAATTACTGCCCTTTCCCACTGACGATAGCTGGTCGAATCCAAAGTCAGGATTTGATCGGCGACCAGCCGCCTGATGATGCTATAAGAAGGTACGCCATTGTACCGCGCCTCCTCCTCAGCAGATTTCTGATGAAAGTGTAGCGGACTCATCAATGCGAGTTTCCATTTGTCTATACCCAACACTTTTACAGATTGGTTTGTGCTCCCGGAAGCGCAGCCTAATGGTGTTACTATTGCTGCACTGGTCCAAGCAGCATTCACTACGATGGCAGTCGGTGGTCTAACCCAGACAAATATAGCCAATGTTATTGGTAGAATGCAGAACACAATGCATACTTAGTTTAACAAAATCTGTGATTTATTTAAGTTTGATATTATTAATATTATAGGACTTGATATTTTTTTAAAATATGATTGGCTTGAGTTATATAACTCTAACCGAGCGTCGACTAGAAATATCCAACTGGATATATAACTTCCGCTTCACCACACTCATTTCAAATAGTTAGATAGCCAGTTATAAATACAACGCATTAATAGATTCTACTGGATACTCTCTACAGTTGCGTGACACAGTACCTTACATTACCCGTCAGTCTGACCTAACCTATCCGCTAACATAAACCAGTACAGACAGTTTATCCCTTGGAAATCCCTTCTATATTAACCTATAGGAACCCGGCTTGTCACACTCCCCACTGGTCCAAAAGCGAACGGGAAGCAGCTACTTTCTTGGCATGTAAAGGTTAAAAATTATTTATTTACACTAATTTGCCCCAAAATTGTATTGTAAACTTCAATCTGTGCGTTGCCCGCCTAGGCAGCTGGGATGGCATCTGTCTCATCCAGCCCGCTCAATCTCCCAGGTCCTTTTGATTGGGGGTAAAGAAAGCATGTTATATCTGCAAAAGCATACGCAACGCATCTCAAAAGCTACTAATGGTTGACTTGGCAGACTGCTTAGTGCCAGGACTCAGATTTGATTGTGGCAAGATTCAGCGAGAGATTAAAGAGACTCTTGTTGTCAAACTCCGATTTTATTGGAGATGTCATGCGAAGGGATTTGTCAAACAGGGAGGTTACTGCATCTGTGACTTTAGCTATCTGCAAGTTGTACCTCCGCTGCCATAATCGGCCTGTAGAGCCAACTTGGGGAAGTCCTCGGTAGAAGAAATGATGGCCGGCGGCAACACAGATACTAGCCACTAGAGAGCTCACCATGATGGTTGGCGCCCGATAATGGATGGCACGGTGAGGCTAGTTCTTTCTTCTCCTCATAGTCGTCGTAAACCTCCCTAGTAACCTTATATAGCCTTAAACCGAAACCCGTTAATATCAGGTTTATCGCCATAAGATGAAACCCCAACGCTATGCCCACCCTGATCTATAAAGGGGGCTGGCTCCGGTTCTGAGTAGTATTCTCGTCTATGCTGATAGGGCGGTGCGGTTAGCTCCCCCTTCCAACCAAAGTGCGGGAAATTTATGACAAAAGACTTTTCACGCTTCAACCACTTGAGGCCTAGATCTCCAGGTGTATTGATCGTGAAGTCGACGTTACTCGGTGTGACCCCCTCATCCAGGTAGGCCAGTGTTTTTCCATACTCATTCCAATTGCCAAAGAAGTAGTTGTTAATAAGACTAAATCTTCCGCAAAGACCAGCGTCTTCGAGGAAAAGTTGGAAGTTATGAGGTTCCGAAGGCTTGATCTGGTCTATGTTGCAGTTGAACTTTGGATATAGTCTATATTTCAGGGGGGGTTTGCTTTGGATTGGGCAAGCGATAAAGGGCTTGTTGCCATTGATCCTGCCATGTAAGTTAATGGCATCAACGACAACGCTCCTGCTATCCTTGTAGTAGAAGGAGACTGGGATGGTCGTATAGACGGGACCCAAGATAGTATCAACCATATGGCAAAGTTCCAGTCCCACCACAACCCTGAAAGTCTCCTGCTGCTTGACTAAGTTGTCATTGAAAGTGGCGATGAGGTCGGGCCCGTCGACAAACTCAAACTTCAGCACTGGGTGTTGTATCGCTGTGGCCAACACTCCAATCGCCTGGGTCTGTGCGAACCATAGCGGGGCGATGAGAGCACTCATGCGGAGGTAATAGGTGATAATATCTTGCTCAGCATCGTTGATCCTGGTGGCTGAGAGTTCGAGAATACTGTTTTCATCCGCCCGGCTGAGGGCGTGGTGGATACGATTGAGAGCTTTGGGGTGATCCTGTATGGCAGTTCGCAGGAGTTGTAAGAGACGTTCGCGTCCGTCCTTCACCTTCTGAATCCTGATTTTCTCTGGCGAATTTGCTTCTTCCTCTCCTGCGCCAATGTCGGCGAGATATCTGACCACTGAGGTAATCTGGAGAAAATTCGTGTCGAGGTCTGATATCAACCCTTCTAGGTCCGTCATTTTGACATCTAGCAGCACATTTGAAAGCTGAGCAGTAATTTGCAAGGATAGCTGCGTTCCCAGCTCCTGAATAGCATTTTTCACGCCGTCGATATCTCTCTTTAGTTCCTGCATCTGTGTGGACAGCTTTTGGAGGGACTCCTTGACCTCCTTCATCTCAGCTCCCGAGCCAAAGCCGGCCTGCGATAGAACTGCGTCCAGGATAAAACCCCCTACGCCAGAGAGGATACCTTTACCGATATTACCCCCCAGACCCTTTAAGATTACTTTATAATTCGGCATGTTGATGACTGAGACGTGATGGAGGTGCTGCTGCTGCTGAGGGACGTCTGCCTTTCGCAACTGGTGGAAGTGAGGAAGATATACAAAAGCCAAAGAAACGCATATCATAAGATCTTTTGTTGGTCAAGATATATTAAAGTCACCGGTTCACGTAGCTTGAGGTCAGCTGGCCAATTTGACTGTTATGCTGCAGTAATCAGCACTATTTGCTTCAATATTAGCCAATCTATTGATCTATTGTGGTCTAGATCTACCAGGGTGATCCGCCCCAACTATATCTCGGCATAGGTATTGGTTCGTTTCGCCAACATGCCTATAAATTTTCGGTTACTAAATCAATACTTATTTAAGCTATGCCAAAGAAGTATTAACTGCCGAATCTTTAGGGAGCTGAATCCCGGAGCAATACCCAAGCGTCGGTTGTAAGTTCCTTTTTTCTACCTCCCAGAACGTCTTGTATCTCTCTTCTGCAGCCCAGCCATGCTCTTCTCGTATTCGGGCAAGAAATTCCTCATCAGGCTCCTCTAGCATATGACAATCTGGCTTTGCTCCAGCTTCAAGAAGAACATCAACAATATCCCAATGGGCTCTGATAACAGCCGCGTTAAGCGCACTTCCATACTTCCCGCATGGTTCATTACACATGATGAAATCTTTTCGACGTAATAGGAGCTGTACTGTTTTAAGCTGACCGGAGTATGCTGCTGCCTGTAGAGCTGTGCCGAAGATGCCACCCTGTGTGTTGATATCAATATCATGGCATTTATTAAGGAGAGTTTCCACCCCTTTCGTCATCAAATTCATAATGACACCCCGCTTATCGATTCTCTCTACCAACTCTTGATCTTTCTCTTTCGAATAAGTCGGTAGGGATTCGAAGTCATATTGAATCGCACATGCAACATGAAGAGGAGATCCAAGCTCACCCACGTTGAGATTGGCATCGGCACCATGATCAAGCAGAAAGAGGATTCTCCCTATCCACCATGTTTCAAAGCCATCCTCCCAACGATGCGGTAGGCTGGAATCTTGCGCAACAGAAAGCACGTAATGGAGGGCAGTGCCTCGCTTGTCGTCAACTAGATTAAGTCCAGCGCCATGCTCCAATAGCAACTGTAACAGAGCATCAACTCGGAAAGACGACTTAATGTCTGGGGAAACATATTTGTCAAAGGACAAATCATGTATAGCAGCAGAGTGGAATGGACTAGGATATTGGCCCCTATGCATCAGAGGATCTGCTCCGCGTTGAAGCAGTGTGCGTATCATGTCCATACCACTCTCGCACCGAAGAACACGTCCTTTTGCGCACGCTATCTGCAGACAAGATCCGTATAGCCCGCCATTGGCATTAACGTCAGCACCGCGATCAACTAGTAGTTGAACCAAGTCCAGATTGCCCCAGTACAATGCAGCTTGTAGAGCAGTTCCGTAATTGCCGCCTTCAGCATTCACATTCGCACCATGATCAAGCAGCAACCGCCCTATCATGGGACTGCAAGCACAAGCAGCTTGTAGAGAGGTTCCGTATACGCCACCTTGAGCATTTATATCGGCGCCATAATCAAGCAGCAACTGTACTATCGAGGGGTTGTGAACACAGGCAGCCTGCAGTGCAGTTCCATATTCCCCGCCTCGAGCGTTGACATCCGCTCCATGGTCAAGCAGGATCTGGGATAGAGTATTACCAGTCTTAGAGGTTAATTTAGCACAAACAGTTTGTAGTGCCGACCCGAATTTGCCACCTCCAATATTCACGTCAGCGCCATGTTCGAGTAGCAGCTGAACGGTAGGAATAGCATCCGTTGCGAAGCATATCTTCGCGCAGGCTGCGTTTAGAGCCGTCCCGTAGTAGCCGCCTTGAGCGTTGACTTCGGCCCCGTGATCAAGGAGTAGCTGCACCATTTTGATGTGTCCCTTACATGAAGCCATTTGGAGCGCGTTACCAAAGTGCCCTGCTTGCAAGTTCACGTTCACAGCGGCACCATTCTGGAGCAGTAGCTTTGCCATGGACGTGGAGCCATTCCTTGCACAGTGGTATAACAGTGACTGAGGCTCCTGAATCTCGCGCTCTGTCGCCCATTCGTTCTCAATGTCCATGCACGCGCGTATATTTACATCAGCGCCATTGTCGATTAGAAGTTGTGCAAGCTGTTCAAAAAAAGAAGAGTTCACCCTGTACTTCCAGCCAGCGACTGCCGCGTGAAGTGCAGTGTGATGATGCCTCGCTTGAGCGTTCGGATTTGCACCAAGGCTGAGTAGGCGTTCGATCCGTGGAAGCGGATTGCTGGGGCTTCTAACACGGAGAGCACCCCAAAGTTTAGGGTGGGAAGGAAAAGCTGAGTCTATGAGCTGTTCAAGGGGGTAGCCGCCTTCGCCGCCTATATTGACATCGGCACCTCTGTTGAGGAGCAGGTCGAACTGCCTCCAGCATCTGTATTTCGCTGCTTCGCAAAGTGCTGTCCGGGCCCCCTCGGCGGGTACCAACCATGTTGATGTCTGCTCCACTGTCTAGCAAAAATTTGAAGCACTCATAATGCCTTATTGCTGCAGAAAGGACACATCCTTTTTCATTAGAAGGGCCGTTTATGTTTGCCCCGCGTCCAACAAGAAGCTTCAAGATATCGAGACGGCCGTTTTCTGCTGCAGTCTGCAAAGCTGAGCCCCATCGTTGAGCGTCGATATCGGCCCCCCCATCCAAGAGGAGGTTTACCATTACTACATCGCCCTTCGATATTGCTATTTGCAGCACGTCCCCATGTTTCCCGAATTTGTATCCAATATCGTTTGTAGTTGTTCTTGATGCGTTCGGATCGGCGCCTCTTTCCAGTAAAAGAACAGCCACTTCCTTTCTTCCTCCATAAACTGCATACCAGAGTGCTGTATTTAGGTCTCCCTTTGTCAAATGCTTGCTTGCACTGAACGCCTGCGATAACATGCATCCAGTTATGCGAACGAAACCGTGGTAAGTGGCTAAACAGTATGGCCGCAGGTGCAAGTCCAACAATGGCGCGGATCCAAAATCTCTAATTATACCAGAACCTGAAAGTCTCCCCATACCATATTCAGAGATGATATTTAAGAGGCTTTGACTTCGAATAGCAAGAGCCTGAACCAGTTTATCGATAACATCAACATGCCAGGACTCGGAAGGGACTATTTCGAGATGGTCTAGACAATTCGAAGCAGCGTATACCTTCAAGGAGTGACTTTGATCATCGCCCTCGTTGGCTAAAGTACTTATGTAACTGATATAGGAGAAGCATGAGTATGCAATGAATAAATGGGCGTTGATGTCGCTAAACGAAAAGGTAGGGGCAAGATCTTGCCCAATTCGACCAGATACCAAATATTCTTTAATCGAAAAGTGAGCCAAGCGAACGATCCCCTCATTCTCGACGATGAGGCCAGAGAAATATATCAACACGTCCTGTGTTGCAAAAAGGCGCTCCGCACTGTCGATAACAACAGCATCATCTGGATGCATGATGAAGATCTCAGCTAGCTCATCTACCTTCAATGGTTGCATTGAGAATGCGAGCCATTTGAGAGAGTTCGCCACTGATTTTCTATATCGATCGTCTATGCCCTCAAGCATTCTGTCGTATGTTTCATCCAGTCCTTTGGGAAGATCCTCTAATGCTCGGCGAATATCTCTAGGAGACCTAAGCTTCTGTAGAGCTTCGAACTGGCAGCGAATATACTGAAACCTTGCCTATTATTAGCGCCGGCGTTGCTATACTCGCTCAATAGAAGACATACATCCCATCTGACTTTTCAATCAGAATTTTTCTAACCTCAGCCTTAATAAGGATTGGCCAAGAGCTATATTTGGCGTTTGTTAGAGTTGAGTCTATATATTCGCCAATATCTCGTTCGATCTCTTTCAAGTGGGAGGTTATATCAAGAGGTTCTCTACCCGGCTTAGAAAATTGTTCACGGAGCGAGACATCGATGTCAGACTCTTTGCGACTAGTACAGAACATATGAAGATTGTTGAGGTTAGAATCGAGGATATAATGCAATATTTCGAGGAGTTCTTCTCGCTGTGTATTAATATTTGGACATTCATCCAGAGCATCGATGATGATATATACGTTAGTAAATCCATGAAGGGTTGATATGAAGCTATTCTGGAGCTCCTCTGTCGACGGACGCATGCCCTTTTTCTTATATTCACCCAAATCATTGACTGCATCAGGTATGTTCGGTCTGTGACAGCAGACTTGCTTGATAAGAGACGCTAGCATCCCGTCGCTTTCTTGCCTTGTAGTATCGCTAAAGGTAAAATAGAAATAGACAACTGCGGTAGAAGCATCGTCTTTATACTCCCTTTGGAGATGATGTATGACGGAAGAGCTTAGCACTGATTTGCCAGATCCAGCTATTAATTGTCAGACGGCCAATCTCGGTATTGCGCAATACGATTAAAAAAAAAAAAAATAAGGAAAGAAACGAAGGAAAAGAGAAAAACGGAAAAGGAAAGGAAAGAGAAAATTGAGAAAATTAAGAAAAGAGGAGAAAATAAAGAGAAAAGAAAAGAGAAAGAAGGGGGGGGGGGGGGGGGGGGGGGGGGGAAGAAAAATTACCAAGTCAAATGAGGAATTTAAACTTACCCTTCCCATGGAGCCAGAGAAAAGAAGAAGGGCTTTGTACCCAAGATGCAAATTGTGCATTCTCTTTAACCAGCCATTCACTCGTCCCAGTCTTATGTCTTTTGCGAGCGGCGTTATACATGTCCGATGGGTCTATGTCGCATAACCAGTCAAGCAATTCTTGCTGAGCTCGGTCCCGATTGGCGTCCTCCACTGCCTCTCGCAGGCTTGAGATATCAGCGCCAATGGTTTTCAAGTTAAGTATAGTCCCTTGATACCGTCTCTCAGATGCAGCAGATTCGTCATCATATCGTTGATCGCGCCAAATCTTATCGATGGCAGCCATTTGGGCTTCTTGCCGACGTATGCCTTCAACCAGGCCGTCCCAGTCATTCTTCTTGGAGAAGTCGCTAAAGAGACGAGAAGCTTTGTCTTGAGCATAATGGCAATAGCAGTGTATCTGGAATCTCAGTATCTGCCGGTATAACTGCTCTAGCGTAGCCTTGTATTTTGAGTGTGCCTCTAGAAATGGTTCATCGACTCTGTTTTGACCTTCGTAGCGCCGCTGATAGAGACTTTCTCTCATACGGCCTTGAACAATAAGTGAGGAGACGTATTTTAACTCATTTGCGAGAGAAACCGTTTGATTGCCAGGATTTAAACAAGCCTAAAGTCGCTTAGTAAAACTCACAATGATGGTTATGCATAGAACTTGACGCACTGACAACAGTACGCTCATACCAGCCCAGGCAAGCGAAATGCAAGGGTTTGGGACAACAGCGGCTGTAATCGAGTCGTTGGCCATCTTAATGACTCTCAGAAAAGATTCTACCATCTCAGCTGGCCGAATCTCAGAGCCCAAAAACACGAACTTCCAGGCATCTTTCTGGATCTGCTCCATCTTTTGTTGCAATATCTGGCTCATCCACTTTTGTCTATTTTCTTTGGTATCTGGTACAGAATCCAATGCGGCAACCGCGCTCTCTTGGAGTTTGGCCTCATATTCTTCGATTAATTGTTTGTTTTCTTTTCGTAACTTTTCGTATGCTGAGTTCCACAATTCGACTATAGGCGTATTTTGGTATTCGTCATCAGGACTCAATGAGGCCGTGTCAGATGTGAGGGGCTGCGCTGGAGCATTAGAGGACTCGATAGGATTAGGATCTGGAGAAGGAGAATCTGATGCAATATAAGCTATTTGGATCTAGTGGGAGGCATATCAAAACCTCCAATCTTACTGATCAAGGGACTGGGTTCTGGTGTGCCTCCATTGTCGTGGGCTTGCTGATCAGCTCTGTCTTTTTTTCTACCAAACATGGATAGCCTTGATTTGGACTTCGCATTCTTATCCTTGGACCTTTTGCGGTTAAACATCTTATTCATAGTTTTGGGCTTTATCTGCGTCGAGAGCTCTAAAAATTGAGCGAAATTGTCGCATTGCACGAAGGAATAAAAGAGTAATTAAATACTGGTGCCTAAATACATTCTGTCACAGCCTAATATGTCACTGTGATCCCAAGGGCCATCTGAGTGGCCAAGTTGAGCAGGGTATTGTAAAAGGCAGTGCTAGCTAGGCAGTTAGAATCGGCAGATCTTCTTGGATTTATTAACGCAGTGGTACACCCTTTCACTCTATTATAGAACATGACCTAATCACTGATAATCTTGGTATCTATTCATTTCAGTTATCGAGCTGTATTCTCAATTGCCACATTTATCATTCGTAAGAAACACACAGCGTTCCTCCAATTTGGCCGGACTATTTTCCTATTCGCGTCACAACATATTCATATATCTCACACGGCTCAATCAACATAACATTGCTTACCTTGCTCGAAGAGGCATATTATCACTTGTAGCTGAAAATGAGATATCCTAGAAATGATATCAATTTGACTCTTGTCCTCATTAATTCAGTTAAGTTTCAATATACAAGAACCTACCTATGCATTGCGAACAGGCCGACACATAGTTCAGCCACTATTCGATCGGCGTCTCTCCATACGTTTATACAAGTAACCGTAGGCTTGCCGTGGCCAAGACTTTTGAACTATATTTCAATTTATGCTTTTGCAGATTTTTCTTATCTACGCTATCTTCCGCTTCTTGTTAATAATTAATAAAGTGTGAGGTTGAGTTGCGCAGTATTTCAAGCCGTTTACCCACATGCACTCATTCGCCGGAGCGGCGGTTGAGTCATGCCGGAGATTCAACATTCAGCGCCTAATAGCAAGGCATCAAAACATATGACCATTACGGCCAAAAAAAAAAAAAGGTATCGTGGGCGAGGAGTAGATATTTCTGGACTATATATTATCTTGAATAGACAGCAAAGATGTGCATTTTAGAAGAAGAAAACGCTGCTCCTCGCAGATTGATGAACGGTGCTAGAATTATCCACCATAAGATACTAGCTGGATTTTCAACCTTCAGCTTCAATTCAGCAACATCACCACCAGATACAACTCTCATCATCACCGTTACATGTTAAACGCCCTACATAAAAGCAAATACTCTTCATCAGCCTTTCAATGGCTAACCGGCCAAAGCCGCGGTTCGCCGCTCCTCTGCCGCAATCCCCTCGATCCGACGTGCTCGAGTGGAAATTCCCCAAGCCGCACAGCCAGCTCGTCCTCACAGGCCGGTCCCGAGCTGCCTGGCACACATCATTCGTGATTCCCTCGCTCAATCTTCTACTAGACGCCGGCCTCGTCGTCAACAATCAGCGTCCCAAGCACATCTTCTTGACGCACGGCCACAGCGATCACACGCTGTTAGCGCCAGCATTCGTGAAGCGCGATGATCCGCCGGATATTTTCTGTCCCATTGAGATGAGGACTGCGTTTGACAATTTCGTCCTCGCCAAGACGATACTCAATCTCGGAGGTGAAATCGGGCCTGAAGATGCAGATATCCGGGGGCTTCCCATAGACGACCGAATAGTTGCGAGGAGCGAGGAATTGGGCCGGACTCCCTCTTCTACGGCGTTTCTCAACACGCACTTCACTCACGGGCTAAAGCCCGGCGATGTTGTGCCTCTCCGCCGCGCTCAAGGCATCACAGCCACAGCTTTTCACTGTGACCACCAGGTTCCCTGCCTGGGCTACGTCTTTAGCAAAACCACGCAGCGTCTGAAGCCTGAATTCGCCTCTTTGCCGGGCTCTGAACTTCAAGCACTGCGTAAGGGCGGCACCGAGCTCACGGCTCCTCATACCACGCCTATATTTGCCTTCCTAGGCGATACGACAGCACAGACTCTAGCTTCAGAACCATCATGGTTAAAAGAGGGCATTCCCGTCGTTATCACAGAATGCAGTTTCCTCTATGAAGAGCACGAAGCACAGGGAATAAAGACCAAGCACACATCATGGCGAGATCTAGAAAAAGTCATAAGAAAATGGCCGAAGACGACCTTTGTCCTGACGCATTTCAGCATGCGGTACGATGACGCCGAAATCGCAAAATTTTTCAACGAGATGCCTGACCCGCCGGAGAACATGGTCGTGTGGGCAGATTTGGAATGCTGAACCAGAGGGAGAGAGAGAAAATCGTGTGGACGTCCTTGTGAGCTGGTAAGCGACAGACACCGCCAATTCTTTTTGCACTGCCCGTTGGATGAGCTGTCACTCGTGTTACCGTGGATATTGCATCCCAAGTTACATGTTTGGTGTGACCCTCAGATGGGGGGGGGGGCTTGACTGTGAGATGAAATGTCCCAGGGGATGCGAGCAAGTGTCATGTACACACACATACACCAAACCACGCATCACCAACCCGGCGAAGGAGAAGTATGTTCGCAAGGGATGATGAAGAAGCACTGCCCAGTTAGAGCTACAGCGGATCTCTTCCGACTTACGCAAATCAATCTATAAAAAGGAACAAGCACGCACCTCTTTTAGTTCCGGGTCATCGGGAATTCTAAAAAAGCATCTTCTGCTTCTTCTTCCACGGGTACACCAAAACCTCGCCTCTCACAAGGCTATCTATAAAAGGCAATTCTACGAAGCAAACAAATGGCACGTCCAAGCTTCCATCCATGAACCATGCAAAAAATCCATTCACTTCATTATCCTCCGTCTCTTTTCGAACCAGACCGGTTTTGTCATACCTGCAGAGAGGCCGCCTTGTTTTTTTGGTTCAGTTTGAACTCAAATACAGACGGGGAGCCTCCTTTGCATCTCGCTTCTCCTGTTGATTCAGCCTGCAACAAGATTCTCTTTCCTTTTCTTTTTCCAATTCAAGAAGCTCCCTCATGAATGAAAGATATCCAGCTACCTCTTCTCGCTACTCTACTTCATCCAAGCTCACCGTCCTAAACACTACGATCCCAACCAGCAAATCACCAACTATCACCAGACATATACAAATCATAAATCACAAAATCACCACCGCCGCCATGTGCGTCCACTTCCGGTCCTGGAACCGCTGCTCATCCTGCTTCCTCACATTCAACCGCCGCTGCAACCGCGTCCCCTGCTGGAACGGCTCCCTCTCCCGCTGGCGGATCCACCGCCACGGATTGTCCTGCCGCAGCGGCTGCTACGAGCGCGCAGACGACGAGGTCTACACGCACCTGTCCTGCGAATCATGCAACATGGAGGCAGTGGCAAACTGCGCAGAAGGCAAGGCGGATGTGATGGAGGCGCGGAATGCAGGAGTGTTGAGAGGGATGATGGGAAATAGAGCTACGACTGCGACGATGAAGAGGCGGGCAGATATTAGTAGTGTGTTTATGAGATTATGGTCGTTTAGGGAGGTGTTGCGTGGACGTGGGAATAGCAAAACGGGGAAGAGACATCTTCGCATGAGGATAAGGATGCTGTGAAGTCCAACTTAGACCAAGCTATTACAATAATATCTAGACTTTTTCCAATTTTCACTCTCTTTCTTTAACCCCCTCTCCGTATGGTAATAAAATCTCATCACGATGAATCAAAAATCCGTAACACCAAGCCCTAACCAAACCCTGCGCGTCTTCAATAAACAACAGCCACATGCCGCCTCCTGTTCCCCCCAAAACACGCCGTCACACAGAAACCGGGCCCTCGCAGAAATAACCGTTACCCAAATATCGACACCGTTTTTCAAGGGCGGTCAGCTTTGCCGGGTAATTTCTCTCTTTCTTGCTCTACGTTGGTGTGTGTGGTGGGATGTGTGTATCATGTTGTGACGGCGCTTTATGAAACCACAGTACGTTTTTAGATGATGGAGATGGAATGATATGATGAGAGGGACTGGTACAACACTGTGATACAAACATTCTGCCTGCTATTTTAATCTTCTGTAGTTTTCTCGTAGGTTACAAATGACGTTTAAGGCAGTTGAAGCTGTTTGATCAAGTCATGTGGCCCAGCTACCCGGCATTCAACATACAAACATTGGCAAAGACTAGCACCATATCATGTGAAGCACCTGATCTTGGAAAAGAATCGATCTAAGCTTAAAATATGATGTAATTTTTTAGAAGAACATCATTGCTGGAAACGAACATTCTCATTCTCTTTGTACTTCGGACCTTACAACACTAATCTGGTAGACATCGTCATATTCCACCCACCGTTTTCATCCCAAGTCAACTTTCCTGCTAAATCCAGAAAACAAACCATGACATCAATACTCGAACTCCAATCTGTATAAACCTTACGGCACGGAGGTTTAAGATACAAACCTCCTTGTCACGAAATCTTCCCTACAAACAAAGCAAATTCACCTCGGTATTAAATCCGTCCACGAATCCTGGCTGCAGGCCTCGGCATCGACGCACACAGCTGATAAACAATATGTCATCAATTCGTCGTAAATATTACTTGGCAGTGTCTTGACCAGCTGCCGCTAATTCACTCAGTTATGATGCACCCTTGGCTCCCTCCCGCAGATTCGCTTTCGCTCTCGTGTCTTTCGGCGCCTCGTAGAAAGCTTGACAAAATAAAAAACCAAACAAAAGCCCCGTGATTATATATACAAACCGTGCTTCCTGCACCGAGTTCCCGTTTCCCAAAACAAAAACAATGTCGAGCCTTTTTCTTGTTCCTGCCACGCCTACATGTTCGTATATATATAAAAAGACAGTCAAGAAGCCAAGGAACACGGTTCGCAGATGGCCGAGCGAAAAGAAAAAATGGCCGTATTAAATAGTGCTTGTTATATGCCGGTGTAGATGTTATTTCTTAATCCTGTCGTGGCAATGAATAATGAGGAGTCATTTAGGATCAAGGCGGTCTCTTGTTCATGGCTTCTCCTCAGGTTGGCTCTCGGATTTCTCCTGAGACTCCTCCTGAGTCTGCTCTGGGGTTGGATCCCGAGTCTCCTCCTTGGGCGGGTACTTGGCCATGAGGTCCTTCTCAGTAATGTAAAAGTCGGACTTTTCGTCCAAGAACTCCTTGTGGAACATTTCGAGATAGCCTCCAGGAACCTGCTGGCCGACAAAAACCTTGATCCAGCTGTCCTTTCCGGTCCACAAATGGCGAATGAAGCGGCCCTCACACTCGGAATCGCTGTTAGGGAAACCGTTGGCGTCGGTGCAAGCGAGCTGCCTGATGTCTTCGGGGAAATCGTATCGAATAAAAGTGCCGAAACCGCCCTGGTCGGTAGGTCGGCCGGGCGAGTTGGTGCGGAACTCGACGCACTCGGGGTGCTTGCCGTTCTCCTCGGGGCATCCTGCCCAGGCGTCCATGATCTCATAGGTCTTGGCGTTGTTTTGCGCAACAATGAAGCCGGTGTTGAGCATGAGCTTGCCAAACTTGTCCTTGTTGTACTCGCGGTTGGGGTCGACGGCCAGGGCGAGGGAGTTGTTGCGAGGGTCGAGGTCCCAGTAGTTCAGAAGCCACTCGAAGGGAAGGTCGAGGTTCTGGAAGATGGCGTCGGAGTCGAGATAGATGCAAACCTTGTGCTGCTTGAGGATGGTGGAGATGACGGGGGCCTTCTTCCAGGATGCGCGGCGATCCTCGGGCTTCTCAATGGCGACAAAGTAGTACTTGTAGCCGTGGATCTTGGCTGCACGTGGTCACGTTAGTTCGGCTGCGATGTTTCTGCGAGAGGGGAATTGGGGTAGCGTACCATAAAGCCAGTGGTTGAGCACGCCGACAGACAGACCGTGAACCTTTTCGGGGTTCTTCTCCCAGCTCATGACATCGGGTCCAAAGATCTGGTGAGGCGCATCAAAGGGGCGGTTGTCGAGGTCGATGATGCAGAGATCTTCGCCGAGGGGTTCCGGGAAGTGAATGTCGTGCTTGAGGTCGAACTTGAAGGCGCCATAGGGCTGGTAGAAGCTGGAGTTGGGCTTGATGGAAGGCTTGTGGACCTCGAACCAGACATCGCGGAAGCTGGTGTCAGGCTTGACAGGCTCAACGGGCTTGACGGGTTCGACGGGCTTCACTGGCTCGACAGGTTTGACTGGTTCGGATGGCGGAGGCACTGAGCCGGAGTTTGTGTTTGGCTGTGTCCTAGAAGCGCAGCTGCGTTAGCCATACCCATACGCTATCTTCAACAGGGACCACGATGCGATCTGTCACCACATCACGTACCTGTTGGGCAATTCAGCCGAGTCCAGCTGGTTGTAGACGAGGCCAGCAAAGACAATGATGAAGATGATGGCGCCGGCCAATAAGGCCGACAGCTTTGAAGATCGAACACCACCGACAAACATTATCGCTGCATACTCCGCCGATGGAATGCGGATAAAGAGGACAAAGCCCTTGTTTGTATGAAGGCGCAAGAGGGAAAAAAAGAGGGCAGAGGGAGGAATGAGGGAGTGGATCCTAGCGAACGATGATCCGCGTGCCCACCGAAACACGGGGATTACAGTATAGAAGAAAAGGAGAGAAGAGGTGAAGGCGCAAATCAACAAGAAACAACAAGAAGCAGGAAAATGAAGAAGGAAAAAGAGAATAAAGAGCTGGCGACAAACCGGCAAAAAAGAAGCCCCAAGATTGGCTTGGCGTAGCGGCGCGTTGTGGCGAAGCACGGACAAGAGAGACAAGAGACTGGACAGACAGAGACAGGCTGCAGAACAGAGGCACAATATTGGATTGGCGGAACGGAAAAAGGGGCAGAAAGAAACTGGAGACCACGGTTATGTTATCAGGTACGTACCCCCAGCGCCATCGCCGGGTATCTGCTAACAGGACACGATGCCGGTCGCTAGCAAGGCAGCGCCAGACTCGGGGGCTTGGCGTTGACGGGGGAAAATCGAATCTCGGTGCAGTACGAGCGCGACTAGCTTTTTAGTTTGCCTGGGTTTGACCCGGTTCTGGCCAACTGATGGAGGCGGTTTGGAGGGGCTAAGCAGGGGAGAACAAATAAAACGGATGCAGTCCAATAGTCTTTTTTGCTGTACTTTTGGAGGATTGGCGCTAGGTTGCTTTATTTGATGAGTAAGATGTTAAGCGTGGGTGTTATTGTTTCAGCTTTGCATTTTGCTTTTCCTTTTCGTCTTACTGCACACTTTGATAGTGTATGTCGTGGTCTGTGTGAGTGAGTAAAAGACGCTACGGGAATAAAGAAAGATTCGAGAATCAATACGAGCAACTGCCGTGGCATTGTCACAAGCTGGTAATCGATCAGTATACTATTAATACGAGCACCATTACAGATGTATTCTGCATGATCGATCGTAGTGTTAGTCTGCTCGTATTGAATTGCCTCCCGCCCCGCGTCTCCCAAATCGGCTCCCTCTCCTGGCTGCATCGGGCATCGGCGCCGTGCCGCGTAACCGCATATAATGCAAGAACCTTGGAAGAGAGATTATAGGATACTGATAATTTTCGCAGAATTAAACACGTAACTAATAATGGCGAGAGATAAAGTACGAGTATAGATGACGTTGGAAAACTCTAAAACCTGATATATAAACAAAACCGCATCTATACTCCCGAAAAAGGAAAACTTTGGGGCTCGCCACAATTGCATCCAGTAAGTCTCCTCGCTAGCTTCGAGTATATCACAGCCCGCTGGGGCCTTGATAGAGAACAGAAAAAGGAACAAGGTGCGACACTTGATCAATTGCTGCATTCGGCAAAAATATTCTCATTTACGAACGTTGTCTTCCTATCAGCTGAATACTGAATGAAAATGACAAAAAGAGAAAAAAGAAAATCACATGCGTGAACTGGGAATCGAACCCAGGGCTCCCCGACGTTGCTCGGATGGCAACGGAGAATTTTACCACTAAACCATTCACGCTGTTCTCTTTGATGTCAACGTTGTCCATTGTTTGTCTCTATAATCCTCGGCCATGTGAAACCGCCACCCTCTGGCACCAATCGCGCCCATGCGCAACTTGGTAATCGCAGAGACTCGTCTCCATCACGATGCTAATCAAGCCTGCAATACAAATACCTCCGCTGTCACTTACCGTTGTAGCGCTAAGACTAAACTCGCGCTCCTCGGCCGGCACGTTTTCCATGATTTCGGCGAAGCAGTTCACATAGACAGCCCCGCCCAGTAGGCCCTCCCAAAAGATGATGATGAATACTATGTAGACTGAGGGAATGAAGAAGAACATGGCATGCAGCGTTAGGAGAATCAGGTTTCCGACTTGGAGAAGGGATGGGAGGTATAAGTAGTGGACACGGATAAAGGATGTGGACGATCGCGAGATGAAGACGCCGACTTGATATAGAAACCCATAGAATGGGTAGAATTCACGAAACTCCTTGAATGGCGACGATTCGAGTGGGAAGAGCAGCGTTGGCGCGACGCCTTGGTTGATGGTATACTCGGCAATGTATACTAGCAGCAGGGGGGCCATATACGGGATGAAGAGCGCCTTGGCTCTCCGCAAGTTGTTCTGAAGAGAATTCGACTCGCCTCGCGTCATGGCATATGCAGTGTTTGCTGATAGGACAGACGGCTCAGGGACAAGCAGAGCAGAAGTGCTAGCTGCAATCTCCTGTTCCGTGTGGTCTCCATCCACTTCGTCCTCTACGTCTCTTTCCGGAACAGCATCATATTCCTTCAAAGCGCTGCCTTGCCGCAGCGGGTCTAAGGGAAGGACGAAGAAGAAACTGATGAACATGATGGCAGGGAGACAAGCCGAGAACAGCAAGCTCTGCTGGACAGTAAACCCCCACCAATCGGTCAACAGCACATATAATCCTGCCCCGACCAGACCGGCTGCGCCAGTGCCAGATCCCCAACCGGCCAAGCTCACATGCCCGTAATAATGCGTCAGTCCCAGGAAACTGAGCTCGCCTCCTCCACTGGCCAAGCTGGCCAAGATTACTCCCACCATCTTCACTGGCACCGACCTGGACGGAGGCGTAATAGCAATCATCAGCATACCGCCCGCAGACAGCGCGATGAAAATGAGGACTCGTATCGGGTATGGTATGCGATGGATGAAATATGGAGCAATGAGCTTGGTGAAGAACGAGGGAACGACGTCGGCTAGGAGGACGACGCCTTTCGGGAGCGATCCAACGAGGTCTTGCGCGGCCGAGAGGATGATTACGTAGAGTACATTGTTGATGAGACCTATCAAGGAAGGTAACGGTTAGCTGTATATCATTATAAAAGCCCAGAGTTTGACAGGATGCGCACCAAGTAACCAAAAGGCGACAATGACCCTCATGTTGGGATGCTTCACCAAGCTCTTTAGCCTGGCGCTGTAGACGGCCCAGGAGGATGACGGAGCGCCGGGCATGGGGAGAAGCCCGGACGCGGACGGGGAGCGGCTTGACATTCTATGTTCGATTTGACCAAAGGATCATCACTAAGAGAAGAGCATTGTTGTGTGGGAATAGCTTTGCAATGAGCAAGCTTGGGGTTGTTGATTGAAGAGTGGCTGAAATGGGTCACGCGAGGTCGAGGTTGGAGTACACGGAGCACTGTGCGGAGTAGATAACGGTCGCGATAAGGGAGTGCTAGAGCGCTATGACGCAGCCACTTCTCTTAGAACACATGAAAGGCCCATCACATGTGCCATTCATTTCCTACCATAAAATCACAGCCTATTATACAATCTTATTCCTAACTTACAATTTTCGCCTCTCACTAGATACATAAACTATTCGTCTTCATGAATTCTGGACGTGTATCCTTCCGTCTCCCGACTCGCCTGCGTCACACTCTCAGGCGCAATCCAGCCCTCTGCGGAGATGCTATCCGGCACACTCTCGGGCGTATAATAGTCACTCCCCTTGTACTTTGATCCTCCAACCCCCGGCGGATTTCTTCCTACGTTTGCCCTGGACGCAGCTTGTCCTTGAGCCGCAATGTCACCGCTGTTGCCAAAGTTCCGCTCGGTATCTGCGCCTACAACATCGGCGTCGTTTTGGCCGCCCTGTTGGCGATATGACTCGGAAATCTTGTCATCAGGTCCTCCTTGGCCTTCATACTGATTTCCAGTAGCTTGTCTGTTGAAACCTTCAGTAAATGCCCATTCTCACTACTAAGTACCGACGTGACTATGGGTCGATAAGGACTCACCTTCCACCAGCGTCAACATCTCCTCCCTCACCAGGAGGAATACGTTTGTTGTAGCCTCTGTTTGTGCTCAAGTCATCTCCATAACTGACATTGGCTGAATCAAATTTCTTTTCCACATAAGAGTTGACGCCGGCATCGTCATCAGCCTGTGGACGAGCATTGCCCGTCTTGGCCTGGTAGGTGTTGAGATCAGCCTCAGCACGGCGCGAAATCTCTTCGTAGTTGGACATTTTGATATGTGTAAAGTCTTTTAGTGAAATTTGTCAAGTTTTAAAAGCTTAAGAGTTGTGAGAATTTGGGAATCGATTAAATCGTTGGAAGGTGGCAGTATTTATACAGTATTTACATGCGCTCTGGACGATGGCTTCTCGATGACCTCAGATCAACGGTATATGATTTCATGACACCGCATGATGGAGAACAAATGTGGGCCAGAAAGTCTGATCACAGCAAACACAAACTCGAAATCGAGATCATTCCTCAAGATAATTTTTTGTAATAAAATGATATGCTGCTATGAGCATTTGCTATTTGCAGCATTGATAATGCCTGGCTTGATGAGAATGACATCAGATGGTGAATATCTTCACTTACAGCCCATCTACCATGCATCAATTAAACTACCAAACCAGGATATTATCCAATTGCATTGATTTCTTTTTTATACCAATTATTCGATAGTAATCCTCAGCAAGTGATTGATCCTATTCCCAATCTTCCATATCTGTCCGGCAAATTCTCGGCTCAAACACCAAGATTTCGCAATCGCCAAAGTTGCGATACTCTTTTGCGCCGCTATCCAAAAAATTATTAATCTACAATCCAACCAACTCCCGGCTACCTTCACAACCACATTTCGTTCTTTTTATAACCTCAATCTAGAGCGAATAGCAATCCAATCACTCCCTACTATTCAGATTCCATCATCAACGTCAACCATGGCAGAAGACGCCTGTCCCGTCGACCACAAAACCCGCGACGCCTGGCTCGCCCACGCCCGCGCCGCCGAAGCCTCCAAGCAATCCCAACCCCAATCTTCCACGCAAAGCGAAGCATCCAAATGCCCCGTCGATCACTCCGCCGCCAAGAAGCCTTCCTCCTCATGGACCCAGACAATCTCCTCCTACATCTGGTCCTCTCCCTCCCCCGCCACAGATAACCTCCCCGCAAACCACCCCGCGATACCATCCTCAACAACGTCACCATCAAACCTCGAAACCTCCCGCGTAACATCCACTATCCCCCGCTCCTTTACAAACTCCGATGAATGTCCCGTCGACCACGGAGCTTCTGCGAATCCGTCGAATGCGGAAATCGAGTCCGGCGCAGACGCTTCGGGCAACTGGGTGTATCCCTCGGAGAAGATGTTCTTTGAAGCGATGAAGCGCAAGGGCTATGATGCGCGCGAAGTGGACATGAAGACCGTCGTGCCTATCCACAATGCCGTCAATGAGCGCGCGTGGCAGCATATTAAAGAGTGGGAAGCTCCCTACTTGACTGACTCAAAGTACGTTTCCTTCTTCCTCTCTCCTCTTCATCCATACTCCAGCTATAATTCTACGAAGCATGATAACTAATAGAAGGAAATCACAGATGCGATGGCCCTAGACTCTCCTCCTTCGCCAACAAAAGCACCCGCATGACCCCAACCGCCCGCATCAACACCATCCTCGGCTACACCGCGCCCTTTGACCGGCACGACTGGGTCATCGACCGCTGCGGCACCCGCGTCGACTATGTCATTGATTTTTACGCCGGAAGGCCCGGCGGCACGGCTGGTGCGCCGAGCTTCTATCTCGATGTTAGGCCGAAGCTGAATACCTTGGAGGGAGTCAAGATGCGGGTCATGAGGTGGACGGGGTTGGCGTGAGGGTGAGGCTTTGTGAGAAAAGGAGAAATGAATGTATAATATGATCTTACGTGTGGCATAGAAAAAGGCGTTTTGTTGGGCTGGCAATGATGTGTTGTGTGGGAATAAGCATATAAAGATAGATAGAGCTAGAAGGGGGGCTCCTTGTACAATACAAATCTCCTGTACGATCCTGAGAGTAATTTCTCGAGTCATTCATTGCGTCAATTCATGGCATCATTTCGATGATGCTTCTACTGGTATGTATAGTACAGCAGTGCTGCCCCAGCAAATCCTATCCCTCATTTGTAGGGAGCAGAATATCTATCCATCTACAAATCCTTTGCTCGCCTCTTCCGTATCTGCAGCCGAACAGGAGCCGTAGTCTCCAAAGCCTGCGTTTCAAGATTCCACCCCTTCTGCACCAACTCGTCCCAGAGCTTCGAGCTGTTGAACTGTGGCACAAACTCGCTGTCTCTGTCCTTGCCGGCAATGCTAAACTTTCTGCCGTTGCCTTCGACGCCAGCATCACAGAAAAGCTCATCCAGTTTCTGCGTGTAGACACCACCATCTTCCATTAGCCATGCGATTTCCATTGCGGCAAACCATGCGCGTATGGCATCGATCGGCTGGACACCCTCCCAGAGGAGCATCTTGATGGGAGTCAGACGGCCGGGAACGCGAGAGCAAATAAACCGGGTATGCTTGAGGCCATCGACGATGATGAGTTTGTCATGCGAATCGGAGCAACTCATGGCATGGCCGTAGCTCTCGGCAAATTCGAGATGGACTACCTTGTTTCCACGGTTATTGCGGATTATGGGGCTCCAGAAGACGATACTCTCTCTTTCTGCGACTTGCTCGGGGGATAAAACAACACCGCTCTTGAGGTATTCGCTGAATAGGATCGTCGCTCGTTGTCGGTTGAGTGTAGCCATGCAGACGCTGCGAACGCCAAGATAGTTTGTACCAAGATGGGCAAGGACGAGGAGAATCATCAAGAGCACAACGCTTGAATGATCCTCAATCGCCTTCACCACCAACGTTCCCACAAGCAGGCCGATCAAGCCCACGGCTGTCTCCTGGCTAGCCTCTTTTGCATTGAGTTCAGCGAGATTATCTTGCCTGGCAAAGTGCACACTCAGGGCTGCCTTGCTGGCACCAGCGGCAACACCGCACAACGCCCGGAGTGCTTGACCAGTACTGAGCGCGATAACCTTGCCCCAGGAGCCTAGATACGGACTGTAGAGCTCCAGAAAGAAGGCACTGTCGTTGAAAAGATCGGCTAGGAACCGGTATCGCTTGGCGTCTGGTTCGATTCGAAGGCCAAAGCGGTGGGCAAACACAATCGTTGCAATGCGAGACGTGGTGTCTTTGAGGATTGTGAGAAGAAGGGCAAACGTGGCCGAAGACGATGCATCTCCAACGCCGAGACCTTTGAGCAGGGCACGATTGGCGAGAAGAGAGCTAATGGTTGAAAAGAAGGCCTGGAGGGAATCAAACATTTGATACGCCAAGTAGTCCTTGGAAACGGAGTGCGGGAATCCGACTGGGAGAAACGAGTCAAACAAGGCCTTGCGCCATTCTCGAACAGAGCGGTAGAAGATGCCGTTGGATCTGTTCTTGAGCTGGACCTATAGCGTAGTTAGAACCTGATATCTAGCAAAGAGAAGAGGAGATGCTCACTGGCAAGATGTGGCCATCGTGGGCGTGGAGCCACTGCTGTTGCACATGGCCGGACTTGTCGAGCTCTACAATGTCAACATCGTTGCCCCAGGCTAGAATATCGGTAATTTTCTCTGCTGGCTCGTCGTGAGGTTCGTCATGTATCGCCATTGTGGGCGCGCCGAGCTTTTGGTCACCTTCAAATCAGAGGTGCAGCGGCGAAGGCGATGAATGCAGGTGTCGCAAACATAGGACGAGAGTTGCGCGCAAAAGGACAAATTCAACAATGAGAAAATGAATGGAATTAGAGGAGGTTATGTTCAGTCAAAGAACGAATGCACAGTGAATTTAGGTCGCGGTTTGTGGTTTATGATGCAAAAGGAAAGTGGACAACAGAAGGTTGAAGTGATTGTGTCGGGTAGATGAAGTAACAGGTGGCAGAATGAACTTGGCCAGCAGCGATTTTGGCACAACAGCTGGTAGGTCACCTACAGCAGAAAATAGAAAAAAAACGGCATAAAAATGCATGAGATGCTGTTTCTTCAATCCATCTATTGACATATTAAACTTTTGGTATATAATTCTTTTTGCCATGTACATTTACGGCTTGTATCCCAACAAACGCCAGATTCTATTGCCTCCCATCTATCGCTTCACAGGCGTGCCATCCTCAGCAACCAGGAACTCATCCGTCTTGAGAGGGCCCTCGCCAACACCAGTCATGATGACTCTGCTGACGCCCTCCTTGATAGTGCCTGCGATGCCCTCATCCAGCTTGACGCTGGCGTTGACGACGCTTCCATCTTTCCAGCCCTCGGCGGTGGCCAGGAGCGGCGCAAAGGCGCCCAGCACCGTCGCCGTATCCTCCTCCTGGTAGTAGACGACGCAGTTGGGGCCGGCATCAAAGGTATAAGCAGCAACAGTCTTGCCAGCCTGGGCATTGATGGCCTCGACTGCGCGAATGGCGGCCTTGGACACGTCGTTCATGTAAAAGATGGGAGGGTAGGTGTCGGCGCAGGTGGCGTGGAACGAGTTGGAGTCGCGCATGGTGACCTCGGCGAACTGGGGGAAGTTGCGGTTCTTGATGGCATCCTCCATCAGGGCCATATTGGCGGGGACGATGGTGGATATTCTCTGCTGGAACAGGCCCGAAGTCGCGACGGTCTGCTGCATGCCAGAGGTGGACGAGACGCCCTTCTTGGAGGCGCTGACAACCAGAATCAGCGCGCGCATGCTCGGCCAGTGCGAGGCGGGGGCAACCAGGTCAGCCTTGGAGTCGCTGCCATCCTCCTTTTCACCCATCCTCCAGGCGACATAGCCACCGAACAAGCTGCGGCAGGCAGAGCCAGAGCCCTGGCGAGCAATGAGGGACAGCTCCGAGGGGGAGTCGGGGAGCTCGTAGAGGTTGGCAATGGCCTGGACGAGGGCAGCAAAGCCGGCGGCAGACGAGGCCAGACCGGCGGCCGTGGGGAAGTTGTTCTCGGAGACAATCTTCAGGGGGAAGGTCGACAGCTTGGGCAGCGCAGCGTTGGCAGCCTCGAGGGCAGCTCGGCGGGCGCGCAGCTCACGGAAGCAGGCCTGGGTTCGGGCGCCAGAAACGTCGGAGGGCTCGCCATTGAGAAGCAGGCTGTCGTCGCCAGTGTAGGTGGAGGAGCAGGAGGCGGTCGTGAGGGTGCGGAGGTCGCTCTGGGACAGCGTCACGGAGAGGGAGCTGTTGGTGGGGAGGTTGAGCTTTGCGTCGCGTTTGCCCCAGTACCTAGAGGGAGAAGGATAATGGTTAGCAATTGATTCTCTGGCCTGACTTCTCTTGTGTATTCATTCATCGGGGCCCAATGGCTCGACATACTTGACAACGGCAATGTTGACGGGGGCGGTGGTGCTTGCGCGGTAGACTTTTGTGTCTGCCATGGCGATGGTTTGGTGGAATCGACGACGAAGTGGGCGGATTATCTGTTTGATTCTCACTTTTGGCTTTCTAGATAGAGAGAGATATCACAGACTCAAACAATGGCTGGCAGAAGAAGAGAGGAGAGGAAAGGAGGTTTGATATAGGGATCCAATAGTAGTCTGTAGAGGAAATTGATGGTTGGGCGCAAAGGCAAAATGTCACCCGGACTTTTACACCGCCCAACTGCCACTACTAGAGCACGACTAAGGCAGATTGTTAGTACTAGTACCTGGCCTGGCCGCTATTATATCGGCGCCAATTTTAAATCCAATGCCTTTAGATCCATCCCATTCATTATCTTTGTTCCCCTTAAAAACTAGAGCCAAATGTGATGAACAGACCCTCGTTTTCGGCTGGGCGCGGGGCTGAATCAACCCCCACCACACGAACGTTGCATCAAGGATACGAACACGAGAGCCTTGCTTACTGCAGCGCACTGATAGTATAAGTTGCATTGCATTGCATCCCATCTCATCAAGCGAAAGGCGGCAGATGTGATTCGATTTGATTTCGCACATGCTGTACATGTATATCTCGCATCTGCCTGATGCATTCAGACAAGGCTATTTGTTGCCCGCGCCGACGAAATTTGTGGCGGGCTGAACCAGCAACGAGCCGCTATCGATGCGTGATTCGACGCTGTATGACTTGGTAGGAGGAGCTGGCTCGTAAGAATGATGCATCAAGAGCGAGATTCATGGAGGATGACGCCTCTTTTGATTGGGCCAATGGATTTCGATGGAGGGAATGCAGTATTAGGTTCTCTTCAAGGATGGATATTGACTCCTCATGGCTGCTGAGTTGCAACATTGCGCGCATTTTATAGAGACCAAAACATGTGAAAGCAGTGATTGCCGACATTGAATTGTATGAAGATGGGAGGATAGAAGAGGAAGATTCAAGAGATTCTAGTATAGCAACAGCCTTGGCTTTCAGCAATTTCACCGGTGATGCTACACCAGATCGTTGCTTGAGATGTGTGATTCCATACGGTGAAACTTCTCAGCTTACAAAATGCCCCAGTTCTTCATGTCAAATTTCCTGGCCATATCTTGACTACTATAGACTATCTCACATTGCCACGTTCACTTAGTACTACACCACCTACGAATACATCAAAGAAGACAATGATTCCACTTGAGTCCTTTTAACCATCAATTCGTATACGGTGATATATCAGTTTCCAAGCTTCCACGATGCCGTCATATGGTTTCATACACCCAACTACTCCTGGGCCTAAGCCCCTCTACTACAATCCTCACAATGGCCACACACACAGCAACTTCTCATCAGCCACTCATGAGGCATATGAAGGCGAGTACTGCCTGACATGCCAATGCGTAAGATGTGTGGATAGACGAGCCGGGTTCGTTTTTCTTGATATAGAACTCTTGCTTTCTGCTTACATGGAAATAAGTGTAATTCATCGCTTGAAAGTTTCATTATCACAAGCTAGCAAAACAAGACACTATTGCCAGCACGTAGATCACTTATAGACTCCACAACATCCAGTCATTTGGTTGCAGATTTACCAAAGCATACAATAAGTGTCACTGATGAAGAAATAATATTTATAAGACAATTCCATTAAGACAAAGCCAGTCCTAGGATATCTTTAAACCAATGTGGTATCAAATCCCATATAAACACCAAAACTCCCAAATCAGTCGGGTATCGCTGCCAAATATTATTCCAAACGTCGTAATTCATAACAGTCCATCATCTCCAATGGCCTTAAAACGCAATCAAATCATCCCCCTCAAACCCCGGCTCAATCTCATAGGGCTCTTCATCTTCCTCGTCTTCCTCTTCCTCCTCAGATTCCCAATCAGTCTCCTCCGGAGACTGTACTTCCTCCAATGAAGGCACCACCTCTTCCCCCCAAGCCCAGCGCCCAGGCCCATGCCACTGCTCATCTATGCAAGCCTGATCCTCCTCCGTAAAGTCAGCCCGGTGAAGGATGTTCTCGTCTACTCCGATGGGCACAAAGGTGACTTGCGCCAGGTTACTCTTTGTGATGTCAAGGTTGGAGAGGCCGAGGCTGTCAAATTGCCCCCGTATGAGATGGCAGTTCCATTCGTCTATATGTTCTGCCTGTTCGCGGTCGACAGCGGCAACGGTCATGGCAATCTCCATGAGTGGCTTCATCCACTGTAGGAACTCGACGAATCTCTCCTTCTGATGCTCGGTCCAGTTGCGATCGTAGCCCTTGTCTTGGACCCAGAGCCAGACATCCAGGGCGTCGCAGTCCAACTCCCAGACATACGCGGCGGCCAGACGCTCAAGATTGGTGGGCTCATCCTGGGCAAGGTTCCACAGGTCGTCGGCCGCCTGCTCGTCCCCAGCTTCGACGGCCGCCGCAATGAGAATGCGGTGATGACGGCGGACAGTGTGGCTGGCGGCGTATTGGAACTTGACGCCGTTGTGGATTTCGCCAAGGGCAGGGAGGTTGCTGCCGTAGTATTCTCTGCGCCAGGGGGGGATGTCATGAGCTGTCTCGTCTCTGTATATCTCAAAGTCGAGATCTTCTTCGGTCAATTTTCTGCGTGGCCCGAGACGATACTTTGTTGGTGTCGGGGGTGGCTGGCAGGTGGTCCGTTTGCCAGGACGGGGTTGAGACTTGGGAGTATCCTCGTTGACCTCCTCATTTTCCTTGTTGTCGTCGCCCAAACTCATTTCCGAGTCAGACTCTTCTGCCCATTGATCAAATGGGGCGAGAATGTCCCTGTCCATGGTCATGTCAATATCTCCGGTGACTGGAAGATCCATATCCATGTTGTAAAAGACGGAAGAGATGATGTCGGTTGGTGTGTAATAGTGGGTGTATAATAGTGGGTCGGAGAGTGAATAGAGGATATAAGTAATGGGGTATAAAGATGACCCGTTAACAGAAGAGGGAGTGTTTGCTTTAAAGCTATAAGCGGATAGAATGATAGTAAGGTGTGTGTGTGTGTGTGTGTATAAGAGAAGGATGTAGCAAGTAATGTGAAGCACAAAGTGGAATTGAGTGGTTAGAAGCTGGTAAGAAGCTTTGTGTGCTGGACTGACTGACTGACTGGAAGTGATGTAGATGGAAAAGAAAGAAAAGATGGGAGAGACTGGGGGGGAGGGAACCATTAAATAGCTGTTTACAAAAGCATATGAAGCCTTGGATTTGTTTATCAAGGCATGGCTAAAGTCTGTATTGGTGAGATATCGACGCCTTAACAGCCACATGGACGTATAAAGAAGCAATATACAGAGAAGAGAAATGTATATAAACATCGATATCAGATACATTCATGAAGTACAACGTGTTGCCATATCAACAGACAAGTAACCTCGCCCTAATCGACGCCATCACCACCAAGCTCCTCGAAGACGGCCCCAGCCCCAAAGGCAGTGGTAAACCTACGAGCCATGTTGTGATCCTTGATAGCAAAAACTACCTCCATATCATCATAAACTTCAACTCGCTCAGATCTCTTGGCTTGTGGTCCTAGTAATACCCTCCTCCACGACCGGGCAATCTCGTCGACTGGGTTTCCGTAGGCGCCACAGCCCCAAGCCCCTAGAACAACACGATTGATGTGACGAGCCCGCAAGATACGCATTATGCAACGCATCTTGGCCAAAGCCATATCTCTGTCTTTTTGCTCCGAATACGTAAGCTCTCCTTGTTGATTCGTCTCAACCTCTGGAAGACGTAGCATGGCTGCCGTAATGACATCGATAAAAAACTGATCCGCTGGTTTGAGATCAGATGGCTCTGTGTCCCAAGTCTTGCAAACGAGGACGTCGGGTGTATAAATGGCGCCTATTTCAGGGAGGCGGTAGAATTCTTCGTGAAGAGATGGATATAGCGTAGTTCTTGAGCATAGCCATTCTTCTTGTGATGTGGCTCCAGTTAGGACACCGCCGCCGGGACGGAGGGGAGAAGCCATGTTGAGGACGGCAATTCGGGATGGAATAGCTTTGGAGAGCCTTGAAGCAGCTTCTAGTGTATCGACGGGCCATATTCGTATGTAATTGGGAGGCAGAGGAAGCTTTCTGAGATATTGAAGCTGAGTCATTGTCGTCTGTTTGTTTGGCGGACTCTGGGCTTGTAGTTGTTGCTGGTGGAGTAACGGCATCTTTTGGAACAATTCGAGGTGGATCTACAATCAATTGAACGCTTTCAATGCCCTTTCTAGCTCTTGCATTGGATTTTAATATGGAAGGCACCTTTTTGTTGAGAAACAGCTTGGCCGCCTTGGCTCGTTCATCTCTAGACGAGCTCATGACTCGAGGTTGAATTGAGGTACCTAGATAGAAGCTGAATTAACCGATTGAGTTTATTTATCAGATAAACGGTTTGTGGATTAATTGAGTTTCGCACATTGACTCATATCTGAAAGTAAACAATGGCTTGGACGTTGCGATCGGCAGGGCAACTCCAAAGCTTCAAAGCAGCCCAGTCATTGAAGGTGCCTGAAGCTAGCGGTTGAAGTCCAGCTGAGCTTTAGGTGCAAGACTAAAACTCGATTGGCCGCTGCTTTATGGAAGCACCACAAATGATCGTCGCAATCATCTCGTGACGTCATGGCTATGGAAGCAAGTTTCGCCCATCATCATTTAATGACTGCAATGAAATGCAATGCAAAACCCCCAAGATAAAAAAAAAAAGGCCTCTCAATACTTTGTCAATTGGAAAGCTAAATCCCCGCGTAAGACAAATGCGCGTTCGGTAGCACAATGTTGGCTTCATGTACCGGCGCGAGAGCCGTGTTCCGCGCCCTGCCGCTGGTTTCCGGAGGACAAAGGCAGAGATCACTGCAATTGTTCAGACAGACGGGCCATCAGTGCAGATTCCAACTTCCCGTGAGGCATTTTACGGCGTCCCAGAGTGTCCGTGAAGACGAGGCAACGGAAAAGGCGAAGCGGCTACATGAGAAAAGCGACGAGCTAGAACACCATGACACCGAGCGCCATAAATTGCAGAAACAGGCAGACGATAGACCCTGGCATCGGCTGAGTGGGAGCAAGCAATACAAGGAGACATCGCCAGATCCCTCTAGAGGAGACGATTCGAAGGGTATGTTAATGTTAGCGTGAAGCTTTGCCGACCTGGAACTAACATGTCGAGACTGTAGGACGACTGCTTACGACACCAACCCGCTTGCTGAAGCTCATTTTACCCATGCCGTTCCACCCCGAGCAAGATACCATAAACGAGGTCGAAGAAGGAACGCACAAAGACAACGGAAGGAGGATAGAACCACTGGCGCTTCTTGTACATCCTCAGCAGCCGCTATCTTACCTCGAGCGACTTATACAGGCCGAGATCCCTCCATTGCAAGTCAATGGTCGCGAAAGACTGCCCGACATCATTTTTCGGGCTGAAGCCGACCACGAAGAATCCCCAGGAAAATCCAACGAAGACCATGGCAAAAGTAATGTGGCGTCGTATTCTGGCCTAGGTCGCGAGGGCCCTACAAAGGACAAAGAGGCAAACTGGGTTCGGTGGAGTGGCAGCACCGAAGTGGGAGATTTCATTCGAGATGCGGCTCGCGGGCGAGAGTTTGCTATTAATATTGAGGGATTCAGCAAGGAGCTGCGGGTGGCTGTGCCCAGTTTCAAAGATCGAACGCATTACATGAGATTGCAGTTGCGGCGGATGTCGAGAAATATCGATCAAATGGCCAAGATCAAGTCGGAGTGCGATCTTTTAGCACACAAGGGCGCTCATCGTCTGGCACAGGGAGGTTTTGCAGCGCTGGCTGGTTGGTGGGGCGTCGTCTACTATGTTACTTTTCATACCGATTTTGGATGGGATCTGGTAGAGCCCATCACGTACTTGGCCGGATTGGCGACCATCATGGGCGGATATCTGTGGTTCCTCTTCATCAGTCGAGATCTGAGCTACAAGGCGGCGATGAATGTGACAGTCTCAAGGCGGCAGCACGCGCTGTATCAGGAGCGAGGATTCGATCCGCAGAAGTGGGAGCACCTGGTGCACGAGGCAAATGCTCTGCGACGAGAGATTAAGGCGGTGGCGACAGAGTACGACGTTGACTGGGATGAGATGAAGGATCTTGGGGGACAAAGTGTCAAGAAGATTTTAGAAAAGGAGAAGAATGGCAAGAAGAAGAAGGAGGATATTGATGAGGAGGCTGATGAAGAAGCTGATGAAGGGGTGCAGATGGAGAAGAAGGGCAAAGAGGAGCAGCATTCGGATTCGCATAAGAAGGAATGATTTGATGAAAAATGTATTCCAGCATTGTATTGTTAGCATTGATCATGGCGCCGGTAGCGTCGAAGTATGTGTTTGATTGTCGGATGAGGTGTAGCAAGAGCAGGCGAACAGATGATACAAGCAATCGAATTAAACAATTCATGAGATGGAAGATTCATAATCCATACTAAACACGACATGCATGTGCTTGTCCACTAACAAATGGAAAACAGGCTCAAAGGGCTGATGTCGTCGATATCGCCGGGTCAGATCATCGGCGATGCGATCCGCTGAACCGAGCCGCCTCGCCCTACCGCTCAATAGCTGGAGATTATTTTTTTAGCGTTGCCACAATGAGCTGTCACATCGTGTTAGTGAGGATAGACCGTGGGACTATTGGTAAGAAAACGGGTGTGCAGGATCTTGTCCTGGTCAGGCCATGACGGGATCGCCGTTTCTTTGTTCTCAGCTGCGGGATGGGACGAGCAGGGAGGATTCAGCTTTTTTTGTTCTTGAAAAATTCCAGAGGAGAAGAGAAAGAGAGACAAAGCACGTGATGGATGTTTATTGTTTTTACTGCTGTGTATTGTTTGATTTGATTTACCCCGGCGATGTCGAGTCGCACTGTGGCAAAACCTCCTCCAAACTTACACGCGCATGACCCCATGATATAAATCCGGGGCAGCTCTAGGCCCGCTGTAGCTTCAGCTCAGCTCATATTACAGTTGGAGCTTCAACTTTTATCTGCTTTCTACCCCGCCCCCGCTTGCTTTTTGCTCTTGCTACTCTGCTTTACTCCACATGCCTGCTCGTATATCGTCGGTGATATCAAACCCCTGCATGCTACGATAACTCATCCATATCTTTTTTTGTATAATTTGAGCTTCTTCTTCTTCTTCTTCATTGCATCTTTGAAAATCTTCGACTCCAGCGATTCAATTCCATCATGGCGCCGCAGCTGCTGCATCTGCCGGATGGCCAGACCTTCACCGTCACGCCCGTCTTCGCCGGCCTGGGCTTCAAGAGCCACGAGATGAACATGCACCCCAATGCCTTCCCCATCGGCTGGAACGTCGTCCTGCACACCGAAGAAGAAGTTGAATCGCCATTTGCCGCCGCCGACAACGACGCAGAAGATTTACCCTCGGATCCTTCACGGCCGCCCTCGCGTAAGACTCGAGTACATCCCTTTATTCGCCCGACGCTGCAAAACGACACCCTCTTCATCTCGTCCATCTCGAACCCGTCCAACTCCGATTTCAAGCCTGCTGCTAGTCCAACGAGGCAGATTGCCATGATGATGTGGGTGACGCTGTACTGGTACTTTCACCAGCCGCAGCCTCTCCCACAGCTTCATACCGAGGCGGCGAAGGATACACCGGACAATGCGAAGCCCAATGGCGAGTGGAGGATCAACATCAAGCGGGAGGGCGTGCTTCGCGGCCGCAACTTGATTCCCAAGCTGGAACGCATGGGCTTGATTGCTGCTGGCGACACTTCATGCGGAACCGGCCTCGACGATAGCGGCGACGAGTGGGCGCGCATGTATGTCTCGAGACGCATGTTCTGGCAGATCCCCGGCCACCTGTTCCTCTTTACGCTGCAGCCGACCCAAAAGGCCAACTCGTCCGTCCCCGGGTCGCCCGTGAATAGTCGTCCGAGCTCCCCCGTGCGAGGCGAGTCCTCTTTCACCCACTACCTGTCCATTGACGGCCTCACTCGTCTTGATAGCGACTTGCCGGGAGGGCCTATGCCGACCAGCGTTCCTCAGACACCTGCCGTTCCAATTGGGCCCTTTTACTCGACTTCGCATCTCCCGACGTACTTTCCTCCTCCTCCGCTGCAGTACACCTTTTCAGACGGCGTTCGACATCCCGTGCGGCCGAAGCCTCATAGAATGGGAGAGATCTTCTACTCACGCTTCGTCCCTAGTGTTGGCAAATACCTGTCATTCCGCGTCGCCTCCACATCGACCAAGCCAGTGCCGTATCTGGGCCCCGTTGGAAGCGGTAACAATTCCCAGGAGCATACACACTTGACCGGCATGACAGACATTGAGCTTCTGAAGATGTGGATGGCGAAGCCCCGCGTAAGCGAATTCTGGGGCGAATACAAGCCCGGGTTTTTGGAGGGCGTGCTCAAGCTGCGGCACTCGTTTCCCGTCATCGCCTCGTGGGATGGTATTCCCTTTGGATACTTTGAGATTTACTGGGTGAAGGAGGATATTCTCGGACGGCACTTGGCGAATGTTGCGGGAGACTTTGATCGTGGGATACATGTCTTTGTTGGTGAAGAGTGGGCGAGGGGACGGGTGCCGCAGTGGTTGACGAGTCTTGTGCATTGGTGCTTTATAGCTGATAACCGGACCATGAGCGTGTGTCTGGAGCCGCGGGTTGATAACGACAGGTAAGTTTTGGATCATACTTCTCATTTATGGAAAGATTTTGTTTGCTAATGCTGGATAGGATGCTGCGGCATTTGGATGAGGCGGGCTTTGGCAAGGAGAGACAGATTTCGTTTCCGCACAAGCAGTCGTGGTATGTCAGGCTGTGGCGCGATACGTGGGAGGGGCCAGCATTCTGAGAAAGAAGAGAAAGTGTTATTGTAGAATGATTCTGGAGTTATGAATGGTAAGAAGCATGGCAGGAAATACCCATATAAGCTGTTTTAACTGAAAGATTGGTTGCTGGTGATGGAGAGTAAAGAGTATGAAACATGTACAAGTAGTAGCTTTATACTGTAAGACAGGAAATCAAAGAAACATTACTTTGTAGTCACGGTTTAAATCATTGCTGTTCATGTTTAGTTCAATCTTATTTCATATGGAAATTTGCCTATCCCATATACCAGCCGGAACCAATCAATCAATCAACCCACCCTGCGCCTCCATCAAATGTTGGATATTTTCTAAGGTTATCTTTTTTTACATAAAAGAACACGAAAGACAGCAAGACACAATAAAAGGAAAAGGACCCGTTCCTTATACGCAGCATTCTAGCCGACCCATCTGCGGGCGCTGCGGAACATTCTCAGCCAGGGACCGAATTCGCCCCATTCCTCGATATCCTCGGGAGGAGCATAGCTCGTAATGTCAGCCATAATGGTTCGTTCAGGGTGCGGCATCATGGCAACAACACGACCATCGGGGCTCGCCACACCGGCGACACCCATCGGGCTGCCGTTGGGGTTATACGGGTACTGCTCCGTGACGTTACCACGGTTGTCGACGTACCGCAGCGGCACCATGCCAGACTCGGTGAGCGTCTGGAGAGAGTTTGGCGATCCAAACTTGGCGCGGCCCTCGCCGTGGGACACGACGATGGGGAGCTCAGAGCCGTTCATGCCGTGGAAGAAGACGGAGGGTTTGGACTTGTCGACCTGCACCTTGACCATGCTGTAGCGGGCCTCGAACTGCTGGCTGGTGTTGTCGACAAAGTTGGGCCAGTCCTGCGCGCCGGGGATGAGCTCCTTGATGCGGGTGAGCATCTGGCAGCCGTTGCACACGCCGAGCGCAAAGGTGTCCGGGCGCTTGAAGAAGGCGGCGAATTCCCTGCGCGTGTTGTCGTGCATGAGGATCGACTTGGCCCAGCCCTGGCCGGCGCCGAGCACGTCACCGTACGAGAAGCCTCCGGGGCAAGCCAGACCGGTAAAGTCGGCGAGAGAGCGTCCGTCGAGGACATCCGTCATGTGGACATCGATGGGCTCGAAGCCGGCAGCCTTGAAGGCATAGGCCAGTTCGGCGTGGCCGTTGACGCCTTGTTCTCTGAGAATGGCAACACGAGGGATTCTTCCAAAGAAGCCAGTGATGGACGAGGTAATGGGGAGGATGTTTTCAGCAGGTGAATATGACAGCTTATAGGTGATACCCGGGTCCGCAGAGTCGGAAATGGTACCAAACTCGGACTCGGCACAGGCAGAGTTGTCTCGGATCTTCTGCATCTCGTACGACGTCTTGGACCACCACTGCTGCATCTCGGTTCGGTCCAGGGTGGCAAAGGTCATGCCTGCGTGGCGGATGTTCAGGCTCTGCTTGGAGGTCGAGCGGACAACACCAAACTTGCAAATCAGGCCGGGTGGAGGTCCGCAGGTAGCGAAGCATCGCTTGAAGTTAATCTCATCCTCGGTGCGGATCTGGAACACGGCACCAAGCTCTTCGTTGAACATGGCATCGATGATATCCTCGGGCTTGCCGGACTTGGAAATGCCATCCAGCATCATGTCAACACCACAGCGGCCAGCGAACATCATCTCAGCAACGGTGGTGATGAGACCACCGTCAGATCTGTCGTGGTAAGCCAGGACAACGCCGCTTCGGTGAAGCTGAGACAAGGCATCAAAGTAGTCTGTGATGAGGTCAAAGTTCTTCATGTCGGGTGCCTTGTCGCCAACGGCACCAAGAGACTGAGCGAGTGCGGAACCGCCCATGGCTCTTCGTCCCTCTGCAAGGTCGACGAACATGAGACTAGTCTCGCCCACGTCCTCGACGCGACGGAGCTGGGGAGTCCAAGTGCTGCGAATATCACGAACTGCCGAGAAGGCAGAAATGACGACGGAAACTGGTGCCGTGACGTTCTTTGAGTCCTCCTCATTCTTCCATGATGCCTTCATCGATGTCGAGTCCTTGCCGACGGGGATACTGACTCGGAGCCTGGTGCACATCTCCATGGCCGCTCGGACGGCTTCATACAATGCTGCTCCCTCACCAGCGTGGTTCACGGCGGCCATCCAGTTGGCAGAGAGCTTGACGCGACGCAGATCTTCTGTGACATCAGCGGCACCGATGTTCATCAAACTTTCGGCGATGGCCATTCTGGCAGAGGCTGCTGGGTCAATCATGGCGAGAGTAGGTTTCTCACCCATAGCCATGGCCTCACCCGTCTTCTGCTTGGTACCGATATGGAACGACGTAGCTGTTACCGCAACGTCGGCAACCGGTGTCTGCCATGGTCCAACCATCTGATCACGCACGGTGAGACCACCGACGCTTCGATCGCCAATGGTAATCAGGAATGACTTGGAACCAACTGATGGCATCAAGAAAACACGCTCAACGGCCTTCTTGAAAAGTTCAGCACCGCTGAGTTCTCCATATGCCTTCTGGAGGCTGGAAAAGGCGTTGAATGGGAGCAGAGTGGGCTTCTTGGAAGCAACATCCCGCTGAAGCAAGCGCTTGGGAGGGAAAAGGGCGTCCATGGGGAGATCGATGGGCCTGGGGTACTCCTTGGACTCTCTGTCTGTGAGGATCAGGCTGGTAGCTCCGTGCTCGTTCTTGGAAATAACGGTTCCGACGTCTGAAAATCCGCATCGTTCTCTGCGGCAGATGCTTGTGAAACGGTTCATGCTATCGGCGTTGATTAGGAGAACGTATCGCTCTTGAGCTTCGTTGCACCAAATCTCCAATGGGCTCATGCTTCGGTCCATGCTTTCCACCTGGCGAAGCTCAAAGTTTCCTCCGAATCCAGCATCCTTGACCACTAGTGACGGTTAGAGCTGCATTAGACATGTAATTGATGTTCAGGTACTCACACTCGGGGAGGGCGTTGGACAATCCACCAGCACCAACATCGTGAATCATGGCAATTGGGTTGTGTTCACCCAAGGCAGTGCAAGTGTTGATGACCATTTGAGCGCGTCGTTCCATCTGTGGTATGATTAGCCGGCTGTCGACCAATTCAAAAATTATAGAGTGTAGCTGAAGCATACCTCAGGATTACCGCGCTGAACACTGTCAAAGTCGAGATCGGCGCTTTGCTCTCCACCGGCACTGCTGGAGGCAGCACCGCCGCCGAGACCGATGAGCATCGCAGGACCTCCAAGGACAATAACGTGGGCGCCTTCCTGGACATATCGCTCCTCCTTGAGGGCGTGCTGAGGTCGTACAGATCCGAGACCACCAGCAATCATAATAGGCTTGTGGTAGCCGCGCCAGTTGGCAACGCTTGAGACATCCGATTCTTCCTGGGATTCCTCAGGTGTCAGGAGAGTTCTGAAGACACCTGCAAGAGCCGGGCGTCCGAATTCGTTGTTGAATCGGGCACTGCCAATGGGTGCCTCAAGCATAATATCCAGACTGCTGGCATAGTGGCGAGGTCGGCCAATGTCACTCTCCCAAGGGGCGTGGTTGTCGGGGATGAGCAGGTCAGAGACCCAGAAGCCGCTCAAGCCAGCCTTTGTCGTAGAACCTCGTCCAACAGCACCTTCATCTCGAATCTCTCCACCTGAACCTGTAGCTGCTCCGGGGAACGGCCTAGTGGCAACAGAGTCAGTTTCCTAGATCATGAAATATTATAAAATCAAGATGGATGTCGAATTTCTCCGGTGTGCCGTAATCAAAGATGACAGGCAGAGAATGCAAATCTATCCCTTGGTAAATAGGAAACGCTGTTTGAAAGAACCTACGAGATGGCAGTGGGGTGGTTGTGAGTCTGTTTACTGAGTCAGAAACCAGTAGACCAAGAAAGGTTCAATCAGCAATCGACAGCCTTACCTCAACCTTGGTGAGGATGTGGACGACTTCTGGAGTGAGCTTCCAGGAGCCAGTAGAATAATCAGGAGCCCAAACGTTGGCATTGTCGCCTTCAAGGACCGCCGCGTTATCGCTGTAAGCCGAGACAGTAAAGTCAGGCGTGGTCTTGTGGGTCGTCTTGATCATCTCAAACAGACTCTTGTCCTGAGGGACGCCATCAATGGTCCACGCCGAGTTGAAGACTTTGTGTCGGCAGTGTCTGGATACAAATGTGAGCATCCCACTCGAGAGTTAAACAAGGATACACTCATACTCTGAGTTGACCTGAGCAAACATGAAGAGCTCCACATCATGGGGCGGCCGTCCAAGTTTGGTGAAGACGTCAACGAGGTACTGCATCTCGGATTCGTCGAGACTGAGGCCCTTCTTGACATTGTACTCCCTGAGAATTCGAAGAGGGTCCTCCTTGTCCGCGAAAATGTCGACAGCAACCAGAGAAGAAGGTGCCTTGGACTCGAACATCTGCACCAAAGACGGCGGCTCAGCAGTCCACAGCTCCGTCATGCGGTCGTAGAGCACATCGCGGAACGTGGCATCCTGGCCCTCGGACAAGGGCTCCTCAAACTGGATAGAGATGCGACGGCCTCGCTCAATGCGCAAGACTCGCTCCCTGAGGCCACAGACATGGGCAATGCTGGTGGCCTTGGAGCTCCATGGCGAGATGTAGCGAGGCGTTGCGTATATCGTCAGGGCGTTTCCGGGACCCTCGGAACCAAGCCCCCAGCCTCGAACATCCTGCAGCAGCTCCTCAACCTGCTCCAGAGTATCGTGAGACGACACCTGCAGGTTCACATAGTAGATCCATTGGCCCTGGATGTCCTTGACCTTGGAGGGGCTGGACTTGTTGATGAGCTCGCGCAGCTTCTGGGCATCCGAAGGCGTGTAGCACGAGCCTCCAACAAGAACCTCGTACGGCATAGTGAAGACTTCTGCTTACTGAGCAGAACAACTCAATGCCATAAGACAAATTAGAGCTTTTTGCTTTTGTACCGGAGGAGACGACGCACCCCAAGCAGAGCAAAAGTTGTGATGAAATTCTGCCCCTCTCTTATCTATCAGTCAAGCCTTGGTGGGGTGAAAATTTTCGGACCGGCAATCGGCCGCTGCTCAGCCAGGAAATGTTTTGTCTAGCTCTGGAGGTACTTGTGTTTCGCCTTAGCTTGTGGTCTGAGGCGAGGTACTGGCTTGTCCTCCACTAACATCAAGCTGAACTAATTTTGCTGCCCATGCGTCACGGCAAAGATTCTCCGTAGCGGCAGCATCACGAGAAAAAGTTTCTGTTCATTTGATCCAACAATATGAGCTATTTCTTGGCTGTTGAAATTAGCATTAACTACTGAAGCTATGGCTTTTGATTCTATTATTGTACTAGTAATGTAATTGTAATTGGTACATGAAACTGTGAAGCGTGTAATTGGTGAAATACTCTCCTCTCTCAATCTAATCCATCAACTGTACTAGCCTCCAGTTGACGATCATTTTTTCTTGCTCCACTGAAACTGTTGAATCATTTTTTTCCCCCTTTCCCGCATTGTTCATAGAGCAATTGTAGTACTGAAACAGATGTCTATGTGGATTTGATCAGGACATATTGACTCAGCGTTCCTTTTTGTTTCTGGTGTCAATATTTCTGCTCTACATGTACTCTGCTCGTTCTCTTTCACCAAAAGGCTGCCTCCCATTCTAATCCCGCTCTTCTGGTAGCACGGCTAGCCGCGGATTGGAACAAAAGAGGATAGAGACCAAAGGTAAGAAGAAAGGAATACAGTGAATTAGTGCTCGCTGTAGTGTGTCGTCACTGCTCAAGTTGAGCTGATCGCAAATTCGTTGCATTATTCGCTTATTTCCACATGCAGGGAAAGCTAACGGGGTTGTAACTTGCAACTTCTACACCATGCACCAACGCACATATGGATCTTTGACTTCTTGTAAAACCAAAGCGATTTGCTTGCTCTACGCTTGCCAATTCATGTAGTATATTGATCATTAAATTAAGGAGTAGCCATTCACTCCCCCAGGATGGCTACTATTCAGCACACTCAGAGTTCAAGCATCGGATCACGGTGCGATGAAAGCTTTTTATTTCCATACTACTGGTATGAGATGCACTATATCTTGAGTATCTGCTGATGTCGTATCTTGCTTCTATCGATCCCTAGTATAATCATGGTCCTCTTTAATCTAGCATTATCACCAGTTCAGTTTGAGACACGGAACACTGAATATTGTTTCGGATTCTGAATAGCCACTCCCTTACATCAACGGGTAACAAGATGTGCGCATCCACCGAAATCTCAGGGCACCGCCCAGACCAGTCGACTCTTGAGACAGTGACCGAAGTGGCGTCGATATCTGTCAAATTGTACCCATGGTTGTCATAGCGGGGAAGAAGTGCTAACTGTCGAAGCCTTCCAAGATGCAGTCGTATCAAAGTCAAAGGCATCATATGAAGACCTAAGCCGGCAAAGGATGGAACTCGCCTGAATAGCGGGAAATAAATGACTACCTAGTCTCAGTGATTCGCATCAGAGAGGCATATACAAGAAATAATGTCACACATTCGCCTGTGAACTAAAATTAAACTCCATGTTGGCTCTTCGGCCCGAGAATCTGCCAACCACCAGTGTCACTGCCTGATATCGTTGCCAATGGTGTGGAGACAACATAGCAGAGGAGAAAGGAGACATATCCTATTGTTCAAAGATTATTCAGAGTCAGACGGATCTTGTGACAAGACTTCCTGGCTGGTTGTAAATCCCCCGCGTTTGCATCCGTAGATCTGTTATCGTCACGCCCTTATTTTCTTGCAGGATCTGCATCCAGAGGTAGAATTCTTTGAACTCAGGGCCCCCCTTTGGATTTGGCCCCCTACCATGATGCGTTCAGCAAGATATCTTCAACGTTGGAGTACGTAGATACGTTATTTGCACGACCTTGTTTCGCGGTCCACGTGGAAATTGCGCGAGAGACATTATGACGCCGAGTAGGGGTCTCAGTGCTGCCTTGTATATGTATCATAGATGCACCACACTGTCTTACTTGACTAACAATAGATGCGTGAAGCATTTTGGTCCGGGTCAAGATCAATTCACCTCAGTATCAGAAAGAATTGTCAATTTAGTGCGTGCCCACCCCCTAAAGTGTTCGACACTCCCCGCGTCAAACTTGCGCCAAGAAGCGAGCGGTGGACAGCTGATAGCAGTTGATCTCAGGAAGGAGGTGATTTCATTCCCAGCTCCCCATTCACGGCTGCCTCGGGCCTTGGACGTGCCGGTCCTGCTGATTTGGTGCACCTGTCAGGTAATGATAAAGCCCCCATACTGCTTCTCCATCTTGACTTTGGGTTTCTCCCCCAGATACCTGCAAAGCGTTCACTCTACACGTTCTTGAACAAACCTCTCTCGAGAGAATCCTTCGGTCCCTGCAATCTTCATTACATCAACCAATCCCCAACGCGTTTGTCTGCTCTGGTCTCTTGTCTCCAGCCATCTTTTCGACTTTAACCCACTGTAGAGAGAAGAATCGACGAGATTCACGATTTCTGCTGCCTTTACTCGCAAAGATCAGTATGAATTCCCCTGCTTCTTCCCCCTTCTCTCTACCCTTGCGGGAGCCAAAGCTTACCTTTTGCCCCTAGCATTTGCAACTCTCTAGTTTACCACACGCGGTCGCTCTCCAAAGAAAAACATTCCACTCTCCCCATTCGACGAGATGGAATCCCAAATCTGCCGAGTCTACAATGTCGAAGTGTGCCCCGCAAGCGGCAGCAGGCACTTTGCCATCTACATTGTCATCGACAACAACGCCGGACAACTCCTCCACGTCCGCTGCGCCGTTGGCAAGACTGGCATGATGTTTGAGAGACAGTACTATGTTGGCCATGGACCAGAGACACTCTCTACCTTTATCTCCAAATACCCCCTTGGCAGCGTTAGACTCGAAGACTTGGATATGCTGGCGGATATTTGCGGCGCTATTGGCGCTCCCACCACTCAATATGTCAACAACATCTGCCAGTGCGCTACCTGGGTTGACCAAGCTCACATGGCTGCCAGGAGAGCCGGAATCCTCTTTTGAGTGTTTAGGGATATGTCCCCTCGTTTGCGCGGTGCTGACCATAATGAAGTATGGATACGCGAATTAGGTCGATGGAGGACGAGCCAGCATTTGTCTTTTAGCTAGTTTGGCATGTTTAGGAGATAGTATCATCTCAAATTGACATTGCGATATTGGGAGTGGTCATTAACGCCTGCTTTGATTGCCATTATTACCCAACATACAATCTTGTTGAAGACTGCGACGGGCGCAAGTTCGCATAGGCATTTGCTGCACGTGTAATTATTGAGCCAAGCTGGCCTAGTTTTTTTAGCATAATACCGACTTTGATCTATGTAATCATGTTGTGGTTCTTACGAGATTATAGTGATGTTTGCCACTGTTAGAAGAGCAGACATCTGTCTTCACATGTCTCAGCCTAAAGGAGAGCTCGCATGATTCGATCTAAGAGGTCGACTGACTATTTACGAGGTACTCAGCAATTCACTCGAAGAGCGCAGATATGCCAAATAAAGGTGACACCATTGTGGCACAGACACGTACTGTGGCATGTCTCTCAGAGATCTGGATCACAAACACAGGAGTGATCAAGACAAAGAGGTGGCTGAAGGGACGTCCTATTTACTATCCTCAGCTAGGTCTATAACAAAGACTGTATGTCTCTCAGTGCATTTAAACAAAGAAAGGACGTCCTCCCTCTTTCATGGTCTTATTTTGACCCAAGATATCCTCTCTCCACTTTCTGGCTTCGAGGCTACTGACAAGTTCGGTGTCCTCCGCATCGGCCAATACCTTTCTGGCCTCGGTATGCTCTTTGTGTATCGTGGCACGACATGTGGTAACAACCCCAGATGCTTGGTCAAGGTGCTTTTGCTTGAAGAACGACAGAACGGCGCGTGTGAATCGTAACACGGCATGTGGCAACGAAGCTGAGATTCCAATTCAGAGCATTTTTGCCTGAGGGACATTGCAAAATGCCCATGTGTGAATCGACAACGGCAGCTCCTTGGAGAACTATATAACCATGGAATATGGACATCGACAGTCGATGCTAGATTGGCATTCGAAAACCTCATTATCATTCCTCGAGCATATAAAGCAGTCTTCTAGCAACAGAAGGATCACCAAACACACTTGAAAATGCCTGAACCGACGACATCAGAGGGACAAGCTATCCGTGCCCGACTGGTCCGAAGACACATAGATAGAGACGTTCTCAGTGTTCTCGACAGCCCAATCTTTTTGGGATGATGGCCGGGACTATACTCTTTTTGACACCATCAGATCGCTCAGATTCAGTTCAGAGGAGGGCGTTCCATTTGCAGAGATCGTGGACATTGTCGAGGAGGAATTGACGGAGCGACAACTGCCTCGGGAGAAGTAAAAGAAAGTCTTTACTATTCTCGGCTGGTATTTTGAATGTCCACGGTGCGCAAAGGACAGGACGGCCGATAAATTCGAGGATACGCAGTTCTACCTCTGGACATCGACTGAGCGGGCAGAGCCGATTTTGCAGAGCAGCGAGCCTTGCATTCCTTGTCAGCAGCAGCCAGATGCGGATGAATTCGAAATACGGAATGAATACTATACGTGGTAGAGGTGAAGATTAAAGTTAGCTGGGGGCATATACCATGATTAGGGAGGGTTGGGGGGGGGGGGGGGGGGGGAGGCGGTGATTTGAAGCCTTTTGATAGAGAACGCCTGTAACTGCATCCAGGGCCTCTGGGGAAGTATTAATGAAACGGCAGATTGATACCATTCATGAGAGCTGTCTCTGTTATTTTTTTTCTGAAATTCCATTGTACCATGTCGATGATTGAAAATGTGAGTCCGTTTGCCAGGGTTGTCGAGTGACTTTGCGAGAGCCGAGCAGCTGGCCAGAAAGGTCCAGCCGGTTGCGAATAACTAATCACTGCCAGCTGCTGATAACTTGAACCTGCCCTTGTCGTCATCAGATGGCATGCCTCGTCTCGAATTTTCCACCTATCACTCATATCGGCTTATTTTTAGGCTGCAGAACCTGCGGTAGAGACCTTGACTGCGGAAGACGCCGTTGAGAGACTGCATCTCGTGAACGATGAGGTCAAGTTCTGGCAAACTTGTACGTGTTTACTCTTTCCAGAAACCCATGCGATCCACGAAACGAGCTGCTGTGCAATTTCTCCGATAGGCTCTTGAACTAGTAAGGCATGGGGGTATCGGACTCGGAGAATGATGTTTGTTAACCATTTGCGTTCAGTCTTACATTTCCTTACGATTCCTTGTTCTCAAAGACACAAAGAATTACGATATCAGGGACTCTCAACCACCCGTCTCCGGTCCCCTGGAAATCTTAACTACCCGACGCCCGGTTCCAGAAGAGGTAACAGAGCACATATATTTCGGCCTTCGGAGGACTTGTTACGATTAGCGCAATCTCGTCTAGTGTGGCTACACTCGCATTCGCTTGCGATATGTGGCGCGATCGCGACAAGGGTATTGCATGAGCCGGAACCCACAACCTGAGCAAGCGGAGGTCAGAAAAAGCGAGACCGCAAAATGAATAAGTGCATACATCTAACAATATAGGCACCTGATTAGTAGATTAGACTGGCGTAATATAGAAATAATACTAAGCAGTAGATAAATATAAATATAATAGCAGTTACTAAAGAAATATAGATATAGTAGCAGTTACTAGATAAATATAAATGTAGCAGCAGTTACTAAAGAAATATAGATATAATAGCAGTTACTAGAGAAATATAAGGTAGATATAGTACTCCGTAGTAGATGCTTAAAGTTAGGATTTGTAGGCGTATTATTTAAGGCGCGTGTGTTTATAATCTTCTTAGTCTCCGTTTTTCTATCCCTCCCTTGCCGAGGCAGGATTCAATACCGTCGACAGCAGGCTGAACTAATGACGTCGGACCATTGGCGCGTTTACTATTCGCGTTCGCCACTATACGGCCCCTTTTGGCTGGTATATTTTCCCTTTGCGTGGTATAATGTATGACGACTTATATTCAGCCTCATGATCGCTAACTCGTATAAATAGACAAACTCTGCCCACGTCAATCCCGAGTTTCAATCGCAATCTATTCTACATTACCAACGAGACTCATCAAAAGACACAAACAAGCACGGCACAATGTTTGACCACTTGATCGACCAAGTATCGCAGGTCTACCCACCAAAGCCATCCTTTGTCGAAACAGAACTATCAGACCTCCATGGAAAGGTAAACTTCTTTCACATCCACGGCATAGGCTCATACTCACCATCGTAGGTGTACCTTATAACCGGCGCCAACACTGGTGTTGGCAAAGAACTCGCCAAAATCCTCTACGCCAAAAATGCCAGCGTATACATCGCCGCTCGCTCAGAAGAAAGGGCCCTAGCTGCCATAAATGAAATTGAAACATCTTCACCACAGTCCAGTGGCAAGCTGGCATTCTTGCAGCTCGACCTCGCAGATTTGACCACAATTCCAGCCTCAGCCCAGAAGTTCCTCGGCAGGGAATCCAAGCTGCACGTTCTTTTCAACAATGCTGGCGTTATGAATCCAGGCAAAGGATCAATTACAAAGCAAGGCTACGAGCTTCAACTAGGAGTGAATAATATCGGCACCTACTTCTTCACTAAACTTCTATCGCCTATCCTCGTTGAAACAGCCAAGTCAGAGAAACCCGGAACCGTACGTGTGATATGGGTCGCCTCATCCGCTGCTGAGTCGCCGGCCGTCCCCAAGGGAGGCGTTGACATGAAAACGATTGGTAAGCGGACTGAGATGGGTGACTTTACAAGCTATGCTCTTAGCAAAGCAGGCAATTTTCTGCATGCCGTTGAAATGGCGAAGCGTTTCAAGGATAAAGGGGTAGTAAGTATCGCCTTGAATCCAGGGAATCTCGATTCGGAGCTGTGGAGGACCCAGGGGGTGATTGCTTCAAAGTTCCTCAAGGCGTTTGTCTTGCATCCGCCTAAATATGGTGCTTATACAGAGTTGTTCGCTGGGTTATCGCCAGCTGTCACAATGGAGCGTAGTGGCGATTGGGGTAAGTTTATCCGTCCTTTCTAAACATTATTACACAAGCTAATAGTCATAGTTGGTCCATGGGGGCGATTTTTGAGTGTACGAGGCGATCTGAAAAAGGCCTCTGAGGAAGAGAGCAAAGGTGGTCTGGGGACTTCCAAGGCCTTTTGGGAATGGACTGACGAACAAATACGACAATATGAGTAAACGGAGAATTGGGCCACTTCACAATCCACGATATGGATTCTAACGGTGGGACTGACCTCCTGCATATGATGCATAATAACTTAACATTATTTCAGATGGATACTTTAGCTAGGTGCATGGGTGCTTTAGAGCGTATAGAAACTTTGAATACTTCTCTCAACGTTATTGACTTTCCAATGGATAGAAAAAAACCGTCTTAGAATTTCTTTGCCCACTTGAGGTCCTTGATATCAGCCGGAGAAGCAACACGCACACGCGAGCTGCGAATCTCGGGGTTGGAAAGGATACCCTCATAGACGGCGGCAAACTCGGAGGCGCTTGTGACACCATGCTGTGCGGCATCTTCATCAACTTCGACTCGGAACATCAGATACACCTCGTTCACGCGCACATTAGTTTTCTCATTTTCGCGGGCAGCTGCCGTAGCCATGGAGAATAAGGGGCCCTGTGTTATGGCTGGCAGTGCAAAGATGGCCATGTCGCCCTGTGATCCCGTGCAGATGGTCCATGTGCTATCAGGGTGATTTTTTTCCTGTAAATACTCGATGGTGTCTCGGTACGCAACTGTAGTTTCGAGTATATTAGAAGATAGATCTTGAAGCAAAATGAATAGGGGATCTCACAGAAGTTGGCCTCCAAGGACATGTTTATGTTTTTACGAAGCCTCTCAGTAGTAATGCTTTTCAGAGGAACATTTGTGTATTCACCGCCAACTAAACGAGACAACCGGTATTAGCAAAACGGAAAGTCCAGATTGCATAGCAAAAGGAGAATAACTAACCGCATGTGTACACATGTTGGAAGTCTGGTAGTTTACCAGCCTTGACCTGGTCAACAACACTTTTAATTCCAGTGTCAGACGTGACATCTGCCTCAATAACTTTAATGCCCTCGGTTGACCCGACGTGTTTGTAGAGCTTCTCAGCCGAGGCTTGGTTACGAACGATAGCCAAGACCTGACGCCCAGAGTTCAGAGCACCCTTGACGGCAGCTACACCAATGTTGCCAGTGGCTCCAATTACTAGCACATGCTCGGGCATTGTGTATAAAATTTGGGGGTTAAAGTCAATTGATTGAAGGATAGGTAAGCTGACAGGTAATAATGAGTGATTGTGGCGGGCCTTGCTTGATTGAAGTTGTAGCAAAAAACGAAATCTACGTGAATATATACTATTCTCCCTTCCCCTTATACAATCATAACGATTGACGTTTTAGATGGTACGAATTGATGTAGACAAGATGGACAAGTCGGTATTCTTAGCGAGTCCGAGCGCCGAGCAGATTACCAATACTAGAAGGATTCTCTTGGTTCGAAGCAACCAACGCATCTCGCTGTTGTAGAAAGTGGATACTCGGACAATACGGTTTGGGTCGGGCGGGTAAGTCGATCTGACAGTTGAATGGTTCGGTTGCTTAACCCCTGCTTTCGGCCGCCAGGCTCCGGAATCCTTTGTTAGAGCTACCGTCAATGTGATTGATACATGTATGTACAGGCGGAGAACTTTCCCCTTGATCAAGGGCAAATAGTATGGACATCAAATGAACTCCGAGGTTGTGCTATATGCAAGGAGTGCAGGAACTCATTTGTCAGCCTGACAAAGGGACATTTGTGAATGTCTCCGAGTTCAATTCATATGTGCACAAACTCGCGTGGTTCTCTGAACTGTCAAGCCCAAATACCTCTTGATTCTTATGCTCCGCATAGCTATAACACACTAAAACATATATTGCTCTTCTAGCTCTAAAACGAGGGTAGTGTCGACTTTCAACTCAAAATGTCAGCTCGTGATTCACCTTCTACAAAGACATCAGAACAGATCAAAGTGCTGAACCAAACAATAGCTTCAAGCCACCAACAATGTGTTTGAGGATCTCGATGATCACAAACCCAACAATGAAGAAAAGGAAGATGCGTATCCGAGTATACACAAGGATTAAGACTGATCTTGACTCTGTTGATGTTCCTGGCAACTCTAATGGCTATGATAGATCTGGTGAACACTTCTAACATCGTTTCCTTATGGCTCATCTCTAGTAATATGTTTGCCAACATATCTACAACAGGACATCGCGGCTACGGCAATTCTTAGAATTACAGCGATTTCCGCAAGTTGGACGACATTGGCTAATGCAGTGAGATCATTTTCATCACCGTTGATGTCAGGTCGCTCCTCAATGGCAAACTTTACAAATATTTTTTTGGGGTCGTTTTGTCTACGTCGGCTGCGTACCCCAACATCTAGTCGCCTACCCGGCTCCGAACAGTATTGCTCTCATTATGGAGCGCGCCGTTCATGTCTAGAGTGTTGAGGCCGAGCCCGATTACCGTCACATTCTTATTTGCTCTAAAAATTGTCAGTGCCTTGTTCCATATCCCCTATGTTGGCTCGGATCTTGTCCAGTACATCATCCCACAGATCACCCTCGGGTCCAGCATTAGTCTCGACGACCAAATTCCTATTACTGCAGGCTACGTAAAAGTATAGTATTTTGTAGTTTGAGATTTCTTAACCACTTTTTAAATCGCCAGTCATTGCTGTTTATCAAGCGATCAGTGTAGTATGGTATTATTGTCATAATTAATCTTTTGCCAGCTATTATTTGGAACGTTTGGAAGTCCTCTCCCTCTTTCAGGACGGCTTCGTTTAATCTCCATTGTCTATGCAAATGAGTCTATGACTTAGTCTTACTACCGCTGCCCAGCATTACCGTCAGCACCTCTTCGTTAGAGAATTGAAGTTCATTGATGTCAGTTGTATGTATGCTGTGGCTGCATCTAACCTATAGGTAGGTATTATGCGATGATAGATCGTCCAATTTAGGTTGTAATATGGCATTAGGTCACACCTGAAACAAATCTCAGCTTTGATTTGACCTCCAATTATGTACTACAATCTCTTCGAATGCACTTTTACGATACAAGGCTGTCGCAGAGTCAGTTGCGAACTCCTTGTCATATTAGCGAGTCCATTATCCAGATGGTCTTCGCGGTTAGGCTCAATTGAGAGCGCATATGCTCATGACAAAGACGGAGCTGAAATAGAAGTAAAAATTTATTTTCTATTTCGCCACCAATATATTCGGATGTGGTTGCTGATATGAAAATGTTTCCCATGAATGCTACTGTACTTGCTTGATATGGACATACCCTAGAAGATGGTAAGCGATATCGGTTTTTGACGCAGTCAAGACCTGCCATTGCCACCGGGAATTAAATTGGGAAGCGAGCGGGATTGGAATTGTTCAATGTTCCCGTGTTTCTGTTTTTAGCCGGTTGTCTAGACTCTCTTTTACTTTCTATTCAGCTATTGCTGCCATCTAAAGCTCAGCTGCTCAGTTGAGGCACGGAGTATGTGTAACATAGAATGATTTGAACCTTGCTTGTTGTCTGTGCTGAACGCCGAATCATGATCGTGATTAGATTCCAAAATTGGCACTCTTCTTGACGAGAGAGCCCACGGTCAGTAATATCCTGTGCGCCACCAATAAAAGCCGTGATAACAATCGTCCGACCACGTGGGCCCAGGTTGAGGCAGGGGTCTGCAATCTCACCTGCGTGCTTCCAGGGTGGAAAGCTATTGAGAGAGATACAGTATCGTCGGAGAAGTGTTACCCAATTGCATTTGGACCTGCATTCAATATTCCCAAATTAAGAGATTCCAGACCTTGGCTACCAAATTTGGCAGCGGCAAGTTGGGGGCGCAAGCAGTCTCAGCTGGGAATCCCAAGGGCGAGATTGCTGTTGTGTTCCGTGTCTAAGACAGAGTTATCGGCATATGCAGGACGCCTCAATGGCAAACTCGCGGTAGAGCTGAAAGAAAAACAGTATGTGCGGCGGGATGCCGGCTATTGATTGTGCCGCCAAATATTGATTGCTGACTGATTGTGTGAACGGCGGTGGAAATTAATCCTGGTGAGGCGCTGGGAGTGCCGGGGGAGCGGGAAGAAGCTGAAATCACGATGCTTCCCGTCTTTTTCGGTCCACAACAATGTTCATGTTACTAGTGCAAGTAATGTGTTCAATAATTGTGTTTGTATGAAGTCCCGGAATGGGATGGTAGAGTATTAGGTATGTAGACCTGTGATAAACCCAGGTTGGCTTGTACAAAAGATGGATCGGCAAACCTGAATGATGCATCTAAACATGCTTCTTTGTCCACTGTGGGACCCCCTGGCACGAACTCTTACGCCTTGATTGCATCCACCTGTCTACATGGATGTTATCTGTCTTGCTTGCTCTGCTCTTGTTCTCATCCATTTGTCCGTAGTCCATTGGCTCACAGCTGCATCTATCCATGATTCACCCCATTGTTCTCTACAGTACCACTACGATAACTTGGCATACATGCGGCTCTACTGCATGTCTACAACATCAAATGTCTTGGACCCCCGAGATCGATTTAATGTCCACGCTGCATATTAACTTAAATGCCTGGCACCTTTGTGCCGCATGCGCCACCGAGCTTGCAGGGGTCGATGCTGTCAGGCACCCGCTATTAGAGCGCGGATGGCTCTTATTAGAGCCTGGCTTGAGCACTGACAGGCCTGACGCCAGGCTCTATGCGGCTACTGCTCTGTTCCTGGCGTCTTGCAAAGGTCCCGACGTCCTCTTCAGTGTTTAGCCTACGCACGTTCTCTTCTTCTTTGCTCCCCGGAAGCCAAAAGCCAACCTCGAACCCACAACGCCGCGGATACTTGCTGAACTCCCCTGGCTCGTTATCATTTTGGACCGGCACGCGGCGAGAGTGGGATCTGGCTCGTGCGTTCGATGTTTCCAGCTGGCCTCGGGTTGCCTCTGCTGAGAGGGTCTGCCGTCAAGGTCTGCCGTCTACGTCGCACCGATGGCTAACGCTTCCAATATTGCCAGCATCGTCGAGCCGCGTCTCCACTGGCAAAGGAGCAAAGCAGGGGACCGGATAAGATGGCAAGATGCCAAGTATAGACCCTGTGGCTCGATGGCACCTTTCGCCTTCTCATCCCCTGGTCATGCAGCGTGGTTCAGCTTTTGGTGACCCGAAATCCGGTATCGACTGCTTGGCGCTGAACTATCCATGGACGGCTTGGTTATCGATCGTTTCGTTTCCTTAAGAGGAGCGAGTCTCCCCTGCTTTGCTTGTTGCTAGCCATCAACAACTTCTTGTCCTACCGTTGAGACTTGCAGCAATGGGGCTGGCTGTGCTGTTCATCACGGCCTTTGTCGGCCTGGCCAAAGGCCTGGCTTCGACCGATACCATCACTTGGGGTGGTGACAATTCCAGAACTGGATACCAAACGTAGGAGAACTCCCTCATTCGTATTGAATCCGTGCAGCAGCTAATGTGCAAGCAGCAACCACAACATGGATCCTTCCGTCGTTGGGAGTTCTTCATTTGGTCAATTGTTCCAAACTCGACTTCCTGGCACCTATGCCGGTTCTGCCGAACAAATCTTTTCTCAGCCTCTCGTCTATACGCCCAGCGGCGGGACTAAGCAGTATGTGTATATAGCTACACAACAGAACAATATTTACAAGCTCGACGCAAAGACGGGCGACATTGTTGCCTCCAGAAATCTTCACATCCCTTTCTTGGCTGCAGACCTTGATGGATGCGTTGACATCAACCCCAATATTGGAATCACGGCAACGGGTGTGATTGACCCTGATACCGATACCATCTACTACACCTCAAAGACATATGTCGACCAAACTGCATTGGGTGTACCGCAGGGTCGTGATGCTGGCCGATACTTTTTTCACGCGTTAGACGCCAATGATCTCAGCGAGCGGCCCAACTTTCCAGTTCCTCTTGATGGCATTATTGCCCGCAACAACGACTTGCGAATGTTCACTGGTGGAATTCACCTCCAACGAACCGCGTTGCTTCATAGCGGCCAGTTTATCTACGGTGGGTTTGCGTCACATTGCGTTCAGTACAATTTCACCGGCTGGATCATGGGCTGGGACAAGACTACCGGCAAGGTGGTTGAGCACTACGCCATGGAAGGCAAGGGCGTTGCAAACGATATCAAAGGTGCTGGCGTTTGGATGTCTGGCGGAGGCATTGCTTCTGATGACGCTGGCTCTATTTGGTACGCGACTGGAAACGGCTACGCGTCTCAACTAGCCAATGTTCCTGTCAAGGGCTTCAATCCTCCCACGTCGTTGGAAGAGGCTGCTGTTCACATGACAATTAAGTCAAACGGTAGTCTGAGTCTGGTGGATTTCTTCATGCCATGGGAGAAACAGGCTTTGGACGGCGCCGATAAAGATCTCGGCACCAGTCCTCTCGAGATCCTGCCGAGTGAATTCGCTTGTGGCGATGTAAAGCGCATCGGTGTTGTTACTGGCAAAAGTGGCAAGACATACTGGCTGAATTTGGACAACTTGGGTGGCTACAGAAACGGGCCCAACAATTTGGATGATGCTATTCAAGTCTACCAGAACGACAACTCCGTCTATGCTGGCGCCGGTGTCTATCCTCTAGAAGGCGGCTACATCTACATCAACGTTATTCAACACCCGTCCAATGTCTTCAAGTTTTCATGTACCGATGGCGTTCCTTCGTTTACCAAAGTTGCCACGACTCCGGAAACGAATGCCTACATCCTCGGCGTCAGCCATGGAACCACCACATCCCTCAACGGTCAGCCAGGAACTGGTCTTCTCTGGGTGACAGATGTTCAAGGTTTGAATCTCCGCATCTACGACGCCGTCCCCAAAAATGGACTGCTCAACATGATCAATTCGTTCAACATCCCTGGCGTCATGAAGTTCACCCGACCTGTCTTTGGAGATGCCATTGTGTACGTTGGTACCAACCAGGGCCTTTTCTATGGTTTCGGATCGCCCGTTAACGCACCTCTCAACTGCACATCTCCTGTTGCATTTGGCAATGTTGACTTGAAAACATGTAGCGCTTCCCAGTCTGTTGAATGCACGGCCCTGATTGACGTTACCGTTACTGGTGTTGGGCTTGACTCTACCAAAGACTTTAGCATATCCGGTCTTCCCAATACACCTCTCCAGTTAGCAGAAGGGGAGTCCTTTACTATCCAAGCCAAGTTCAGCCCTACCGTCGTCGGACTCATTTCAAACGATATTGTCGTTAACACCACGAATGGTGTTGGCGGCTACAGCCCTAATACCCACGCCCGACTGACTGGAACTGGCCAAAGCCCTGGTCCTCTACTATCTGCCGCCCCAACCACGATTACCTTCCAAGGTGTTGTTACTGGGCAGGACCCCGACGGCATCACGGAAACTCTGATACTCAACAATCTTGGAAATGGACCTCTGACTATCCAGAGCGTTCAGTATTCATCAACTAGTTCCTCTGGCCCTTGGCAAACATGGAATGGATCGGGCAATTTGACAGTCGGCAAGTTTACTTTCCAAAAGATGCCTACTTCTCTCGTACCTCAATCAAGTGCTGCTATCCAAATTCAGTTTGATGGCTCTGAAAGTGGTACTTTCTCCGGCTTTGTCACGTTTGTATCCAACGGTGGCAACCAAACTGTTTCTATCGCTGGTTCTTCCGGCCCTGCTGCCGTTGCACTGCTTGAGTTTCAGACCCCAGATGAGTCTGGTTGGACAAAATATGTCAATGGCACTCCCTTTACTTTTGGAAATGTTACCCAGAACAACGGTCGCTCGCTCAAGTTCCGCATTACCAACAATGCAACAAAGGGCGGTGTCAATCTGTCTCTTACCGTTTCAAAGCCACCTTTTGGCGTCGCCGGCCTCGTTCGAGCCCTTAATCAGGTAGACCTTGCAGAGGGAACATCCTTGGCTCCAGGAGAGAGTGCAGATGCCACTCTCACCTGTACCGTTCCCAAATCTCAGTGGGATGTCGATCCTTATAACGGCACTGCACAGTGGACTTTGAATACCAATGACCCGAACCTCGGAAAGCAATTTATACAGTTTTTCTGTCAGGCTGTGTCAGAGCAAGCTCCCCCTTTGCTACCCAACAGCGACCAGAGCCGATACCGATATATTGGATGCTACAAGGAGAACAACCCAGGACGCCAGCTTTCCAACCAGATTTATGGAAGTGATGACAGCACCAACGCCATGTGTGTCTCTGCATGCGCTGATAAGAACTATGCCTATTGTGGCACTCAATACCATACAGAGTGCTGGGGAGGCAACACCATTCCCAATCTCAAGGTGGACGACTCCAACTGTAATTACTACTGCGGTGGAGATATCAATCAGGTGTGCGGTGGAAACGGCGATGGCACTGCGGCGTATATCTCTGTTTTTGCCGATGCCCTTCAACCGGGAGATGGCTCCACGAATCCTCCACCACCAACCGGAGGCCCTGTTGTGAATCCCGGCGTTGATGGCTATGCTAGCATTGGATGCTACACTGAAGCCACCGACGCGCGTGCTCTTCCTTACGAAGTGGACACTGATAAGCGGACTGTGGCTCAATGTGTTGACGCCTGTAAAGTTGGTCATTACACTTATGCCGGTGTTGAATATGGAGGCGAGGTGAGTCATATGAACAACGCCAACTTTAGGTGGTGAGTTTGCTAACTTTGTGTCGTAGTGCTGGTGCGGTGATTCCTTTGGCGATGGGGCGGTTTCTGCTCCCATCACAGATTGTGCAATGACTTGCAATGATAATTCTACCGAATATTGTGGCGGCCCAAATCGTCTTAACGTATATAAACTCGACACTACTGCTGTGTCTACGACGGTTTCTACCACTGTTGGTACAGCCACCTCTCCTCCGGCCGAAAGCACCACTACTTCTCCCCCTGACGAGGGCAAAACCACTTCTCCTCCAGATGAGAGTACCATGGCAATTGCAACTACAACGAGTGTTTCTTCCAGCAGCCCGACACCCACTGGTCCGGTTGTTAATCCTGGGCAAGATGGCTACAAAAGCATTGGATGTTATACCGAAGCGACAGACGCTCGAGCTCTTGCCAATTTCATCGAGACAGCCAACCAAACGGTCGCGGACTGTCTGCAGGTGTGCAAGGCGGACGGCTATACCTATGCTGGCCTTGAATATGGCGGAGAATGTTGGTGCGATAATTCATTTGGCAAGGGATCCGTTCCCGCACCTATCGAGGACTGCAGCATGACTTGTAACGGCAACTCGACAGAGTATTGTGGTGGTCCGAACAGGCTCAGTGTGTACCAGCTCAAGAAGTTGGCCACCACAACCTCTGTGCCCGCAACTACTGTGCCTGCGACCACTGCCTCTGCGAGTTCATCAGCAACAGCCATTGCAACTCCTACTGGCCCCGCGATCAAAAAATCCGTCAGAGGTTACACATACAAGGGATGCTGGGAGGAGCCGCCTAATGATCGAGCGATCATTGAGCAGATGTATGCTAACGACTCGATGACACTCGAGTCTTGCGCCGATTTCTGCAAAGGCTTCACTTACTTTGGCACTGAGTACGGTAGAGAGTGCTACTGTGGTAATGTCTTGAAGGAAGGCAGCCAAAAGGCCGCTAATCAAGATGACTGCTCGTTTCTTTGCGCTGGTAACGACAAGGAATACTGCGGCGCTGGGTCCAGACTCGAACTGTACAAGCTCTTAACGAATGCTACAACAACCGCAACACCATCCAGCAGTCCAACGGCGCCTAGTGAACCATCTAGCACCCCTACAACGCCTGGTCATGTTACAGACCCCGTCATCTTCCAGGGCAACAAGAACTTTACCTTTTATGGATGTTTCTCAGAGCCTTCGGCGGGCAAGCTGATGGACAATCAAGCTTATAACAACGACACGACCATGACACCTCAGGTCTGCTTCTCTCACTGTGCGCAGTACAAGTACGCTGGTGTCGAGTATGGCCAAGAGTGTTGGTGTGGCGACACTCTAAATCTTGCAGGCTGGGAAGACTCTACGCCAGGCAAGAATGTGACGGTTGACGAGTGTAATGTTGTGTGCCCTGGAAACTCTACGGAATACTGTGGTGCTGGAAATAGGCTGCAGCTGTATGTGAAGAAGACGGCTGTTAGTCGACGATGGTGAACGTGAAAAATGATGTGAAATTGAACATTTGGTCATGTAATAGATAGAGCGTCCTTTTCTTGAGTAACATTTGCTACGGATAGTGGCTTGGATATACACGATGATGGCGAATAATATGAGAAAATGGGTTACTTGTACTATAAATAAATTTCTAGAGAAGGATATTAAACTGCAATGCTTCATTCTGAGTTTGTAGACGTTGCAATCCGAGGTCATGGCAGCATCCGTTTTCCTTCTTCCCCAGCCTCATACTGTCATTACTTTTAACCAATATCCAATCCTGAAGTCGTTAGATCATAAGTGAGTAAAGTGATTTATATCTCCCATTGATGTGAAGCAAATCACATCAACAGTTTACTCCACCTTCTTGCCATCCAAAAAGATCTCCACCTTTTCATTATAAAACGACACGAGTCCAGCAACGGCCGCACTCTCATGAAGAGTCGACTTGTAGTACCAAATAATATCCTTGTACTCCTTTCCATCAAGAACAACGTCGTAGTACTCGGCGGTTCCCTTGTAGGGGCAGTAAGTGGTGGTTGTGCTGGGTCGGAGGATGGCAGGATCGACGGCGCCGAGGGGCAGGTAGTAGCGGACCCGGAGGCCAGTCTCGTGGAGGTGGTTCGCGAAGGAGGCCTTTGCGACGGTCTTGCCGGCGATGCGGACCTCGATGGGGCGGGTGGAGGGGAGGATGTCGATGCGCTTGAAGGGGTCTTTGGGGTGGCCGTAGATGGGGAGGTCTTCTTCGAGCCAGGTGTCTTTTTTGACGGGGGATGAATATTAGTATATGGAAGATCATTATTAAGAAAACAAGTGAAAATATGAAGCAAAACTCACCCGCTGCTGCAAACTCTATCCTCACCAGCCCTGCGAGTTCTCCCCAGCTGCTGTCGAATCTCACCACCCGGTTCGTCGTCTTCGTAGGGATGCCGTCTTTCCCGGCGACGGTGAGTTCGGCAACGGCGACTCGTGCAGAGGCATCGGCCTCGCCTTTGACGGGCTGGACATCTTTGAGGGTGGCGTTCTTGATTTCGGACTCGGGGACGTAGTAGTGGGGATAGTAATCGTGCTCCCAGACGAGGGCGGCGCTGGTGGTGTCGACGATGACGACGTGGTTGAAGACGATGCGGACGCGGCGAGGCGTGGGGAGGACCTTGTTGGGGCCTTGTTTGAGGAGGTGGGTTGCGAGCTCAGAGAGGCTGAAGGGGAGGAGTTAAGAGTTAGCTGGTGATTTCAATGTGAAGAGTTGTGTTGGTAATGATGGTGAGGTTAGATGTGAGAGGTGAGGATGTAAGCAGTGACATACTCTGATCCGGAAGCTCCAGGAAGAGGCATGATGGCGGTAAATATGATATGTAATGATGATGATTTATTTACAGAGTCTGTGGGTATAAGTTTAAGATTGAAGTAATGGAAACAATGACAATGAAGAGTGCAACAGCGCCAACTAAATAGAAATCCAAGGCCCAGGATTTTAAAGTTGCGTGACAGGACTACTAGCTACAGTACGCATTGTGTCATTCCAACATTCAATGGGTTTGTCAGTATGCGATAGCTAAGCATCAAAGTGCGAGACCCCGCAAGCTCGCTATATGGAGGCGCATGACGCCATGGGCTAGGGCAGCAGTTGCGAGATTCGGAAATAGTTGCAGAGATGTGGTAATTGGTGGTGAGTATAAATCGCTGTATTAGCTAAAGGATGGAAGGATATGCAGCTGGGTTTTGGGGGGATTCGGCTGTCACTTTGATGTGGTTGTAGAGCAACAGGTATCATGAGAGAGACTTGAAGCTCAAACAATATTGATAAAATAGCCATCGAGGTTTGGTTGATGTTGAAGATGAAGATTGATGCATCACCAATTCAACCCTCACAAATGCAGCACATGAACAGACTCTATGATTCCAAAATTCGTCTCTCAAGAGATGCTCTCAGCTCGATCTGGCTGTCCAGCATCCATCAAATGGCAGATGGCGGGCATGACTCAGAACCAAAATAAATCTCCGGCAGTGGCTGCAGGTGCACCATTTACCAGATTTGGAGACTCCTGTGCCGCGTTTGCTGACTGAGATTTGGAATCATATTTCCTCGAACCTGGTAATGGTGAATAATCCAAACTGCAGGCACTTATTACTTTTGTCTTGCCATAAGTCGAAACTCGAGAGTGATTGGATTTGATTCGAGCCTGAAATCATCCGGACCGCAGCGGGTTATCTTCAGCATTTCATTCTATCTTTTCTGGTCTGTGCAGCAGCAGTTTCCACCCTCTCCGGCACAATGGAAGCTTGTGACGACGGATCTTCAATCCTCTTTATGCCGGTCCAAAGGCACTGAGAAACCTCTCCTTTACTTTTGCCATGCTTTGCTTGTGCCGAGCTGCTGCTTCAAACTTGGACCGAAGCCACCCGCGCGTTTGGGATTTGAACTCCCCGAAATGACGAATCCTTGCCGAGGCCCTTTCCTATCCTACCCATCACATCCATCGCATCATTGCAGAACGCAGAACTAGCGCGGCAGCCGATTCGAATCGTGTTACGCATCTAAATGACACCGGCTAGACAGATTGTGCTATGCCGTTCGAGGAACTGTCCAGCAAGGGCCAGCCCAACAAAATGGCAAGACGGTGCGAATAGTTGAGGCCCCGCTGGCGATGAGCCGCCAATGCGGAGTCCCGAGAAGGTAAGCCAGTGCAGCGGATTGGAGAGTATTAGCAGCGTCTTTAAGTTGTTCGAGCTAATACTGTAGAGCGTAGAGCTACAGGGCAGTTGTGTCTGTTACTGGTAGCCATAGGACGAGATAGGATAGGAAATACAGTACGGAGTAGAGCAACGTTGCTGTGACTCTGTCCCTGTTCCTCTCTGTTCCTCCCCGGGCCGAGTCTGACGCCTCCGATTTACAGTACATACAGCTTGGGATCCGCAGCTCGGCAAGCTCAAGTGCGCATCTCTCAACCGAAGCCAATCAGTCATCCCTCCTGTTGAAACTAGCTCTGAGTTCGTTCTGTCGCTATAGCCGGAGTGTTGTCTCAGCTGTTGCTCTTCAACTCTCACAGCCAGCAACTCCAAAAACACAACCCATCACAGCAGCAATGAGGGCTTCGACAACACTCAGAGCTGGGCGACTGGCCCAATCCCTCTCACGGCCGCTCTGGCAGGCTCCAGCGGCCGTGAGAATCAACAGCCGCAGCCACAGCACCGCCGTCGAGACTCCCCTCAACTTCGGAGCTGCCCCTCCCCCTCCCCCGCAGCAGCAGAAATCGGGCCTGGATGGGAAGAAGCTGCTTGCAGACGCGGTGGCAGCGACGAAGCCGCGAAACAACTGGACTAAGGAGGAGATTGCCGCCATTTACTACCAGCCTCTGCTGGAGCTGACGTACCAATCGGTAAGAATGCGACCAATTAATTACATGAATTTGATACTGGACACCAGAAACTGACGAATGATTGTGCAACAGGGACAACTGCACCGTCGCTTCCACGCCCCTGGCGAAGTCCAGCTATGCACCCTGATGAACATCAAGACTGGAGGTTGCTCTGAGGACTGCTCTTACTGCGCCCAGTCGACGCGCTACTCAAAGGACACGGGCCTCGCGGCCAAGAAGATGGAATCGGTCGAGTCCGTGCTGGAGGCGGCCCGTCAGGCCCGTGACAATGGCAGCACGCGCTTCTGCATGGGCGCCGCATGGCGTGACATGCGCGGCCGCAAGTCGGGCCTGAAGAACGTTGTCGAGATGGTCAAGGGCGTCAAGGCTTTGGGCATGGAGGCATGTGTTACGCTGGGCATGATTGATGCCGAACAGGCTCGCCAGCTCAAGGATGCCGGATTGACTGCCTACAACCACAACGTCGACACCAGCAGAGAGTTCTATCCGTCCGTTATCTCGACTAGATCATACGACGAGCGCCTGACTACGCTGGGACACGTCCGCGATGCCGGCATCAACGTCTGCTCCGGCGGTATCCTCGGCTTGGGGGAATCATCTGAGGATCGTGTTGGTCTGCTGCACACCGTTTCCACACTCCCAAAACACCCTGAGAGTTTCCCCGTCAACGCTCTGGTGCCCATCAAGGGAACGCCTCTTGGCGATCGCGAGCCCATTGCCTTTACAAGCATGCTGCGCACCATCGCTACCGCTCGTCTGCTGATGCCCGCGACCATCATCCGCATTGCTGCTGGCCGCAAGACCATGTCGGAAGAGAAGCAGGCTCTGTGCTTCATGGCTGGTGCCAACGCCATCTTCACTGGAGAGAAGATGTTGACGACGGAGTGTAATGGCTGGGACGAGGATAGCGCCATGTTTGGCCGATGGGGACTGGAGCCTATGAAGAGCTTTGACAAGAAGCCCGTGGAGGTCTAGAGTACAAGTCTTTAAATGTCTTATGAGAAGAATAAATGAAAAGCAAAGCCCGGAAAAAAAAATTCGTTACAGGAAAGATGGCGTGAAGACGGTCCTAGCGAGCCTTCACCATCAATATATAAATCTATACATATACTTATTTTACAGATGCATGTCTCTATCATTATAATTTACTTTTTATAGCGCCCGTCACCCATTCTTCCACTGCCCTACACAGTCCCTCTACTTCCTCTACCGTATTTCCAGCATGTAAACACACCCTCACTCTATCCTGTCCTGCCGGAACTGTAGGTGCCACAATCGGCCTCACAGTGAAACCTCTCTCCTGGCAGTATTGCGCCAGATTCCTTGCCCGGCTCGTCAGCAGCGGCAAGATGGGCGACTGTGGTGCCTCAGGGTTGATACGGAAGAGTTCGGGTGATGGACCATGTCGTTCAATGAGCTGCGTGAGAAGTGTGTGCATGTGGTGGATGAGTGATTGGAGGTTTTGGACGAGAGATTCTGCGTGGCCTTGGACGAGGAAGTCGTAGGTTGTACGTATGCTGGCGAGGGAGGGAAAGGCCATGGCTGTAGTGTAGATGAAGCTGCGGGCGTAGTTGATGAGGTAGGATCTTGTCGTCGATGAGCAGAGGACAATTGCTATGCAGCTTTTGTTAGTATCCATATTGAACTAGAAGAGTGGAAAAAGATTAAGAAGAGAAATTTACCGCCAGAGCAGCCCATGGCTTTGCCAAAAGTATGTACGCGAGCCCATATCCTATCCTCAAGTCCAAGATGACAGACAAGACCTCTTCCCTGCCGGCCAAATATCCCCGTGGAATGCGCCTCGTCGACAATCACGTAGCCGTTTCCCTGCGGTAGTCTCTTCTCTGCGCATTCGACGATTTCTTGTAAAGGTGCGAGGTCTCCGTCCATGCTGTAGACACCTTCAACAGCGATGAAGATGTTTTTCTTGCTGCTTGATACTAGGGTATCCTCTGCTAGGCTTTTCAACAAAGAGTCTAGGCTTGGGTATTTGCTTGATGCAGAGGATGTAGCTGCATCATCGTATACTTTGTTGTGCGCAAAGGCGATTCTTTGCGCTCTACTTAGTCTCATTCCATCGTGGACGCTCGCATGGATCAATTCATCGTATACAATGACATCTCCCTTCTGCGGCACGCAAGCAAACAGCCCTGTATTAGCCTCAAACCCTGAGTTGAACAGCAGTCCTGCATCTGCCCCGTGAAACTCGGCGATTCTTCTTTCCAGGTCCTCTGTGAAGGCTGAGTTGCCGTCTAGCAGGCGAGAACCTCCGGATCCGAGGCCGAAGCCGGCTTCGGGGCTGGATGACTGCAGATGGGGCAGGATGAATGACACATAGGCGGCTTTGACGGCGGGATTGGAGGATAGTGACAGGTAGCTGTTTGAAGAGAAATCGACAGAGGTGGAGGATGGGATGGTGAGGCGACGGAGGCGGCCTTGGGTGAGGCGGGATGAGAGGATGGCGGCGAGGGTGTTGTCGAGGTTTGGAGGCATGACTTTTTTTTTTCTCCTGCTTGGAGTTGCTGATCGAGCTCAATTGGAGGACTCTTTCAAGCTGAATGTTTGTTATACTGTCACTATTGCTGTTCAATGTAGATCAATTGCATGCACGCCCTTGCCGTGAAACGCAACTGGTTAGTTCAGCTCATAGACAAAGCCGAATATGAGATGCAGTCAAACGCGGCCTGTATCGGCGTCCCATGCAGAAAATGCATCAACCACCCATCACATGTCTAAACTAGGAAAACCCCCCCCCCCCCCCCCCCCCCCCCCCCCAAATATCCACATCCACTTCGGCTGTCAATCTCGCAGTTCACCAAAAATTGCCAATCTAATACCGTAATCAATTTGTAGAAAACGATTTGAATTGCCGCTTGTCCGTGTTGGGGCAAATGTGACAAGACAAGCTCATCCCGCGGAGACCCGGTTGAGGCTGTTTACTAAAAGTTGCCGGGGGACAGTGAGGGATTTCGAGTTCTTGTCATTGAGCCGGCCCGGGATCGATCGATAGCTTTGGGAGCTTGTCTGTTTAGTTTCTTTTCTCGGCTCAGGGCTGGAGCAAAAAAGTCAAACTCCACTCCAGAATTGGGTGAACGGAGATCGGCAAAGAGGCCCCCAACAAAAGAAACTGTGTAAGAAAAAATTAAAGTGAGATGGGAAGCTTGAAGCTCGTCGTATCCCGCCCATTACCCTTTTGGGTGTAATTCCACATTCCATCTTCGGCTCTTCCCCTCCAACTTTCTAGGCTCTTGAAGTTGAACAAAAGATCAGCCCATTTTCTCTTCTCGTGGACTGTTTGGTTTGTCTGTCTAGCAGAATAGTCAATCAATTAGTCTCTCTTCTTTTTCTTTGTTTCGATTGATATGCCGGTGCCGCCTCCGCCGCCACTGGCATCGCCGCTCTGGCGGTCGCTGCGATCGTACCAGATCTTTGGTGCCAATACCGAGGTGGGGAAGACGGTCTTCTCGACGCTGCTGTGCAAGGCTGCTTCGAGACGGAGCCCTGGCGGCGTAGCGTTTCTGAAGCCGGTTTCGACGGGACCGGATAGCGAGGCTGATGATCGGTGTAGGTGATGGTCCTTGTCAGGCGAATGTGTGTGTGTGTGTTGTGGAATTGCGGTTAACACATGAATAGATGATGATGTTGATCCAGCACTTTGGATTTGATGGTGTAGTGCTGTTGATTGACCAATTCATTATCTGTATAGTCACATCTCTAAATTCGCCTCGGATGTCTCCAACAAGACTCTATTTCAGTATAAAATCCCAGTTAGCCCACACATTGCAGCTCGGGTCTCCAATACCGTAAGTCAGCACAGCTTCATAAGAAGCATCTCACCTTGCTTGAATCCCCATCTCAATGTGCAATCTCTCACCTTAGACAATTCCCTCCAACGATACTCTTCTCTTCCAATGCCGAGACTACGCAGCTCAATGCGCCAACATAGGCAGGAAATGGCTGTTTGTCGAAACCGCAGGAGGCGTTCACTCTCCCGGCCCTTCAGGCACAACTCAAGCAGATTTATACGCACCGCTTCGACTACCAGTTGTTCTTGTGGGTGATTCCCGTCTTGGAGGCATCTCTCAGACGATATCGGCCTTCGAGTCACTCCGCATGAGAGGCTATGATGTTGAATCGGTGGTGCTGTTCAAGGAGGACAAGTATCAGAACTTTGCCTATCTGTCAGAATACTTTGCGGAGCATCACAATGTGCCTGTCGCGGGTGTGATTGAACCACCGGAAAGGAAATCAAACCTTGAGGAGGATGTCCGAGCAATGTCGCAGTATTATGAAGAGCAATCCCAAGATGGAAACACGAACAACGTCATCTCCCACCTGGACAGCCGCCACGAGGAGCGCATTGCATCTCTCAATTCCATGGCAACCGAAGCTCTGCAGAAAATATGGTATCCTTTTGCCCAGCACAGTCTTTTTACTGGACCAAAGGACATTAATGTCATCGATTCAGCCCACGGCGACTACTTCCAGACGCTGGCCCCTTCCTCTCCAACATCACAGACCGATAGCCTACTCCGAGCCTCATTCGACGGCTCTGCTTCCTGGTGGACGCAAGGTCTCGGTCATGCCAATCCTAAGCTCACCCTTGCTGCCGCTTACGCCGCCGGTCGCTACGGCCACGTCATGTTCGCCGGCGGTATCCATCGTCCCGCCGCCGAACTATCCTCAAGACTGCTCAAGGGCATGAACAGTCCGCGACTTAGTCGAGTCTTCTTCTCTGACAATGGTAGCACTGGTATCGAGGTCGCTCTCAAGATGGGTCTCCGAGCAGCCAAGCTCCGATATGGATGGACCCCAGAGGAGAAGCTCGGCGTTGTTGGCCTCAAGGGCTCTTACCACGGCGATACCATTGGTGCCATGGACTGCTCTGAGCCGAGTGGATATAACGAAAAGGTCGAGTGGTATGATGGCAAAGGGCACTGGTTCGACTACCCGACTGTTTTGTGCGTCGGCGGCAAGTGGCGTGTGAATGTGCCTGAAGAGCTGAGGCAGGCTTTGGGCGAAGATGCAGACTTTGGCTCGCTGTCGGAAATCTTTGATGTTCGTGGGAGAGAACAAAAGGGCCACCATCTTCGATACGAGACCTTTATTCGAGAGACGTTGGAGAGGCTTCAGAAACAGGGCCGGAGGTTTGGCTCTGTCATTATCGAACCAGTTGTCCTCGGTGCTGGAGGCATGGCGTTGGTGTAAGCATCTCTCTCTAACAGTTTTATCAGACACGAGACCTGTCGCTAACTCACTTTGTGCAGAGATCCTCTTTTCCAGCGCGCCCTCGTCAACGTTGTTCGCAAATCTCCAGACATCTTCCGCAAGCCAAACGCGCCCATCGAAGAATCTCCCAGCAGTTCCACCGCGTGGACTGGCCTCCCAATCATCTTTGATGAGGTCTTCACTGGCCTCTACCGTCTTGGTCGCTTCACGTCATCTTCTTTCCTTGAGACGTATGCCGATATCTCTATTCATGCAAAGCTTCTTACTGGAGGCCTGGTTCCGCTCTGCACGACGCTTGCTTCGGAGGATATTTTCCAGACGTTTAATTCTCCGGATAAGACTGATGCGCTGCTCCACGGACACAGCTACACGGCTCATCCCGTAGGCTGCCAGGTCGCCGTAGAGTCCGTCAAGGAACTGCAAAGGATGGACCACAGCGGATCCTGGAACTGGGCCAAGTCACAAGGCTGGACAACCCCTGAGGCTTCTTCTTCTTCCGCAAGTGGCCAGCCCGCGGTCGACATCTGGTCAACCTGGCCGCGAAATCTAGTGGAGGATCTCTCTCGTCAGACGGATCGTGTAGCTGGCATCTGGGCTCTCGGAAGCGTTCTTGCCATTCACGTCAAGGATGCAGCGGGCAGCACGGGTTACTTTAGCGATGCTGCACAGAGTCTTCGGGATGGCCTTATTGCGGGTGATGCGGAGGGCGTTAATGGCTCGTGGAATGTGCATTGCAGGGTTCTTGGAAACGTGCTGTATCTGATGGCGAGCCAGAAGACGACGGAGGAGAGCGTTGCGCAGATTAGTTTGCTGCTGAGAAAAGGATTGAACGCTTAAGGGAATGGTGAACTGTGAAGAGTTAAAGAGAGGAGCTAGTGCGGGTGATAAAAATACACGCATCCAGGAACTGCGTTCCTGAAACAAAGAACATAAAGAAAAAACGCATCAAATAGCTTTCATGTTCTAATGAACTAAAACGTTGCCATTTATGGCCTCATCATAATGTACTTTTGTTTTTGAGTCGTGACAACTTCAAGCCAATTTCGAGGGATCTGACAGCGCTCGTGGTTCCAACACGTACCCGTCCGGCCGGACAGGGACATGCCTTCGCGTTCGGATGCGAACGTTACAACCTTCTCCCGGAAGTAGTATAAGATCCTGCGCCGCCTGAAGAGGGTATGTTTAGTGTGGGCGTTTTCGCACTTCTTCCGTCAGGCAAGTGACGGGTATCAACTGCCCGCCTGCGTCGAGGTGGTCTGGTGCCAGCCCTTCTCCCCAGAGAATGTGCAATTTGTCGGGCCTCAAGAACGAAGTTCCCAACAGTAAACCGCATGAGAGCTCGTCAATTATCACGCACACCACTTGGAAAGAGACTGCGCCGCCGTCGCCGGTCCGGAAGGAGAGCTGGATGGCATGTTGATACGCACATGGCATATTCCGTGGAGGGCTAGAGCATCATTCATTATAACCATCCACATAGCAATCTTGTTGAATCCCCATTGCGTACCTGTACTTCAATATGCATTCTGTCACTCCTGGAAATTTCGGTGATTGATTAATTCATGTCTCGAGTCTTTTGTTTCCTCTTCAATTCTACGTAACTGGCGCACTATTCCATCAACTTTGTAATGCCAGACTGAAAATGACTCCCAAGTTGCTTCCAGCAATAACTCAGGGCCGTATTGCATAGTATGCCAATGTAAGGATGTTCACCCATGATTTCCGACTCTATATCTTATATAACGAAATATACAGCTCATGATCTCGAAGTGTTCAGCCGTGTTACCCACTCCCATCCTTTGGGCGCGGGCTGTTCAGATAATATGGCAACTGTCACAGCGGATTGATGGCGGCTGGCAGGCGTTCAGTCTCGCTTTTCTTCAACAGAAATTTTCTTCTAGCCGCCTTGGCTATGTGAATTCAATCTCTCCATCCCCTTATTGCTTTTTCTTTGCCTTTTGCATCTCCACTCCCTTGCAACGATTCTGAGGCTGAAGCAAAAGCATCAACAACCGACGTTTTCTCCAGTCATCGTTGTCTTGATTGAAGGGAAATAATTCATCAGAGTAAGTCTAACTGCTCAAGTTTCCCTCTTGCTGAATTCTGTTCGTTGTTGTTCGATCGCGTTCGGGGCACGTCGCGAAGCCTTGTCCTGAACAGATGAAAGAGAGATGAGAGGCCTATTTTGTCTGCCAAGCTTCAAGGGATTGTTACAATCGGCCTAATCATCATCGGTGCCGTGAAGCAAGCATTGAAAGTCGGCATTGCTGATAGACTCGAATCTCTTGGTCTTTTGTATGCCACGGTCATCGTCTTGGACATCCATACACGCACGAAAGCTGACAAATTCCAGTAGACAGCTGCACATTTCGAGTTGATACACAAACTAAATAACTCACCATCGAGACCATATCGCTGACGACACCAATAAAATGGAGTTGTCGTGGAGAACCAGGTATGTGGGCGAAATCTATACATTCAGGAGACCGAGATCTGAATCAATAAATAGTCATGGCGATTTCCTTGCGGAAGAAGCCTCACGAAGCTTTCCATTCACCTTTGGCAGCTTCTTTTCCAACTCTGCGTCGACAAAACCCAGCAAAGAGGAATGGGTAAAAGATATTGGCGACGAATTCTCCCCTCTGCAAACGGAGAGGCCGCGACGAACACTTGCCAACGCACATATGGTGCCGCCCTATGATTCTGGCAATGATGGAGATGACGAAAACGACGACGATGATGATAATGATGATGATAATGGTTTTATCGACGATCTTGAGGGATACTTCAACTTTAGCGATTACGTCTTCAATGCAGCCGCCGATCGAATTGATCCTTCAGTCTCGGATCATGTCAGTCCATGCCTGTCAGCAACGCGACAACCGTCTTCTTCCCTCAATCCGGTGCAAGACGGCCAAATCAGTCTACAAGACGCGACATTTTCTGCCTACTTTCAAGTCTTGGATGCGAGAATTCAGAGTGGCAAAAGAGGAGAATCATGCTTCCATGAGCAAAGCCAGCCGGTGTTCCGAACGACGGAAGATGAGAACATCGAGAGCAACGCAGGAAACAGACGCTCAAAGGACCACAGTCAGGGAAATGAACTAGGAGATTGTGTCATGGTTGAGGGAGAAGAAAGCGAAGACGAAGAAGACGAGATGACGGACTCGTGCTTGAATGTGATTGACCATCTGGACTACGTCATGTTCCCAACCGCCGAAGTTCTGGAATTCGTCCGCGGAGGAGAAATGGAAGTTCTGGAAGACGTTGATGATGAAGAAGAAGCCACCTGTGGGCGATTCCTAGGGTCGGAACAATATGACGAAGAAGACAAGAAGGAACTCGGAAGGGAGGACTTGGAGAACCGGGGCCGAAGGTGGTTCAGGTGCGGAGTCTTCTCCAAGGACGTGACTCGGCGACTCCACCGACTAAGATACGGATGCTAAGTTCGGCAGAAGGAAAGGCTGCAGTGCATAATAGGGGAGGGAACTATTTTTGGGTGAGATTTCCTTATACTTCGCTCCGGAGTGTTTTGGCGATAAACCCGATGATGCGGGCATAACGGGATCTCGCCGGTGGGCTTTGAACTATGAAGGAGTTAATTAGGCATTGAGCAATTAATGAGCAGTGGTCCAAAGTCCCTCAATTTACTAACAGGAAAATACAAACGTTGACTCGGAGGGATGGTGCAGTGTGACAGAGGATACGATGTCGGATGCATTTTCGCAAATGACTTTGGTATCGCGACCCATCACATCAGCTTACCGTATATCTTGCTTTCCACGTGAAAAATATGTAAAATGTTTCCAAATGAATAGCAAGCATTGTTGTGTATACTTTATGCCATCATACATAATATCACTGTACAGTAGAAATGCGCGTCATAGCATGCGCGCATCGCGACTTGGGACGGCTTCATACATGATGTTCGCCACACCGTCTTGTGTCAGTGAGATTGGCTAACAAACTCTCCTTTTTGCCCTTGCGACACGGATCCAGGAATATTGATTACATACTACCAAAAAATCCCGATACTACCCAGTAATCCATGCTGTTTATCCTACGTGCTGGTTACCCTATGAAGCATAGATGGCTCTCATAAGCCCAGCGGCGCCGAGGTTGCGGTTGCAGCAGGACATCAAGTATGCCGCAGAATGCAGCCAATCAGCCGCACCGCATAACCAATTTCGCCATTCCCGCTCTCCCTTACCGAAACTCTTTCATTTTCGCCTCTCCATGCAGAACACGGCCAGGAACGGAATACCCGCGGAGTCCAGCCAGCATCCTGAGGCAGCAACAGAAGAGAGAAGGGCACCAGAAACCTTCGAAAAAAGCATACAGCAGGTAGAGCATCTCGTTTGCCGACACCGTATGCCGGAGACTGGAACTATCCCTCGGGGCCTCGGAGCGATCGCAGCAAGCCCCCCTCCATTGCGGGAAGGTGGGTAAACTAAACCGGCCAGCCCTTGTGCCTGTCTCTGTTTGGCGACACGACACACGGAGACTTGAGGATTCCAAAGCTGGGCCATGTCAGAAGCCGCTACTGTCTACCGATTTACCCCATGGCGTCTGGGGGGGCAGATTGCGGGGTTTGAGACTAGGACACGATGGATGTTTAGTTTCATGGGAGACGGTATTGGCTGCGTGTAATGGTGTTGTGTTTAGCTCGAGGTTGGCTGGGGTTTGGTATATATATATCAAGGGCTGGTTCGAAGCATCTTGAGAGTCCTGGACATTCGTGATGTTGTGTGTGCCGCCGTCATCGACATCAAAGTGACAGAGCTGTGCCTGTCAGCGACGAGAGCCGGAATCAAAAGTTAAATCTCCATCCAGCGATCATCACGGCATCCCACCACATACCCATTGCTGTAAGCCCTACCGCCGTCGGTTGGTCAGCGCCGTTGACGACAAAAAGAGGCGCCGTCTCCGCATCCCCGGGGCTAAACTGCATATAGAGAGCTTTCCCCTACCAAGAAAAAGCTGCAGCATCGCATCGGTATCTTTTCTTTTTCCCTGGGCAAGTCATTCATTCATTCGCAACAATCTCTGCGCCAATTGTTCAAAGATCACAAAGACAACCGCCGCCATGGCGCTGATTGAATACGCCCTTTCGCCCTGGGCGATTGTTGCTCTTGCTGGAGCGCTGGTCGCATCGTATCTCTACCAGTACTTTGTCACATACGCACCACTGCGCCGGTTTGCAGCTCCCTTTCCAGCGCAGTTTTCGAATCTCTGGCTCTTGTCCGTGTGTCGTCGAGGCGATCGATACGCTACTGTCGACAAGCTGCACAAGAAGCTGGGCAAGTTTGTGCGGATCCAGCCAAACCACGTCTCCATCGCCGATGACGAGGCCATCAACCTCGTCTACGGCCACAGCAATGGCTTCTTGAAGTCGTATGGCTCACTTGTTTCAGACCTTTGAATGAGTTGTGTGCTGACCCGCAGCAGTGAATTTTACGATGCCTTTGTCTCCATTCGTCGTGGCCTCTTCAACACGCGCGACCGCGCTGAACACACTCGCAAGCGAAAGATGGTTTCTCACACCTTTTCCGTAAAGTCCATTGTTCAGTTTGAGCCGTATATCCACCAGAACCTCGAGTTGTTTGTCAAGCAGATGGATCGTCTGGTCGACACCAGCCAGTTCAAAGGCCAGGATGGCAAGAAGGAGGCTCGCATCGACTGTCTTCCTTGGTTCAACTATCTTGCCTTTGATGTCATTGGCGACCTCGCATTCGGTGCTCCCTTTGGTATGCTTGAAAAGGGTGTTGATCTTGCCGAAGTGCGAGATGCTCCAGACAGCCCACCCATCTATGCACCCGCTATTGAGATTCTGAACCGCCGCGGCGAAGTGAGCGCAACTCTGGGCTGCTTCCCAGCCTTGAAGCCATATGCCAAGTACCTTCCGGATCCATTCTACAGCAACGGTCTCGCTGCCATCCAGAATCTTGCTGGAATCGCCATTGCCTGTGTGAAGCGACGCATCGACAACCCTCCTGACGTTGAACGCAAGGATCTCCTCGCTCGGTTGATGGAAGGTCGTGACGACAAGGGCGAGCCTCTTGGACGAGAAGAACTGACGGCAGAGGCTCTAACTCAACTCATCGCCGGCAGTGACACGACCTCCAACTCGTCATGCGCGCTGTTGAACTATGTTGTCCGTACTCCCGGTGTCCTCGACAAGATGCAGGCCGAGCTCGATGCCGCCATTCCCAAGGGCGTCGATGTTCCCACCTTCGAAATGGTCCGCGATCTGCCCTACCTTGCCGCCGTCATCAACGAGACTCTCCGCCACCACTCGACTTCCGGCATTGGCCTCCCTCGTCAAGTTCCCCCAGAGTCTCCCGGCGTTACCATCTGCGGCGAATTCTTCACCGCTGGCACCGTCCTCAGCGTTCCCACCTACACGATGCACCACTCCACCGAGATTTGGGGCCCCGATGCCGAGGACTTTAACCCTGACAGATGGGCAAATGTGACCCAGCGACAGAAGGATGCGTTTATTCCTTTTAGCCACGGCCCCAGAGCTTGTGTTGGAAGAAACGTGGCTGAGATGGAGATGAAGCTGATTGCGGCTACCTGGGCGAGGAGATATGGTGCCAAGGTTCTGCAGGGGGCTATGGAGACGCGAGAGGGCTTCTTGAGGAAGCCTTTGGGATTGGATATTGCGTTGTACAAGAGGTAGTTTGTCTCGAAGAGGGACACAGAATGTTGGGATGAGTTTTATCGGGCGGCGTTTGTTCATATATGTACAAAGCAGGTAAATATGTGTCTAGAGGCATGATTGAGCGTTGGTGGTTGGGTATGCTGGGACAGGACATGAAAACAATCAAGGAAATACTTTCTACAATTACATTAGGAGGTACCTAGGAATATTTGTATCAATTTCAACTCTCTATTATTTTAAACAATGATTCACGTCGGAAAACTAGCCCCAACAGGAATAGGAAGCTGATTGTGGAACAATGACAACTCAATATTCTGGAGATGATCACTTTGACGATGTTGTTTGTCTGTTGAAACGTTCTCATAATGGTTTTACGCAGTTCAGAAACAAATAAATCTCCTCTGTGGCGCAATTGGCTAGCGCGTCTGACTGTTAATCAGGAGGTTGGAAGTTCGAGCCTTCCCGGAGGAGCTTAATGTTTCTTTTTTTGCCTTTCTGTGCTGCTGCTTTGTTTTTTTTTGGTCTTTCTCTCTCTTCTTTATTAAGTCACAAAAGAAACTTTTACACCGACAGGACACAGACCAAAGATTTGACCGCTAGATAGAAGAGTTAGTCCAAAGAGCCCATTGCAACGTCTTTAGTCGGGATTTCAAAAATAGACTTCAATATGCCTGGAAGTGTTTCTTTGATCAAGTTGCCAGTCGTATTAAGCAGTCATCTATGTGCAATAAAACAATTGTAGAATTACATACACTTCTGATTAAGCTATGACCAGTAGAGCTTTATATCTGATGCAGTCGCGTGCTCTTGAATGCTATTTGGTCTGTTTCTCTACCTCAGGTGTTTATTGATTTGAAGTGTCTATTCTCCAACAACCACTCCAACAATGGCTGTGAAAATTGATCATTCGTTATGAGATGCGCAGTAGTATTCAAGCCATAATCTATTCAATTCATCTTTCCCACATCCTGTATTATTCCCTCGCAATTCCAATTCCCGTCCTCCCAACTCCGAAGTCTAGGGTACACAAACCCGTTCCCCACACCACCCACTCCAGCTTCAAAATCAAATTGTCGCCTCACTTCCCACAACAACCAATCAAAGGCACTTTGGCCGAGCGGTCTAAGGCGCCGTGTTCAGGATCTATCTTGCTTCGCGGTCTAGTAATAGGCGAGGGTTCGAATCCCTCAGGTGTCATGAGATTTCTTTTTTTGTCCCGTTGCTGGATTTCTGGGGGCCCGAATTTTTTTTTGGTCACAGCTTATTTTTTTTCTTTTGGCAAGTCGCTGGAATTTGTGTGTTGAAAGTTACTTTTGTCGGCTTTGTCCACATATGTCCACATAGGGGGCTGTGGAATGTGTTGCGTATCTCTTGTCTGGCCGCAACTCGGCCTCAGTCATTTTAACCGCCTCAAAGAGCACAATATTTACGAGGCGCCGGTGATACACAAGGTAGGCCAATCTCGCAACCGGTTATTATGACAATATGGTAGAATGGAAATGGTTTACAAGTTGAGAGCCATGGTTTCATTTCGTCAGAGTTTCTGAAACGTGCACAACGTACAAGCTTTGTTTGAATAGACTCTGTTGGCTAAAGTTGCTATTGATTTCGCTACCACGACAACTACAAACGTATTCGACAATCTGTTAAAATGGTTACTCGACTATACCATATTCAAGCCCAACAGCAAACAAACGGCTGTAGCCTCCGTCTCATTTAGTTTAAGCCTTCAACTTGGTCCAGTCCTGCTTCTTGAAATAGTCGAACACGGTATCAAGCTTACCCAGGGTTGGCAACTAGCAACTCAGATGTCAGCGTCAATGCACAGAGATTTAAACAGAGAGGCCACTCACGTCTTTCGGATGAATAATGGTAGGGTCAGCCCGCCCTTCATAGCCATATTCGCTCCAGTACGCAAAGTTATCATCCAGCTCCAACTTGAGCTCAGCTGGTTCTGTAACCTTGGACAGGCCCTTTGGCAGCTGCACAGCTTCGGTCGGAATACCGATTACCTTGGAAAGGATAGCAGCAACCTCCCGGATAGTGAGCCACTCTCTATAGGCGATGACGTTCTTGCCTGCGGGCTCTTCTACCAGAGCCTTGACAAAGGGGCCTGAATCCTCTTCAGCGGCAATGAAGGGGAATTTGACGTCTACGTCCAGGTTGCCGGTGAACCGGGCAACGCCATCGTCTCCCTATGGACGGAGATTAATATTTGTCCGTGGATGCATACATGATGCTTATTTACCTTGACAAACTCCAAAATCGGGTTAACGATAAAATTGCTCAGGAACCAACCAGCCTGGAAAATGCTCGTCTTCGCCCACAAATCGGGATAAGTCTCCCTCGCGTAGTCTTCGGCTCTAGCCTTCGAGTCAAAGTGGTACACATGGGTATACTTCCCAAAGGACCACCTCGTCGCGTTCGAAAGCGACGAATAGACAAAGCGCTCCAGCGTCGGGAGTTTTGCCACAATATCAATGACATTCTTCAGTTGCTGGACTTCGTGGTCCGCGGCCCATACGTTGAGCGGCTGTCCTGGCTTGGCCTTGTCCTTGTTGGCTGGATCTCCGTATAAGCCCCAGAAGTCGCTGACGAGAAAGACGGCATTTGCGCCTTGAAGAGCAGGCTCAAGAGTCGATGGGACGTCCATGTCGGCGGCAACGACTTCTGCGCCGCGGGCAGCGAGAGCTTTGGCTTTGGCGCTCGAAGGGTTTCGTGTAAGAGCCCGGACACGCCAACCAGGGGTAGAGAGGAAGACGTCGGCCACTGAACCACCTTGGTTGCCGGTAGCGCCAACCACAACAATCAGCTTAGTCGAAGCCATTTTGGAAATTCTTGAAAGTGTATCTTTTGTTGTATTGAAGAGCCTGATGAATTTAGACTTGTCACAACCTGTGAGCTGCCGCGGACTCTTATATCCTTCGCAAAGCAGTTCATGAAGCTGTCCTAGCGTCATCTGCATTATCAGATCTAGATCGACTGACAGAAACGGAGTGATGAATAATCCTACAACGGAAAAGGACCGTCCACAAATGCATTAAATTATTAATTGCTGTAGCAATCAGAAGCTATTTCCGCGTCTATTCGTCACCGAGATGGGGGCAGCGAGGCCGTACCCAAATCTCAATTCGCACTGCTCGTAATCTTCCATGAGCGAGGCGGAATCTTCCGCCGTGATCCGCTTCGCGTCCGCTCCCCCGTCCGCTTGCTCGGCAGCCACAAGCGGGAGCTATACATTCCCGTGGTATCGATAGCAGGGAGGTCTTGTTAGTTTGGATCTAGCCTTATTGGAAGGATCTGAGATCTTGGCGACTCGATCCTGATTACATAAAGTTGAGGGGATTCAGAGACTGAGGTGTAGCGTGAAGCGGACAACAGAGCGGACATAGAGGCGGATCACGGATGTAAAAGGAGTTAATAATTCAATTGTCTATCAAAAGAAGTTGATAGAATGGCAATGACCTCATTCGTGAATTTGATCCATTTAAAGATGGATATTGATTTGACGCAGAGTGATGGTTGGCCTCGTATAAGAAGGCTACCGGCTCCCTCAGCTTCGCTGTATCTTTCTCCAACCGACACAACTTTCTGCTGAATTTTTGATCAAATTTATTTCAAATCACGCAAAATCATGGCGTCCGCTGTCTTATCCAAGAAAATATGGTTCATCACCGGCGCGTCCTCAGGCCTCGGCCTCAACATGGCCCTGAGCGCCCTCCGTGCTGGTCATCGTGTCATTGGCACAGGCCGGAATATTGAAAAGGCTTCCTCTGAGCACCCAGAATTCGCCAAACTTGGCGGTCAATGGCTCCAGCTGGACGTTGCCCAACCCGATGCTGAGCAGACTATACGAGGGCTAGTCGCGCAAGAAGAGCAGCGACTCGGCAAGGAGAAGGAGTCGGCCCACTGGGTTGTTGTGAACAACGCTGGAAGCACTTTGATTGGAGCGGTAGAAGATATGAGCGATAATCAGATCCAGCAGTACTTGCAGGCCAATCTGCTGGGCGTTATCCGCGTGTGGAAAGCTTTGCTGCCGACTTTACGTCGCAACAGAACAGGTACCCTGATCAGCATATCATCCATCTTCGGCTTCGCCCCCCGACCAGAGCAAATGATCTACAGCGCTGCAAAGGCGACGACTGAGTCTCTGACTGAGTCCTATGCTACTCTGCTAGAGCCACATGGCATCAGGACTATGATTATTGAGCCTGGAGGGTTTAGAACCCCTTTCCCGGGCAACAACTCCAAGGCAGATGGCGGGATTTCAGAAGACTACAAGAAGCCAATCCAAGCTTGGATAGATTTTATTGGCGAGGCGTCGAAAGACTTGACCCTAGTGAATGGAGATCCAGCCAAGTTTGGTGACAGGGTAGTTGATGCTGTTGAGAGCCAGGGCCTCTTTGAGAGTGTCTGGGCCCAGCATGACAAGAGCAAGGCCCTGAGAGTCCAACTTGGGTCGGATTGTTATGGACTATATGGACAGACGCTTAGCGATTTGCAGAAAGGTTATGAGAGGATGGCTGAAGTGGCAAAGTCGACGGATGTATGAATAGTGCTGAGATTGTTTAAGGAATGTCAGCGATAGGTATTATTCAAAATAGCTGTATTCGGAATCATCATTAGCAATTCTCTCTACATCATATTTCAGCTTCACATAGAATAGATCTTACAGAAAACAGAATCTATGTGCTTCGTCACACAAGATGGAGTATAATTATCCAGATGATGGGGTTAGTGTGGAAGATGCATCCGTGTCAATAGTGACGAGACTCAAAACACCAGCTTGTTGCAACAGCGCAAGATACTCCATTGCAATCCTCCATTTTTCTCCGGTAGACTTTAACTCTCGTACAACGTCCTCCAAGGCGCTGTACATTTGTGGCTCATGATCTTCTCGTACAAACCACGCACACTCCGTCGCCACATGGTATAGACATTGCGTTATGAGGGGACATTCGATATTGGCGCGTGCGATTGCAGGCATAACATCGAAAGAGATAGATTTGATTCCATGGAGGCTAACGCTTTGCATCTCCGTCTCCATGGCGATCCGACTTTGCTCGATAAGAACGAGCGGCTCGTTACAGCCATACATGTTGTAGAGGAGAAGCTGAGCAGAGCAGCACAAAGAAAGCGAAATGATGCCGGAGATGGAAAAGTCGGAAGATGTTGTTCCAGAAATGTATTCTTTGATGGAGAGATGTAACGCCGACAGCGCTGAATGAAGGGCTACGGCTTCAGGGAGAAGACTCCCAACATCCTGCAAGGAACGTTTGCTCGCCCTGTGAGACAAGACTTTGCCGAGCATATGAGCGGCCTGGCACATCTTTGCGAAAGAACCCACAGATGTCAGGCTGCTAAAGGACATGGTGAACAGCGGCTCGCTGGGAACAATTTTCCCTTCATCCCAGTCCTCATCGTTGATCGGCAGCAACTCGTCTTGAACAGGTTCGGGAACGGTAAATGGTAGATTTGTTTCAATATTCATAAGCCTGTGAATGAGCGTTAGACATTGGATTTACTGAACAGAAATAACAAAGGGGCAAGTACCTGTCGAGCAGAAATATCGCCCACGACGTCCTGCGTTGCTCTTCTCGAAGGGTCCAGGTCTCTGCGGGCTTAAACAATTGATTGTTCTTCCGGTCGTGTATACCCAAAAGAATACCTAATCTTGACGCGCGCCCAAGCGTCAAATATGCGCCGGGATAGATGGCATGCGACAGCTCGTAGACTGCTAGCAGAACGAGAGACTGGACGAGCCTTAGGGATACAAAGCCAGCTGATTCTGCTTCCGAACAAAGTGATCTAGACAGCAAATACCACGATGAGGTCTTGGCACACTCTCCATCCTTTGTGCTGAATGCTTTTATGCACAGGAGAAAAATGGCAAGACAGCCGTCGACTTCCGCTGGATCGCTGTTAAGCTCGTTGAGGAGGCGCTTCCGGCTGACTATGGGCAGCCATTTATGCACCGTCTTGAGGTACTCTTCGCAGAGCGCCACTCGATCATCGTCAAAATGTTCGGCCACTACTTGATGAAGCTGTGGGTTTTGACTCCAAGAGAGAGAGTTGAGTCCCTGGGGAGACAAATACTCCGAATCCAGGAAAAAGGGCAGCGGAAAGGCCTCCGCTGGTCTGGGGAAGAAGGCGGCAGGACTGATACCTGGCAGGCTCCTGGACGGAGAGACCCCGTCAACGTGGAGAATATGCTCAATGTGACTAAGCCTGGTAGAGATGGTTGAGTCCGAGGCTGCAGTTTCAGCGTACTCGCAGTTCTTGCCGAGACGGTAGCACTGTCATGGTCGTTAGTTGCTGGGACGCTGGCCAATGAAGCTGCCGCAGAGAAAGTGACTAACCAGAGCACATGTAGGAACTTCCCGAGTACATTTTCTCTTCAGGCGACTGTAATGGATCGTGTCAGCACTCAGGCCGTTGGATAGGGATAGGAGGCGATGGTGAAGGAGTGGATCATATACCGACAGGCTCGACAGGCTTGGGAAGCATAGACTTTTGGCGGCATCGCGTCAGAGGGATGAGAGAGTTGCTAGAAACAATACAGGTTGTTCCTCTTTGAATCGAGATCATCAACTTGTGACTATCTGCTTGTTTTTGTTTGAATAATCCATGTCTGTTATTTTCGCGGAGTTAAAGTTGAAGCTTGGGATTAGGCCGCTGAGTAACGTAGCTCGAAAGCCACCTAGCTGAAGAATGCCGATTAGTCATCACTAATTCCGGCTCACCTCTTGCTATTTAATCATGCCCATGTCATCTTACAAAGACGATGGCGATAACAATAGGTGCTGGGATCGGGGAAATAGTATAGGTTTATGCTTAATTAATTGTAGCTTAGGCTAAATCTGTACCGAGATGGACTATTTCCCTTCAGTGAGTTATGATCTTATAGGTGTGTGTATGCTTCATTCCTCTGTTCCCTATTTCTCTTCTCCAAATTATCGACACTGGGGGATCACTACATTGAGTGACTGAGGAGGCCGAGCTCGTCCCATTAGGCGATAGTTAAGACAAGAGTACGTTAAATGATGGGTCTCTTTTCAGACTTTGCGTTGAAGTAGAAATTGCGAAACTGCCTCAATGCTTTGCTCCATGGAAGAATAAATAACAATGAAAGAAGGAGGAGAGAGAAAGTGAGAATAAGAAGGAGAGGAGAAGAAGAGAGGGAGAAGGAAGGCCACGAAGATTATAACCGCAGAATAATACAGACTATCTTGTTTCATCTTACTATCTCATTGGGGCTTTAGCGGGCTTTCTCTATACAGGACTATTTCGTTGATGATGGCGAGAGCCGCGAGACAAATTAATGGCATAACGACGGGAGACAAATTAAAGGTTGCATGGTAGCACTAATAAGAATCGGCATGGCTGTTGGGAGCTCGAGCACCAACTCTTCGGATTTCGCGCTTCGTATCTCCAGTGCTGAATAGCTTAATGCCGTGAAGAAATCATACGCTGCTATTTTGAAGCTTCATTGCCAAGAAAGGTCGTACATGTACTACGCCTTGAAAAACTGTGAATATGACATCTTTGGGCAGACACTGCATGGTGTATATCTTCTTTTCGGCGATAGCACAGTGCAAAACTAGGCCATTCCATTATACAACACGATGATGATGGTATGATCAGGCCTTGGCAATATCGTTCTGCAATCCATAAAGTGATGCAGTTTTGGCTATTTCGGCGTATAAACGCTAAACTCCTATATAATTGTACATTTATATCCGAATCAAGGTCGTGTATTCGGCGTTGTCCTACGAAATGCCATCGGCCAGAGACGAGTGGACTGTCCGCTCCCATGGGAACCCACTGTCCGCTCTGTCCGCTAAGTCCGCTCCAGGCGAGCACGCCGGATATAGCTTCATATTTTTTTGTAAATACATATTTTTTTTTTGTAAAGATAGATGTTGTTCATTCTGTATTTAAGTCAATGAAGGGTAACAGCTGTCATGACGATTCAGAACTCTCAAGGCCAGCTTCATTTTCGAATATACACCACTCTTCTACTCTCAAATCACATCAGTCTCTATCGCAATGGCACCTCTTGTGTGGCTCGTGACTGGATGCTCTTCCGGCTTTGGACTAGACTTTGTCAATGAGATCCTCAGTCGTGGGGACAGAGTAATTGCAACCGCTCGCCGATTGGAGAGCCTCGAAGACCTGAAGAAGACGGGGGCTGCGGTGCTTCAACTGGACGTTACGTGGGACCAGCAGCGTATCAACGAAACCTTTCAAAGCGCCATTCAGATCTATGGCCATCTAGATGTCCTCATCAACAATGCTGCCTTTGTCTTGGGCGGTGCATGGGAAGACCTTTCGTAAGAGCTCATTCTCATATTTGGCTAATGAAAGGAAGTGGGACCAAATGCTGATACCTTGTTAGTTATGAACAGTTCCACGATGCATTCGAGACAAATGTCTTTGGGCCCCTGAAAACTACCAAGGCTGTGTTGCCCCATTTCAGAGAAAGAAAGACTGGTATGAATGTCTTTATCAGCTCAATCTCGGGATGGAGCGGGATGGAGTTCAACGGAGGTTACGCTGGAACCAAGTTTGCACTTGAAGGTAAATCTTTCACCAGGAGCACTCCAACAAAGTAGTATCAATCTCCAATTGCTCACATCATGGACAGGAATGGTCGAAAGTCTGAACAAAGAGGTGAGGGGTCTCGGGCTCCGGACGCTGTTGATTGAACCTGGCTTCTTCAGGACCGACCTCCTCTCGCAGGCCAATCTCAAGACCATGGAATCAAGCATCCCAGATTATAAAGAAGCATCCCGGGGTTTCAACAAGCTACTTCAGGAGAAGAACCACGCACAGAGTGGTGACCCGAAGAAAGGAGTGGCTATTGTCGTGGACCTCGTTCGACAAGAAGGGACTGCCAAGGGTAAAACCGTTCCTGTGCGCATGCCGCTTGGACCCGATGCATACGCGCTCATCAAAGATAAGTGCGACAAGACGATTCGGCTTTTGGAAGAGTGGAAGGATGTCATTTCCAGCACCGATTTAGTAGAGTGAACAAGTTCAGCATGCTCGGCTTGCGCATTTGAAGTTTATCCTTTCTACAAGAAGAGTTGTGACTCTTAGCTAGCCTATGATCGATATAGAAGAATAACATACAGAGTGAAAAAGTCTAAAAGTTTTCGTACCTTGTTTCCTTCATCGTACATGTACATTTTGAACCCCTCAAACGTCTGGGCCAGTCAGCGGCTCATTCGACTTATCAATCCACACCGTCTTCAAGTCGGGCATCTTCTCAAAGTCCTCGTCAAAAGGCCACATGGGCCTCCGTATCCGATGATGACCCAGCCTCTTTAGATCTTGGTCAACGCCTCCTGGCGTCAGCCCGAGCATCCAGCCCTTGGCCATATCATACAGCTGCGGCTCAAGGTATCCAATCTTTACAATGACAATATCGGCGGATCGTGGGGTGAGATTTAAATCGGTAAAGTCTTTTTCTTTGTGGTATGGCTTTCGCAACTTGGTCAAGATGGCGTATACTGACCCAACTTGCAAGACAACTTCAGTTACGGCATCACGATCGCCGTGCTTGATAGAGTGAACTCGACCAGTCATTGTGAGAGGAGGTGCATGTAGGTTGTCGACGTCGGCTCCAGCAGTCACAGTGACAGTTGCGCCAATACCTGCTGCAACGGCCGTCTCAATCGCCTTGGGCCCTGGAACGCTTGCATAAATGACTGTATATCCGGAATCAGGCGACTTGAACTCGGGTCGCTCAAGCAATCTCGTCAATCCCCAAGTCATATCTCCCGAACCGCCAGCCGTGGGATTATCGCCGGAATCTGAGATAAAGTATGGACGCTCCTCAGGAGGCGACTTGACGGCAGCATCCAGACACTCGGCAAAACTGCCCGTGGGCGCAACAAACTTGAAGTCAGCCCGCGCATCCCAGAACAAGTTGGCCAGCTTTTCTGCTCCTCGAGAAACTGCTGCTTCATCCCATCCGGTGACAACAATGGCGGCTCGGTTTCTCGGCTCGTCAGCCCAGGCATAGCCCACCCAGATTGCCGCATCCAAAACGCCATCCTCAGCTTCCACTTCTGGTACTGCGGCATAAATGTGCTTGGCAGGTTCAATTCGCGTCGAGGTCTGCTCTCCAGGAAGAAGAATAGGCACAGGAATCCAAGCTTTCAACGGCCGCACTCCAGGCTCCTTTCCCTGCAAGATGTTGACGAGGTTACGGCACGCTCGCTCTTTGGTGTCCATGGCATCTTCGTGCGGTGCCATGCGGTAGCAGGTGATGAGATCGCACATGTGCGCCAGCTCCCGCGAGACGTTGCCGTGCAGATCCATCGACGCCGATACAATGACATCCGGGCCGATGACAGCACGAACGCGCCTCAGCAGCTCGGCTTCTACGTCGTCCAGCTCTTGCACGCACATGGCGCCGTGGATGTCGAACCACAAGCCATCGACCTTGTTCTCTGCGACAATCACCTGCAGCCTTTCCACAATCTCCTTGGAGAGCGTCTCAAAGGCCTCGCGAGTCACAATGCCTCCGGGAAGCGCATGTCCGATGAGCGCGCCCTTCCATTCTGCCTCTATCCCCAGCGGCTTATCGGCGTGCAGAAACTCGTATCGCTCGACAATCTCATCGCCGCGCTTGGGGTGGAAGGCCGGGGCAAGCGTGACGGCGGGCGAAAAGGTCGATGTCTCGCAGGCAAGGCCAGCAACGGCGATAACCGGACGCTTCGACATGTTCTCTGGTTGGCTGACGGCTTGCTGACCGTATCTCTGCTAGCCCTGGCTTGGTGCTATTTGCTATCCTCCTCCACCCTTCTTATAGCCTCGCAGTTATTATCCAGACGTCGAGAAGAGCGGGGCGGGGAGGTTACTAGTAGCTGTTTGTTGTCTTCCGTCCTTGTCCTTGTCTTTTATCTTGACGATTTTGTTTTCGTGTCATCAATACGGAGCCGTTGGTTATCACTAAAGGCCGTTTACCCGCGCCAGTTGCTTCGAGTGAGACGAGGCTAGACTCGTTCCAAGTCTGGTGATCAGTGGGGGAACAGCGCGGGGTATCACGACCAACAAGCTTGAGGTTTTAGATAAGTAAAAGATTGTCCGTAAATGGAAATCAAATGCAGGTCTGCCACTTTTACCCGACGGGGCTTGACCTGGCTAAGTTGAACCTGGCCAATCTGCGATGAGGGATCAAGACGGGCTTCACGATATCTGGGGATCAGCCATGAGGACTTCTCCATCGGGTGGCGTCCCGCTACGCTGCCGGTACCCGATGAACCCCTTCGGCGAACTTTTGATTTGGGAAACTGTTGGCTATCAGGCGGTCTGCGGTGCCAATGGGCTGGTTTTGCTCACGTTGCATCCGTGAGTTAGGCAAGTCTTTGAATATGTAAGATGTCTGATTATCTGCCGAGGGCCCGCAGCCGGGGATGAGGGGGGATTGATTGCAGATGATTAATTTGGAGGAGGTGCGATAGAGGCGAAAGGATATTAATATTAATCGTCCCGGCGCCAACACTCATCAGTTGAACTTTGACGCGACATTTTCAAGTATCGGTATAGCTACATACTTGCTGAGAGCAAGACAAGCGTACACGATGCTTCGCAGCACCCCAACAGGGACTTGGATCCCGGCCTGGGTTCCAGAATCCACCACCACTGTCTCTGTTCTTCTGCTCATCTGCTCCATGGTCCAGTCCGCAACGGGTGGCTACGATGGTTCTATGCTCAACGGCTTGAACATTTTGCCTTCATACACAGATTACTTCAACTTGAACAGTGCTACTACCGGCCTCAACACCGCGTCCGTCTTTATCGGCGGCTTCTTTGGCCCCATTTTCGCTGGTGTCATGACTGATCGGCTTGGTCGTCGTCCAGCCATCTTCTGGGGCTCTGTTGTCACGCTATTAGGCATTATTTTGCAAACAGCAGCACAAAACATTGCCATGTTCGTTGTGGCGAGAATCATCCTTGGATGGGGTAGTGCCATTTCGTCTGTTGCAGGCGCCGTTTACCTGAGTGAAACATTTGCGAGCAGATATCGCGCGTGGGGTGTTGGCGTATGTGTTCACCTGTTTTATCTCACTCAACTAAGCAAACAAACTCGTTCTTGAGAAGCTGACCGTTCATTTACTGCTTTCAGATTCTGAACAACTTTTACTATGTTGGTTCGCTAATCGCTGCCGGAGTCACCCTTGGCACAGGCCAGTGGCAGTCTACGTGGGCCTGGCGTGTTCCATCGCTGCTCCAGGGGATCTTCTCCTTTGCTTGTATTCTGGTGCTGCCTTTTATTCCTGAATCACCCCGTTGGCTGGTCAGCAAAGAGCGCTACGAAGACGCTCGACTCTCTGTCGCTCAAACTAACGCCGATGGTGACATAACTAACCCAGTTGTGGTGGCCGTCTATAAAGAGATTGTCGACACTCTTGAATGGGAGAGGAAGAACGGCATGACGATGAGTCCCAGGGAAATCATCAAGACCCCGACGGCGCGAAAGAGAACCTTGATTGGAGCATCGGTCGGACCCTTCTCATGCATTGCTGGAAATGTCATCGCATCGTATTATCTTGGGAACGAGCTGGACACGGCGGGTATTACAGACTACAATGACCAACTCAAGGCTGTAAGTTAATAATTTACGCCTTGGAGAAAGCTGCTAATCGTCTGTATAGAATGTTGTCCTCAACGTCTGGTGTCTGTTCTGCGCATTCGGCGGCACTCATTTGGCCGCGGTATGGGGTCGAAAGCCCACTGCGCTGCTTTCACAGAGTCTCATGATTGTGTGCCTCTTTATCATCGGCAGCTTGTCCAAGATGTACGCTGATAACCCGGATGGTGCCTCCAATAGTTTGATCTACGGAGATGTTGCCGTCATGTTCATCTTCCAGGGAATTTACTCTATTGCTTTCACGCCCTTGCTATATCTTTACCCACCGGAGGTCATGAACTACCCTATTCGCGCCAACGGATTGGCATTGGCCAATTTTAGTTTGAATGGATTGGCGTTAGTATCCTCAAACATCCGTCTCGGTCTACTTTAGCTAACCATTTGCTCAGTCTCCTCCTCACGTTCGTGATGCCTATTGCGCTGACCAACATTGGATGGAAAACGTACATCATTAACGGCTCATGGGACATTGTCACGCTTGTCCTCATTGTAAGATACCCCAACAATTCCGATATAGTGTATTTTTACAGTGCTAACGTAGACTAGGCCGTCTATTGGGTAGAGACAAAGGGCAAAACCTTGGAAGAAATCGACGCCATCTTCGAGGGAGAGAAGCATTCATCCGTGCCTGATATCGAGGATATCCGAACTGGCAAGAAGACTGTGGATGTGACACAAATAGAACTTGAACTCCACGACGAAATCGGGCTAAAGAGTCACGAGGCTTAAGAGACGAGCGAGTTCGCTATAGTGTTCTTCTTTATATGTCATAGCTACATGTAGTTTAATGCCATCACGATGAGTAATGCCCAAACACCCTGATGAAAGCAAATCATTCACTGTAATGAAGCTATCAGTGAATGAAAATAGGTTAAAGAATATTACAACTATCAGCCAGAGAAGGTTTGCAACCTCCGCTCGAAGAATATAAATATACAAAATCCAATAAGTGTACCACTCCATTCTAACCAGCTACTCAAGCGCAATCAAACACATGAAAACGCAATCTATTTGCTGACCACCATCCCCCCTTTATAATTAGCCCCTTGCATTGATGCTGTGTCCAGTTCTACCCGACGCCCTCCACGAATATGCACCAAGCCCTTAGTATGCAGCCAGGCCCGAAGCACCATCTGCAACCGGGATGCCCTGTCCCTTGCCGAAAGATCCACCAATGGACTGCAGAGAGCCGTCAGCCTGGATCTTCCATGCAGCAATAGCACCGCTGCCACGGAGCAAGTTGTAAAGGTAAGTGCCGTCACTGCTCAGAGCGAGATCGACGGGCTCGCTTCCATCGCCAGTAAGAGCGGCATCACCCTTGATCAGGGTGGCGGTGCCGTTCTTGGCAACAGAGTAGCTGGAGATGGCGCTGGTGATGAAGCTGGCAGTGTAAGCGTACTTTTCGTCAGGGGTAACGACGACCCAGCATCCGTCCGTCTGTTGGTTCTTCTCAGACTTGGTGAGGGGCTCCAGGACGGGGGCCTGGCCGCCGTGCAGCTTGTACGTGGAGAGACCTGCGTTGCCTAGAGCAGGCAAACCGGACTCGACGACGTAGAGGTTGTTGGAGCGGCCAAAGACTGCGCCAAAGGGACGGAGACCGCTGGATGAGACGGAGGTGAAGGGTGCTAGGCTTGCGTGTCCCGTGGATCCCACGGTGAAGATGTCGATGGTGCTGCCGATTTTGTTGGTGACAATGAGGGAGTGGCCATCAGGGGAAAATGCAACGGTGCCTGGAACACCAATAGGGTTGCTGGTGGCAATGGTGGAGTTTGTAATGGGTGAAAGAAGACCGGTGGCCCTGTTCACCTTGAAACCAAAGATGCCGGTTGAGGCAACGGAGCCGTCAAGCACATAGGCATATCCATTGCTGCTCAGAGAAATGGAAAGGGGCTGATCGCCGGCGTAGATGGACTGGATCCTCTTGAGGTTGGATCCATTCACCTCGAAGACGGTGACATGGTCGTTGGCCGGGTTGACGGCATAGAGGAACCTGTGGTCAGCGCTGAGCTGAAGGCCCCCCTGAGTGTCAAAGTCGACGCCCTGGCCGTTGCCGCCGGTGGGATAGGTTCCGGTCTTGACCAGAGTGCCATCTGCACTGCGGGAGAATGCAATGACTTGGTTGTTGACGGCGTTTGTCAGGGCGAAGACGGCGCCTTTGTTGCCTTGGTTACCGCTGGGAGCGGCTAAGGCAGCAGAGAGGCCAGTAAGGCTGATGGAGGCGAGAGTAGAGAACTTCATGTTGATTATGATGATTGTATATCAAAAAGAGAATTATAAAACGATTGTAGAGTTGATATTAGGGATTATGGTAGTTGAATGAAAAGGTTGTTGCGAGGAGAGGAGGTGAATCTTGTGATGATGGAGTAGATGAGAGCAACTACGAGGAATCACGACCATCATTATATACCTTAGGTCTCTCTACAACAGCATAGTTGATCCAAATTTAATTCCGCCATATTGATGCCCCAATATCTCACCAACACGTCAACCTAGATGACAGTGGAGTTTGAAGTCCAGGGTCTCAAGGAATAAGGCTGAGCGGCTGAGCCCAGCGCCTATGCTATACAGAGCATCGCCAATTCGCAAATAGATCCGTTCCCACAAAATGATTCCACTACCCAAGTCAAAACTATCCTTTGATTGACAATATAGAATAATCCCCCTTTCAGAAATTACCCCTTTGGGGTGGTAGAGCAAGTTTTCGTCGTGTAAACGTTGACATCATAATGGGTTGGCCTTGCGTTTCTATACCCGCACCAATTCGGACCAACAGGGCCGCTGTGGCTAGTAACCACCCATTGAGCAAATTAAGCTTGTTAATATAGAATGCTGTCAGCACTCAATGGTGGGAAATTTCGCATAGCTTCAGCCACTGGAGAGCTGTCAATTTGCCGGGGAATTAAAGCGCTGCCCAAGCCACTCAGCCGAGATCTGCACCCGATGCGGTGATTCCAAATTCTATGTGTCAAGCTTATATCAGCGCAACGTCGCTCTTCAAGCACGGCTGCAACTCTCTATTTAGTTGTTTTTGTTTAAGCAAGGGGGTATAGTTTCGAGGGTTGCGAAAGTCTCATATTTGGTGTCTCGTTCGAATCGGTCGAAAGGTCTCTTGGCAGGTGGGATTTCTGTTCGGACGAATGTGAAATCATTTCGCGATGCGGCGATTTTTGAAGTCGCTGACAAAAGACATGTTGAACATATATAGAACTAGAATAGCATTTGGATTTTTGTTCAATTAATTAATCAATTCAACCTGAACATCAGTTCAAAAAACTTCAAACGTCATAGAATACAGCAAACAAAGAGATTTTACTCTTATCACCCAATAAGCGCGCGCGCAAAATCACAGAGTTCACAATTACAGCTGCCCGACTTTTCTTCTCCAACCCGGGCTCCAGCACCTCCACAAAATCATGGCTCCTCAGGTATGCATAACTCCTTCATCCTAGCCATGCTCAGTGCTAATTATATCTCTCTCCAGTTTACCGTCTATACTTCCGCAGCGTCGCAGTGGGCCCAAGTGGCGCATCTGGCATTGGCTCAGAAAGGCGTCCCTGAAGACAAATACGATCTCAAGGAGATCGCCCTCAGTAAGACCTAAGAAACCAAAGATTGTCCGCCTAAGCACATGTGGTAATAACATTTGCAATCATCCAGTGACGGGCGGAAATTTCGATCCTGAATATATCAAAGTCAACCCCAACGGCACCGTGCCTAGCCTCACTTCACCATCGCTCGACAAGCCGCTCATCCAAAGTTTGGACGTTCTTCGATACATTGACGCGTTTGATGGAGAGAGTGTCTTGGTACCTTCAGATCCCGCCGTCAAAGCTAAAGCGCAGCCCATACTCGATCTTGTCCACTCGGATGCTGCATCGACAAATACGATTCTCCTCCTCGCGAGAGACGACGAGGAGATGAAGGGGAAACAGAACAGCTTCTTCAAAGATTTCGTGGGCGCTCGACAGGAGAGACTCGAAAAAGAGCAGGCTGCAGACCCAAGCCACCCCTTCTACGGACCCAAGGTGCAGGAGAACGGCGGTCTCAACAAATTCTACACCACCGAGATTGGAGAGGAGCACAAGAAGTTCTTCAAGAACTCGGACGATGCCTACAAGGCGTTTGCTCAAGTTCTAGACAAGTTGGATTCGCTCCTGGTTCTACCGTATGCAGCTGGGAATGCTGTCACCGAAGCTGACTTCCATGCTACTGTTTGGCTGGCACATGCTCTGTTTGGAGCAGGCACTGATGCGACTCAAATCCAAGACTTTAGCGCCCTGGAGAAGCTGATTCAAAAATCAGTTCCAAGCTTCACGATTGGAGACAAGACGAGACAGTGGTGGTCTTCCATCGCCGCCACTCCTGCATTCAAAAAGGTGTATCCCACATTGCATTAATGGTGGGTTTGAAAAAGGAATTGCATGGTAGAGTGGCCATTGCAAATGCTAGCAGTACTAGAAGACATGTTTGCGCGATGCATAATCTTGCATAATCTTGCACTCCATGTGGGCGTCAAACCCGATCGCTTCCATAGATAAACTCTGTATATCCCTCCAAAATACTAAGTCACATGTTCCATCTTTGTTGATGCCAGCAGATAATCCATCACCACCATCTGAAATCGTCCCTGTTGTGGGGGGTATCGTAGGGGTCGTATTCTCCTTCAGCTTCCTTGGCAAGAATATCGGCCGAGCGCTCTGGCGAAGAGGGGGGAGTATCTTGCGAGATCGAAAGGTTTTCGAGGCTGGATACAACATCGGCCAGAGTGGCCGAGTCTCTGCTCGAGCCAACGTCTTCGATGACATTCACGTCCTTTCCAGAATATATTAGAGCTACTGGCCAACTAAATTGAAGAAAGGGGGGATGCTTGAGGTGTATCGAGGGAAGCACAAGATTGTGATTCAAGGAGGGAGACAAACCGTGGTAGCTTCCGAACCGGAGGCCTCGTTGCGAGAGGCTGGCTCTGGCTCTTCGTCATGGCTATTTGGGCTCTCCTCAGTCTTCTCGATGATTTCGATCTCGATCTCGAGCTCGCCTTGGTTCCAGACGATCTGGCCAAGCGGCGAGGGAGGGTGGAGTCGTCTGCCTGGCACCAAGAGCTCGATGTGAGCGGCTCGAAGCTTTCTGGTTTGCTTGAGGTTATTCGCAAGTCTGACCATAGCAGCTGCGGATTGTCGAGACAAGCCAAAATATTCGAGCTCGACCTCCACTTCCTCGAGGCTCTTCATTCTCTTCTTCTCCGACATGGTAAACAAACAGAAATCTCAGCTAGATGGTGGAATTTAAAAGAAAGAAAACGACGGTACGTCGTAGAGTCAGAAAGGGAAGTCGATGATGTGTGTGGGAGGGAGGTTGTTTGTCGTGGTGGTGGTGTAGCTTGGAAGATTCCGAACCATAGGGCAGCTGCCAGGAGAAAAGGAACCTGGAAATTTCCCAACACATCGGGATACACGCGTCAAGTTCACTTTCTACGCAACCAGTATTTACGGCACCAAGTCTCTACTCTTTATTTGCTCAGTTATTACAATTCAGTGAATGCGTAGATTAGGCTTTCTATGGCAAAATTGAGTCCTCTTGCCGAGTCTGTATCCATTCAACTCCGCAAAACACACAACCCCTGATTCACTGTCCATTAACCTTCCAAAGCCACATTTGCCATCCTCCAACTAGAAACATTTTCGCTCAGTTTTGAACAATAGCGGCTTTGAGAAAGCTTTTCGCCGCGGCGATTTGGGGTAGGTTAAGCTTTGCTTTCTTTACCTGAGCGAATGAAGGTTTCTGTTCCAGGGGGACCACTGGCTTCTGTCGTTTGATAGGACTTCGGGATTTAGGAGAGCCAATATGCTTCTTGCGCTCGGGAGTCTTGGCCGGGGCGTTGGCCCAGATGCTGGCCTGAAGACCAACTTTTCGACCGAGACCACTGTTGTCCTTCTTCTTCTGGCTCTGTTGAGACAAGTTGCTGGCAAGACTTCCATTGCTGCCGTGGGTGGCGTTGCTCGAGGCCTCCGAAACATTGTCCTCTGCAATTTCTTCGTGAATGCTGGCAGTGGGAAGCTCTTTGGAGATGCCCTCGTCTTCGTTCATGTCCGTATCTGACACAAGCTTGGTAATGACGGGAGTGTCTTCACTCGTCTCTCGAGTGGTTAACATCGTGTGGTAAGGGCACTCTTGTTCGCCATTCCACAGACTCTTGATGATCGCTTTGAAATGTTGCATATCTTCGGATGACTTGACAGCAGCTCTAGTCAGGAGAGGAGAGTCGATGAGTTCCTCATTTGATCGTCTATCGCCGATCTCTTCTTCTCGGGAAGTGCAGGCCACACATCGGATTGACCTCAACGAAGAAATTGGGATAGCCAGGGTGGATGGAATGCTCTCGAGAACACCACAAGTCCCGACGAAGCAGATGCAGGAACCGGTGGCCTTATCACAGACTTGACGGCGGTCAACTACCTGATGAAGCTGTCCGCAAGTGAAAGACATGGAAGGTGCTTTCTGTGGAGCACAGATCGCGATGGTGGTATACTCCTTGCACATCTTGGAGTCTGACGCTAGGAAAGAATTGCCTGCTGTGGTCGTTGACGATGGTAGGCTTGATGACAAGAAGCTTGATGGCCGCTGAGATGGTTCTAGATAATGTACAGATGAAAGGGGCAGATGTTCTATCCAATATTGATAGAAAACTAAAGGTCGTGAAAGAGTTGCGAAATAAAAAGGAGAGAAGAAAGAGGAAAAGGAAGAGGAAGGGTAGAAATCGAGAGAGGTCCTTGCAAGGGGCATAGGGGAAAGCTCCAGTGTGCTGCTAGCAGGTCAATGAGTGCTGGAGCCTCCGTGCACAGCGGTCCAGTGAATAGCACGCTGCTGAATTTTCGAAGCTCTAGGCTCTATAGAGATCAGACGAAGAATCTGAGTTTTCCATCTTGCATAGCAGCTGTGGATCGTTTCCCTTGGCAACTGAGATGGTATTGGTCGTGTTCGGGAACGAATCTTGATATCCCCATCGAAGCCGTTTGTCTGGGTGGAGCTGGGCCGAGTGACTGGGTTAGATATTGAGGCATTGTGAGAAAATTGCATCACCATTGCTTCAGATAAGGCGGTAGAAACAAAGGATACACTTGACTGCGTTGATGTTCAACTACCTAGTAAGAACTGACAGCCAGTGAACGAGCTTGTAGCCTATGCACAAGGACAAGCTTGCAGTATGCGAAAGAAGACAAGGTGATGTTGATTTCGTAATAATGTATCGATTGAATTGCGAGAATATTTCCACGACAGCGAGCTCTATACATACATACAGCCCATCTAATAATTACAGGCGAGATGCTAACCGAGCAGACACATTGGCATCCCCTGAGAAAAGGCGATAGCATAATGAAATAGTATTACGTGAGCTCAAAGTCGTGGCTATGGAAGAATTTCCCGAGCTTTCTATGACGTAGACCTATCTAGATATTGATCCACCGTGTTCTTCGTTTCTTCGTGCCGCAGCCACACATCTACAACTATGTTCGATCTGACAGTATATCCAGCCTATGACATCTAATTAAAGAACTAGATAGGCTTTCTAAATGTCATGCCACAAAGCTGTACCGACAGCCACCCGACCCGCCCTGTCGGGCCATCTCAAAAAGTTCGCAGTAGCAACCAGCCAATTACCACGCCAACAGCATTGAAGCAACAAGCTTCCGACTAGATACCCAACAACCATTATATAACTCATAAAACTCTTCAAAAAGACTCAGCGAAGTATGATCAATGTATATGTTTATCAAATTGCTCAACCTGAGGCCGTTCCAAGCTGTCTGTCGCGCTATGGAGCTCTCCAATAGGGGAAGATGGGCTGAACAGCCACGCCGCCTCGACTAGGATATCGCGATGGGAAATGATAAGGGTTCACTTGACAAGGGTATTCCCCAGATTTCTTCATGGCTTGGAACAAATTAAGCTTAAAATCCAGCGTGAACCCTTGTCCCTCGATACACAAAGTCACAGCATAGCATAGATCAATATAAAATGAAGTGTAGGTGCTTGTTATTAAGCCCTCAATATCGCATTGGTAAAATGAATCTAAGCCGCGTACACAGCTAGCAATGTCTAATAGTCGACTCCCCCGGTCATCATGATATATGTTGTTGAAAAAAAAACCCATACGCCAAACCATTTGTTCCCTCAAAGTCATATTAAGTGCATCTCCCTAGTATCCGTAATGTTACATCCCCTTATGTAGAATTTTCCTCGCCACACATCACCCCCTTCAACTCCCCACAACCATCTACAACTTCTAAGCCAAAGACTTAGGCCTTGCCGAAAATTGAGGTCATCAGGATCTTGGTGACACGGTAAGGGTCAGCGTTGGAGGCGGGACGGCGATCCTCGAAGTAACCGCAGCCACGGGCAGCAGTCTCGCGAGGAACACGGATGGATGTGCCACGGTTGGCAACACCCCAGCTGAACTTCTCGATGGAGCCGGTCTCGCAGTCACCGGTGAGACGGAGGTCGTTGTCCTCACCGTACTCCTTGATACACTCGGCGTGGTGGGGCTCGAGGGCCTTGAGGGCCTCCTCGATGTACTTCATGCCACCCTCCTCACGCATCTGGTTAGTGGAAAAGTTGGAGTGCAGACCGCTGCCGTTCCAAGCACCCTTGATGGGCTTGGGGTGCAGGGAGATCTTGACGCCAAAGTCCTCGGCGATGCGAGCGAGGAAGAAACGGGCGATCCAGAGCTCGTCACCCATGTTGATGCCGACGCAAGGGCCGACCTGGAACTCCCACTGACTTGAGAGAACCTCGGCGTTGGTACCGGAGATGTTGACGCCAGCATCTAAAACCTGCATTAGCAAACTGTTCCAAAAAGCAACGTCATGATGCAATCCAAGACTTACACAGACAGGCCTTGTAGTGGGCCTCAACGACGTCACGGAGGACGACCTTGCCGCTGCCTACACCGCAGTAGTAGGGACCCTGACTGTACCAAGAGGTTAGCTTCAACTATTTTCCAACGTCATGTGAAACAGGTGACATACGGAGCAGGGAAACCGCCAACGGGCCAGCCATAGGGCCTGTCATCGTGGTCGAGGAAAGTGTACTCCTGCTCGAGACCGAACCAGGGCTCGAGAGCAGCGTTGGCCTCCATGACCTTGGCGCACTCATGGCGGTAGTTGTACTTGTTGGGAGTGCCGTCGGCGTTCCAGCACTCGGCGAGGACGATGATGTTGGGAGAGCCACGGAAAGGATCGGGGTAGACGGCGGCAGGGCGCAGGTAGACATCGGAATCGTGACCAGGAGCCTGGCCAGTTGAAGAGCCGTCAAAGTTCCAGACGGGCAGATCCTCGGGGGTGTATTCCTTGTCCTTGAGCTCAGGGAGCGTCTATCGCGAAGAGAGTCAGCAAGCTTGATTTCATTGTCTCGATACGTCACACAGGCGCGAGTCATCGCGTCACCCCTTTTGATGATCAATTGCCAGACCCGACGCTTGCCGAGGCAGGGCGAATCAAGTCATCACAGGCCCAGAACAGACCCAGACAGACCCTGAAGCGGGTCGCCCGTATTGCGGGTTTTGGTTCGGGGGCTGAGTCAAGATGCCAGAAATAGCAGCGATAGCCAGACCCAATAGCGACATGACGAACCGCTACTAGGCAAACTATCGCTGCTAGAACGAACATCGAGCATCCAGCAGAAAGCAAGCCAAGAGAATAGCCACAGCAGCCAAGCTGTGGCGTCATGATTGCTTCCACTCGCCCAGGCCGAGTCGCCCCCCCTGTCCGACTTGTCTCCCACTAAGGTGGCGGGGCAACGGGACAAGTCGGGGGGTTTTGCTTTTGCATGCATTTTGCGATGCACAATGCAGCTGACGGTGACAGGGGTCGAGATAAGGAAAAATGTTGGAGAAACTCACCCTGGATTTTGATCGAGTCTCGCCGGTAGAATCGATCCAGACATACTCGGCCATGATCTTGCCCTTCTGGTCGAGCTTCAGGTACTTGTTGAGAGTCTCAGTTCGAGACGACAGAATTTCTCGATTGGCCATGATGACGGTTGTGTGTGATGTTGTTTGTGGGAGAAAGAAAAGATGTGATGTAGTGGGGAAGATTGAATGCGAGCGGAGTGCAGTTCAACCAGCTGTATATATACGAATGTATACCGGTATATGGGTATTTCAGAAAAGACCAACAAATGGACTAAAAATGAAGCAATCAAATGGAATGCAATGCAGTATCAACAATCGCTGCCTTGGACGGACACGGGCGGCGAGGGTTTATATGTGTTTGGAAGCATCAGCGCCAAAGAAAAAAGACGGAACCGGGTACCTTCACGTTCAGCCCCAGAGTCGGGATTTCCCCCCGTATTGTCGCACAAGTATGGAGTACACCATCATGGAGTACTTGCTGTGCTAGGGGATGGGTATCGCCACATGAGGCCCCAGTTGCTGCTATCTTGGTGCCACCTAGTGCGACCGGCATGGGGCCAAGCAAGCCCAGATGGCACGGTACCGGTACACTGATGACGAGGGATTGGCACCAAGATCTGCTGGTACAGGTACGGGGTCTCTGATGAGCTCATGGACGGAGAGTAGCGGTACATGTAGTGGCTGTACTGTGTTCATGGCCGTGGTAATACCGTCGAAGAAGGTTGCAGTAATGAGACCCAAGGAGAGTTGAGCCACCACCACCACACACGGCCTTTTACTTTTTTGCTTCCATGTTTTTGTTTCTTACGTTTCTTTTCATGTGAACTATTCTCTCTCTCTCTATTTGCTTACTATACGCCTCACACTTATCCCGTCATCTATCCGGCCACAACCAACTCCATCCCCTCACCTTTCTTCCGGTTGAGCGAGAGACAACAAGAACCCAGCCACAGCAACGATCGTCCATTCTGGCTTGTGAGAATTGAGAATACCCGGACCCTCCCCAATGGATACCTGGCCTCCGGTACTCGGTACCTCATTCCCAGTCCTCTCCCTCCCTCGACACTGTACTCCATCCACAAGTACCTGATAAGGGGCCTCTGGCAGAGGCAATTGGTGGCTGCTCGACCGCTAGTCTCGGCCGGTTCTGGATGCTGAGTGGCTGCACGCCCCGAGGCTTTGCTCATTGATTTGTGTCATTGCATTTGATTGCCATGGACCCTAAAAATTTACATAAACGCCTCACCAAGTTTTTCGACGCCGCGGTGCTGGAGCCAGTCGCTCTGCTCCGATTACCATCCGATGACTCGCGATATGACTGGTTTCTGTTTGTGGTTTTGAGTTGTTTTCCCACGATCTGGCTATTTTTCCATTTTGCGGAGATGCAGGCGTGATCAATTCCAGCAGGTCCATTACTTTCATGTTGCTTGGTACTCATTCCTACAGGCAAGGTACATGTAGCATCCATCAGTCTGACAGACAGCCCAGCCCTCCGATGCATGCGCGTGCTGGCTTTGGTAAGGATTACATGGATACATGCCATGCCTTGCTCAGATCTGACCTTACATACAGTAATCCAGGTTTAGTACAGTGGTGAGTGGCCAGATATTACTACAGAACACAAAAAGGGCGCCACCGCATGCGGATAAAGCAAAACATCAAAGTTGACACTAAAAGTGAATCCAGTTTCTTCCTTAATCCTTGACACCAAGAGTGGCTGGTGAGGCTGTGCGCACAGCAACAGACTGAGACAAGTCAAAGACACCCAAAAACCTTCACTAACCGTACAACCGGTACTCGTACGTACGAAATGGGGTCAAATGGATCAGAATGCTATTTTCAATGCCAGCGACGGCGTATCCGCGCCTTAGCTCAGGTACTCCCTTCCACCGCATAATGAGATCAAATATTACGGGCCATGGCATCAACCAGCTGTCGGCAGTGCTCCTTGGTTCCAGGCGGTGCGATGAGCCGAGAACGAGCGTCGGCCACGTATTTTTGGTTTCTTTTTACGTTATGTTTTCGATGCTGGATCGAATCGGATTACGCCGAGTGTATGTCAGGGACGTGGCACGACGCATAGGCCCAGGAACCAGAAGAAGAAGAAGAAAGGAGAGAAGCCAGGCTGCCTGATTGTTTGTACGTACAGAGTACTCCCGTGTCTTCTTGGCCTACGCCGCCATTCGCGTGCAATGAAGAGTACGAGTAACATCGTATGGACGTATCGTGTTGTATCGTATCGCCCTGCGACGGACGCGAGAGGGCATCCACCTCGACAGCCGCCTGTGGCCGCGTGCGATTCAGTGCCCGTTTGCATCCACAAGCGGCAGTCTGACATGTGAGCACAGTGCAGATATTGGCTACTAACTACGAGTAATACTTTCTTCGGTCGTTGATGCCGAGCTCTGCCCTTTGGCTGATTCAGAGAAAACAAAACAAAAACTAGGGAGACTCCGAACGACGAAGCTGAACCGAGGACAGAATGACGCTTCCAGCTTGGCTTCTTGTCTCGGTTCAGCGCTGTCGGCTGCAGTTTGAGCCGTTTGGGCTGCCAAACCAGCGAGTGCTCGGCCAAACACATGCTCCCTGCGAAACGATGCGACTCTGCTCACGGCAAAAGGGAAATTAATACCTCTTGCAATGCACCATTAGACTGTGGCTAGTGCAGAGAAAAGAGACATTCATCAAATGTCACCAAACGAAGGAAGAGAAATAGACAAGGTATGGTATCGTAGTACACCACACGATGTTGAAACCGAGCCAGCCTTGCGCGAGTATGAGACGATTTGTGCCACATGCAAAAGAAAATCCTCGCATTCCCACCAACTTTTATCCATCGATAAACGCGCTTGATAACCGCTTTCATGTACATGTAGGCCAATTTCGCTCCTTTACTCCGTCTGCCCGTCTCCTTGTCTAATTTAGAAACATCACGACATGAGCTCCGTACTGTACCCGAGTCCATTCAAACTACGGAGTACAAGTACAAGGGCGCGCGAGAATCTCCAAACATGTGCCCAAAAGGCTCACACTAGCCGCCACATACCAGGGCTGCTTATCGTCAGATTCTTATTGGCTGGTCTCCCCGGTCTCTTCCTAATTCTCATCCATCAACTCAACATCTTCGCGCACGCGCCCACGCCCACACACGACCAGAAATCGAGCCAGGGCTGACCCCGAGTTTCTGGCCGCTGGTGGGGGCTCTTGGCTTGCTTGCTGCCGATAATGGGATGACAAGAGATGCTTCCCGAGTTCGATAGAATGAAAAGCCTCCCCCATGATCTTTGGTCCCCTCCCCGAAATCGCTCACGGAGCGGGAGGTGCCATCTCCATTACGGGTCTCTACGGAGGCTTGCAAGCTTTGAGAGGGCCTGTAGCGCGGCTGCAATCTCTTAACGCGTGGGGAAGCTATTTTGTTTGCCTGAATTGCAAATATTCCGGTTCGTCGGCTCTATCGAGCCAGCAGGCACATGTTGCATGTTGCAGATGCCTCCCACGCAGCGGCCCACGAAGCATATCTCTTGGTTCCCTTCTAGGCTCGGCGCGCTTTTATATATCTCGCAGGCGAATGTAACATGTAAAAGATTGTGTTCCCCCCCTCCAGCTTGGAGGCCATCGTGACACCACACTGTGGGCGAAGAGATAAAGTGGCAACCTTTTCGCGTTGGGAGCTATTCCGCTCTCGGGGGAACCAGTGATTCCCATGAAATGAGGCAAGAAACTGTGCAAAAGAAGAGCCCTGTCCGGTCAATACATATACCGATCCGAGCTCTGCTTACGGCATCAGTTCATTCATCTCTGTTGGATCGAGCCGAATCTTTGGGTTCGTTGGCAGAGGCTTGTCGTTTCTGACACATGCAAGTGGCGCAAACAAAAGAGCCCAGGACACGAGCTGCGGTTCAGCCACTCAGCAAGCCATTCAACAAAAGACGCCAAAGTAGGGCGAGGCATTGTCCCAATTTCTAGTTCAGAATGTGTACGGATAGTTTGCATCTTATGTTGCCTCTCTACCTATTCCTATTCAAGGAGCGTGACAAAGATGACAAGTTCTCGTCAAAAATGATGAGAGGAAATTTGATATCGTTTCTTTTTCCCTATTGCCTGACTAGTAGTAAGCAAGATGGTATACACGATCCTACAAGGGGAGGCTCTTTTGGTCATGTTGCCTCGAATTCGGTATCTCCCGACAGATTGGCTCCTGTTCTTCGGCTAGCCCCGTGAAGACAAACAAACTATCGAATATTTCCCACATCTATCCGCAATACATGCAGTGCGAGCAGGCCATGCTATTTCAGAATGCGTGACTAACATTGCCATGAAGCCTCATACGCGTACCGTCGACGAACCAGCGTAGAGTCTCACATTTTTAATAAACTTCCCGTCTACAATCTCGGTTTCGTCGAATGCATCGTGTCAGCCCTTGGGACGAAGGTTGGTCTATTTTCAGACACAATTGTCGAGCTCGGCCCATCGGTAGCTTTAGAGCTATCCCCTAGTAGATGGAACCGCCTTTACTAGAGCTTACTGCTTGGAATCCCCCTCAGAACAGCTTCATATCCGACTGTTAGGGACATGAGAGGATGTTGGCCCGGATTTGCTCGCTCTTTGTGTAAACGATTGCCTACGAGAGAAATTAGTTCCATTAGTCGTCTTCATGATCTGAGTCTTTTTTCGACTTTTGGGCTACTCTCTGGGGTGAGATATCGTGCGCTGAAGATGGCTATGCTAACAGTTCACCCAACACCTACCAACGCCCCGTCAGCGTCATTTCCTGGTAGCCCAGCCCAGGGTTTTCGATGCAAGCCAATCAGCCCACGTCATGGAGCCTCAGTTCAAGTCTGAAAGGATTGATCAGCCCGAAGCCGAATGGAATCACCACGAATCAGGTTCAGACAGACTTTGGGGCTAGTACTGCCCCTGTCATCGAGGTTCCAGCTGTAATAACGGGAGTTGCCTTGTAATTCAGCATGGGGCATTGATATATTAAGGCCAAGAGTTTTCAATTATGGCTCCTGTTCTCTGTAGTTTCGTACGCTCTAGTTTCCACAACTCTCTCAACACCAAAAGAAGCCATCGTCGTTTAAGCATCCATTCCATTCAGCTTAGTACATCATGTCTCGCCTCATCGACAGACTCCCCACACCTGAAAAGGTGAGGGAGAAGGAGCTAATTGTCTTCAGCCGCAGCCGGTACGTTCTTTTGGTCTTTTTGAATGTTTTAGTGGCATCTATCTAACGCGTCATTGACCCCTCTAGTGTTGGAACCTTCTCTCTATATCAAGCTCTTCAGATGCTCGGATACAAGCCCTACCACATGTACGAAGTAGTCCAACAAGGTGTCACCCATCTCCAACTATTTGAAGAGTCTCTGCGGTGCAAATACCTTGGCGCTGGAAAGCCATACGGCAAGGCTGAATTTGACAAGTGGCTCGCCAACTATGATGTGAGTTTGGCTCCCTCCCTCATCCCAACATATTTAACTAGGGGGTTATGTATGCTAACGAGATAAAAACATCACCAGGCCATCGTCGAGATCCCCCAGTTCTTTATCGAAGAATTTATCGAGTTCTACCCCAACGCGAAATTCATGATCGTCGAACGCGATGTCGACGCCTGGGAACGATCAGTATACAACAGCATCGCCGAGCCCATCGAAGCGGGAAAGAAGTTTCCTTTGAATGTTATTCGATACATTGACAGCTTCATCGAAGTATTTGTTACTCTTCATGATGCGTTTGAACAAGTCATGTTTCATGGAAAGGGCCTGAGAGCGGGCATGGAGGATGCGAAGAGAGATAACATCTTAGAGTATGTCCCCTTTCCATTCTGACGTATATGCCGCGGAAAGCTAACGTCGTACGAAACTGCAGCGCCGAAAAGGTGAAGAGATTAGCTCCAAAGGACCAGCTTCTGGCGTGCACTCTGGAAGGCGGGTTTGGCTGGGAGCAAATCTGTCCGTTCCTTGGCAAGGAGATTCCTAAGCAGCGCTACCCTAAAGGCAATGCGCCGGCCGAGTTCCAGGCGCTTCTGAAGAATGTGATTGGGCCTCACATTAGAAACTCGATGCTCAAGGTATTGGGGACGGCACTGGTACCTGTGGTCGGAGTGGCGATGTTGACCTACATGAAGCAGTGATGAGTAGTGCATGGATGGTGATTGAATTGGTTGGATCGATGGTGTCTGTTGGACTTGCGAGTTATCATGGCGTATACTATGTTGGGATTTTTACTGATGCATGTCGGTGTTTGGCATCTTTGGCACGCGTTTTTGTTTCGTAAATGTAATAAACCGGCTGGCCGGGTTCGGAGTATATCATGCTTCAATTCAGGAGGGTGACTGGGGCGTGAAGGATCTCTGTTTTGTCAGCTCGTTTGTGCATCTTGTCTAGAACAATGCTACATATGTGGGTAGAATTTTCAGGATATCCGAAATGTTATAAATGGAATAGAAGGCTAGATATTGCGGATATCTTCTGAATCCGGACTGTGTGGTATTCTCACTACTGACTGGTTCCGATAGGGTTCTGACCTGTGTGGATGGAAAAAATGTGCCATCACACAAGATTAAATTGCCGACCTGGGATCTCGTTTCCACAATGCAATGAATAGAGGAAAGAGTAGACTCCGTTAAAAAAACGAATCGACATGAGCATAATTGGAACCTGTCGCTGGGATGTTGGGCAATATATGTACATGTAACTAACTACATACCTTACTGCATGTATGTTGGAGTGCTGGCTAGCAAATCCCTACAGAAAATATAGCCACCTTCTTACAGCTCATCAATTATAACTTATCCGAGCCATTAGGGTCATTGTTGTCTGGGTGATTGGGCAGAACTCTTTTCGTAATTTGAACGAAAATTGCAAACCTGCAAGTAGAGTTTACAATTATGAGAAAGAGACAACGATGGCCCTCACGTGTTGCCAGGAGCTCAACACGGTGCACCAAGCTTGTGCAAACTTGTCTCTTGCACCTCTTCTTCTCACCAACAGGCGATATTCCATTCATTCCAGAAGGTGGTTTCATTTATTCTATCGTTAATTCTTGACTATTAGACTCCGAACTTTTATCCAACCGCATGAACACCAAACCCGGCGACGGCAAGATAGCCGGCAAACAGGAAGCGAAGAAAACAATGCCACCTAATATGCAAAGGACGAACTCTCCATTCGCAGACAATCCATGCCCTACGCATACGCATCGTCGCCCTGATGTTGATTGCATATCCTGCCGACAATATATAGCTACACGTATTAACCGAAATCTCGCAGCGCCGCCCCTGGCCTCTGCATCGAGAGTAGCGGGAGCAAGGCACCAGCCCCCGGGACCAGAAACAGCTGCAAAGCAAGATGGGACCAAACTCGATCCAAGTGTTAACCTTAACCTTGACTTTGGGACGGATAATTGCTTCCTAATACAGTATGTTTGTCGTATTCCCTTCTTGATCGCGATCACGAGCTGACGTCTTCTAGCACAGCGCCCTGTTTATATTGCACATTCGGTTTAGTAGACGGGGATCCCAGATATCTATGCCGAGTAGATTCCTGTAAGTAACAAACCACGCCTCTAATCAATGATTGCTCTACTAATCTGACACTGTCTAGTTGCTGACAACGGGTGCTGTGTCGAATGCAACTTGGCTCGGAGAAAGTGCACTCGGGTGAGTTGTAACCTCATTTAGTGCGATTAAAAAGACTAACATGAGGTAGATTGGCTTCAAACCTCTTACAGACGAAACGGTCAATTTGATGATGAGACGGAAAGGCGCGTGTGTGCTTTTTACGAGTGAAGGGCGTACGGAGAAGACCAAGGCAGTAAGTGGAATGACCTATTTGATGGCCCCGCGCTTATATATTCGTGCGATACATGCAGATGCTCGACCTGATGGTATTGGATGCAATAGCATATATGGTGGACATGTGGAAATGTGGAATGTTTTTGGAGCTCCTGGATTCTCATGGGCAATCGACTGGCCCTGCGAACAAGGTGAAGAAGACGAAAAAGAAGAAGAAGGACGGGGATCCAAAGTCCGAGTCCAAAGAAGCGAGCACTGATAAAGAAGCAGGCATCGACAAAGAAGCAGGCATCGACAAAGAAGCAGGATTCGATAAAAAAGCCAATATCAGTCAAGAAGCAGACATTGGCAAAGAAGCAATCATCAACAAAGAAGCAGGATTCGATAAAGAAGCAAGCTCCGTCAAAGAAGCAAGCTCCGTCAAAGAAGCAAGCTCCGTCAAAGAAGCAAGCTCCGTCAAAGAAGCAAGCCCCGTCAAAGAAGCAAGCCCCGTCAAAGAAGCAAGCATTGGCAAAGAAGCAGGATTCGATAAAGATGCAAGCGTTAGCAAAGAAGCAGACATTGACAAAGAAGCAAGTACCGATGAAGACGCAAGCACTGACGAAGACGCTTCAGGAGGTGCCTCGATTCTGTGATAGACCTCCTGGAGGCTCCTCTCACGACTTGGACATGACGCTTTTTTGGCCTTTGTTTATTTAGAGCGAGGATATGTTGGCAGAGTACGAGTTCATAGCGAGTGCATTTTGTCTAGCGAACACTAAGGTAGTATGAGTTCACATACCTAGCAGCTTACATGATATACGAAACCTTATCCATCTAGATGATGCCGATCTATGCGGTAGAGATAGTAGTAGTCGATGATTAGCAGAGAGTCCGGGTTACAGTGGATAAGCTAGCAAAAGATACCCGTGGACGAGACGAGGGTAGCGATAGCAACAGATACATGTACTTGAAGGGCCAGGGGGATGAATCGCGCTTCCTCAGAATCTCACTATGACACATATGTACATAGACAGCAACAGTAATGGTTGCCGAGATGCTGCAGACATGCACGAGTACCCACTCCGCTAATTAAACAAATATAGCAGGCTGTCAGGCCCTGCACGTGTTGTGTGTGCTTTGTCCCGCTGTCTTGTCACCTTTGACCGGATGCCTTGATTTTGCCAAAATAGGGTTATTGCTCTGCAGCTCTGCGCAGCCTATGAAGACTCCAGCATGCCTAATTGCGGAATCCTGGGTTTGTTGATTTATTATTAGTGCAATGGCGCATCTGACTACTATGAGACAATAACATTATGGCGAAACTTTAATCCCCAGTTGTCTCAAAAGATGACGGACGGACAGGGGTTCGTGGCGCCCGTAGTGATTAGATTTGCCTCATGCCACTCTCGGAAGCCAGATGCCGCCTTATCACAAATATAGCAAGGAAAACACCCATAAATCCCAAAGAGTATCCGTTTCTGTGATGGAAACGGCTCTTGGCAGCCATATCCGTGAGTACGGCGCGTGTGGAATGGCGCTATCGTGGTGATGGAAACTTGCAGCCACGGCTAATTCGCCTGGAGGTTCGATAAGTGCTTGCTCTAGCGTGGCAACCAAGACACAACCTTGGCAAACAGACGCACCTATGAGATTCCAGCCTGGACGACCCCCGGCCAGGTCCCCGCTCCCGTGCCGACGGAACGGCCTTTGACTTTTAACATTTGACGCTTGGCGTGGCCGAGTCGGGAAGGTTGCATGAACCTGAGCGTTCCGAAGGGAGAAGCTGGCTTTGGGTCGAGGGCTCTCGATTATTGGAATTTCATGCGAGTGTTGGCGCTGTGAGTGGGTTTTCGAGAGGGGGAGAAAGCAGGAGGAGGTTCTTGGCAGTCTAAAGGCCCGAATCTAGAACTAATTGCCGGCGGAAGTGAAGGCTGCCAAGTGAGAGGGAGCACGTGTAAGTTGAAAGCCCCCTCGATGTGATGTTGGGGCAGATTCAACCGGTAGTGGGTGCATAAGAGAGAGAAAGGGAGTAGCAAGGATGATTGCACGTATATAAGTCGGTCCCCGTGCCGTCTTGGCGATGGGAATCTGGAGGACGCCTTCATCTGCTGTCTTTCCCAGTCCCCTGAGCTTTGTTGGAGCCATCTGTCTCACAATGAAGTCGGTCCTTGTTTACCTCACGTCCGCGCTGGCGACTCTGTCGCTGGCCAGTCCCGTCAAGAACCTCCGGGCCGAGCCGACTGATCTGCCGCGTCTGATTGTCTACTTCCAGACGACTCACGACCAGAACAACAACCCCATCTCGATGCTGCCGCTCATCAACGAGAAGGGCATTGCGCTGACGCATCTGATTGTGTGCTCATTCCACATCAACCAGGGCGGCGTCGTGCATCTCAACGACTTCCCGCCCGATGACCCTCACTTCTACACGCTGTGGAATGAGACCATCACGATGAAGCAAGCCGGCGTCAAGGTCATGGGCATGGTGGGCGGCGCTGCCCCCGGATCCTTCAACACACAGACGCTGGACTCTACGAACTCGACCACCTTTGAGTTTTACTACGGCCAGCTGCGCGATGTCATCACCAACTTCCAGCTCGAAGGCATGGACCTCGACGTCGAGCAGCCCATGAGCCTGGCTGGCATCACGCGCCTCATTGCTCGCCTCAGGGCAGATTTTGGCCCGGACTTCCTCATCACACTGGCGCCTGTTGCGTCGGCGCTGGAGAACAGCTCCAACCTCTCTGGCTTCAACTACAACTCCCTGAGGGCTGCTCAGGCCTCCAACATTGACTGGTACAACACGCAGTTCTACAGCGGCTTCGGCAGCATGTCGACGACGAGCGACTACGACCGCATCGTGGCTAATGGCTACACGCCCGACACGGTTGTGGCAGGACAGCTGACGACCCCTGATGGAGGCGGTTGGATTCCCACGAGCAACCTCAACACCACCATCATCTCGCTGGTTAACGAGTACGGCCAGATTGGTGGTGTCATGGGCTGGGAGTACTTTAACAGCTTGCCCGGCGGCACGGCCGAGCCATGGGAGTGGGCGCAGATTGTGACTGAGATTCTGCGTCCCAACTTGGTGCCTGAGCTGAAGATTACTCAGGAAGATGCGGACCGTCTGCAGACCGCTTATGCTGACAGCGTCAAGGCGACGGGTAAGGACAAGAGCTTTGTTAAGAAGCCGTCGGTGAATTACCATGCCATGGTCAACGCTTAAGCGTAAAGCTAAGGCTATATATATGTATATACATTCATATGCTGGATACAATTGTTTATATATCTAGATGACTGCTAGCGAGATATCCATGAAGCAAGAATGAAATTGAGATGAAACAAGATGCATACACTTTTTTTTGGCGCATGAATGCAGTGATCAATGTACTGTAGTAATGAAGAATAGCCTGATGTCTTGGTTGGAATCAAGCATATGTCTAAGTGTAACTAGGCGATCCAGTGATCGCCTTGCAGGGGGTCTCGCAGCGTGTAACCTTGCATATGCCGGGGTGGTCATCTGGGCGACGATCGAGGTAAGAATCGGGACGATCATGAGACGGTGTGATGCACTGGATCAAAACGGTGCAGATCTTTTGAGACATGCTTTTGGTTGGCGAGAGGGGTTGGTGAGAGGGCCATTGTTGAGGCATCTAGAGGCCATGCACATATGCATCTATAGTTTTCTTGAAACTGGAGAGAAAAACGAGGTGTGATTTATGTTATACAAGCAAGCTGAGGTAAGAAAAAGCGAGACCGCAAAATGAATAAGTGTATACATTTAACAATATAAGCACCTAGCTAGTCTATTAAACTGACTCAGTATGAAAATAATACTAAGCAGTAGATAAATATAAATATAATAGCTGTTGCTAGAGAAATATACATGTAGATATAGCAGCAGTTACTTAAGAAGTATAGATATAATAGCAGTTACTAGAGAAATATAGATATAGTACCCCGTAGCAGATGCTTGAAGAGCTAGGATTTGTAGGCGTTATATTTGAGGCGTGTGTTCGTAATCTTTTCAATCTTGGTTTTTCTGTCCCCCGCTTGACAAGTACACTCAGTGATATGCGCCTGTCCTACATCAAATAACTTTTCCTGCTCAACAATCTTCCATCATTGAGTCTCTACCTCACGCAGCTGTTGGCTGCAATCTCTCCTGACGCATTGAATCCCACCATGCCGACTCCCGCCACCCGTTCAAAGACTCGGGATACTCGGGCATCTTTCCCTCCAGACTCGCATCGTGCGAAAGCGCTACGAATACAGTCTCGTCCTGATCTAGCTCCCTGAGCTTTTCGATGGACTGGATCGCCACAGCTGTGTCTTTATGCATGCTAGTCCCGCCAGGACATCCTGTCAAACTCACTTGGCGGCTGCCATTGAGCAGAGCGCGATGATGACAACAATCACCACCCAAGATGACCCATTCATCGGGCTTTGTCTGAGCCAATCCAATGACATGACCTGGGAGATGGCCTGGAGTGTCAACGATGAAGAAGCTACCATCGCAGAAGAAATCGTGGACGTGTGAGAAAGGACCCAGAGAAGCCCATTTGTCCTTCGTCCAGCTCAGCTCTGTGTAGTTTTCACGGTCAAGGAGCGAGCCTAGCATCGTGGAATTCGGGTTAGTGGGGTATGCTGGCAATGCAGCTTCTTTTGTTCCGGGCCCTGTGATGTAAGCAATATCGGGAAATGTCGAGGGGTCGCCAATGTGGTCAAAGTGAATATGGCTGAGTACGATGGCGCTGAGGGAGTCTGGCGAGACTGGACCATCGGAAAGCAGATCGCGTGCATCTTTGGGGACATGGGGCTCGAAAATGTGATCAATGGATCGATTAAGCGGCGGAATTACATCAAAATCCTAAAAGTTTGAGAGACAGTCAGCTCAAGTCATAGGTTTAATGACATATATGATATATGAAGACTTCAAGGAAGGACGCACCTTTGGCATGCCAGCGTCAAACAGAATATTCTTTCCCGACGGATGGCATATGAGGAAGCTATAGTCAGGAAAGCGGCTTCGCGCTTTCATAATATCATCGTCGCCGTCTTCGAACAGCCATTTGTCGGGCAAATGTACCCACCCCGTTGGAAGGGCGTAGACTTGAACGTTTTTGGAGGAGGCAAACGATGACAAGAGACCCATGATGAGAAAGGACAAAGAGGGGTTACTATTAAACAATTGAGTCAATCAGATGAGTGATGGAGTAATTTTACTGGACAACATGTTCAGATCTTGCTTTATTATATGATTCTCTAGAGTGCGTATCGTACGCGCGAGCCTCTACGAGCACCTCCGATTTCATTGCGGAGCCGGGAGCCGGACCGGACAAGTTCTCGACCCCGTAATCCCCGTTCGTCATTTGAAGCTATATGTATTAGTATATACCATTTCTCGGGTTTATAGACCGTATTTTGGTTAAAATGACAACGCCGCGGCTGCGAGCCCGCTTTGGACCGGATGCTGCTGGTATGCTGTGACAACTCGGCACCCTGTGACTCAAATCCTCCCGTCTCGGCGTGAAATGACTCCGACAAAGAAGTAAAAATAAGCAACAAATAGTTCTTGCGACAAATTTCGGACATGGATCAGAAGCGATTCGGACATGTTCAAGCATAGTCACGGAGTTTATAGATTAGGTTATACAGTTTCCATGGAAATGAGTTGGTCTTTCTGACTGTCAGCGCGGATAGCGATGTGGCGTCACTTGCATTGGATTTAGTGCTGGTGAGTTGCGACAGGGGCTTGTCAGACGCTTACATGTACTTGACATTTTCTATATACTGCGTGATGCCCACCGATATTTTGCTGGTCTTCCGATAATGCCCTTTCGCTTGTCAGGTTAATGAAACACGTGAGCCCATGGAATATATATGGCAGCGCGATTGATCTTGGCAACTTGACTATTTCAACTTTCTTGGTATTAACTATAGACTTATGACTTATCCAAGCCAGTTTCTATCCCTTTGAAGCACCCCATTTTTTAAACGACAATCCACATACGCCCCCAACTTTAAACTCATCAAACCACTTTAGTGCTTGTGCTCATGATCATGAGCGGTTCCGCAGCATGAGCCACCCATAGCGGCTCTGGCAAGCTGAGCACGAGTAGCAGGACGAGCTGCGGGCAGCAGGTCTCGGCCCATGAGATCAGGCAGAGGAGAGGTATCACGAGCCTCAACAGAGCCCTCCTCACGCTTGGCAATGTTGGAGGTATAGACCATGTTGAGCCAGTTGGCCAGGCGGTAACCGCCCTTTGCAATCTGCAGCTCGACGGTGTCGATGACGGAGTTGTAGTAAGTAGGGTACAGGTCACCCGTTTGCAGGGCAGCAGCGCCGTTGGGCATGACGACGGTGCAGACGAGGGCGTTGGCATCGGTGGCCCAGCGGGTGGCGGTGGTGATGACATCGCTGATGGTGTCGCCCTTGATCCAGCTTGCGGCCTGGGACTTGTACGTTCCAGAGGTGATTTCGCTGATGAGCGTGTTGGCCCAGGTCTGAGCATCGGTAAGAGAGTCGCCGCCAATGAGGGCTTCGGGGATGTAAGTGTCCCAGTCAGCGTGCAGGTTGTCGCTGTAGCCCTGGAACTTGACGCTGATGTCGTTGCCGCCAACTTCGTAGGCCTCGTCGTGCAGGGGCTGCGTAATGTCGCCTACAAAGTGGACGAGGAACTTGAGAGCCTCGGCGGTGTTGGCCTTGGAGAGGCGGCCGTCTCCAACTCGCTGCGTGTAGTTGGCCATGGCCGAGATGGAGCAGCCACCACTGCCGCAGTCTCGGTCATAGTCGACATTGCATGAGGATGGGGGGTTGTCCTCGGCGTCGATGAAGTGGAAAGGAGCCGAGAACTTGCCAGCCGCTGTGGTGCGGTAAGTGTCAGCCCAAGAGGCGATGCTGGCCAGGTAAGAGCTGGAGGTGTCATTGAGAACTCCCTGAGCCCTGTTGTCTGTTGTCAGTGTCTTTGCCCCATTGTTCAAGATCATTTACAGCAGTTTCCGCGATAACTTCATCGACATTGCACACTTACCATGATGCCGTGGCAGCGTTCAGATAGTGCTGCGCAACGTAGGCGACGGTTGCGTGGCCCAAGACTCCCCAAGCATTGGCGCCCTGGAGCGTAGCCAGAGTCACCAAGGCGACCTTTGATACGGAAGACATTGTTGTGATAATATTTTAGCTGGGCTTAGCTTTGCAGATCAGATGGATCTCCCCGAGGTCTTGGCAGATTCAGTGGCGACGAAGAACACCGCCATCTTGGCAAGCCGGGCATCTGGTTTTATATCTTTCAACCATAGTCTCATTTTTTTTTTCAGCTCTGCCGGCGTCAACAATATCATCCCCAATCTTTTCTCTCCATTCGTCTCTCTTTGAGCCGTATCAGGAGCCCTATCTCGACCACGACTTATCCAGAACCGATCTCATGAGCTTCCCCGCGGCCTTGATGCCCGTTTCAGCAGGTCAACAGGATCTGCATTGCGCCTGGCCGGCGATTCGGCATCTAGCGGAGCTGCCTCGATGGCGCGCATGTGCCATCTTGATAGTGTGATAGGAGGATAGACGTGCGGGACTTTTGATTGCCCTTGTGCCGCCCGATTTGGCTTCGGTCTGCGAAGTTTGTGTGTGTCTCAATGAACATAGACGAGCCGACACTAGCGGAGTGTTTGGTGCAAGCTGGGCAACGAAGCGAGCCCTATTTCCCGGATATTTTAGATCTGGGTTGAGTTCGATGGAAGATGCGGCAAGGCTAAGGTGGATGATTAATATACTCGTACATGAAAAATTATCTGATGAAAATAGAGGTTGGGCCTATTGAAGGCCAGATTCGAGGCGCGTGTGATGGCTTCCCTGTTCTAGACATTTCACTTGTGGGGGTGTCTTCCTATCCTCACTTTTATAGAGGTCTGAGTACGCTATAGTAGATTGTGTGCAGATCTTGATGTTTATTTTGGTGCTTGGGGGAAGGAGATGCCTATAAGAGCATAATGTGTTGCTCTCTAGATGTAACCAGGTGGTGGGCTAGCAGAATCTAGCATCCTATATTAGCAGCCAAGCCCGCCGCTGTTGTATTGGTGCCGCTCCATCCACCGCTATTTAGAATGCTTATGTAGGTTGATTGAATGTTATAAGAGACCACCGAGCACACACATTCTCTTTATATACGAAGCAGCTATGTCTATGTACTTGGATCGTCTTAACGCGTCTACCAACTTGCCCTTCAATACAACCTTTAATACGGGCCGGCCCGGGCTAGAGTGATCCTGCTGCTTGGTAACATTGAAGCCGGCCAACGCTGTGGACATCGTGCCCTTGTGGCGGAATAACAATTCAAGTAGACGCTTAAGGCTAATTCAACCATACTACTCTAGACTCTGCTAGCTGGTGAGCCTAGATTCAACGGCTTTCTTATCTCTCAGAGCAAAAAGAGAAACGGCAAAATGGTGCCGTTTTACTCCGTTTTTGCCCCTCTCAGTTCTAGCCCTTGAACACGCGAGCCTCCACTATTCGCGTGCTTCACATGCTTCACATGCTGTGTACATGTAATCAAGCATTCTTAATGGAGTCGTCTCCCCGGCTCGGCATTGGGTACCAATTGGGCCTTTTCCCTGATGCAACCCCCTGCATCCTTCTCACACCACTTGCCGTTCTCCCCCCCGCTGAGCAATTGGGGGATCCTCTCAGCTTAACAGGCCCTCAGACTAACCCTTTCCATGTTCCATTCCAGCTGGCAATAGATTGCAAGAAAGACGCCCAATCTACGGAGATCAAGTAAGGCGTAGAATTTAGTGCTACAACCACTGGTGCTGATACAAATCACATATTGACCTAGTTCTGTAGATGTCCAACAAAATCACCGATGCTCGCCTGGAATGGCTAGAGGCGACAAAGCGGCGAAAAAGCTTGCTCCTCCAGCAGCTTGAAGAGGAGGAGAAGAAGATGGGGGGCGACAACAAGGACATTGTGTCCTCTTCCGCGGGTGGTGATGATGCCGCAGCGGCAGCACAACAAGACCCCGACAAGGCGCAGGACGCGCTCAACGAGCATCAATTGAACATTGACCGATTCAAGGAGGAGCTTGCGGCGATTGAAAAGGAGTTTGAGTCCTGGCAGGAAATGGGATTCAGCTTGCCCGCCTCCAAGTGAGGGCGGCAACGCGGCAACGGAAAAGTCAGCGCATTGGATTGCTTGCTTGGAGCAGGACGTTTCATCTGCTCTTCTCTTTTTCTTCTCTATACATATTTTCTCGCTTGTCGGGAATTCTTTTGCCTGCGCTTTCATGTTATCACGTATATCACGAATTAGATGACGATATGATAAGTCAATGACAGCCAGCTTTCTATGCAAATAATCGGCGGAAACCACCGAAGATATATACATTATGGTGATATTTTTCCTCTTCTCATTTTTCTCTTTGTTTTTGGCACCTCATCGCGAACACTATTAATTAGATGACGTGCGGGCAATAGCCGCCATGAAACCTTTGAGTGCATTGGACATGCAGGCTCCCTCCTCAATGACCTCTTGAATATTCTTTATGCAACCGCTTGTACTGTGATACATGAACCCAATGGCATCCTTATTGAACAGATCCTCACCCAGTAAAGTCGTCAGGGCCACATAGTCGTTGCATTCGAGGCCGCAGAAGCCGTTCTCCACGTAACATGGCGCGTGCGACGCGAACGCTGCGTCACTGATACTCTTGCAGGTGGCCTCGCTCGAAGACACCACGGGAACGAGATTTCTCTGCAAGCAGTTGATGGCGCCCGTCAGGAACTTTTGTCCGCGAGGAGAAAAGCGATCGAGGTTTCCGATGAACTTGTTGCAGATCTTGTGTCCGTAATCGAGAGCGTACGAGTGTGTGCTTCCATCACAAGGCACTGAGGCCTCAACGCATTGTTTGTAGAAGTCGCAATTGTGAAGCGGAGGCTTTTGACATGTGCTTGAGCACATCGGTGACGCGGATTCGGAATTGCAGATACTGTTTCGAAATGACTGTTGAGACTCGATTTCCGACTCAAATTTGGGTTTAAACTGCAACTCAACCTCGATTGCAGTTGAGTTTTGATTCGATGCTTCATCATTGGCTCGACACACTTGCATTAATGTGAGGCCGATGGCCATGAGGCTGTGAATAGCCTTCATGTTGGACTAGAACTTGACCAGGCAGACAGCAAATACACGAAGGGGAAGATGAGGTGTATACTTGCAACAACGTGAAAACGACGGCAATATATACGTACATCTATGTCAAGGGCACTGTTGAGTATTATAACAAAACTGCTAACAGTTCTACGACATCCACAAGTATATTCATTAGCTGATACCCGTATTAGCGACGTCGGCCCGTCCGACATTGAGATGAAGCTAAGGCCAGGCTCGGGGAGATCCTTCCGTCCTGACAATCTACAGAAGGTGAGAAGACCAAAGAACGACACTGAAGGGATCTCCTGCGCCATGCATCGGGCGCTATTACTAAACGTATTACTCTGAATACCAGGCAACCCTGGAGCTATATGTTTCATAAGAAATAGGCCCATGGATCCTTGCTTCCTACACTTCGTATACGCTTTTAAGAGCGTATTCTTGGCTACCAACTTATGCAAACACGGTTTCCAACGGCTTGGCAACTCTACCTCTCGACAATTTTACGTGTGAAAACCGCGCTTAGACAGAATTCAGCTCATCTGTTTGTGGAATGGTGCCTTTTAACTCTCTATTAGAAAAGAAGTAAAAAGTAAGTAGAACAAAGGATATGATCAAGAGAGAAAAGCAGAGTTTTGAGACATAGAGGTGAATAGGACATCACTGCTGGATTCAATGTCGCCACATTTCGGCGTCTCACGAGGGAGAAGGATCCAGCCACCGCGATAGCGTCGGAGCGCGGAATGCGAGGTCCGAGTCGTATCTGATCTTACAGACTATTAATTTACTATTTATTAAGAGTAACAAGACACTGAACTCTCCGGTATCCGTGCTCAAACCCCTTGTAATGAACAGTATCTTGATCTACTGTGGGCTACCCTATGATTAGGTCTGTTGTTGAGGTCATTGAAGATCTCTTATTTACCTTGTGACTGTTATAGCGGATTTTCAGATCAGCAGGGAATTATAGAACTGAATTAAGAGAATTTGGAGTTGTGAAGCATAGAAGAGTGTCAGATTTATCTCACTTTGGCGAAACATAAGCGCCGAGGTCGCATGTGAGGCTATAGCAGAACAATTAAGCACTGGCGCTGGCTTGGCGAGCAAGAATAACTTCTCTGTTGTTCACCGCCTTATATATTTATTAAATTACTGTACGTAAGCTTGCAATTAAACAATCCCTCCATCACACCGTGTACAACCTGTTCAACCATCGCCTTCTTGGTCACCCGCCAATCTTAACATTGACATGGAGCTAAATAAAATGCCATGCGGTATCTTGCCAAATATCTAACAATAAAATTAAGCTTGTTGGTAAAAGAGGAAGGCCAAATTGGCCACGAATAGGTAATATGCGATATTAGGGCCGAGAATTTTGTACCTAGAACATATGTGTGGTGATACGCTGATGGGTAAGTAGGTGTTTAGCTACCTGTGTGTTAGAGTGCGCCAATTCATGCATCCCAAAGTGCTATACGATGCCGCTATCAGTAAGAGCGGCATTAGGATCTTCCGATGAGGGCAGAAAGTAACTATGCAGACACGGAACATGTTATTACGGCTTGATGTGCCTGAAAATGCAGGGCTTCAACTAGGCACGATTTCAGATCTTGGCACTGCAGCCCTGGGCAAAATGGCATTCCCCTACTCCGTATCAAGTTAAAGATAATTCTAAGGCTGGTGAATTTAACACGCCTGATGCTTAGTTCCCGATTTCATTGGACAGATATATTACTCTGTATGGTTCACTCCATGTTAAGAATGCCACTCAAACGTCCTCTTTCCCACATGGCCCAAAGAAGATACCGGACGGTGAGGTAGGACGAATCATTTCCAAGGCCGAAGCCACTGTTTTCGTCTGCAATATATCTCATGTTTCCTTACTGATATCCGTCATATACTGAATTTGCCTAGAATGAAGATTCGATATGCTTTCTTGTGGATCATCTCTCCGTTGGTGAACTTGATGTGCTCTGACCCACCTGCAAAATTCACATCTCACCATTTTAATGCGGTATTACAGACAGTTAGATTACAGTAGATAACTTGGTCACGATCACAGACCAAAGGTCAGCAAGATGGGTTGGCTTTTACCTCGATTTGAAGCTCAAGTCTGAGTAAGGTTCTGTAATAAGATACCTTCACGGGAAAGGAATTGACAACAATTCAATACGATCTTAAAGCATTTCATACGGAACTCAATCACCAGACTAATCCTGTGGAATCATTTCCTCTATGACATCTATCTCCTCAACGAGAGAAACCGTTGACTAAAAATTGAAAGACCAAATAATCTGGGGATTAGGTATGAGGAACACTTTCGACAGAACCGTGGTCCCAAACCGGATTTAAGCTAGGACAACATCAACATGCCGACTCCGCATCGTATTGCGGGCGAACGCCAGAGTGAGACGCCGAGCAGGCTTCAACCATTGTGGAGATCAATGGCTCGGCATATTAATGGACATAATGACAACTGGGCTCATAAATCCATTCGCGATCCGGGAACCGAAAATGTGTCGGCGAACCATTCCGTAAATCTCAGCTTGTTTGGCTGATCGGCCTGACAAGGCCGCTTAAGCTATTATATTGGAGTTTACGGGGTAAACGCACTTCTTGCCATGACTATTGATGTAGCCACGCTGAAGCAGACCGTCCGCATCCAGCATTGGTCTAGATCTCGTCGTAATTCGGCATTAGAACACCTATAAGCATGTGGTGGCTGCTGCTGTCGCTAACAAGGCGTTCCGTTTCTCCCAGCCGTAAGCCCGTAGCGCAAACGTCAAGGTCAGCGATTGGCGCCACGTTATCGGCATCTCTCCGCCGACAGCGGCCCCATGCCGCCGATGTTCGCAAAAGGCGGACTGTTTCTTTAGGCTGTTGGAGATGCGGAGAGATTCTGGGGTAATTCGTGGGGAAGAGAAGAAGAGAATGCTATATGTACAAAGGCTCGATCTCGAAATTCTGAATCTGTGGGGTAATCGATCCATTGAGCGTCTTTGGTGTCACCATTCGCTGAAGGATTGCAATTCTTCAAGAACTTCAGCATATTCCATCAGCTTCTCGCAGCGAATATGGCAGCGGAGAAGGAAGACTTTGCCGGCGTCCACATGGACGAGGACGTTGAAGCAACCAAGGAGGTATGCAATGCAATACTCAAATCTCTGGCAAACTCTCTGCTAATAACACTATAGCATTTGTCTGATATCCGCGATGGATCATCACTGGGACACATCGACGCTGCTCGATCCAGGGCCTTGGTGCGGAAGCAAGACTTGAGGATCATTCCAATCACGGCAGGAATCTACCTTCTGTGCTACCTTGACAGATCAAACATTGGAAATGCAAAGGTTTTGAATGCGTCAACAGGCAATGACCTCTTGACCGAGACACACATGACCAACTACCAGTACACAATTGCGCTCATGGTTTTTCTTATTGCGTATGCGATTTTTGAAGTTCCGTCCAACTATTTCCTCAAGAAGCTGAAGCCGAGCCGCTGGATTGCCTTCCTCATGTTTTCCTGGGGAACCATCACGATGTGCATTGCTGCGACACAGAACCACGCGTCAGTAACGGCAGTGCGATTCCTCCTGGGAGTTGTTGAAGCAGGTAAGTGATAGATATCTTGATGTCTTGAGAAAAATCGCGTACGGTTGCTAATGGCTCTCTTCAAGGTCTATTCCCCGGTCTGGTTTACTACTTGACGTTCTGGTACCGCGTAGATGAACGATCGATTCGAGTTGCTGCTATCCTGGCATCCGCCACCCTGGCTGGCGCCTTTGGTGGTGCGATTGCCTTTGGTGTCGGTCATATGAACCAAGTGAGCGGCATCTCTGCTTGGCGCTGGCTCTTCATCATCGAGGGAGCCCCCTCTGTAGCTTCTTCCCTTTTGGTCTGGTTCTTCCTCCCGGATTACCCCGAGACGGTTTCATGGCTATCGACTGAGGAGAAAGACTTTGCGGCTTTGCGACTCTCTGATCAGGGTTCTCATGGGTCCGGCAAACCTCTAACGTGGGAGGAAGCCAAGTCTACACTCTTTGAATGGAGACTCTGGGCCCATTACTTTGTAAGAAAGTTTCTGTTATGCATTTGAAACGAATCACCGCTGACGACTGTTGTTCCAGATTTACTTTGGCATTTCTACTCCATTCTCGAGTTTGTCACTCTTCACGCCGTCCATTGTTGCTGGATTAGGAGTAAGCTTGATTCTCTCAATCCGTAAAGTTATGTCCATTTGAGAAGTAGGCACTGATAAACAACCTCTCATTAGTTTACGGATCTCAAGGCCCAGCTCATGACTGTGCCTCCCTACGCGGCCGCTTATGTTGTGACCTTGCTCGCTTCATGGTCTGGTGACCACTTCAACAAGTGAGTTGATGAATAGCAATCGTAGATAACTAAATTACTAACCATTGCCTAGGCGCGCCTTGCACTCGGCTGGATTTTCTCTTCTTGGAGCTGTAGGCTTCATTGCATCAGCTACACTTCCAGCTGATCACTTTGCAGTATGTCATGCTCGTCTTCTTCAATCACTCTCCCAGCTAACGTTACTGTCCAGTCTCGCTATGGCTGCCTCATTATCGCAACTTGCGGTTCATTTGCCTGCATCCCCCCATTGCTGGGCTGGCTCTCCTCGAATTTGTATTCGACTGCTTCAATTGGTCTGGCTATTGCGCTCAACATTTCCATGGGAGCACCGGGTCAGATCGTCGGTGTGTGGATCTACAAAGCAGACGAGGCGAAGAAAGGGTATCCCACCGGACACTGGACCAATGCAGGCTTGCTCCTCTTTGTGTCGGCTTCTTGTGTCGGCATGCACTGCTACTATGTGTGGCGCAACCGGAACGGTGGAGCAGGAAATGGCGTCTTCTTCAAGTACTAAGAAGCGCAAGAGATATTCTAATCACTCGTTGTAATTGTAGATATAATTGCCAGTTCATTTAATTCTCAAGCTCGTTTTTGAACGCTCTCAAATATCAGATATTAGATGCCGATAGTGAAAATACTGTAGTTTTGTATGTGAACAGAGGCCGTGTTCGGATGCCCTTTGCCGCAGTGCGGAGATCGGACCGACGAGTCCTCAACATCAGCGGGTGGATAAAAAGCCGGGCTGGAGGGCGCATTTTAGCAGCTAATTCTAGCTTACAGTGCCCTGTTCAGACCGTCTCAGCAAACGGACGATATTGTTTTCTCCGAAGTTGTCGGCCTGGCCCCTCCGAAGGTCCCAGTGACAATGTCAGACCAAGTGAGATGAGCGTCGACGCATCCCAGATCCAGGCGTGCGACCGCTGCCATCGGCGCAAGACAAGGTGCGATAAGACACGGCCGGAATGCAGTCCTTGCAAGAAGTCAAGGTCGGCATGTATCTATTCTGAGAGGGTCAAGGAGCCCACATTTCCGCGAAGTCATGTCCAGACTCTTGAGCGCCGAATTCAGCAGCTTGAGGCGGCGAACAAGGCACTTACATCGGCCAATAAGGCCCATCGAACGGTCGCCCACAGAGCGGCACGAGATGGGGAAGATCGATCCAGCTCGCGATCTTCTATCGCCAGCGATAACGAAGTTGCGAATGAGGTGACCTTTCTTTCTACTAGTGTTGGCGGTGATAGCCTTTTCCTAGGACCGACGAGTGGCATCATTCTTGCGAGTCTGGTGAGAGCCGGTGTCGCGGTCGATGTTGAAAGAGATGCACCAACCTCATCCGTATCTTCTGTGCCTCCTCATCGCAGTCCCGGAAGGACAGATTGGGACACTGGGGATCGTTCACTCCCGGCGGAACAGCTTGCTCGGAGTCTTATCGAAGCATATCTGGCACACGATCATCTTAGCTACCCCTTTTTGCATCCTCGGGCGGTAAGGGCCGTGGTGGACGGTATCTATAGCGATGCGAGCTTTGAAAAGACGCACCCCTTTGAGATGTTCATGTTCCACATGATCTTGGCCATCGCTACATCTCAAGTATACAAGTTCAACTGGAGAGTCTTGCCGGATGCAGAAACGCATCTTCAAAAGGCCACCGACTATCTCAATGCCGTGCTGTTCGAGGGCGGGCTACGGGCTTTGCAAGCCATGCTACTGCTCTGCCAGTTCCGACTGAGCAATTCTACAAATCATGCTTCTGATAGTAAGTGAGCTCTAATGGGTCTTTCCTCTTGCTAAGGGAAACCATCTGTGGCTGACAGCTCCATAATCATCAGGTCTCTGGCACATTGTTGGCATTGCGGTGCGCATGTGTTTCGAGCTCGGGTTGCATCGCGAGGCCACGTACCGGACGGCTGGCTCAAGACGTGATGCTACCGATGTATCATTTCTATCACCCAAATATGAGGAAAACGAAGTTCGTCGAAGGTGTTTCTGGAGCGTTTATGCTCTCGACAGGTAAGCCCTTCTGAATGTCGCGTGACTCTACAGAACATCTGCTAACTAGGATATCATCGATGTTATAGAGTCATATCCGTCACACTGGGACGCCCGTTGGCCATTTGTGTTGAAGATATCGACGTTGAACTCCCGACCGATGACTTTGAAGAAACAGCGAGCGTATCTACTCTGAGTCCTGGAAGTGACCGGGACTCCTCACAAATCCCATCTCGATATCGCACAGCCATCTTTGTTCATATTGTGCGCTATCGTGATATATGCGGTCGATGCCTCACTTCACTGCATCGCGGCGTCAAAGGCGGTATTCAGTCTTCGGCAGACTTTTACCAGAAGCGTGATCAGCTTGCCACCGAACTCAACGCATGGCGAGCAGAAACAAATCGTCTCAATACTCCGGATATGGACTTGTCGACTCCTCTTGCGGAAGCCCGATCTAGCTTTCGATCAAAAGCTTGGTATGAGCTTCTGTACCACAATGGCGTCCTCCTTCTATACCGTCCGTCAGCTTTTACAGTCTCGGATGGACGAGATGGGTCTAATTTACAACACGTCTTTTCAGCAGCAAGGCAGTCGATTACACTCTACGCCTATCTGTTCCGATCGCGCAAGATCAATTTCTCTTGGATGGTGCTTCATGCAGTTTTCATGGCCGGAATATCCTACATATATGCCTTGAGTCGACATTTTCGAGAAAAGAGGCGTCGTCGTAATGGCGGAGAGGGCGATGGCAATCGATTCCAGCTGCTCCAGGAGCCGACCATTGTTGAGATTGTCAACGACTGTCGAGCATGCTCAAATGTCATTGTTGGCGTTTCCGAGAGGTGTAATTCTCAAAAGAACTGTCATGAAGTATTTGACCGTCTCAGTGATGCTCTCGTCGAGGACGCAGTAGAAGCACTTTCACATACTCGCCAGTCCGGCTCCCTAACCGCTCGACAAGACAACCATTCGGCTATGTTAGCTATACAATCTTCAAGCCAAACTCCAAGTAATGATATTAATATGCAAAATGGTCTTGTTTCTGAGCCTACCCTGGCGGGAGTCGGATCTAGCAACGGCGGTTACCACTCTCGGGAGACGGCATTCACAGGGCTTGGTGACAATAGCTTACAAGAGGACAGCGGAAGGCAGGCGTTCAGCCTTGGTACGCCTCTGGCAGCTGACAATGCTCTCCGGGACTGCCTACCTGAGCTCCAAAGGATGTATAATATGCCATGGGGAGATGATGCTATCTTGCAACTCAGCAATGACTGGCTGGGCGAAATTGGGGGCTACGACAGATTCATGGGGAATGAATGGGGCATGGATCAATGAATTTGTACAAAATGAAGATTCAGGTGTTTAATATCTTATCCTACAATGCATGTATGTAATAGTACAAGGTTGGCTTCATATCCGGCCTCTTTCTAAGAATGCTCTGGGTATATCCACATATTTGCTGCGCAAATACTCGGCAACTCCCTTTCCAAGCCCATCAATTCTATCCGATGACGCTATGCCTCCATTGAGATTGTCAAGTATCCGACTAGAATCATTCGTTAGCATGCATCAATGTGCCACGTAAGATAAAGTACTCACAAGTGGACGGCGTTGATGTTGGGAAACTCCACTCGCTCTACCCTTCTGTTCGGGTTGCCGCGATGCCAATCCTCGCCCAAAAGTTCTTTGAGTTTGTGAACACTCAATAGGGTCCTTAGCCATGGATACTCCGAGGCATCTCGAACAAAGAAGCCCACGTTGGAATTATCGGCTTTGTCGCCCGATCTTGCATGGACAATGCTGCCGAGAGGAGCAAACTCGGTTGGGCCAAACGACAAAAGGTCTACGGGATGTGTTGTGTCTGCCGATGGCCGTACTATGGGGTACGTTGATGTGATTTTTGGAGGATCAATCTTGATAACCTTTCCAGTGCTCAGCTGGACGTGGTGATCTACCAATGACAGCGGCATCAGTGCAGGGAACATCTCCATGAAAGCCTTTGGAGTCATTGTTCGGAAGTCGAGATTCATGTGGTAGCCAGGATAGCTCTGCATACGCAAGGCGTATATGGGGATCTTGAAGTTCATTTCATCAATGTCTTCCTTCTTGCGAGCTTGTGCAAATACTCTCAGTGACACGGTACCAGCCTGCTGAGATGATGGATTCTCAGCTGGTGTCCCGTAGAGCTCAATGCTGAGCTTGCTAAACCGACTGTCGCGGAAAATATGAGCCAGCTGATTCTTCATCATGGTAGCTTTTTCCACGACGTCTAATCCATTGATGTAGAATGTTGCTTCGGCCTGATAGCCTCCCCTGGCTGCTATCATGGCCTTGGTCGTAGCTGGAGGCGCCAATCCCTTGATGTCTGTCACCTTTATGCGATTTGTTGCCTCTTCTCTCACAGCAACGGCTGATAGATCGGCGACAACGTCCGGATTCAGGTAGAGGTGACCCTGAAGCTCATACAGCAATTGGGCTTTTACTGTCCCTTCTGTGACATGACCTCCTCCCTCTGCGGTTTTGGTAATGACGCAGCCGCCTTTAGAGTCGATCTCAGCAATGGGAAACGCAAGATCAACGAGGTCTGGAAGGAAGTCTTTGAAACCGGAGAAGTTTGCTCCAACAACATATGGACCGCATTCGATCAAGTGGGCAGCCAGCAAAGATCCTGCCAGCTCGTCGAATTTGTCCTCTCCCCACCCATAGTACCACGCAGCTGCTCCCATTACCGGAGAAGCATCGGTGCATCTTCCACATATGACAATGTTGGCACCAGCTCGAAGAGCTGCTGTGATACCCCAGCAGCCGATGTAGGCATTTCCCGCGCACGGCGTAAAGTTCCAGTCGTCAAGGGAGATTTCGGGATGGTCCAGGTGCTTGAAGCCCGTGTGCTTCTTGCCCGAGACTTTATCCACGAGCAAGTCTGTGATATCGTCTCCCAAGACGGCAGCTACCACGCAATTCTCGTATCCTCGTTGCTCACAGAGGCGCCTCACTTTGTTGTACAGGCCCATGACGTTCAGTGCGCCAGCATTAGTTACGACTCGAATGTCCCGCGCAACGATGTCATCGATGCATTCTTCAAGCTGCTGATAGAAGCCATTCTCATATCCTAGGCTCTCGTCGACCTCTTGCCTCGTGATGGCATTCCAAGCAATGTTCATCTCGGATAGCCAATCACCTGTGATGACATGGACATTCCCAGAGCGCACCATGCGTGCCATGGCATGCGGGTGGTCACCCGTGGCACCGGAGACATTGCCAATACGAATGTGCGGTTTCTCAATCATTGCGGCTAATTGATGGTTCAAAAAGATGTAAGAGCTAGAAGCTGTTGTTGTAGACACGGCTCAGGTTTGCAACGTCGAAGCCATTACCCTTTCTACTAGCTAAGCAAAAGTCCACAGTGCCCCCTTACATCTATCTTGTATGTAATGGCAAACGAGGTCACATAAACTTCACCCGAGGATCACATAGTCTCGGCCTCTTGAGATTCAGTCGATAGTAGGAGCTGGTGGACGGTCCAACCCAGCCGAGGAGCCACCGGTAAGTAACGCTGTCGGCGATCGGCGGCCGATGCCGACGAAGCCATTCCCCGCGAATCTTACTTCGTGTGGATAAGGGTGTACATGACTCGTGTTTTGCAAGATGACCCATCATGACCAAGAATCTCGAGAGGCGCGTCCTTACCTCTTCTGATGCTGACAAGTCCAAAGGCGTGAAAATACTAGGTAGTAGCGAGGCACTTGTGCAGTGGAGCAATATCAAGAAGTCCTGCAAAGCATAATAAATTGGTGTGATACCCGGAGTACCAGGCGAGGCATCGCGACATTACATTGTGCCTTTTTATGAACTTTTATCTATTGGGAGAGATACTTTCAAAAGTTCGTTATTTATGTAGATAGAAATGATAACTTTGAAAGGCTGAACAGCTGAATTATCTAGTCTAATTACACTTGTAGTATTACTTTTCTTGCAACCCTCTTTTCAAACAAGTCATAACCAAGAGCAGCATCGTCCAGTGATAATTCATGAGTTACATAGTTCTTTAATGCATGCTGGTTCTCCCTCAGACATTGCAGTGCATCATTGAAGACGGTACGAACTGGGACCCGACCAAAGTTCATCCTGCATCGTTGTGTAAGTTTGTAGCCACGCTAAGTGAATAAAAGGGCGACTTACGTTATGTTTTTAAGATAGCAGTCCAATCCGGTGAATGGGAGATCATCTTGGTGAAAGCCCACTGAAGATAAGATTCCACATGGACGCAACAACTCAAAAGCAGACTTTAGAGCTGCTGGGTTGCCTACTACCTCGATGACTGCGTCTGCTCCGCGACCTTGGGTCCGGGACTTGACTTCTTCTAGAATATCGTGCTTGGAGAAGTTGAGTGGAATTGCGCCCAGCTGAGCAGCTTCTTCGAGGCGATCATCGACGCTGTCCACTGCCAAAACGGTCTGAATCCCCTTTGATCGAGCAGTGGCAATGGCACAGATACCGACAGGTCCACAACCGAGACAAACAACGACTGAGGACCCGAGAGCATCAAGAAATTGATCACCATTTGTGTCTCCATTTTGACCATTGGAAGTCGATTTTTGTTTATGAAAGCTTGTCAGTGGCGATTGCAACTGGTTTTGTAAACCTTCAACAGCCCGACTGGCCCCATAATAGCCAGTTGGAAAGATGTCGCACATCATGATGAGCAGAGACCTATCCAAATCTTCTGGTACAAGGTGTAGAGTGCCATCCGCAAAAGGCACTCTCACAAATTCAGCCTGTCCGCCATCGAGCTTTTGGGTTCCAAAGGCGACCCCCTCGACACATCGGTTGGTAAGTCCTTGCTTACAATACCAACATCTCAGACTGGTTGCGTGTTATTATCATCGTTTAATCGGTTATAGGTGAGTGTACATACCAGACAGGAGAGAATATGGAAACGACTTCGTCACCAACTGCAAATCTGTTGACATCCGAGCCTACTTGGTCAACGATTCCAATGAATTCATGGCCCTAATAGTGGGAGATATGTTAGCCTCCGTGTAAATTTGTTCAGTTGCCAAACATACCATAATGTGGCCGGTGGCCGTTTTCTGGTGGCCACGATACATATGCAATTCACTATAAATTGTGAGCAACGCCTCACAAAGAGGTCTTTAACAGAAGAAAATTTGCACAGTACCTTCCACATATTCCAGCTACCTTGACTTTTACAATAGCATCCGTTTGATCGCGAATAGTTGGTTTGGCTCTCGTTTCGACGCCAACATCAAAGGCGCCCCGGAAGACTACTGCTTTCATTGCCATTTTTGCTGATTTTGAACTCGAAAGGTTTCAAAGAGGCTAAAATAAATGTACACTGAATACCAATTATACTACAGAAATATGATGTTGAGCCGAACATGTCAGCCTTTTCTACCCAGTACGTGCTGCATCATGTTATCGCCTTCATCATCTGGCGGAACAGCCGGTATCCATACAATTGCAAGCAGAAGCCGATGATTGGTTTCCTTAATAATACCATATACTTGAATTGCCAGGCTATTTTTGTTACAAATGTTTCCTTTATCTGTTCGGCTTCTCGTAGTCGCCGAAAGAAGCCGAAAAGTGTCATGCTAGACACTAAACCCCCCCATAGATTTCTCAATATGCTGCATAGCAGTATGAACGTCATGACAGAAAATAAATTGTCATTGATATAATATTATGGGCATGTGCCCACAAGGAATCATCTATACCTATTCTTGAAAGCGTATTCGAATTCATCGTTCAATTTGCATTTCAAATTCATGATGGCACTGCTCGGCCAGTCGATTCCAATTTCTTTTAGCAAAACTTCGTTTAACAAATTATATGTTGATGGGAAGTACATAGAGTCAAATTCGACAGACACGTTGTCGCTGCTCAATCCAAAAGATGGCACATTGGTTGCAGAGAAGATACCTATTGCCGATAAAGTGGACGTTGACACTGCCGTAAAATACGCCGAAGCAGCTTTCAATGGCCCATGGGCTACTTTTACCTCATCACAGCGGTCAGAGTGTTTTAGAAGACTGGCTGATATTCTGGAGACAAGACTGCCCGACATTTTGCATCTCGACTCTCTTACAACGGGGAATCCTGTCTCCCTAATCCCTACCAGAGAGAAGAACTATATTAAAAATTGTCTTTTGTACTACGGTGCGTTTTTCTTAAAATACATTGAGGAGTGGAATATTGCAGCGATCTAATTAAATTTTACAGCTGGTTGGACCGATAAGTTACGGGGCGACTACTTTCCAGCTGATGATGGCTTCGTCAAACTCGTTCGGCAAGAGCCTCTTGGGTAAGCAGTTTGCTTCCAGTTCGTCTAATTGTCGTCTAATGCCTTTATAGTGTATGCGTTGCTATCAATCCTTATAACTCACCGGTGGCATCCCTGTTTATCAAGGCCGCACCATGTTTAGCAACAGGAAACGTCCTCATCGTGAAGCCCTCAGAGAAAAGTCCACTAGGCTCTCTTGCTGTGGCTCCATTGTTTGAAGAAGCTGGCTTCCCACCTGGCGTTGTGCAAGTCCTCCCAGGTGATGGCAAGACTGGCGCGTTGCTGGCCGAGCACATGCGTGTACGAAAAGTGAGTATTGCATGTACCATCTTATTGATGGTTCATATAAAGTGCTAACAAGAGCTAGATTAGCTTTACCGGCTCAGTCGCTACGGGTAAGAAGATACAAGTTGCAGCTGCGCAGAGCAACCTGAAACGGGTAACATTGGAGCTTGGTATGCATGAGACCGTACCTTTAATGATGGGACATACACATCTAATATACACACAGGAGGAAAAAGTCCAGCGGTCATATTTGAAGACGCAGACATTGACAATGCAGTTACCTGGTAAGCCAATAAGCCTCTACTAGTCATATATAGTTTGATGCGCAAGACTAATATCACGTAGGACCATCAATGGCATCTTGGCTCGAACGGGCCAAGTATGCGTTGCCGCTTCCCGTGTTTACGTGCAAAAGTCGATATCTGAGAAATTTATTTCTCAATATGTCGAACGGATGAAAGCAGCGGCACTTGGTGTAGGGGACCCTCAAGACCCAGATACAAAATACGGTCCCTTAGCCGACTCAGCAGCATTCGAAAAAGTTCGTGCCATGATATCCCGAGCAAAGGAGGAAGCGGAGCTAGTGGTTGGCGGTAATCAAATTGGAACCAAAGGGTGCTTCATAGAGCCAACTGTGTTTCTCAATCCGAAGCCGGATGCAGAGATCTACAGGAACGAAGTATTTGGCCCGGTCGTTGTCGTTAAGACATTTGACACCGAAGAGGAAGTGATTGAGGCTGCAAACGACACAGAATATGGTTTGATGGCGGGTGTCTTTACCAAAGACATTAATCGTGCACTGAGAATCTCTGCGCGAATTGACTCTGGAGTTGTGGGAGTCAACTGTGTGAGCATGGTACGTACTGAGTTGGATCCAGGTTATTTATCTTTCCATCCGCTGATGATTATCTAGATGCATATACAAGCTCCATTTGGAGGAAAGAAGGCCTCTGGGATTGGTAGGGAGTTTGGCGAATACGTAGGTTTGCGTTCTCATTTCCATACTTTACGTGTGTGTTAACTTGTAATAGGCACTGCGAGCTTTCACGGAGCCAAAGACCATTTTGATCAAGTAGGCCATCGTCACCTTTCCTTCAGTAGCAGAAGAGTATAGCTAACAGTGAACCAGTATGAATTCATCATAATGTTCGGCAGCCGATGGACGACAACAGACTCGAGTGTTGGTGGATTTGTCAAAGCTCAGCCAGACTGTACTCAAGTGATACAAGTGATTTCTACAACTAGTAACTATAGATTCACGGCATAGCCACTTGTATTCAGAAATAGAAGAAGTCATTGAGTGAATGATTACGTATGAGTCTCCTTTAATTATCCGACCCCATTACGCCTAAAAGGGACATTTGTTCTTAGCTCTGCATCTAGAATCGGGAATAAACTGCTTAAAGGTTTGCTACAGCCAGCTGAACAGTAACTTATCCCCACCATATCTGCATCAGCAACTAGTGTTGTCTACTTGTAGTCGCTATCATTCTTCAAAATTCCATTACGAGTAGGACTGTACTATGTCGAAGGTCAACTTGATCTTCCCCAATGTCTGACACGTATTCATGATCTGAGAGGCACAATACAGAAATGGCATATGTACCTTAGAACAGGGCTATAGAAGAAGATTATCAACAGCCTGTAGAGGTTGGTCAGCCGCATTGGCTTTTGTCAACCGACTAGTGCTATCCATCCATCCTTGATGAGGCAACAAAAATCTGGAGGCGGAGATGGGTGGTGGGGATAGGTGTGGAGAGTAGACCGGCGAGCGCCCCCCGAAGAAGCCGCGCGAATGCGGGGAGAGGAATTTGGGATGACATGGAATTCTTTAGCAGCAAAGCGCACGTGGTAATTATTCGTATGACGGAGCATGGAAGCCGGGAATAAAATAGAAGGCAGGGACTTGCCTTGTGGTAAGATGCCGCGATGGAAGCGTCCCAAACACCATGGAGAACCCGAAAGATAGGAGAAACCGGCTCCGTACGCAAGACAGAACACGGATAGCATGCCGCCGATGTAATTCGAAAAAGGTCAAGTGTGATGCAGCTCCTGGAGTTTCTTGTTCAGGCTGCCAGATTGCCAAGGCCGAGTGTATCCTCATCGATTCAAAGCGCGGACGGTAGGTCGGAAATGTGACATGTTATCTCTTGAAGCAATTTCTTCAGTTTTGGTGGGAGGGCTAACGAGTGCCCTAGATATGTTCGTCGCAAGAATATACAGCCAATCGAAGGACAAACACGAGACGAAACACCGGCTTCTGTATCACCTCCAAAGGATCAGTCACCGGTGTCTCATAAAGATCATGGCAACAATCATGCGGCTCCTATCGCTGAGGGCGTCTCGAGTGTGGAACCTGCGGATGGCCAACTACTACGCGGCTTATCGCAATCCTTTGAACGCCGAGCTCCTACTGATTCCAGTGCATTGTTTTATCTGCATATTGCCGATCAGAGCGTTCGTCCAACACAACAGCCAATAAACGATTCCATCAGGACTTTCTACGCTGGCGACTCGTTTAGTCTTACTTATGCCATCCACGATGTGCTGGCTCCCTTTTTGAGCCATAGACTCAACTATCAGAAACGCCTTCATTTTCCCATTGCCGAGGGGTTTGATCCCTCAGATATGGGGCGTGAGAACATTGCTAATGTTCAAGTAACGCTGTTGCGTGAGAGGAATATCCTCCATCGTTTGGGGCCAGATGCCTTGGAGAGGATGCTTGATGTGTATTTCCGATGGTTCCATCCAGCCTTTCCCTTACTCAACCGGCAAGATTTTCTTCAAAAGTGTCTTCGCAACCAAATGTCGTTACTGGTTCTGAATGCATTGTTACTAGTTGCTGCTACAATCTGTGACCAGGCAGACATAGCCTTGACAGGATGCAAGAGCAGGCAACATGCCCGTACGGTCTTTTACACACAAGCAAAAGCTTTGTACGATGCCGACCTGGATCCAGACAAAGAGAACAATGTTGCAGCTGTATTCTTGATGAGCTTTTGGTGGGGCGGATCAAACGACGAAAAAGATTCGTGGCATTGGCTGGGCATCGCTGTGAGCCTGGCACAGAGCCTAGGGATGCATAGATCGTGAGTACCTTCTTTCAACCTATGCGACATCAGATTGTTGTCAAAAGCTCACATCTTCGATTGATAGAACTGCCAAATCCCACATGAGTAACGAAAAGTCGAAGCTCTGGAGGCGCATATGGTGGTGTATACGCATTCGAGATACGCTTACGAGTGGCTCTATCGGTCGACCACAGCATATTGCCCACAGGGATTGTGATGTAGAGATGCTCGAGCCCGGCGACATGGCCAATGAGAATCTTCTAGGGGCTGAAGAAGCGATTTATGCCTGTCAAATGGCACGTCTATCCATAATATGTAAGTCTTTTTTGCTTGTCCTATGTCTACACGCAGTCTTACATCCTTGAATCATAGTCAGCAGAATAATCGCGTCACGATACGCGGCAGTCCAATCAACAAGCCCTACCCAAAAGTCTCAACTTGAAGACGATTTGGAAAACTTTCGACAGCAGGTTCCAGCCGAATTACAATACAAAGGCGTCCATGCCGAGACCGGCCAAGGTTTGTGGTCTGCGATGCTTCTCATGGCTTACAAGTATGTAATTTGAGCCTGAACATTCCAAGCCGCATTGTTAATATTCACTATCACAGCTTTGGTGTGATCCTCCTTTGTCGACCTACAAGTACTGGAGACGAGACTGCTTCAAATTTCTGGGGAGATCGGCCGAAAGCTATGGCTGCTGCGAATGAAGTTACGAGAGTGATGGAAGATATTCTTTCTACTTCTCTCGTCCGCCTCTGCCAAATCCATACGTTCGTGTGCTCTTATTGGATCTACTCTTTTCAAAAATTTTGGTTAGCTGACTTTTAAGCAGTATCCCTGCTCTTTTCAACTCCCTATCTATGCACGTCTTCTCTCTTTGTACATCAGGAGCTATTGGGAGAGAACTTGCCGAGAACCGAGCACGAACATGCATGCTTGGCTTGACTTGTCTTCAAGAGTCATGGCCAGTTAGCGGTTGGATCTTGAAACTATTCGTTGACATTATTGAACGACTTCGTAGAAAGCTTACGAACCGAAACAAATCTGGAGAGCTTAGTATGGTGACGGCTAGCCCTGCTCTTGGTCCTTCGCAGCAGCAAAAGGGTATCAGTCACCCATACAATCAACACTTGGGGTCTATGGAGGATATGGGAAGACAGTCGAATGCACGAGAACTCGACATCACAGGCGGCATGGACTCAACGTCTAGGCCACCTCTTGAGACACTGGGCGATATTCCCTTTTTATCAAACGATCATTCTGCCTTTAGTAACACCAACGCTGAAATGTTGCCGAATCTGTTTGTGTTGGACGATCTGTTTTCTGATTTGGATTCAGGTCAAGTGAACTTTTTCGATTTGTTGGAGGTTCCAAACTACGATACTATTGATGGAATCTCTTATTAGGCCTCATCTTTGTATTTCTATACCCGTATATCTATGTCTATCTAAAATGCGTCTATATCGCAAGTTGACACCTAGTATGATATATCTCCATAGTCATTAGAATACAGCAATGACACATGGCGGAGATCCAACAGCCCCAATAACATGGATCGGAGCACTTGTTAAGAAGAATGACCATCTCTTTAATTCTTCACAAACAACACTCAGCTGCTCCAAATTCCACAGCTCTCCGATTGGAGTTCCCCACTGGCACAAGAGCCACTCATGGAGGCAGCAGTCCTCAGGATAAGGCCAAGCCTCCCATCCCATTGTATCTCCAGCAACGGCTGAAAAGTGCTTGGAATAAAGCCAGCGAACAGTTTCCATGTTGTTCGCTACACCAATCATGTAATGCTGCTGATTGGTACCGAGAGCCCTAGTAGACTTATCTGCTTGACTATAACGGCAATGAGCTAAGTTTACGCCAAAGATGATCTGCTGTCTTACTTGTGCCAACGAACAAATCCAGTTCTAACGATAAGAACGTCTCCTTGGTGGCATTCTGTGCCTTGAAATTTGAGTACTTCTTCTAATTCGGAGACTGGGATCGCATAGGGTGATATAGCAGACGGGGGCTCTTTGCCTGGGTTGTGGTATTCCCACCATCTTAACTGTAATATTCTTGTCAGTATTTCGTGTAGATTAGCTTTTCTTCCGAGTCTAACTTACCCAGTCAACCAACACTCCTCTAGCAACTATTCCACCTCGTTCACAAACGTCTGATCTGTGTTAGATGCCTTGCTAGAGAGAGAGCAATTTAGGGTGTAAAAACTGACTGTGAAACCCATTTCGTGGTGATTTCAATGCATCTTCGATGGACAAACCGTTATAGAATAAGCCTTGTTTCTGTATACTCCACTTGACCAAAACTCAGTACTGAATTCATATACTCATCCTATAGATTAACTGACGTGTTTCAAGCTGTCCCACTGAGAGCTTGTCTGAGTGTTGATCTTGATCTCATCATCAAGCCCGAGGAAACCCTCCGAAGCCATTTGCTTCACATTATGCTCAATGGGAATGCGACCAAAGCCTGGGAATTCAAGGTTGTTCATAGGCCAATCGAGTTGCACGTGCTTCCCAGTCTGAATCTCAAGCGAGGCATTTCTTACGGTGTCGGCATTGAGAAGATTGAGAGCTACATAGTCTGCGTTAGAAGTTTCAAGGAGACCATGCAAGGGAGTATAGCATGTCTAGACCCACTACCGAGTTCATCCTTGTTTCCATCCTTGTCAAAAAATCCCCATAAACAGCCCTGAGGCTGCCCCGGAACAGACGGCAAATCATCAAAGGCTGGGAAGCTATACTCGTCGATGGACGCCATGTTGCGTTCGGAGTGGCCAAGCCGATGATCGATAGTCTGGGAGGTTTGGGAAACGGGCAGCAGCCTCCTCAGCTATAAGCACGAATCCATCGTGAGCATCGGTGTCTCAATCTTCCCCACATCGATTAATTTACGATTCATCTGGGGTCCGCGGGGTAAAGGAGAAGCGTAATCCGGGGTAAAGGGAGAGAAAGGATATACAGTCAAATTACAGATATTTGTGAAGACGAAAATAGTTGGAAAACTCAAGATGCCGAGACTCGGCTTCTTAGCCAATTAGTGGACTACACCCCGGATGGTCTTGGGAGAGGACTTGGGTGGCTTGCTAGCTTGACATGCAGTGAATGGGAGCGGTTCCAGCCTGTGGAACTTTGTAAGACTATTTGTTCTCCTTATTCTCTCCGATCGACAGCCTCCAAAAAAATCCTCTTGGATTCTTCATATCATACATTGATTGAATTCAGCAGTCCAAATGGTCTCGCCGGCATTGTTTCGGATTCTGGTAAATCACAGTCTCCTAGCTTCATAATTATCTTTTAGACGTCAACTGACTGTTCGACTCATCAGATCGTGGCCTTTGTGGCCCTCGGCAGTGTAACGTATGGTTACTGCTCCAGCATCATCGCCACGACTCTCGGACAGCCATCTTTTATCGCCTACTTTGAACTCGATACTCGTCCAAATGCCACACAGCTTGAGGGTGCCATCAATGGACTCTTCCAGGCGGGTGGCCTCTTCGGATGCTTGTCTTGCATCAAGTCCGCCGACTATCTTGGTAGAAAGCGTGCCATTTTGTTCACCTCCATTATTGCTCTCGTTGGAGGCGCTCTACAGGCTGGTAGCGTCAATATCGCCATGTATCTCGTTTTTCGTTTCGTGACAGGGCTTGGTATAGGTATGACTGTACGACCTGGATGCACCTCTTCACACCACTAATTGTACTACCTTAGGTTCAATGGTCGTCCTCATCCCTCTCTACCAATCCGAAATTGCACCACCTCGTATTCGCGGCCTTCTCGTCGGTATGCACGGTGTCATGATCTGCATCGGATACGCTCTCGCCAGTTGGGTCGGCCTTGGGTTCTTCTTTGTGAACGCGTCTGGTGCGCAATGGCGTCTTCCACTAGCTATACAGTGCCTCCCGCCTCTATTTCTCGCGATCGGTATTTCGTTTCTTCCCGAGTCGCCTCGATGGCTCCTGGATCAGGATCGTCCAGACGAGGCTCTCAAGGCCTTTGAAGCGGTTCGAGCAGAATCCGACGATTCAATGCTGCAGGACAGGACAGCTATTCTGGAAGAGTTTCGCATGCTTAGAAGCCTCATTCAACACGAGAAGATGGCTAAACATCGATTCATTGATCTTTTTACTTCGCCTGGAATGCGCAAAAGGTGTCTGATTGGCTTTCTTATCTTGTTTGGCTGTCAAGGAACTGCCACTTTGGTGATTAATAGTATGTTATAAACCATCAAGAAAACTAGGAGAAAGCAATTCTAACTCTATATCGTTTAGATTATGGCCCGACGCTATATAAAGCTCTCGGTTTCTCCACCGTTCGTCAGCTTCTGATTCAATGCGGTTGGATTACCGTGTGTCCCTTTGGAAACATCATCAATTCGCTTATTGTAGACCGTGTTGGCCGTACGCGTCTGCTTGTTGTTGGCTTTACCGGTGTCATCACGGCTCTTGTTGGCGAATGCATCACCGTCAGTATCTTCCAACGCACGGGTTCGCGAAGCGTGGCTGGGGCAGCTGTCTTCTTTCTCTTCTGGCACATGGCTTGCTTTTCATCGACTTCCGATGCCACCTCTTACATCTATGCATCCGAGATATTTCCAACTCCCCTGCGTGCAAAGGGCCTCGCAGTATCCGTCTCTGGTCTTTTTGTTGCGACCATTATATTCTTACAATGTGCACCAACTGCCTTTGCAGTTATTGGTTGGAAGTATTACCTAGTCTTCATCGGCTGTACCACCGTGATCGGCACTTTCATATGGTTTTATTGTCCCGAGGTAAGATGTCTTCTTGTTTAGCACCGTATTGACGCTAAAAATTTCCTCAGACTAGCCAATTATCCCTTGAACAAATCGGTGAGCTCTTCGGAGACTCGGTTGAGGGAGTATATACGGACGAAAAGCTTGACTATGCTAAGAGCAATACTATCGAGGATGTCTCTGCTGTTCCACCTGAGACTGCTGAGAGAGATGCTGAGAGAGTTTAACAGTAGTTATCTTTTATAGGTAGCTTCCGGTATTATTATTTATCACTTTTATACTTAGGTACATATAGTCAAAGTTTTGTGATATGCAATGCCGGGTAGCAGAGTTGGGATGCTAGCTAGCATTTCTCCAGTTGTAACTATATCACCATTATCCTCATATGAAGATGTTTGCTTACCTGTGCAATACAGTCCTGGCACAAGATGGCTCTATGCTATTAATAATTGAATTCCAGAAAGTGGGATCGTATGCCAAAAGCTATGTAGAGAAATACAGAGATATACGCAAATATTGAATGTCCAGATCTACTTATACTCCCTATTAAAGGGTAAATTCCGAGGTAATCAACTATGCATTGATTTAGATGAGAAAAAATATATGAAGCAACTAGATTGATGTAGTCGGAATTGAAGAAATAGAATTGAACTGCAAGCTTATAATCAGTCCTGCCCCTTCGTCGAAAGAATGGTTTCATGTCGAAATGGTGGAATGAAACGAGGAGCATTGCTGATGGATTATTATTTTTCCAAACCCCGACTCATACTGAGTAATGTCATGTGATATTACATGTGCCTTCGCCGCTGTCGGTGAGATATTGTGTGGGCCTCTTGGCTTCATCGGACGGAGTAATTTGGGGTAGATTCCAGCCATCTTCATGTAAGAGGCGACTCACGCAACGCCAGCGACATGTATCAGACAAAATGCGGCACAAGGTCAAGGTACCCCCATGCCAGTTCTGCAGCAAGTCCTTTCTAAGGACTGAACACTTGCGCCGCCATGAGAGAACACGTACGCGATTCTATGAGACTGCATCCTGTTCAATGACCGAACTAACCGACTTGGACTACTGGCAGATACCAAAGAGAAGCCCCACGCTTGTATATGTGGACGGAATTTCTCACGTCAGTACGTGGATTGTTGCCCTTGTAAATCCGATTCTTCTCAGTACTCATCTGAAGTAGGGACCTACTCTCTCGCCATGTGAAGCTAGCCAAAGAGTCCGAGGGGCATGGGCCTCTCAGCCCCAATGTCTCAAACCGACAAAGGAAATCGGTTGACAACTCTGAAATGCCTATGCTGAACTTTGGATCGGCCATTGAGCTTAGAACTGATAGTGGTCCAAATACCGATTCAGTCCTGTCTACTAGTGACACTCAAGTCTCCCCTTCCGAGGCTGCCAACCTGATTCCAACAGCACTCACAAATGAATTGGACATGCTCTGGGATAGCTTCCAGTTACAACACAACCCTTTCGAGCTTTCATTTTTCAGCCCAGAATTTCCCATGAACTTTCAACCATTTGACTTTGCGCCTTCCCTCGATATACCACCGTTGCCGGAGACGACAACACCTGCCAGCGATGTCTCAGGCCGAGCAGAAGAATCTATCTGGCAAGATGATTTGCCATGTGCCTCTGAATTGTTACGCCAGCCGCCTCTCAAAGATTCCACAATACCTCCTCGCCATAGATTACCCAACATATCGACTGCTACCCCGAGTACTGAAGCATATTTGCCATCTGCGCCGAGGAACCCGTGCTACATGTCCCCTCAAGATTACGACCTAATCTCTGCTTCTGTTCAAGACAACGCTGCTCTTCTCCCCCTTCAATTCCAGCTTCCCTCAAAACACACCCTAAGCAGGTATATCGAAGGTTTCTCCGGGTTTAACTTACACCGACCTTTTCTACAACTATCCACGACAAGCCTCTCCCAAATGCCCCTAGAGCTTGTCTTTGCGATGGCTGCAATGGGCGCACAGTATCGGTTCGAGGCAGAGTCAGCCTTGTCTCTATACTACGCCGCGAAAAGTATCATAGATGCAAGACTCAACAAAGTTTCGGCAGCTGTAGTGGAAGCAGCACGTAACTCGACTATACAGGCAAGGCCAGCACTCGAAGCCATGCCTAATATTGCGGCGAATTCGGCAGGCCCACCAGCCATTAGTATCGAGACAATTCAAGCCATGATCATTTGCATGTCCCTATGTTCATGGGAGTACAAGAACTTACTGCCTGATGCTTTCATACTGGCTGAACAAATTGTGCTTCACTTACGCCAGGGAGATTATCTTCGCCAAGAAGATCCATCTGAGGATGAAACCTGGTTGCAATGGATTGAACACGAAGGACGCAGACGAACCGTTTTCATCGCCTTTATCCTCTTTAACCTACACTCAATCTTTTACGACACACCGCCGCGGCTCATGGCTCGTGAGGTTTGGTCGATCAAGATGCCACAGCAGGAAGCTCACTGGTGGGCTGCCACAGCGCTCGAATGGGAGGAAATCCGGCGGCGCGATCCCCCCATATGCCGCACCTTTGGTGATTATTACTCAGACCTGGTAGTCCCTCGTGAATCTCGAGGCCCGAACCATCGAACTTCTGCGTTTGGATGTCTGGTTTCGATTCATGGTCTCGTGCAGCAGATTCAGCTTACGAGGGACACACTCTTACATATTGATGTACCCGGTGCAGATCTCGATACAACACCACTGTCAGAAGACGTTTATATGAAGTTTAGGCGGGCACTCTGCCGTTGGGATAGCGGCTGGGCTTCGAGCAGAGAATCTACCACGCAGCCCATTGCCCACATGGCACCACTAGGTTTCAATGCCACGGCAGTGTTCCGCATCGCCTGGATAAGGCTGTGCTTCAACGCAGTTCCAAGCCGGAACTTTAGCAGCAGAGATCCTGCCGTAATTACAGCTTCTTTTGCCCGATGCCCTCTGCCAGAACGCTCGCCGCGCCTATACTCGGCGGTTCTCCAAAGCGCACATGCGCTTAGCATACCAGTGCGGATTGGCCTGAGATATGCGTCGAAAACCCAGATTCTATCCTGGAGCATTATTCACAGCATTGCTAACCTGGAATGTGCTCTGTTTCTAAGTAAATGGTTAGAGCGAGCCAGCTTAGAGAGCCACTTGTTGCACGACGAGGAGAAGGTGCTGGTTCGCGTCATTGCGCGGATATTAAAAGAAACTCCATTCTTTAACCCTACTTTGGATGATGAATTCAGCGCAACGACGATTAAACAGATGGCATATTCGGTTTTAAAGCTGTTTACGGAGATGTTCAAGCAGTCGCATTTGTTTGATGCGATTGGCTCATGTATAGAAGCGGCTGATCGATATGCGTCCACCTTAGAAAGTTATATCGAAATCCAATAAGAATTGTAATTTACGGTAAGAGACCAATGTATCATTTCTATTATTCCAATAAAACGGCTTTATCTTTTCATACTAAATATTCATTCATGCCAAGCTAGCTTTCTACTGTATCAGATTTGTAGCTTTTGATCTTCCAATAATTTTATTTTCCACATTTTCCTTTTAGGTTTCTATTTTCACTTTTGCCTTTGGCAGTTGAAAACGATACAAAGTTCGGCGTTTATATACTTCGAATGGATTCTTATATAAACTCATATACCCCCATTCTCTGCTAGGTAGGTAAACACTGTTTTAACCTGCGCACAATTTACCCCGGTATATCGCATTCTTCATAAATATCGGCATCGGTTGAGCCGTCACCATGCCTCTCTATCAATTATTATGCCGTCTCATAAGCGGTAACACCAGGACCAGCCAGAATCTCTCCTGTCCAATTCTTAACCTCCCAATCGAAATTATTCTTCTCATCGTCGAGCGCCTCCCACAATATCAACAAATCATTCTATCTCAAACTTGTTATCCATTGCGCCTTATTATCCGAAAAAACAACAAGCTAAAAGATCTATCCGCCATTAATCCCGATAAAGATCAGCGACAAGAGTATGTTTTTGCTCTGGCTCGCGGCCGTCTCAATCACTGGGCCTGCCATAGATGCGTTAAGCTCCATCGTATTAACCGGAACGATACTCCGATGAACCCACGGTCTGCGATTCAATGCCAAACGTCACGGGACTACTACTATTATCGAGTCAACTATAAACAATACCTTCGACATATACAATATAGACTCTTCCATCGCCATATGCAACTCGCTTTAAAAATATACACGTCTAGAGACAACGGGAACTGTCTTAGGAAAAACATACAAAGATCATCTCAATCGCCTATTGCAGCCGGTTATGGGAGTCATCCACCCACATAAATACGGCATGACCAGCGAGATTATAGGAACATTATCGGTATCTCCAAAGATCACAACAGATGGAGAATTCCTCATCCACTCCAAACATACGTTCTTCAAAGACGTTGAGAATGTCTCTATCAAATCTTTGGGATGGCTCCAGATTTGTCTACATCAGTTTTTGACTCCGGAAGCTCACATGCATAAACTGCATAGAAGACCATGTCACCTCGTCACCGATCAATTTTGCAGTTACTGGTGGAATGACTTGCTGACAAACCCAAGATCTGCTCTTGGATCCGTTGTTCTGAGCGCCTTCCTCAGAGAAACTGAAGTTTGTGGCTCGTGTCCCTTTTTTGAGACGGACTTTTCTGTTCAAGCTTCTTCTGAAATCACCATAGTGCGCGTATGGCAACGTTTTGGGTCAGAGACAAGTTTCTCGAGCAACAATTTGTGGCGAGGGCAGATGCAACGACCACCTGAACTAGTCGTTGCTTCTTACCCTCCTGGAAGTATTCGGCAGCTGTATGGCTAGATCCAGGCACAAGAGGTTGGATTCGATCAGCTGAGATAAGCTAGATCTATCAGAAGATTTGAACCATATCAATACCAGAAGTTCTAATGCTGGTTATGTCAACACTTAGACAGCGATAAAAGTTCAAGTCATTGCTGATGAATGCTACAAGGCAAGACTGGAAGTTGATTATAGTAGCAGTTACTAGACAAACATAAACATATTGGCAGTTATTAGAGAAAATAAATATTCATTCATACCATGCTAGTTGTTCACGTTCAAACATAGTCACTAGACAAAAACTCCAATTGATTCCTTCAACTCCATACCATGATCTCTGTATGCAGCGCGTTAAGCTCATACCGGATGAAAAATACTTCGAAGAGCCGTTCCAAACGTTCGAACAGCCACTTCCATGTTCTCAGCACTAGATGCCGCGAACGTGAGGCGGAAAAACACGTCGTCCAGAGGCAAATCCGGCTCGGCCCTGAACCATGAGCCCTTTGCTACTAGGACGCCCCTCTTGAGGCACGCAGCGAATATTTCTTCCTCGATGTCGAGAGTAGAGTATAGTTTGGCGTTGGGTCTCAAGCTGTGCTTAATCTTGATCCAGCACTATGGCAATCACGATTAGCCCTTGTCTCTTTACACGTTCATGCATTTACCTCGGGTGTTTACATGTACTTACAAACATGCCTGCACTTGGAGAATTCCAGCTTACAATCGATTTGGGCAGAAACTTCTCAAATGCAGCCAGCATCACGTCTCTTCTCCCAGTATATTCAACCTGAAGATGCTGCAGCCAGTCCAGGAATCCCTGGTGGCCCCATTTCTCGTCAACTAGCTTGTATATGAGAGCTTGAGAGAAGCCGCTGGGCCCTTGACTCGCCGTTTCAGCGTGCCGGATGAAACGCTCAATCATTTGTTCGGAGGCTGTCACCCAGCCCATCCTTGCGCCGGGGACGATGACTTTCGAGAAGGAGTCGATGCGCATTACGCGGCCGTCGGTGTCGATGCTGAGAAACGAAGGGGGAAGATTGGAGAGAAATGTGTTGATAGGGAGCTTTGAAGAGTTTTGATGGGGGTTTGAGTTGGATCGTAGCTGAAGAAAGTAATAAGGGTCGTCTTCAATGATGTAGATGTCGTGTTTCTGACAGATTTTGTATATCGCTCTTTTTCTAGCGGCGCTTTGGGTTGATCCTGTCGGGTTCTGCCCTGTCGGCACGGTGTACAAGACATGTGGTTTTCGAGCTCCTTTTTTCGCAGCGTCCCAGTTGGTGAGAAGCTCGTCCATGACTTCTGGTATGGGACCATCAGCATCCATCTTGATACCGACCGTTTTGATACCCATCGGAAGGGCAGTCTCCAAGGCAGAAGCATAACAATACTCCTCTGTCATCCACGAGTCACCCCTGTTCTTATCACATAGCATTCGCAGTGCTTGGTATATGCCAGCTGTGTTTCCGGTTGTTAAACAAGTATCCCAATCGGCATAGAGAGGCTTATGGACGAGTTCTGTGTGTTCTGTAATCCACCGGATCATCTGAGCTGAACCTGCTGCTTGGCCGTAGTTTAACGCGACAGAGAGGTCGAACGCTGCGTCTCCGGAGGCGATGTCGCGTAGTCCCATTGCAATGGTGGATTCGGCTTCGAATACATCGCTCTCGGCGGCACCAGGTATCGCGGGAATCGCAGCACTTATAGAGTTGAATGGGAAATAGTCGGGGCTGGGAAGGCCACCAGCTAGTGAAATCATTCCCGGTCTCTTAAGAAACCTAGCGGCTACTTTCAAGATTCCAGGCGCTCGTGCTCGGCATTCATCGGTTAGGTGATCTGAGACGGCATCGTTAGATATGAGCCGTCTCTTTGAAGTTACTGGAAATAGCACTTACTGTCCCATCTCTTTGCTGCCGGCCTGTCGGATGACTTTGTTCACGAGGGTAAGTTGCATGTATTTTACAGATTTACGAAAGGAGAACTGACTCTGGAACACTGCAGTTTGAACATGTCGGAATCAGCATAGGCACCTGTCGGAGCCACCATTTTTCCAACGGCCTGTCGACGGGCATCGATATCGGCAATTGTGGGGGTTTTCAGGATGCCATTGCTGAGACAAACGCTCGAGTGCCATTCTGGGCCCGCCGTGTCATCTAAGAGAATGCCTTCTGTAACTGAAGGTGTCATGTTATGATGTGAACCCTTGGCCATGCTAGATGAACTACGAGGAGATGGGGCTTACTAGTTTCAGAAGCTGGGAGGAATTGTTTATAAGGGACAGGGGGGTTGGGGTAGTTATTATCTGGCTTATAAATATCCATAGATATCCATCTGCAACGGTTGTCACTCTGATATCTACTTGCTCTGGTTCGCCCTACTCATAACGAATTAATGATGTGGGGCTTCTCTGTATAAGTTGGACGCGAGTTGGGGTAGAAAAGATGCCGTGGGGTAGATTGCGACGAATCGACTCCAACAGTGATATAATACAACTGAGACAGCATTTTCTCTGATAACTGCTAATAAATCTATACTTCTATATTAACTGCTATTATATATATATTTCTCTAGTAACTGCTATTATATCTGTATTTCTCTAGTAATTGCTATCATACCTATATTCCTCCAGTCAATGCTACTATAGTTACCTAGTATATAGCAAAATCCGCGTGCTAGCTAAATAAACATTCCCCTGCAAAAGACATCGTTAAGTATGCGGATTCGTTTCTATATGGAAGTTTTATCTCTGTCGTCGGTTACATTGACTCCTGCTTATGAGAGAGTCTTGGTAAACTAAATGCCGTCTTTTAATATATGTGCAGGTTTAGAGGTACTTGTAAGCCTCTAGTTCTAAAGTAGTGCCACAAGTACTCCATTACGGTCTTGCAACATGCATGACTGGTGTCTTGGCGAGAGTCACTCATTGTATCTCAAGACACAAGATGAGAGCTTCAAAGCCAGTATAGAAAATTTTCACTGCTGCCAAGCTCGGAGTGATTTCCATCGACTTACATCGCAGTAAAGCGCCCTATTAATACAGCATATTAACCCTCAGTCAACGCTAAAGAATAGATGACTAATCTCGGATTATGAAGCCGATGATACAATCTTCAGATGAATGAGCAGCCTCACTCAATGAGAATCTCATCACATATCAGCTCATCTCGGCATCACACCAGCCATGGAAGGAAACCTCGCCCTCACCGGAGCCCCCAGGCGCAAGAATGGCCGTCCACAAGCCTGCGAGCCCTGTCGAAGACGAAAAGTCGCATGCGATCACCGCGTGCCCGTATGCTCCCGATGTCGCCGCGGAGGAGTATCAGACAAGTGCGTCTATCTGGCCCAACCAGGCCAGCAGAATAATCACATCAACTTGTCGAGATCAGCTGCCGTTCCGTCTCCAAGGCCGCAGGTTATAAACGGTACTCCTGTCTCTATGTCGGCCCCCGTCAGCAGATCGCCACAAGCAACTCTAGAGAGCAATGTTGGATATCTCGGCGCGACAAGTTTCTCGGCATTCTATGAAGAAGCGCAAAACAGCTTGTCGGTAACGGAAAAGTGCGAGTCAGAGTCGGACATGATGCCGCTCAAGACCGCAGACGTTGTCCCGCGCCTGGACGAGCTTGCTCTCGGCGCCCTGCGACACATTCCCGACAAGGCTTCGTCTCAGCTGCTGACAAGGCTCTACACAAGCTTTTACGGCGGCTGGAATACGCTTTCTGGGCGGTGGCTGAATGATTCTCTATGGGCGGCGTTTGGGACAGCTCTGGATCGTGTGGTGCGAGACGAGGAGCTGCTCAGGCGCATGTCGTTTAAGCTGTGTCGCAACAGCGCGGTGCCTCTTGGGGAGTCTCATACAGATCCGCAAAAGTGGTTTGCCGAGTTTTCAGGGTCAAATTTGCGGTGGGAATCTCTTGGCCTGCTCTACGTCTTTTGGGCTGGCGGCGCTCGAAGGCTCCCTGAGAAGAATGTCATATCCAGCGACTGCGAGGTGCTGCACAATACTCACGCAAGCCATCTCGTGAAGCAGTACAAGATGGCCGCGTGGAAGTGCATAGAGCTCTGTCGCGATGCGGCCAACAGTAATACCATGTTATTATTTCTTATTTTGGGTCACAGCTTGTTGGAATCCAACGAGTCCGGAGATGCAGGTAACTCACTCCGTCCATTAGTCAATACTTCCACTACTTTCTTCTGTCAAACATTCATCTAACAAGCGTATATCAACTCTTAGGCATGCAGTACTGGAGGACACACGGCGACCTCATGGCCATGACAACCTATCTCGGCCTCCACGTCTCTCCAAACGCCAACCCAAAGGACTTTTCCGTCACTACGCAAACCAAGCGCCAGCTATTTGCCGCCATCTTCACACATGATAAGGTCACGGCCACGTTCACCGGACGGCCGGCATTTCTCAGCAGAAGATTCTCCTCAACGCCACTTCCTTTGGATATGAGTGAAGAATTATTACTATCAAATCCTCCCCTCGCCGATTACACTGATTGCCGTGTGGATGAGAATGGATGGAGCACCGATGGCAAAATTTATTTATCGACAACGTTGCGTGCAAGAGCCATGATGTCGTATGTAAGAGATGAGATTCTAGAGATTGCCTTACAGGGCATGGATTTCGGGGGCAAGACGGCACTTTTGTAAGTTTAAGAAATCACACACAGCATCACAAGAGTTGCTATTAACCATGACCAGGAATTTGAAGAAGCGAGAGATGCAGATCGTTGCCGAATTCCCGCCCTGCATACTCTATTCACCCAACGACCTCAACAACCCAGACGTCTCAGGCAAAGACCTGTACGCAAGACTTCTCATCTGGCTGGAGCACCTCCAGAACCTCTTCTTCATCGAACGTCTCCTCAGCAAAGAAGACAGCGAAGAAGCAGGATCCCGACTCTTCGAAATCAGCCTCGAAATGGTAACCCTAGCCCACCTCTTCTGGACGCACCAGAACCGACTCAAGACGGTAGAAGACTGCGTCGAATGGACAACAGCCTCATTCGCAGCCCCAGCAGGCGGGATCCTGTGCATGGAACTGCTCCGGGGCAAGGCGCACGGCACGATGAGCGCCGCGGCCACAAAGGCCATCATCGTGGAGAAGTTGGGGATGCTAGCGGCGTTTCTGGACTGGGTGATGCCGTCGTCGCCAAACGCGGACATTTGCTTCCGCATTAAAAAGGTTGTGAGGCGGGTGTTGGAGCAGGCGCTGGAGGCGCCGGTGCAGACGAACATGCTGGATGAGGGCGGGCATTGGAATATGGACTTGTCGTCGCCGGATTTGAATTCATTTTTCAGTTTTGATTTGTTAGATACGTTTGAGTGGCTGCGGCCGGAGGGATCTGGAAGCGTGTAAGTGAAGATGCGTGATGGATTTGTACATGGATATTTGGATTTGTGCGTAGCGTGTTGTGTTATTCATGTGCTTGATTTAACATAATAAAGAGTTGATTGCTCTTGAAATGCAATTACAAAGATTCATAGGATTCCCCTCCCATTCAATCTCATCTTGCCCACATCATACAGATCATGAGCCGTGTAACATGAGCCGTGTAAATAATCGTAGAGCCACCCCTCGACGCCTCCCACCAACACCCCCCCACCAAGCCTAAACCTCGGCTATCAGCTCCGTCCCGTCTCTTTCCATCTCGTCATCAACCAACTTTCAGCTTTCAAATCACAACTCACAACTTCCAACTCGCAGCCAACAAGCTCAATCCAAATCAATCAAATCAACCCAAACCACATAAAAAACACCAGCAAACAAATCAACTACAATGCCACCCTTCCTCCGCCCTCGCCTCCCCCTCCCTCTCCGGAATCTCTCCCTCACAACAACCCGCCTCTCATCATCATCATCCTTCTCCTCACGCCCATCTCCCCCGAAACTCCCCGCCGCCCAACAAGCCGAATTCGAACGCCTCCAGCGCGCAGCCGCCGTATCGTCCGCCTTCCAAGAAGTAGCTTCGACGCAAACTCCCCCCGCGACCGAAACTCCTCGCCACACAACAACCGCTTCCTCTTCTGCTTCTGGTTCTGCGAATTCCGCAAAGACGGATGACACTACGAGCCTTAATCAGGGCCTCTTTCGCGGCGCGCCGCCAGAGTTCGAGGGCGATACGAATCCCAAGACGGGAGAGGTGGGAGGGCCGAAGAATGAGCCTTTGAGGTGGGGTGGGGAGGGGGATTGGAGCTATAACGGCAGGGTGACGGACTTTTGAGCGAGGTTTGGGGTTTTATAGGAAGCACAAAGGATGATTCCAGCCAGGTTTTCACGTACGAATAAGGGAAACCAAATTTACAGTATAAAGGAGGAGGAAGAACAAAAAAAAGGCACCGAGAGATATGAAAAATATGTAAGATGGAAAAGGATCAACCGCGAGGAGATACCAGCGTCGTCGCACGCAGCGACGGATTGTACATTACAACTATAGAATCTGAAGCATGTACTATTACTATCCCACGCATCATGATGAGTAGAGGGGGGGTATTCTTTCATATCCCAGAGAGGAGAGAGACGGAAGAAAAAACTTCAAAAGACAAAAAAGAAAAAAGAAAAAGCGAAGCTCCAGATATAAAATGGCCGCCGCCTCCCTGGTCCACTCCCAAAAACAAAACATTTGCCCTCGCTATTTTGCTGTCCGCCCAAAATACAAGCCCCGTATATATGAGTCCTTCCCCCTTCCCAGGGGATATCCCATCCCATCCCATAGGCCTTTCCTTGAACAAATCCTCATGATAATGGAAAAAGATCAATAATTAACAGAAGAAGAAGAAAAAGAAAAAAACAATTACTTTTCCTCAGCCGTTACCACCTTTTCTTCATTTCCCATGTCTCGCATTTCAACATCCTTATCCTGGTCGTGCCCTTGAGAGTGGGTGTCGCTCATCTTTTCGTCGGGCTGATTCTCCTTGTCTCCTTCACTATGTCGGCGTTTAGCCTCGGGAATTTCATCACCATTCTTTCTCTTCCCCCAGTTGCCGGAGATCTCGCTGCCGAGACTGGGCTTGCCCTCCAAAATGTCAGCCTTGCCCAATCCTGTAATCATCACATAGTTGGCCGCCTGTTCCCTCATGCGCTCTCGTCGACCCTTTCCGCGAAGTCTGGCCTGCGGCTGGGCACCATTTTGCACCCAGCGGATGCTCTTGACCATGTAGCTCAGGCCATCGTGGACGGCGTGCCGTGATCCGTATTCTCCACCAAACTCGCGGCTAGTAATTCCGTATCGCGTGGACGGGGCGTATTTGACGAGTCGAGGCAGTATCAAAACATTCACGTGCAGGTCGCGCTCGGCAGGGATGGGCATCGGGCCCGCGACGGGAGGGGCGGTGATGAGTCCTTCAGACGTGGCATTGGCGGGCTCGTTTTCCTGGTTCTTAACCTTTCGCCGCTTCGTTTCGCCATTGAGACCTTGCTCCAGATCCAGCAGAGACGTATCGACATCCTCAGTCCATTCTCCCTTGATCCATCCCCCGTGAATGCATGCCGCAACTACGTCCGAGTCGTCGGTGTAGACATCTGTGCCCCAAAGGAATGCCCTGGCGGTAATCTCCTCTCGAGCGACCGAAGATAGGTGAACGCGTGACACTTTGACAGTCAGGGTGCAGTTTTCTTTGCCCTTGATCAATTCGAGTGGCAGCGGCTTCGGGTTTGACGAGAAACCGCGGTGTGTGGGAGTATTAGGGAGTAGCCTTCCCGCCTTCAGGTCTGGTTGGTAGATGAAGTCGCCCAAGTGGTGGCGGGGGTGGCCAGCAACTTGCTCCAAGACAGCCTTGGAGGATACAATGGTTCGCGGTTTGGGTGGGATCGCGGTCGGGGGACTCTGGGCAGATTTCGGGACCTGGGCCGGTTGCGCGGGTCGCGGCGCATGGTGGTGATGATGGTGATGATGCGCAGCGTTCGGCATCTTTTCGGTCGGTGATTCCATCGGAGTAGCGCCCTTGAAATTCTTGAACGTGGTTACTGCAACTGTGGGAGAGGCGGTGCCTTCGGGTGCGTGGTGGTGATGGTGATGGTGGTGACTATGGAAAACATGCGTGGTTAGCCTTTTTATACTGCTCTGCAACTCGGATTAATCCAAAGTCAAACAAAAACTTACTGATGGTGGTGGTGGCCGTGGCCCCTCGCACGCTTTGTGCCACGTCCTACCGGCGTCAATCTGCCTGAACTCTCATCATCACGGCTCTCGTCCGTATTATGCTTCCGTCTTCTACCCCTTGCACCCTTGGTCGCACCGTCTGGTCCGGCATCCGGACCTTGGCTGTCCATCTCGTCTCGTTTGGCCAGCGCAGCGTTGACGTACGGCACCGGGGCCGAGGTGACGGGGCTGGACAGGCCGCCCAAGCTCACGCCGCTGCCAATGCCCGCAAACATGCGACCAAACTCGCTCTTAATGCCTGGTTCTGCGGCAGGGCCTGGCTGCTGAGGCTGCGCGCCCTGGACGGCCTGGGGGAGCGGGGATACGCGTCCTTTGCGGTTAATCTCCTGGATGGCCAGTAGGTTGCGCTGGTGAATACCAGGTCCAGATGGGTCGTCAACATTTCTGTTTCGCGCTGGGTCAAACTGATGGTGTCCGACGGCACCACCAAAAGGCGCCGACGAATGAGGCGGAGGCACATCATCAAGAGGTCGAGGCCTAGGCTGCTGCTGCTGCTGCTGCTGTTGTTGTTGCTGCTGTTGCTGCTGCTGCTGAGCGTGGTGAAGCTCCATTCGGGCTCTATCTGGTGACTCGTGAGGCTGAGGTGGGCCAGCAGCGCCAGTTGCGCTCTGAGGATACGCTGGATGGGAGGTTGGAGGGAATCTCTCGGGAGGTGCTGTCGGATACGCTGAAGAGCCATGAGGCGCATAGGGTCCAGAGACAGGAGGATAGTCTGGGTGTGGCCGCTGGTGGTCCATGGGCGCGGGCCTATAGTTCGCCTCGGTTTCCGGCCGTCCCCAGCGAGGGTCTCGAGGATCGCGCCGGTCGAGGAGCTCGGCAGGGGGTGCGCCGTAGGGGGCAGATTGATGTACCGGGGGTTCGCGATGCGCCTGGTCATGCGGGGGCAGCGGATGTCGGTTCGGGTCGCCACCAGAATATGCTCGCTCCCTCCCTTCTCGTTCTCGCTGCTGCTGCTGCTGCTGACGTTGTTGCTGTTGCTGCTGCTGCTGTTGCTGCTGCTGCTCTAGCTCGATTGCGTTTTGCCTTTCCCTTTCTGCTCTGTAGCGATCATCGTACGGATAAGGCCTCAGGCCAGTCCTCTCACCGTAATCCAGACCCGCTGCTGACCGCGTGACTTCCTCCCGACGACCGTAAGCATCCTCCGGGCCCGGCACCCTCCCGACTTCCATCGGCCGGGGCGCCATGCCACCGTACGGCCTCGACTGAGCATTATTTTGACCAGGAGGCGGTGGTGCTGTAGGCAGTCTTGGTGCATCTCGTGAAGGGTCGGTCGAGCTTGAGGGGTGTCGCGAGTGATATGGTGGCTGCTGCTGCTGCGGCGTGCCGTACCGTTGTACGTCGGGGGTCGTGGCGTAGGGGCCTCGAGGGGAGGGCGCGGTGCCAGCTCGAGGGTCGTACGGTCGTTGAAGCTCGGGGGTTTGAGGTCGTCGAAACGGAGGGTACTCGGACGATGCAGAGTGCATTCGAGGCGAGGCCTGGATAGATGCCGCAAAGCCAGGGCCAGAGGTCGAGGCGGATGTCGGGGCCGAGTGCGATGAGTATTGCTGCGCAGTCGAGGGAGGTTGAGCATCTCGCGAAGCTGGTGGCGGGCCACCGAGCATGGACGAAATGGACATGGAGCTGCCGCCAGACGCTGAGCCAGCGCGCGCGATGGAACTCAAAGCAGGCAGCTCACGACCTGAAGGAAAGGCGCTGGGTGGACCGACGGCCACGGGGGGAGGCCGTGGTGGCGGTGGCCCGTAGGTCATGGCATGAGGCGGCGGCGGGTGAGGTTGTTGGTGATGCTGCGACATGGGATGCTGCTGCTGATGCTGCTGCTGCCCCGGCTGCTGGGGAGGCGACGTGGGCGGCGGCATGTTGCGACTCAGCTCGCGAGCGGTGGGCAGCGACGAGGCGCTCTGGGCACGCGAATGGCTGGGCTCGGGATAGTCGCGGACGTGCGAAGGGCGGTAGGGCGCGTCCGAGGTGCGGCGCTGGTGGGCATAAGCAGGGCTGGCGATGCGATGCGAGGCTGGCGGCGGTGCTGCTGATGACGAAGTCGATGCCGAGTTCGAGGGCGGCAGGGGAAAATGCGGTCGGTGATGGCGGTTGTGGTTGTGGTTGTGGTTGTAGAGAGCTGGCGACCGTCTTGGATCCATCGTGCCGAAGTTTTAGCTACTTAGCTCGAAAATTCCGACCCGGGCGGAGCGATCTTGGGGCCTCGGATGGGCTGAAGCTGCCGCCCCGTTGCCGCGTGGAATGGACAAACAGCAGGTGAATCGAGGTTGACGGACGGGAGGCGAGTCAATGACTTGCGAAGATCCAAGTTCAGGCTTCTCCAAATCACGTCCACTCCCCCGTATCGAATCGCACCGCTGCAGTCAGTCGCCTGTGGGCTTGCGCCCGGCAGCTGCCGTCTGGCAGGGCGTCGAGCCGAATTTCTGCTCCCGGGGTGTGAGGCCGGGTGGGCTAAGCGCGCCAAATGCTCTCCAGCTGGTCTCAAACGCCGCGATCCAATGATCCAATGCAAACTGGGAACCTTGAAAAAAAATCAAAAAAAAAAGTGCGCCCAGCCACTGACAGCACGCGACGGCCCTGCGCTAGAAAACCTTGAGCTCGGCAAGCGCCCCTTTGTTTCGCCCGAGCGGCCACAATCCAGCTTTCAAACAAGTGACAAGTCCACTTTTCTGGAGCACGAGTACAGTAGAAGGAAGAAAAGAAGGCAGTTTTTGGAGATGTAGGAAGAAGATGGAAAAAAATTAGTGACACGCACGGCAGAGGCCAGTCAGCCGCGCAGGGATCCGAGCTCCCCTTGCTGGAGTAACGAGATGCGCGAGGACGCTTTGGATTTGGTGAGGGGGAGACGGACCAGGAGACGGTGGGGAACCAGGATATGCAGGCGGGAGTCGCTGGTCTGTTGGTGGTGTGTGGTCTAGTCTGCCGGTTTGTTGTTGTTGTTTTGGATTGTTTTGGTTGCTGTGCTGTGATGGTGTTTGCAAGTGGTGATGAGGATGATGTGTGACCGGGTATGGACATGGACAAGGACATGGACGCTGATCTTGTCTTGACGAGATGCCGCTGTCGTTGTCGGTGGCCAGATATAAGGTGCGAGTGTTGGCAAAGATGGTAGCTGGGAATAGCTGCGAGTGTCCGCAAGAGTCTCAAATTCGACTGCTTCTTCTTCTTCCTTTTCTTTCGTTCTCTCTCTCTTTCTCCCTCGTGTCTTGCTTCTCACCAGATGCACTCCCCGAGTCGTGAATGGCAGAAAATGAACCACCAGAAAATGAAACAGGCGGGAATCAAAAGGTGAAAATCAATGGCTTGGAGCTAGTGGGCGCGGATCCCGGGGCAAGTTTTTGCTTGGCGCCAACGCAGGAGCTTTATGCGGGGAAGCTGCCAGAGGTGTGCCGATAGGCTATTTTGCGAGTACAGGGAGCTGATTGCAAGGTACTCAACCGCCCGGGCTGCTGCGAGGAGCTACCTGGGGGCAGCGATTCGCTACATGGTGCCTTATGTTGGCACTTGACATGCGCTAGGAGGCTTGAAGCCATCACCGTCATTTGATCGGTAGAGTATTATAGAGGCAAAGTTTACATATATAGCAATGGAATCCATTGATTGTACATACATCCATGACGATTACATACATGCACCAGCATTAAGGCACCAAAAGACACGATAATAGCAGCATCTGCACGTCGTTGGGCTACGTGCCTCACCTCGATCGGGAAATGGCTCAATGAGTGGCCACGGTCAGCTGAAGCTCAAACAGAAAATGGCTCCACGCGTGAGAGGGAAAAAAAGCAAAAATAAAAGAAGGAAAGAAATGAGAAAAAGAGAAGGGGTGAATGTGGGAGGAGGGAAAGACAAGGCAGCATCATCACGGACAATAAGCTCATGAAGCTTCATCTCCACCTCTTTCATCCAAATTTTACATCTCGAATGCCATTGAATTTGGTCTGATCTGACTTGATTTCTTCCATCCATTCTGGCTCCCTCTTCAATCGTGTGTGACAAATGGCTTGCGATCTGACCCAGCCTCGACGTCGCACCGGCTCGCTCGCAAACAACCGCAACCCCTCAGGAACCGGACCGGACCAGGGGACCCCCGTCGCAATCAGACCAAAAAACCCGTCGATGCGCTGGACGGGCTAAGGCAGATATCATGCACGCATTATAACCGAGTGGCAGCGTCGGGCCGCATGGCGCTGGACTGGCTGGACTGGACCCTTTGCCTTTGCATTTGGCCCTTCAGTCCTGCTTGCTGGCCCCCTTCACCGCTGGACCAGACGCCCGAATCGGGGCAATGGGGTTCGGCAGAGACGACTGCATCCAGCACAGCTTCATTCGCATTTCACACTTCGCTCGCCCGTTCACGTCAGCGCTGATGGGTGATCCGTTGGGATTCGATGACATGCCGGACCAGACCCCCGAACCCCTGGCTGGCCCCCAACTAATATGCAGAGATAACCGTCCATACGTGTCCAGTCCAGAACCCTAACAAGAAAAAAGAAAGGAAAGGGAAAAGAAAAGAAAAGAGGACCAGGCACGTGCAAAGGAAATTTTCCCAGACATGGACGAGAGGGTCTGTCTTGAGCTGGTTGGCTGGGAATCCACTCCCCCCTCTCTCTCCAAGAAAAATGGAGGTGAGGGTGGATGTGTCTAAGAAAAAAAAAGATTTGGAAAAAAAATAAACATCCATTGAAAATTGGGCAGAATCGGCAGAGGGAGGCGGTGGTCGTTCTGGCGGTGTAAAAGCACGGGTCGTACTATCACAGGCTGCATGCAGGCGCATGTGAGTTGATGGAGCACGCAATTTATTTCTGTGTGCTGTGCTGTGCATGCACATTGTGTCACAGCAGACGCAATGCGTGTAACAAAAAGCGGGCGCGTGCAGCTTTTAGGGGTGTGGTTTGCGTTGCGTTCATTTGGTTGGGCTCGAATGCTGCTGGCGTCTTGATTCAGTTCTTTGGTGGTTTGGTTTGGCATCATCCGAGGCCCACGACGAGCGACAATCCTATGATTTCCAATGCATGTGTTTATAGAAGCTGTCATCAAAAGTATCCAATGCCTCATAATCTGTCCTAGAATACATGTACTCCAATCCTGTCAAATTAGGAGTTGATGCTGTATTTACTGCAGAGAGACCAGCCCCCATAAACCTGGTCTAGGTTAGGTGAGTGAAGATGGCCGAATGAGGGCATCACCGAGATGTACCAGTAGCAGTCAGACACTCCTGCAGACACGACTTCCGTGTCTCGCTCACACTCCCGAGACAACCCAATACAAATTCCGGTATACCGATTCGTAAAAACATGCACGCTCCTAGCCAAACTTGTCCAGAGGCTTCATCGTTTTACGGGCCGTGAGCCTTTTAGGGACTTATTGGTGTCATCAACCTTAATAAGCCATCACTGGATGATATTGGTTAAAAAAATGGAAGCACTATGGCTGTCTGATCTCATGTAGCCGTTATCACTGGTACTTCATATCTCTTCGCCAGCTGTGTCCGCTCCCGTGCTGTCCCTATCATGTCCCCTCCTTCGCCAGCATAGAGCGCACACAAAGATAGCATCTGTCGTTATCTCGGCCAGAGCTTCACCTTTGCCCATGAAAGTCTGCATCACATGATACACTATTTCCAATATTTAAAAGGAGCTACTACAGAAGCTCACCAGAATGGCACGACTCTCCATCGTACGCCAGCCCCGCTACGAAGCTATTCTAATGCAGGACTACAATTAAATCTGTCAATATGGCGCGGGGTCAGAGCCATACACTCGGTTGATTCCGGCGGTACGGCGTCGACCTATCGCATTCTGGAGCCCTATCACGCCGGCGTACAGATTCCGGTGTATTTGTACCACCATCGGAATCCATCAGTTCTCGTAGGCTGGAATGAGGGGTTTGGCGGGGTTATCTCGTGATGACCTCAGTGAGGCCAATATTGTATACTGGCTTGATCATGACATATATGAGATTTTGGTCAAGTTTAATGCACCTGGGCATTACAGTATATTCACTCAAACGCCAAACTGAAGCCCACACTTTATCAGAGGTTATAATCCATCGTATTCAGCTACCGTAATCGGCAATCAGAAACGCAAAAAAAGCCATCTCGTATCAATAATCAGCTGCTATTAAAGGTTCACAGGAATAAAGCCACTTCAGCATGCCTGACCGCGTTGTTCGCATCGCCGTTACTCAGGCTGAGCCTGTCTGGCTTAACCTCCAAGCGACTATAGAAAAGACGTGCAGGCTTATAGCAGAGGCAGCATCGAATAATGCTCAACTTATCGCCTTCCCCGAGACTTGGGTTCCAGGTTACCCTTGTTGGATTTGGTTAGTTTTGAGAAAGCATGCGCAACTTTTATGAACGTTGCGAGTAGCTAAATGGCATCTCGATGACAGGAGTCGGCCGGTTGACTTTGACCTCAACGTCGCTTACATTAAAAATTCTCTCCGCTTGGACTCGCCAGAAATGGAAATGGTCCAGGCCTGCGCTCGTGAACATGGGATTGCCGTCTCGCTGGGTTTCTCGGAGAATAGCAACAACTCACTCTACATTGCCAATGTTCTCATTGGACCTGATGGCGAGATCAAAGTCCATCGACGAAAGATGAAGCCAACGCACATGGAGCGCACCGTCTTTGGAGACGCCTCTGGCCATTGCTTGCAGAGCGTGGCAGAGCTCCCGTTTGGTCGCGTTGGCTCACTAGCATGCTGGGAACACATTCAGCCACTACTGAAATACAACACCATTGCACAAAACGAGGAGATTCACGTTGCTATTTGGCCTCCGTTGAATTCCGAAGTTGGAGACCCCATCCCGTGGTCTATGACCGCAGAAGGTATTCACAGTCTTTCTTTTCCATCTCCGTCGAGCTTTGCTAATCGATCCGAGGTTGTAAAACGCTCTCCCGCACCTATGCTATTGAATCCGGAACATTTGTGCTGCACTGCACCACAGTCATTACAGAAGATGGAGTCAAGACCTTGGGAACAGCTGGAGGGGCGCTCATGTCGAGCCCAGGCGGAGGTCATTCGACCGTCTTTGGTCCAGACGGTCGACGTATAACAGATCTCATCGAGGAGGAAACAGAGGGTATTGTTTACGCAAATTTGAACATGGACGAACTGCTAGTGAACAAGATGTTTGCTGATTGCACGGGACATTATAGCCGCCCTGATCTCCTCTGGTTGGGAGTGGCGCAGGAGATTAAGCCAGTAGTTAGACCGCAGCGGGTGGAAACTGCTCAAGAAGCGAATGAGCAAATTGAGTAATGAATTAGCTACCGATGAATATAATGCTTCATTGACATGTGATAATGGCCGTCAGCAGGATTACGATCTACTGCTGCCGACGATTCGAACTAGTCTCATATCTACCATTGTTCAAAAGAAAGATAACGCTATCCTGAGTATGCCAAAGTTTGGTAGTCCTATGAGAAGAGCCCGATACAGACGGAATAGAACCTTGCAAGTGAACCACTGAATAAGCATTTCAGGGTGCCCTCTAAATGTTTGTCGACACTACCCCAGTGGTTTAATCCCACAGCTTGATGGTACTACCCATTGAAGCCGGCACAAACATTTGATGTTCGAGGTATCGGAGAATGTCACTGAAATGAGGACGTCACAATGGATTTTAAATGTTTGTCGGCACTGGTGCTCAGATACATCCAACCTACATGTATTTCTGGGTTTATCCGCTGATATGATGCGATAAACCTTGACTTATGAGAGAAGGCAACGGTGTACAACGGTGTCAGTATGCCATTCAAGTGTCAGTTTGATAAGAATCAACTACTAAATTCTATAGCTTGATAGTCTTACTCCGCGACGCTGGTGCTATGAGCTCTGTATCATGTGAAATGACCGCTGTCTGATACTGGTATGGCTACTGAATGTCTGAATGAGCAAAGTCCTGCAGAGCCTCATGTTTCTTAATGAGTAAAGTCTGCGTGGTAACTTTTCGTATAGATATACGGATAATCATGATTCAGTTACAAAGTAGTCTTCGTTAATGATACGTCGCAACTTACTTCAGTGGTAAGCAATATATGCGTGCATACTCCGTACCTGCCCGAGGTATCATCTGTTGCTTGGGCTCCAGGGAGGGAATTCTCAAATACGTGGATCAAGGACAACTCACTTTGATAAACTACGGAGGACTGAACTATGGAAATGTCTAGTAAGAAGCTGGGATAGAATGATAATAATCTGTGCATCGTCTTGCCAAGTCTGATCACGATCGACTTCTTTTGAGATTCGACATGATAACCTGTCGAAGCAAGAACATGCGTTTTACACCATATTGAGAAAACACAGAGGGAGTTTGCCAAATGAGAAGTCAACATATAAGAATTGAGTCTTATACATTTTCACGCAACATCAATTGATTTCGCATATAGCCAATTAATATGTCTTGTCTGTAATTGCCGGACATGCCGGGCGACAAACTGTTACGGCTTGCCTTACAAACTGTCCACGCCACCGATCCCGCATATGAATCCAATACTATTTTAGGAGCAAACTGATGAATTGACCGATGAGAAAAGATGCTAGAACATATTGAAACGTGTATTTGCATGTTGAATACTGGGTACATAGGTAAAAAGCTTATATCAGGAAGCTACATATCAGTGCGGGCAAATATGGATTGGATTCAGCACTGCCCGTCGGAATTTGCCGCGATTTCAAATGCAAATGATCCAAAGCAAGAGCCCTTGAAGCTTTAGAAATCCGAGTAAATCGGTCAAACGTCCTGAGCCTCTGCAACCGACCGTCGGCAGGACCTGTAAACCCGATGAAAATTGATGTCATCGAGGCTGGGGATGTGGAAAAAAATACGGCCCACGAGATAACGAGCTTAATTGAAAAGCAAGGCAAGGCCCAAAAAAACAGGACGAATCACTGAGCTCGAGATCAAATCTAAGTGTGGCGTGTGACTCTGGAGAGTTGAAGCAGAGAGGCCATCGCCTGTACTTGTAAGCGTCATTAGAGCCGCTACGGCTGAATAGTCCTCCCGAAGCATTTCTATTTCTGTATCTCGGGCTGTTATACCTCCGCCGGCACGTGTGACAAGTTGACGCCACAAGAGCCGGTCTTATGGCAGCTCACCTAATCGGGACGGATCAAACGGCTTGTATGGCTTGAATAGCTTGTATTAAAGACTCGGCTGCTCTGCCATGATTAATAGCAAGAGATGTTGGACACGAGCTTCATCAAGTTGTCAACATAAACATCTGTTAATCAGCAAAGAACTAAGAAATCATGACACGACACTTGCGTGCTGCATTGTCGGCGCTATTCTTGATACTTGGTAAGTGATGAATAACATAGTGCCTCATCACGAATTAATAGTTGATAATGTCCAGCGTCGAACCTGGTCCTGGCGCAAGAAATTCACAACCAAGTTGAAGGAAGAGATGTTCACTCATTCGAGAAGCGAGAAACCTTCAGAGTCTGGAACCGAGAGCGAAATGGACATGCGTGCATCATGTCCATCGTCTTCATCGTCCTTTATCCTTTGGGAGCAATCTCAGTCCACCTCCCCATCGAGCAGATCCCTTATCTAAGAAACACCTATCTCCGAAACAAAATCATGGCCATACACGCACCCATCCAGATCATAGCATTCCTCATGATGATTGGCGGCATAGCTCTCGGTATCAGGGTCGCCAAATTCGTGGGATATCTTCATAATCCTGTGCACGCGCATTGCATCATAGGCTTCATCGTCGTCTGCACACTCATACTCTTCCAACCCATCCTAGGCATCTTGCAGCATCGACATTTCAAGAGAACCGGTCGCAAGAGCATATTCGCTTACGTGCACCGTTGGATAGGACGAGTCGCAATCATTACGGGCATCATTAACTCTGGGTTGGGCTTCCAGCTGGCAAAAAAGAATGTGATTATTCACACCCATTCTTATGTCAGAAACTACGTGATTGCAGGTATATTGCTACCCATTTGGATAGGCTTGATTATCTGGGACGAGTTGAGATCACGCAAATCGAGAGCGGTCCCGGATGGAGGTGAAAAGGGAGCAACTCAACAACAGGAGCAAAAGTAGATAGCAAGGGAGTGCATTTTTGAGAAAGCCATGTTTGTGAATACGACTAGTATTAGAATGTATTTATTGTAATGTTTAATATCTAATCTTGTAAATGAGTAAAACGTTGATTGCTACGCAGCTTTTGGATTTGTTCTTCTCATCTTCTGTGATATGTATAATTGGATTGTTTCATTTTGCCATGTAATGTATACGTAGCATACGTGCAACTCACCTACTCTCTTCATCCCGGTTTTTTCCTATTCGTGTAGACAAGGGTAATATACAGTCCTTATAATCCATCGTCTGCCATTTCTACCCATTTCGGATCATCGCTCTGGAACACTTCGCGTATAAAATCTGTCGGCTTCGGCATGAGGCTTCGCAACTGCTCTAATCGTGCATCTAAGGCTTCTTTGCTGGCTCTCCTCATGTTCTTATACTTGGACCAACGTTTTGCTTGGTCTTTGGGACAATCAAGCCAGCCTAGTGCGGCAAGCATGCTGTTCGTTATCATATATTGGTCGGCGTTCAGTTAGCACATCTTCGTTCAAGCTTTACAGAGGAACGACACTTACCAGTTGCTTCACGCACACGCTGAATACTGTACATCGTCTCTTCTTCTATTTCCAGCTTTTTCCCCTTTGCCTTTTCCCACACGAACTCTTCGGGCATCAAGTACCATAGCATTCGCAATGCCAGGAGAGCTGCACGTGTTCCTCCTCGCTTGGGTTTTACAGAGCTGCTAGCTATTGCGAACCTGGCAACTTCATCTTTAGCATCTCTTTTAGGCATGATATAAATAGTCATGTCTAATGCTATGCGGACAGTAAGAGTTAATATGCAGAGAAGCTCAACGTGGGGCTCGGATTGGAACTCCTCTAACAGGCTGAACGCTTTCTTGTAATGATTTATGAGTCCAGGGTTGGGTAACGAATTGCATGAGTTTGTGTTCTCTTGTAACTTTTTGAATCCTTGAACAAGGCCATCAGGGAGGCCGTTCTTGAGAGGGAATTTGCACCTAAAGTTGATGCCTTCTCTGTCCTTAAAGCTCGTGATTTCGCGAGTTTGGGCGAGGCTAGACATGGCAATTATTCGTTGTTGGCTCTCTTCGTTGGATACAATCCTCTAAGCAATCTTGGCCGTAAGAAAGCTACTGGAAATACCCAAAACCCAATCGATTTGGTTTTCTTTGAGCGCTGATCCGATATAGTTTCGCCATTGCTCTTTGTGTGCTCCTGATACGTCCGTGCTTGCTGTCATCTTGAAGACGGGGCGCAGAACGTCCACCCACTTCATGTCCCAGGATACGAGAGACCTGTCAAAACCGTACACTAAGGCTTTAATGATCTTATCGGCATATTTATCCTGATTCAACTCGTCTCTCATGATCATCTCTTCCTTTTGGACCAGAGTCTTGTCTATAGCATTGTTGATGGCCTCAATCAGGTCATCAAATTTCCTGTGAGCACGCCATTAATGAGCATCGATATATACCTCTGAACTATAGGCTAAGCAGTTTGACTAACTTCAAGCTAAACAGACCTGAGGAAATCTGACTTGAAGTTTCCCATTCTTGGGGGCGCAGATAACCATTATCCAGCTTCTTCTGCTGATTAGCCGAGAGCACGGTGGTACGTGCGTGCTTGCGGAAAACCTTCTGGATTTTTTCGGTGAAAAATTTGCGCATCTCAGGGACAAAGATGGAACGCATAACCTCCTCCAGGAATTTTGAAGGAGATTTTGTCTTCTGAAAGATGACCTGGGCCATCACAATGATGTCGTCGTCATTGTAGGGATTCTTGAACTTCTCTAATGGATTGGGTTCAGTGATTTCTCTTTGAGAGAGCTCCCTTGCGCGCGAGTTGAGATATGCCGTGGCTTTTGGTTTGCTATGTGGTAGTTGATCCAGATCTGGGCCACTGTCATGATATCTTATCTCTGGTTCAGCTCCTGCGTGCATCTCATTCTCATTCACGGTGATTGCTGATGGATGCGTCACCGCAACATTTGATGATCGCTGGCGCGTCTTTGCCGGCCTGATTTCATCGTGAGTAGAGTGATAGTCTGTAGATGGCCGTTTCATGACGGCAACAGTTGGCAACGGTTTAAACGTTATGCTCTTTGACGGTGTTTGGCATTTGCACAATTCGATCGAAGAGTGAAATCGTCTTACAGACGGTGAGCATGACACCTCCAGTACGAAGTGGAGTGCATGGATGCAAGCTGCACTGCAAGGGCCTGCCCTGGATCTGTGGATCTGGATGCCATGCAGTATTACTTGTATCTACGAATCGCCCTCTCAGGACGTCTTACACGTCAAGCGGAGGTCAGAAAAAGCGAGACGGCAAAATGAATAAGTGCATACATTCAGCAGTATAAGCACCTAATCGGCTCATCAAGTGGTGCTTTTGTAAGGGAATCCTATTCAGACAGCACCCAAATTTATTATAACTATAATAGCAGTTACTATAAACATCTAGATAGGGTAGCAGTTAATACAGAAATATAGATATAATAGTAGATGCTTAAATAAACAGGCGTATAGTTTAACGCGCGGGTGTGTAAAATCTTTTAGGTCTCGATTTTTCTTTCCTCCGCTTACACGTCTATCCCACTCAGGGGCGGTTTATACGGCTAGATGCCTTTTGGTATAGTATTTCTGAACAACAACTCATAGTCTCAGCCATCCAATGTGGCAGTATTCTTTGTAAAATTGACTCTGCGATGCACCGAAGTCTCGTATAAGGTACCAACAGTCCTGAGTTACACGTTCTATTTTTATTTATAAGTTTGTTATTAGTACCAACGACAACGAGTGAATACTTCTTTGAGCCAGATGTCTGGACAAGAGCCAAGTACTACGGTGTGATGTTGTCATGTTTACAACGCATCAAGTAGTAGTTCATGCCGTTAATTCTTCATCTGCCTATGCCGTGGAAGATTCCAAACGCTCGCTCCTAATAATACAGCTTTTATACCTAAAACTATCGCAAGAAATAAAATCACCTACATCCAACACAATGCCTAGGTGTGTACCTTATAGTACGAGAGTCTGAGACAAAATCGCGCAATCTTGGTACATGTCCAAATATAAAGTTCAACATCCCCTCTTGCAATCGCCGCAGACCCATTTCTGAGCTCGATAGTATCAGCCTCATTCCGTCTCTTCGCGGGCCTTTACTTGGTCGCCGTTGCCACATTGATGATATTTCGTATCACCGTGGTGCCGTCGTCGAGAGTCTTGAAACCTTCAGTCTTTCTCATTTCACGCCTCACAATCTCCAACGCCTCGTCCCACCTCTCCTCGTCTTCTCGGCTCCAGCCAGTGCTCGGCATTCCTCTCATGCTCCAGACCAACTCAGTGTGGCGATCAAAATCTCCGATATTCACAAACATCTCGCGCTGCTCGACTTTTATGGACTCCTTTTTGAACCCACCGGCCTCCACAACATTCGCTATAACAGATGGATCTGTCCATTCTGCAAATGACGTCCAGGCCGGCAGTATGGCCCCTGTGCGGGTTACTCGAGAAGCCTCACGGATAGGCTCTAGGACAGGCACGTAGGCAAAGCAGTTTAGTATGAGCGTCCCTCCGGGCTTGAGCGTGCGATACATCTCTTTGGTAGCGTCGACTCCATTGTTGCGAGGCCCCACGAAGATCAGCGCATTGCCGATGGAGTGAGTGAAAGTTTCGTCTGGAAACTTGAGATTGTCAGAGTCCATGACGAGACCCTGAGCAGGCCAGCCTTGAGTCTCCGCTCGGTCACAATAGACTTCCACCGCTCCACCTGAGATATCCGTCCCCGTGATTTTATAAGTCGCAGCGACTTCTGGAGCCGCAGAGGCCATGATGACGGCCGTGGCAGAACCGTGCCCGCAGCCGTTGTCGTGAATCACGGCACCGGCCGGAATGGCCGGGATCTGCTCTAGAGATACGGCAGCTAGCCTTTCTGCGCCATCTTTCGCGAGCTCCTTGTAGTTTTCAGGTGTGGGCGGTATCATCTGCTTAGGCCAGAAGGCCATGCTGGCCCTTGAGCTAGTCATGGTATGTATACTCGTACAGGAAGAAATTTGGATGGACGACGATTTCTGGGTCTGGTTGCAAGGGGATGTAAATCTCAGAGGAACGGCTCAGAAGACTGTAAATATTCCTTCACCCCATGTTCAGTGTCCACGATATAACCGAAACGCGTAAGGAGAGCCACCCTGTTGGCTGGAGCAGAGGCAGGGATTCATTCCCCCGCTCTTGTGTGTGCTCCTCTTCATAATGCGTGTACAAATGCTCCGCGGCTGAATCTTGGTGAGATAAGGACTTGATGATGCGCAAGATGGACAAAATTAACACGCATGGTTTTCGCTATGGATTATATGTGCTTATGGGAGGGACAACAGAGAGTAGAGCAGATACATGAGATTGGACGAACAGCATGGAGTCCATCATCGAAACTGTGTCCAATCGTTTAGCTCAAAACTTCAATGCCATTATGCTCAGATTCGGTGTGGAGCCGGCCGGCGGCTTCAATTTTTAGTTTTCTCACCAAAAGCAACTCAATTAAACCAACAGCAACGAGATCTCATTGTAGCAGCGCTTGTGCCTTGCGTCTTCTGCTAGTGCTCGTCTAGCAAAGGTTCTAGATGCCACTCAATCTTAACATTAAAATCGCTCAAAAGCGTCCGATAGGCCGAGTTTTTACATAATACACGACGCCAAGATAGACGCCGCGACAGGGTTTATTACGCGGAAGCGTCGTCGTACATCTCAGCCACACAGGCTGGACGGAATCCGTTATGGAACACGCAGATGGGTCCCATGTCATGTTCAGAACTATCCTGGCTATGCAATACAGGACCCCTATTTTGCTTGCTTCAACACTGAATTTGGAAGTTATGGATGACTTTTTACAGAGCCCGGAGCACGGAGTCTATGAAAACCCCTATGAAATAGAGGCCTCCTGAGCCTCGAATAGTTTTCTCCATCGGGCTTCCGGAATATTGGAGACTCCAACATTGTATCCGCGAGCACGGAGCGCAATGACACTCATGTGGGCAGTGAAACCTACACTAACCTTTTAGTGGCTATATTCTCGCGTACCTGGGCGGGTACTATTGGCTGGATATCTCGTTCTCTCTCATAGTACTTGTTGTTTAAACGAGATCGACAGGGAACTTGAAGATTGGTAGACTAAGATCTATTCCCACCCCCTTCTAGAAAGCCTAGAGCTGGCGTTGTAAGGGTCTCGACTCGAGCACATTGGGTTGGTCAAGTGTACCTGCATGATGCTTGCACGCCTACATGCTGATCTAGGTAAAGAGGCTGACGATAGTACCTTGGCTTTTCATGGTTTGTAGCCATTCATCTGCAAGCATCAACGGGATACTATACGATTTTCGCAAGAATAGACTCAGGCCTCATCAAAAGTACCCTATCAGGTAGCGCTGTATCCTCGGAATACTACTGGGTTGTCTCGTATGACCGCTACTCGTGTGTATCAAAGTTCAGCAGAGCTGGACCACATACCCCGTTGCGCATCGAATCTTGCGGAGGCAAATCTCCATGGTTTGTTGTGGCGCCAGTTTCTCCTTCTCCTTTCCTCCTTTCTTCGTGGCCAAAGCACATTCATGCCCCATAGTTCTAAACCGACGCGCGTCCGAGCTGATGAAACGGCCAACATGGTTTCCGTACGCCGTTATTTGCGTACCAAGGGAGAGGAAACTTTGTCGCTACCTGTCCTTGTTCCATATGGGGGCTGATGTATCGTACCTAAAGTATGTTCGTGGGATAGGAGATCTGGGTAAGTACTAATGGGCGCACGTTGGCCTGTTCTTATCAGCCAAGCTCGCTCCTCCTCTCTTTGTTTCAGTACTTCAAACATTGTCCACTTCGATTCGAACCTTTGACACATTCCCCAGATCCCTCATTGCTGTTGCTGTTGACGATACGCCGTTAATCTCAGCGATAGAGGTGTTCTCCGAACCACGAGCCGACCTGTCCCTCCAAGATATCGACATTCCGAATCCAGTGTCCGCCATTACTGTCGCTTGATTTCTTTTTTCCTGCAGTTATGGATCGCGATCAGATCCTCTCCCAGCGGGAGGTCGAAGGCATGATTGCCGACGGTGATAGCATTGTCATTTTCCAAGATTATGTCCTACGCCTCAACGGATGGCTGGACAAACATCCTGGAGGCTCTCTGGTTATTCAGCATATGGTGGGCCGAGACGCGACCGACGAAATTACAGCGTAAATATTGTCTTTTATACTTCTCCTCTTCATTTTCCTATTCTTGTGTCAGCTTTAGTGCGGCCTCTTCTCGTATGCCTCCATGACAACACCTTGCCAGTGCTGCGTCCAATGTGCATCGAAGGCGAAATTCCCAAAGTAGGATTGAGACACCGGCTCTGTCGAGCTTTAAACTTAAACGTGCATATATATAACGCACCAATGCGCGCGGGACGGCACGCGGGTTGCCATGCTGGATCGAGATCTCTTTTGCAGAGGCCCCATTCATCTATTTAGCACCAGACCAAACAAAACCACGTACGATAGTGTGCTAACAATTTATTTCTCTTTTGTTGCAGATATCACTCAGCGGCTACGCTTCGAACGATGGCGGCCTACCGGATCGGCCGGAAGCCAATGGGGCCCTGGATCAGTAAGACTCCTCCGATCAGGGGAGGCATCTTCCGCAAATCGAGCCTCCACACTCAGCCGGAGATTCCGGACATGTCCATCTCAGATCCCGAGAGCAGTTCAGACACAGACGATTACTCCGATGAACTGAGCTCAACCAACACACCCGCATCACTCTCTCAGTGCAGCAGCCCCAGCTTGTCCAGCATCGACGGTCCAGGTGTTCGTATCCCTAGCCTTAGCCTTGGTGTTAGCCAGAACGGCATTCGCAGGCGAATTGCTTCATCATCAGCATCATCTGTTGGCACTACGTCTCCACCGACCAATTGTCCTGTCAAGTACACAGATTGGGCCGTCCAACAGGGGGTGGAAAAGGGCCTACGCGACTATCCGTCTTTAGATCCCAAGGTTCAACAGCGCGTCGTCAACAGATACCGGGCTTTGCATCAACAGATACGCGATGAGGGGCTCTATAACTGCCGATATGTGGAATATGGCAAGGAGATGCTTCGATACACGACTTTGTTTGCCTGCTTCCTTTTTACCTTGCACCATGGATGGTATATGACCTCGGCTGTCTTTCTAGGGTTGTTCTGGGTTAGTGCCTCTCATATTTGCCTCATTCAGCATATCTTCATACTGACCTTTCATTTTGTCAATGTTTAGCATCAAATCATGTTCACGGCTCATGATGCTGGTCATCTAGCCATTACTCAGATATTTGTCATCGACACGCTCATCGGCATGTTCATCGCTGATTTTTGCTGCGGCCTCTCCATTGGCTGGTGGAAGAGCAGCCATAATGTCCACCATCTGATAACAAATCAACCAGTGAGTTACTACCGCCGTCATATGAAAGTCTTACAAGATGATCAGCCGTTAACCTTACTATCTTAGGAGCATGATCCTGATATTCAAAACGTCCCCCTCTTCGCCACATGCCCTTCCTTCTTTAGATCACTCCGTTCCACCTACTATAATGGCTTCGTCTTTGTCTGGGACGCCGTGGCAGATGCCCTCGTTCCCTACCAAAAGTACACATACTACCCGATCATGGGCGTTGCCCGCTTCAACCTCTATTTTCTGTCTTGGCTGCACCTCTTGTCGGGCAAATCTTCATCGTTGGGGTCTACCAAGGCATGGTGGATTCGTCCCACGGAAATCGCTTTCTGCGCTGCTTACTGGTTCCTCTTTGGCTACTGCCTGGTTTGGCGCTCATTACCGACATGGACAATTCGTGTGGCCTTTGTGCTCGTGTCACACATTGTCACTATGCCATTGCATGTCCAAATTACTCTTTCGCATTGGGGTATGTCAACGTCAGACTTGGGCGAGACCGAATCTTTTGCCCAACGACAATTGCGAACTACAATGGATGTGGATTGCCCTGCCTGGCTCGACTTTATCCACGGTGGACTCCAGTTCCAAGCCGTTCACCACTTATTCCCAAGGATGCCACGACACAATCTCCGCCGAGCGCAGACCCTAGTCAAGGAATTTTGCGCAGATACGGGCATTCCTTATTCCATTGTGGGCTTTGTTGATGGCAATCGCACGGTTCTTGGCCGGCTAGACGAAGTGAGCGAGCAGCTCAATATGATGTTGAGCTGCCAAAAGTACATGGCTGAGACGGGAGAGAGCGGGTTGCACTGAGTGACTTCTTTTCTTGTTTCTTATAGTGGCTGCAAAAACTGTGTCTTTAATATCTTGTAACATAGAGGGAGAATGACGGAAAGGCGTTGACGGATTTGTATTGTACTAGAAATGGCTTGGGAAGAGCAGGGAAAATTTGTGGCCTCGCTCCTGGCGTAGAGGATATAATTTATAGAGTTTGATGTTATTCTTTACAATAATATGTGTCCCAAGAAAACCAGTCCATTGTGTTCTCAAATGACCGCTTGCGCTTGCGTGGTGAAGGACCGTCAGAATCTAAGCAGCCTAATATGTTCTCGATATCAGTATTGTCAAAGCCGGACTGCTCATTGAGGTCTTGGTCTCTGATGTAAGCCATGAAGGCGTTGGTATATAGCTCGAAATCAGCTTCGCTAGAAGAAGTGTCGATTCCACAAAGAGTGGGTTCTTCTGAGCTTGTTGTTGGCATCGCGGACTCTTCTGAACTGGTTCCTGTCGCTGTAGACTGTTGATCTTGTGCATCATCGCCGGTATGTTCACCGGATGTGATAAACTTTGCCAAATTACAGAAGACTAGAGCTGTCTTTTCCAGCTTGGAAGAAACTGCGGGAAGAGAGCCGAATTGTTTCATGCTGTTGAAATAAGTGGCAGTCTTTTGAAGCAGTTCAAGGTCTTGTGGTGTACTTGGTGCCGATGGATAGTCCATGACATGACCAAACAGTGTAAAGAATGGCGTAAAAGGGTAGTATAACAGTTGCCTTCATTTTCAATAGGTTAGTGCGAGAACTGGAGAGTAATACGACGAGTCTCACCAAACTAGTCCATTGTACACATGAATTGAGTTTGATACCAGGTCTGGCAGGATCATGATGGCATCTCGAGCGGCTTGAACGCGACGTTCCCTGCTGCTGGGGTCTTTGCGTAATACTAGTATGAGGATGTGTAGATACTGAAATCTCATTGCGCGCACACCAATCGTCATCTCTTGGATCTGGTGAGCTGTTGAAGTGGCAGATTCTTCATCAAAAACTTTTAACAAGAGCTAATGGAGTGTTAATGTATATCATTTTTGCTTAAGAGATAAGCCTTACTTCATTTGTATGTGAGTCCCATGACCGTAGTTTGGCGGCCAAGGCTTGATGGTCTGCGATATTTCCAGGACTCGCAAGAAGACTGAGCGCTGCTCCCGTTAGCTTGGCCAATTTCATTCCTTGGATGAAAAAATGGGCGCCAAATGTTGAGGTAGAAGAGCCGTTCTGTGTAACGACGGGTTGACTTCTGTGCGGATGGTAGCCTAGGAGGTACTGGAAGTCGGGCAGTGGAACATTCTCATATATGGTGGTCGGGAGTAGCATTGGCCGTCCGAAAGCCAACGAACAAGACTTGTCTATTGAAAACAAGGACCAGAATAAAGATAATTGGCGTTGTTGGTATTTGTAACTGCCTCTTCCTACCACATGCAAACCGAGGGCTTGAGCTTGGCGGCAAGCATGGCCTACAAGCATCCAAGAGAGATTGGGAGAGGCATATTGTTCGCCGTGGCACCCTAATAATAAGAGCGCCTGTATGTTTATCTCGCTGGGCTCCAAGAATATTCTACAGTCATTTAGTGCCATTTCTGTGTTCTTCTGGAGACTCTCAACAACATCTGATTGAGAGTTGTCGTTCTGAAGAAGGGTAAGAAGAATGAAGTTGACGTAGACAATCCAAGCGCGCTGAGGCACTGTAGCTGGATCGAATATGATGTTCAAGAGAAGATCATCCGATGGAGTGATGAATAAGATATCAGCGAGCTGTGCGCTTTGAAGGAAATCTGGTTGCGGTTAGCTTAACATGCAGATTTCATAAAGGCGGTTGATCGACGTACAGCTTATCAAGTTATACCCAGCCGCTCGGGAGGGTACATAGTATCCATTGAGAGACTCAAAAGCCGCTGCATCTGTGCGTGGCTGTTGGAGGCTAACTGTGGTCAGAGTTTTGGATAGGTCCTGCAACGCGGTGGATGCTGCTTGATGTTCTGCAAGTCGCCCTTGCAGTGACTTATTCTTAATCACATCCAAGTGTCGAGAAGCTTCGCTCAAGTATGCGAATGAATGCGAATCGTCTAAAGTGAGCTGAGGAGTATCTACTTCTCCAATTGGCGTCCGATATGATGTCGTTGCTTCCGCATCTGACCTTGTTGTGCTTGAAGGAGCTTCGGAGACTCCACGATTTCCAGCAGAACCCACGAGAGACGTATTGATCACGTCAGAGAGCGTATCGAGGGCTTTCTCAACACGCGAAAGACGCTGGTCCACGTTGCTGGAGTTTTGAGGAAGGATGATTGCTTCTTTTTTGGCTGGTCCAACTCTGACATTTGGAATTAGACATCTATCAGTGCAGCAGAAACGATTGAGTGCCATACATTGTGACGGTCTCATTAGACTTGGAGACAGGGCTTAATCTGTGGTAGACGCATTCGCCTGGCCATGGACGACATGCTGCACACTTGGGAAACTCCCTCGAACATCTTTTTTAAGTTAATAATCGCAACTCTGAGTTCAATAACCTTGCACACTCACTTGATCTTCTTTTGCCGGCAATGGGTGCACTGCATGTGTGTAGATGGTGTCAGCCGTACAGAACTACCGGCGGCACATGGTGGGAACTCCGACGTACCGCAAATCGTGCTAATCCTACGTCTTTAGAGGGTGGCATATTCGGGTTCATAGTGCGATGGATGGGTAATGTCTAGCCAGGGCTGTGACGATGTTCAAGTTACTTCTTTTCCTCTTGGTGAGATCATGGAGAGGCAACCTGTGCGGAAGCTCAAGTATTAAGCTCCGATTTCATGGTCAGTCATTGGTGGCGGCCGGAGTTTTAAGTCTAGCTTTGCAAAAGTCCGGCGCCATCCAATCAGCGGCTAATGGCGTATGTTCTTCGCCGGAATACGATCTTTCTGCCTTCATTTAGATAGGTGATAATAACAGAAACTACCTAGGTAATTATAAAAAAGAAGAACTATAGTATCAGATACTAGAAAAATATAACTATAGTACCAGATATTAGAGAAATATAACTATTGTACCAGATACTAGATTAAAATATTAAAAGTAGCAGAGAGTAGTAATAGTAATAAATAGTTAAAGAACTACCTATGTGAATACAGGTTAGCCATGATGGCAGAGGAATTGTATACCAGCACCAATTGATTCGTAATAGGGGGTAGTTTTTCCTATTGGCCTATGCAGCTGAATGGCAATATCTATGTCAAGGTTTGTATAACCTGTAAAGGACATCGAATTATGTCGACAGCAATCACGTATCGTACCTGTGGCCCTCAGCCATCAACGACTTGCCAGGTTGGAAAGCAGCAAGGATATTCAGCTCCTGCGTCTCTCATGCAGAAGGTAATAGATGCTAGCCAGAAACGCACATCTTGATTCAGGATGGAAATTAAGAAATCATCCTTGTAACATTCCACCCTCGTTCCGTTACCACCAATTAGCACCGAACTCAGCGGGAAGCTGGTTGAGTAGTAAATGTCCGACAGGGAGCCCCGCGATTGGGCAAAACAGCCATTTACCAGTTTTACAGGTAATACAAACCGCATCATGGTTCCGGAGATGAAAACTGTAGAATTGAATACAGATTATCCCCCTTTTCGCCATTTATTTTCGTCCTTCCGTAGTCCATTTCCAAGTTATATTTCTTAGCCATAGCAGCAGCAAAGACGACTTCTTTACCACTCTGGTTCTTTCTCATCCATGCACAGGGCTCTTGATGTTTAGGAGTGTGCAACGAATAATCGCAGTGCTCAGGAAAATACTCAAAGATGGCGCATTCTCAAGAAGCTGCTGTTGTGGGTATTGGGGAAGTCCAAGAACATCCTGAAAAATCTGACGATGGTGAAGCGTTGCGAGCGAGCGAGAAAACATCGCTGAGTTTTATCCAAATATACAAGGTTGGCAGACCAAAAAGAGATTATTCTTCCAACTCCAACTAATCATGATGAATAGAAAATAATGAATATGGCGACTCTTCGCGAGAAACTGATGTATGCCGTGGGCATTCTGGCGGCTATGGGATCGGGAACGGTACTGCCATTGATGACTCTAATTTTTGGCAACTTCGTGTCGGTATTCACCGATTTTGCTTTGGGACGGATCCCCAGCGAGCATTTCCGAGGCAAAGTAAACCACTATACGTATGAAATGTGGTCGTGCCTTGATGAACTAGATGGTAACTAACCGACATATAGACTGTACTTTATCTACATGTTCATCGCAAAGGCAGCATGCACATATATCTACATGTTTCTTTTCACCGTCGTCGCGGCCAGTGTCAATTCGGCTGTTCGACAGAAATATGTAAATGTTGTACTGCATCAACGAATCGCGTATCATGAAACCGTTCTCACCTCCGGAGCCGTTTCCCTCGCTCTCTCCACTCATTCAAATACCATCCGTTCTGGTCTGGCTGAGAAATTCGGCCTGTCACTAAAAAGTAGCTCTACTGTCGTCGCAGCTTTCGTTGTGGCACTTCATTCTCAGTGGAAACTGGCTTTAGTCACAGCTACAATAATTCCGGCCGCGGTTGTGGCGGTCGGAATCACGAGTGTGTTTGACGAGAAGAAAGAAGCAAGCCTTAACGCCGTCAATGCAGAGGCCGCAACGCTTGCTGATGAAGTGATAAGCTCCATGAGGACCGTCAGAGCGCTTGGAGCTGAAAAGGCTCTAGGCGGCAAATACGAGGGCATGCTGAAGCGCGCCATCGCAATTGGACTTGCTCGATCTCCAATCAAGGGGATCCAGGCTGGGGTTTACATGTTCATGCTATATGGAGGATATGCACTCGCCTTTTGGTACGGATTGAAACTATATGTCGATGGCGAAGCGGCAACGGCTGGTACAGTCATCACCACTCTCTTCTCCATTATGATTGGTGTAAACGCTTTTTCAGAACTCGCTGGCTATCTTGGACCATTTTTGCGAATCAAATCTGCTGGAGCCGAGATTTTTAAAGTCATTGATTCGGCCCCGACAGCGGAATTGAACTTGGAGCGGGATGAAAACTCCAACTATGCAACGGGCCATTTCCAGCAAGACATCACCTTTGACGACGTATCATTCAATTACCCAACTCGGAAAAACGTTACGGTTCTGAAAGGATTTTCTCTCAATATCCCTGCTGGTAAAACTACTGCTTTGGTCGGGCCCAGTGGCTCCGGCAAGTCAACTGTTGTCGGACTACTTTTGAGATGGTATGATGCTGCGAGTGGGCAGATCAAGATAGGTGAATCCGGATTACATGAAATCCCACTTCAGACGCTGAGGGCAAATACTGGACTTGTGCAACAAGTAGGAATAGCCGCACATTCTTGAAACGTAGCTGCATCTCTAACAAGATTATAGGAACCTTACTTGTTCACTGGTACTGTATACGAAAATATCGAGTATGGATTGTCAGGAAGCCCATTGGAGCAGTTACCAGCTGAAGAAAAGAAGCGCCTGATCGTAGAAGCTTGCAAGACTTCCAATGCTCATGAATTTGTCACCAGGCTCCCTGAGGTATGATATAAGCCTATACTGCTGTCATGTTGACTACTCACGCAATTCAGGGCTACGACACACCAATTGGAAACCGAGGCACGATGCTTTCTGGTGGCCAGAAACAGCGACTGGCTATTGCTCGAGCAATTGTCAAGAATCCACCCATTCTTATCCTAGATGAGGCTACGAGTGCCCTTGATGTGAACTCAGAGGCCATCGTTCAACGGGCGCTCGATAATGCTTGTGAAAATAGGACGACTATATCGATTGCTCATCGCCTGACCACTATCAAAGCTGCAGACCAGATTGTAGTGATGAAAAAGGGCGAAGTTGCAGAGGTTGGTACACATATGGGCCTACTGGACAAGGAAGGTAGTATTTATAAACGGCTATGGGAGGCGCAAATGTTATCGCAAAGCCAACACTCCATGGAAAGAGAGGATGAAGAACTCGAAACAGTGGCTAGTGATTCTCTCCTCCAAAAGGAACTGACGCAGGTGCAAGATGCACCTCGTGCAATGTCGGAGCATACGAGCCAAAAGCTTAAGAGCAGAGGAGTATTTACTCTTGTTAGAAAAATCCTTTCTTCTCAAAAGAAGCACTGGTGGGTATTCTTCATTATCTGTGCATCTGCAACTGTTGGAGGTAAGTTGTACAATCAATGCTCGTCTCTTGAAATTTTGACTGACCTTGACAGGTGCTCTATTCCCTGTTCAAGCATTCCTTTACGCCAGAGTCGTGACAACATTCCAGTTGACTGGCGCTGCCCTTGTATCTCACGGTAACTTCTGGAGCCTCATGTGGTTTATACTAGCCATCGCAGTCGGAATCGGGTACCTGGGGGTAGGGTGGGCAGGAGGAGCATTGGGAGAGGTAAGAGACATACATAATCGGTAAGAAAACCATTTTATGCTAACTCTCATCTCGTACAGCTTGTTGCCCAGGCATATCGGTATGACTACTTACGCTCCATGATGTCTCAACCCATGGCATTTTTTGATCTTGAAGAGAATTCCGTCGGCAGCTTGCTATCCAGACTCTCGTCAGACCCCGACGCAGTAAACGCTCTTGCTGGTAGCAATCTTGCAGTTATTGTAACGGTCGGAGTCGCATTAATTAGCTGCGTGGTACTTGCTTTGGCTACGGGCTGGAAACTTGGCCTTGTGGTTCTTTTTGGTGGCTTCCCATTCATTTTTGGAGCCGGCGTTGTCCACGAAAGAATGCAGAATTCGTTTGAGGAGAAGTCTGGCACTATGTTGGCAGACAGTGTTGGCTTCGCCAGTGAGGCTATCCAAGCTATCCGTACCGTGTCGGCGCTGAACACGGAACCCTTGATCGAAAAGAAATTTGGAAAGTTGCTGGACGAATATAGTCACAATGCTTGGCAATATGCGGTACGGAGTATGACTTGGTTTGCTTTGAGCGACAGCATTGACTTGCTGTGTATGGCTCTGGCCTTCTGGTGAGTTGCCACGGTCTCATACGCTGTTATGTTCACGATTAACAAGACTTTACAGGTATGGAGGCCGCCTATTATCGTTCCAGGAGTATACAACAACACAGTTTTTTATCGTGTTTATATCGATCGTATTTGGAGCCCAAACCACAGGGCAATTCTTTGCCCACAGTTCAGGTATGATGCAATAGACTGAGAAACTTGCAGCCGGAACGCTAATGCATTGTTATATAGACATATCCCAAGGTATATCGTCGACACGCGCGATTTACGAATTAGAAGATTCCGTGCCGGATGTATCTAGTCTGAATCAAACAGTGCCAGACATTTCGGTTCTTAACCAAGAGACTCCTCTCCTAGAATTTCGCGATATAGACTTTGCATACCCCTCCAGGCCGTCTCAACGGGTGCTGAAACACTTCAACTTGAAGCTATACAAGGGACAATCTATTGCTTTGGTTGGTCCGTCTGGATGTGGCAAGTCCACCATAATCCAGCTTCTCGAGCGATTTTATGAGCCCCTAGCAGGAGAAATTATGATTACAGGTACACCAATGCAGAGCCACGCTCCCGAAATCAGTCGAGCGTTATTTTCATTGGTCAGCCAGGAGCCAGTTCTATATCAGGGCACTGTCGAGGAGAATATTAACTTGGGAAGATCGATGCCATTAACGCCAAACGAACTGGAGCGCGTCATTGATCAGTCACAACTTCGTGATTTAATCTCATCCCTCCCAGATGGAGTCAAAACGTCAGTGGGATCTAGAGGTACCCAACTCTCTGGTGGCCAGAAGCAACGTATTGCAATTGCGCGAGCGATTGCTATGGATGCACCGGTTCTACTTCTCGATGAAGCCACCAGCGCTCTGGACAGCGAGAGTGAGCAGCTCATTCAAGCTGCCATTAGAGAGGGCACTCAAGGGAAAACTGTCATATCGATAGCACATCGGCTCTCTACGATCCAGCATTGCGACTGCATTTATGTGCTCGATGGTGGAAGGATAATTGAGAAAGGGACCCACTCTAGCCTCTTGGAATCGAATGGTCAGTATTGGTCTATGGTGATGGCTCAGATTGGCGTCGGTGAGTCTTGATCAGTAAAGTGTAATGACTGTCCAAAGAGCGGGTTGGTCAAGAAGGTAAGGCGAAAGGCCGAAACGCCTCAGAAGCAGTAGGGTAAAAATCTACTTTCATTTATTTCTCTTATTTCCTGTATTTGCAATTATATACATGTAATTAGGACATCATGAGCTACTGTATACTTTGAATACTTTGACTACCTGTAGATTGATTAGAAGGAAAGATCTTGATACATCCGGACGAGACATATAGCTACTGTGTAGTCTGCTGCCACTCAATACAAGACACAACTGCAGTATTCCATCAAAATTAAGTGCCAAATTTCGGTCCTAGTGTAAGATTAGTTACTACTCATTTGTTGGCCAGCAATTGTATCCCGACATTTCCCTCACCGTTGTTTTCACGAAGGGTTATGTAGCTCCGACTGCGCCCCATGCTAACTCAGTATCGAATAAGGAGACACCACGATGGCCTTGCAGTGATTGTCCATTCAAACCCCTGGCACCAGTCCATCCCTTAGCACCCCAGCTAGTGAGTTATTCTCCGGATGGCGTTCGGCACTTGAATCCGGTGTGCCATCCGGAAGACTGCGTGGGGCTATGCCCGGACACTGTAACATGTCCGACTTCACGCAACTTGATTGGCTGAACGTGGACCAAGGCCTCCAGATATCAAGATGTAGTCGTCTTCGCGATGAGTATATATATTCTTCGATCAATCGTTTATAAATGGTCTTCACTTCTCATAAGCATTCATTGTAAACACACAGTACAGCCCAAAAGTCTTCACTTCATATTTTGTATCGCAACATCATCAGCATCATCACCATAATGTCAGTTCCAGCAATTGCAATTATTGGAGGCGGTCCTAGTGGCCTTGCCTTGGCACGATTGCTAGAAGTCAACAAGATAGACTACGTTGTCTACGAACGAGATGCAACCTCTTCGGTAGAGGGTCAGGGCGGCTCTCTCGACATTCATGGAAAAACCGGTCAAGTTGTCTTGAAGGAAGCCGGACTGTTTGACGAATTCAAGAAGTATGCGCGCTGGGACGCCACCAAAACTCTTATTCAGGACAAGAATGGAACCACACATCTTACGTTTGGTGAAGAACAAGATTCCCCGGAGATTGATCGCGCTTCGTTGCGCAAGATTCTGCTCGAGTCCATTCCACCAAGTAAGATCAAATGGAATCACGCCGTTGGTAGTGTGGAAAAGCTCGACTCTGGCAATTTCTCCATTAACTTCAAGAATGGCATCTCCGTTGCAGGCTTTAAACTTGTTGTTGGAGCAGATGGTGCATGGAGCAAGGCAAGGCACTTGGTGAGTAGTACCCGCGTCCGATAAAGGAGAAATATGCTAACAACAAACCAGCTCACCTCAGAAAAGCCTCAATATTCAGGAAAGCATTACCTTGAGGCCAAGATTTCAAACTCAAACCCCTTTCATCCCACTATCGCAAAACTTGTTGGAAGTGGAAATCTCGTGGCTATGGGAGAAGCAAAGCAAGTTTCGGCTCAAGCGCAAGGAGACGGATCTTACCGCATCTATCTCGGTTTGACTGTTGCTGAAGACTTTGCCACAAATGGGCCTGTAGACCTCTCTAAAGCAGACGGTGAGGCTGCACGCAGTTATTTCGTCACCAACACCGATTTCTTCGGCACTTGGGGTTCTTCCCTCAAGGACATCATTACAAACTCTGAAGGTGCCTTCAGGCCCTGGCCGCTTTATCACCTTCCATCTGAGGCACTCTCTTGGGCTTCAGTTCCAGGTGTCACTGTTATCGGCGATGCGGCTCACGTGTCTACCCCGTTTGTGGGAGAGGGTGTCAACTGCTCGATGTATGATTCCTTTGTGCTGGCGTCTAAAATCGCGGAACACGGTTTGAGCCAGCTGGACGCTGCGGTTGCCGCATATGAGAAGGAAATGTTTGAGCGCGGCAAGGACTTGATTGAACGAAGCAACGGTAGTGCAAGCCTTCTGTTTGCACAGAACGCCCCCAAGCCCTTATTAGATGTCCTGAAGTCCGCACAGTAGGATGTTTCGTCTTTGATCAGAGATAATCAGATCAAAGGGCCTTCATTTTCGCAATATCGCCCCGCGATCTTATTATGGACCAATTACTCCTGATCTTCAATTACGCCTTGTGTCAGGATATGGGCTGTTAGGATGGATTTCAGGGACCTTACAATCGTTCACGCATTCAAGATTCAATTCAGCTCTCAATAATAGTTCACAGTTAGCCATGAGTAGCGATAGCAGTGTAGCAAACATAGATAGATATATATTACAATTCTCGGCAACTTTGATCGTACATCACCTAGACTCTCCTCTATCTAATAGATACGAACCTACTTTTCTTTTACCATGTCCAAGGCAGTCATGCATTTATATCGCATGTATCTACACGAACTGGATGACTGCTTCACCACTCTTGAGCAATACTGTGGCGTATGACCATTCTTCCTTTCTTTTCAAGATAGCGACCTCAATTTCACTTTCTTCACTCTTTTGGAGACCATTTCCCATCTCCTCCGAGTTTTCCGAAAGAGGCATGTGAATCTTGTCTTCCCTGAATATCGTACCCACCAATCCATCAATAGTGAACTGAGATCTCAACTCAGCTACCTCTTTAGGATGAGACCATATCATTGTGATTGCCGCTAATGATATGATACCACAAACGTAAAGTGCCTTGAGTGTTATCAAGAAATAAAATGGAATGATTGGCACCCTCGTCAAAAGTACCCTTGAGCGAGACTGTTCTATAATATTTCTTCTGCTGCTAATAGCCCCGACTGATAGTGATAACACGGCGTGAGACATAAAAGCTGCGGTGGTTTCCGCGATGTCGGCGGAGCTGTTGCCGGCGCTGGCAAAGTTGGCCGCGCATTGTAACGCGGCATTCACACGGTCGCTGCCAAATGGGCCAGACATGATACCACCAAGAGTGCTGTTGGCTAGAGTAGTGTTGAATGATGTTACAGTACCGTTCACCCAAGTATACGTTGCTTCATAGACGGTAGAAGAGCAATTTAAGATCCAAGACAATGTTTCGACCGTGTCAGAATGATAGGCAACTCCAGGATCATCTACAAAGCTCGTCGAATCAATCTGTTCTTTCACAGCCCAGGTCGCGAAATAGACTGGATTCTGATATGCGAAAGGCAAGTTCTCGGTGAGGCTTGAATTGCTAAAAAGCTTTACCCCCGCCGGGGCTGACAGTGTGTTAAAGTCGCCGGTAAGTGCAGGTGTACAGTTGAACTTTGAGTCATTAGGATGCATGTGAGTGCAGTCATATGTTATTGGTTGACACTGGGTAGATGCTGCGAATGTGCTGGCTTTGAAGTCGACGTTTGAGGAGCTTGCTGCATCTCCGAGATATAGAAAGGCCTGTGGTTGGTCTGTTGGAAAATAGTTTACTTTATTGATCGCAGACGCATTGTGCAGGACTTTGAAAGCCTCGCTGGCAGAAATAAGGTAGCTTTTCCCCATCGCTGTTATGACGTTGCATGGAGAGCCAGTCTCATTTTTGGTGCAATCGCTACTTATAAGCCCCCGACCGAATGAGTGAACAGCAGGGCTATTGATTCGTAATTGAGTTTGTTCGACTGGTATAACCACGAAGCCAAACCAGGTATCAATAACTGGAATTATAAGGCTTCTATAAATGTCAGTAACTGGGCATAAATGACTTAGCGTGCCCGAAATATGGTCTACTCGATAGCCGTCGATGATGAAGTAATACACTTACCCCAAGATTGTTGTAATTGCCAGGACAGAAACCACACCAAAAAGAGGGCCGTCAAATTTGCTTCCTCTTTTCACTCGATAATAGATTGCATCCCAAAGTCCGTGCCACCCACTGACCAGAAGACCCAGTAGCACTGATAATTGCTTTGGCGTAAGAAGTTTGTGGACCTGTGCCTCCTGCGACATCTGGTTTATAGAATTGGCTGCAAAAAAAGCCATCAATCCCGTTATCGTGCTTGATAAGTATGGAAGAAGCTTTCCAGCTGCAGAAGCGATAGTACTCAGAGACGATGGATTAAAGAGTACATAGTACGCTTTAGAACCACCGCTGACCATAAAATTACTGATGGTGTTTCGTGGAGTGCAGGGAATATAGCCAGAAGCTTGCAGCTCAAGCAAGCCTGCGTTAAGCGATACGCGATTTTTAAAAATGGCACCAATGAGAAACCCGGATACAGATGTCATGGCAAGGCATGGTACGGTAATTGCCAAGAGAATGGTTATATATGTGTTTGCTTCATGCCCTTGATCTTTCTTCTTGCCTCTTTCTTTAGTCTTGGTTGACGTCGAATACCAACATTGAGCCATCTTTGCGAATGATAAAGAAATTTTATCTTTGATGTTCAAAACGGAAAGAAGCAAAAGATTGGGAGTCAATCTATCTAAATGGAAGTTTTTGGAAGAGTCTGCACCTTCAGTATTTATTCTCAATGTGTGTCACACAGTGATCTTTGTAAGGCGCTCTGCATACACATCATTAGAACCGAGAGCGGTCATATCGAGAAGGCAGCCTGATCTAACGCTTGAACCATGAACGCATTGAGTAAAAAACTGTTACTGCCAATTCAAAATGCCTTGTACATGTACTACCTTGACTTACAATTTTGTGGCATATAGTAAGGCGAAGCTGAGCTAGCAGGCCTGATGCCACTGGGGAGGCTGAAAAGGTGTCATGCAGTAAGGAGAGAAGATTGAGGACTGGTATTACCGCGCATCTCTTGGGTTACACAAGTCGTACAACAATCACTCAGTATTCCACTGTAGAAGTACATAGACGGAGGCCACCTGTTGTTGCAGAACCCAAAATATTATAAGTATATCAAGACATAAAAGCCCTTACCGCTGTGCCTTGGACTGTTTCTTAAGTATGCTATGAAGCATTTGTTTATTATCTTTTAGCTTCAAAACCCCGGAGAACAAAATGTTGGCGCGCTATTTCATGCATACATAGCTAGTATTAACTACCCACCCTTTAGAGTAACGAATCATGGTAATTGGTAGTGTCATCCAGAATATTGACAGATGCCTACTATGTGGACTTACCAAGCAGAGCCTTGTTTAGCCACAAGTTTCAAGGGCCGCGTGATCTTGAAGGTCTCAACTAGGCAGCGAAATATGTTGTTAAAAAAACAAAAGGTCCGAATAGCCTTGTTTTCCAGAAGCCAAGGATCCGACGCTTCACCCCTATGAGCACCGAGCTTTTGATACACATTGTAGGACAAACACCTAGTGCCACTGGCTACGTTTCGAGGACAGTAGGAAACATGACTTTATTCTTAAGTCCATTTCGGCTAATGTTCTTGCCAACTCCTCATCAACGAGGGTAGTTACGTGCATGCGTCATCTGAAGGCACAACCACGTTCTCATAAGTACTAGGATACAAACATTATTTTGTTCTCAAATGGCTGATGCCTAAATGTGTAGATTAGTATCGTCATAGTTTCTGTTTTGAATACCCGATTGACAATGTTGAATCTCTATACGCATATAAAGACTCGAAGAGAAAGCGCTGAGATGCTCTAATATTAATTTTCAACGATCTACATGAGCATTCACCTAGTTGCGGACTCTACTGATGGTTAGATATAGGTTCAGGAAGAAATATCGCTCAGAAACACACATTTTATTCCTCCTTGTCAAGCGTCCTTGCACATGTAAACTGTTGCCCGAAGCCACATGTCAAGTTTAAATAATCGAAGCTTGCACTGCACTCACCAACTATCGTGTTCCAACCCAAAACCGATTGCCTCTGTCTAAAGACCTAGGGCGATCCCAGCAGACCTAAACTATCCCAATTACCAATATTATGGCTTCTTGATACATTGGGTGCCCTTGTAGTACTCATCCATCTTGCAACATTTGGAATCTCCGTTTCCTGCATTCCATGCACAGTAATACCCATTGCCAAAGTCACACGGTCCATCTCGGTAGCATGGCAGAAGCTTTGCATTTCCAGGGTAACATTTACCGTTCAATGCTTTCTGGCCGACACCGCAGCATATTGTATTGCTGGACGCACCGCCGGTGCTGTCGACAAAGATGCTGACATTAGTGCAACATTGTGGTGTATTTCCTGAGCAGATCGTCTTCCCATCGGAGCATAAGATATTCGACGGATCCACGCACCTCCCGTTTATTGCTTTTTGGTTGAAGCCGCAGCACATTATAGCCCCTTTGTTGTCTTGAGTACATTGTGTTTTTCCTGAGCAAATAGTCTTTCCGTCAGTGCATAGGATCCCTGGAATTGGCAGGTCCACGCATTTCCCACTCACGGCTTTCTGGCCAGGAGCACAACAAACAGATGCTCCCAGTTGGTCTAGAGTACATTGAGAGGTGTTTCCAGTGCAAATGAGTTGACCAGAAAGGAGTGGACCAGGACAAGTACAGAGTGGGTAAAGGGAGAGGTCCGAGCTGGCAGATGCTGGGCTGGTAGATGCTGGGCTGGTAGATACCACAGAGGCTTGAAGCAGGCTAAGCGCGAGTAGCGCCGCAGGGATGAATGATAGCATGGCAGATATAGGAAGATTATTATTATGGATTTACGAACAGTAACTTGCTGGCCGCCAATTTGTAGAGATGAACGATGATGGATCGAGAAATCTGTTTCCTGATACTACGCCAGCTCTATTTATGTGCGCTTCCCTACATTGATCAAGGTAACAGTAGATGCCCTTTCTCCTCCATCCTCCGATATTTTCCTTCCTTGCTGGTATGAAATGAGACTGTTTTACGTGAGCCGAGACAAAGCGTCAACTTATGTCACAATTTGTTTCAATAGTGCTCTATTAATATGAAAGTACGAGTATGCAACACTACGGCACTTGATCTCCGAGTGGCTGAATGTCTTGAAATGTCTATCGTGCGGCTATTTAGCCACCGTATGCTGCTACATTCGACCACTACGAAATATGAACGGCCTATAAGAAACCAGGCCTTTAAACTAATGTGACATACTAGGTCTTAAGCCATCAGGTATACATAACCAGATTTGATTTATCTGGACAATAGCGCTGGAAAACAAGAGACATTAAATCTGGCGCCCTTTAATAAGCTGAGTTGTCTATCTGAAAGGCTCGGTAGATCTAGACTATTAAACCGAGACACGGGAGTTCCCGTTTCTTAGTGGATGTCATATGGCCTTCGTTCCCTTGAATGGCTGCCACACCAGTCTTACTTAGGTCCATTAGGTCCCGTGGGTGGCGGTCGGCTCATCGGACAACCTTATCTGCACATTTAATTTCCACGGGGAAAGGAAATCTCAAGTCTTTTTTTAAAGAATGCGAAGATGCTCACGTGTACTTCACTAATTTCATGCCAGCACATTATAATGATCAATTGGACATCTGAGCTACTTAATTTATAAACTACTGTCCGTGGGGAAATGGAGTTTTACTGATGGTTCCATGTTTACCCCGCCATTTCAGCGCTCAACGATCAGTTAAACTGCATCACATTAGTTAGGTAATCTTTCTCTCGAAAGAACTCTTAGCAAATAGGGGAATCGCTTTACTCACCTCTAATCGGCCGTTGATGTTGGCAATTCGATCATCCAGCTGGATACCCTGGCGTTCACGGTATCCTCCATCTCGCATTGGCAGCTCAGCGGTCAAGAGGGTGCCCTCTAGACGGATATCATTGGCAGACTGGGCAAAGTCTTGAGCAGTGACACAATTGTTAATTAGCACGTGTTTTCTCATATGGCCATTTATCATTCAGCGCTGAATGAACGAATAAATGAATGTTACATGGACATGTTAAGTCCAAAATACATCCGGTATGGGTGAATAAATTGTAGTAGGTAATGAAGATTCGGAGATTAAGAAATAGACAATGTACTTACTAACGCCATCCCACATGAACCAACCATCTTCGTTGCCAATGAAGTTATTGAGGTCAATGCGGGATTGGTTCCAGTTCCCCTCTTCATCTGCAACGTCGGCAACGAGGATGTGGCCGTCCTCTAGCCAAATGTTGTTTGCTGAAGCTGAGAAAGACATTGTGACTGTTGCGTTTCCTATAAAGAGGGAAAAGAACTAAAGGCTGCTTAATTTGATTAAAGATTGGAATTCCTCCGAAATGCTGGTGCAATGGATCTTATATCTACGAGGGAAAAGCACATGATATTTGGAGCCTCAGGGGGCGGCTGTGTCGATGCCTAATACCCCTCATTGTGCCCCGCCTCATTTTTCATGCATGATGTTAATCGCCAGTGTTGAATTCTACGCTGCTGAAGTTCTCTCAAGTATTGTACATGTCGCAAGAGCACTCCGTAGAGTTGTCAATCATCAAGGCCATTGGTCGTATGTGCTTCTGCAAGGGTCATCAGTAAGGATGACTGATGCTTATTATCTGCGTTCTATTCTCAGATGTTCTTGTTATACGCGCCTTGACATAGTGACGACTCTGCAAATCAGTATGACTACTACCGCGTCTAACATGAAGCTAAGACGCGCCAGCTGAGAGTCCAGCCAACTACAACTACCGTATCCACTCAAGCTTGGAAACCCACAACCTGTCGATTCCCTTCGTGATGAATAGGCATAACATGGCTGGGCTGGAAACTTACCCCGAGCTTCCCGATTCGCGCAGCATTCGTGTCATCAAGCTTCATGGCACCACTGGCCCCAGTGACGATATTCGATTCGACCTCATCACGGTGTCTCTCGATGCACCGTTGCCGTATGAGGCGATCTCATACACATGGTCTGGGCAACCCCTCGATCGACCCGTCTACGCCAATGGCAGAGAGTATCTCGTCACTAGAAATGCGGAGGACGTCATGAGGAGGCTACGCCCAAACAAGCCTGAGCATTCTCGCAATCTGTGGATTGATGCTATCTGCATTAACCAGAAAGATGACAAAGAAAAGGCAGTAGAGGTACAGCTAATGTACGAAATTTATGCAAATGCAGAGCGTGTCAACATTTGGCTTGGCCAAGGATCCGAATCAACTGCCCTTGCTCTCAAATGGCTGAGATGGTACAGCTGGACGTTTTCTCCAGTTTGGAAAGCCCAGGCAAAATGTGCGGGGGCTATTACATCTTCAGGTTCAATTTTTATAAGGCTGCTTTTGGGCATGGCCGTATTATGCATGTCATGTGTCTGCGCATGTATCATGCTGCTTGTTGGGGCCGTAGTCTTGTTTCCTTTTGGGCTGTTACCCATCTTCAAAAGTGGGCGGTCTTGTTACTCCCCATTTCAGCTTCTCCAACTAACACATAATACTGTTCCAGGCTATAAGAAGCAGTTCCGAGACGGCTTGGCTGACTTGGCGTCCATGGAATACTGGGAGAGAGCGTGGACAGTTCAAGAAGCAAACGCCAACGAACTATGCTTTATTCTATGCGGATCGTCTGCGCCGCTTCGGCTTGATCTATTTTACATGAGCCATTATATGATCCCGCCGATATATATCTTCAGCCTCCTTAACAACAGCAAACTCAATCAGCGCTATAGCTTGCACATACTGGACATATTTCACACCCATGTACAGGCGGAGTTTGGCACCCAGATCTTTGACGTTCTTTGTAAGACAAAAGCAACGATAGCCAAAGATAAGCTGTTTGCCATAAGGGCCATGTTTCCTGATAGTCTGGGTGCATTGACTATCGATTATTCAGTATCCGACAGCGATATTTATACCGAAGCTGCTCGTATCGTTCTAGAGGAGACACAAAACGTCGAGTTCTTTAGATATGCTTGCCAAATTAGTCGAGAGGACAAGTTTCCCAGTTGGGTACCTTCATGGTCCGCGCTTATCGACATTCCTGATTGGATATGTAAATTTGCGCCGGCGACAATTTCCGAGGAGGCTATTATAACAGAGGACGATGATATAAAAATAGTCAAGTTGAAGGGACGGCGGGTTGATAAAGCTGCGTCTGCTGTCAGTGAGCGCTTCCCACGTGTAGCACCCCTGCAGGTCCCCTGGTCACGCTCGTTGGATCTCAATGTTGCGCGCGAGGCCTTCGTGGTGTTTAGGGAATGGGTACATTCAACTGGTGCAGCAAACAACGAGGACCCCTGCATGCATCAACTGGCATGGATGATATCTCAAATGATCAATCTGGATGTCAATGACGTTCTGGCTTGGTTTCATTTAACATGGTCCGAAGATAATTTTGGTATGGAGAAGCTATGGGACTACGGATTGCATGGAGGAGAAGTCTGCGATTCTCGGAAATTCACGGTGAACTTCTTGCAAATGGTCAGTGGAAGGTCGCTTTTCATGACGGAAACAGGAAGGGTCGGGATGTCAACTTTGGTCATACGTCCAGGAGACGAAATCGCGCTACTTACAGGCGAAAAGCTGCCATATGTGATCCGCAAAAACCTCGATCGTCCAGACAAATACTCGTTAGTAGCACCGTGTTGGGTGAGCGGTGCTCTCATGGGTGAGGAGTGGCCGGGTTGGAATGGGCAGCTGGAGGGCTTGGAAGACATTGAACTGGTTTGAGACCACAAGCCACAAGGTGGTTGTAACAGAAGAAATGCTTTTCACTCCTCGAAATCCTATATCGGACTCGAGACTACACAAAACGGCAAGACTTATAATAGCCATGTACATATAGGTAGATTCCGCTAAACATATCCAACGGCCTTTGAGGGAGCAATGATCTATTGGCCATCGCATTGCCACATTGAAGCGGCTTCTTTCTCATCAAATTCTAGAGTTTGTCGCCCGACAAGGAAATATTATGCGGGTTTGTAGATGTCAGAGCGTTCATAGACCTGGTTGTCACAGCGTCCAAGCTAGATCCGCTGAGTATGGTTTCTTTAACCTTGCTGATCAGTTCAGCTGTTGAGACAACACCAAGCTTGAGAGCGTCTGTAAGTAATCTTGCGACGCCGTGCTGCATCACGCCACGCAGTATTTCCTCTAATTTTTAATAAATGCATGTTAGCTCTATAACGACTTCGGCCGTGTTGATATCTACCTGAATAATATTTGACTTACTTTGCATGGCTGGCGTGTGTCCTTTGTGCAGGACGATAGTGTACTTTTTAAGCTTCGACTTTGGATACTTCGTCGATAGGTTGATGGGGTGACCTAAGCTAACAATTGTATGCTTGCTGCCATCCTTTTCGGTACTTAAGGAATAGTATTTTCGTAGAGCTGAGACCGTAGTTAATTAATTGAGTCTTCCAGCAAGAGCGTGAGATCTTGCCTACCTTCTTTCTCTTCTTTGTCGTTGATGCATTCAAGTTGGATAGGCTTATCTTCTGGTCTCAATCCGGCTTTCTTCAACAACTGTCGAATAATCTCATCGTCCTCTATTTGTATCACGTACACCTGAATCAGCGGTGCCCTTTTTAAAGGAGGCTGGATACACTCACTGTATATTATAATCCCATGCTCAAAACGAGACTCGCCTGAGTAGCACATCAAGAAGAAGACGTCAATGTAGCCAACGAGACGTATCTTGCCGGGCCATCGCTGATTATCAATGAGAATGTCCCATGGATGGATATCGCTGGGCATAAACTGTTAACGGCAATACGGCCACGATGGTCTGCGATTACATACTAGTCACATTCCAGGATGTTATCATCAATCGTTCGACCAAAAGTACGGAGAACGCGGTGATATGATGCCATTTTCGGCGAGCTCTAACTGAAATGACAATAAATAGTCTAGGGGACGGAAGACACAGCAGGTCGAACGTAGTTCAAGTAATGCTAGACGTTAATGAGGACAAATGCAGATGAATTGCGGCTCAAAATTGATGAAGCCTGTCGTACAGCAAACGTCGAATATTCTAGGCCCAGATACAATGTAGCAACTTTCACTCACTCAAACGATCAAATGGCCTTCGATGGTCTGCATAGCGTGTGAGTGCGCCTACATGTCACATTAGGTCAGCCTCTAAATCCTCCTATTCGTTTCACCACTGAGACCACGTCACGCAACTTTGGGCATTGATGCAGATACTTATGGGGCGCGAGACGCTGGCTGCATGAATTATGGAGATTATCGTCTAATGAGAGCTGCAGAATAGCATGTCTTCCCCGGCTGGCCAATCAAATCACAAACTCGGTGAGTCGTCGCTTGCCACAGCCTAACAAATGACAGAGACTGAAGAGACATGCGCGGGGGAAAGAGAGGCTCCAAACACAATTCATGTCTTCCTCATGGTAAAAAGAACACCGAAAGTATATCGTTGCGGCTCAAATTGCGCATTGTATGCCTATGACTTTGGCAATTGACTATATATAAGCATCGTTGGATTTTAGAGACTTGCTGATCCAGAGATCTCTCAGACGCCCTATTATGCAATGGCTTGTTGACGAAGCTACATATTTATTCCATACTTTGTTACCATTAACCGATATTTACTATATAGTCTTCTTTACAGACTCCAATAGCTTCGTCTACGACACAGGAGGGCATATCCTCCATCCCCTACTTCACCATGGCAGATCAACTTGACGAAGAGGACTCTTCAAAGAGAGTTCTCGTTGCAAGAAAAATGCTCAAAACTATGGGGTTTCACGAAGAAATGTTGAGAAGTATCGTCACATCATGGCTCGTTCCCCGGTTTAGACCAGAGATTACCTCCGAACTGGGTCAAAGTCTTACCAGAATCCAAGACGTTGGGTTCCTGGGGATAGCAAACAACTCCACCGAGGGGCTAAGACCTTACCGAATGTTCGACATTGCAGATCGTATGCTTGTCGATAACATCGATCCATCAGCACCATACTGCATGGTATCCCACCGCTGGAAGGACCCTGAAATCAACCTCGATCTACTTCGAAAGGCGAGACAAGACGTCTCTGAGTCATATCCAGTTTGGTACAACTCGGATCGGAATGATGTTGAGATCATTTTAAAATACTGTAAGGAGAAGGTGAAGCAGCAAAGAAAAGATGTTAACGGTTATGCCGTGAAGAGTAGACTTGATGAGAGGCTATCACAGCAAGGTTGCTATGTCCTATCTCTTCTTGGGATGCACCACCAGAGCAGAAAGATTCACACAAAAGTACGTGAAGCGCACGCAAACTTAGAGAGGATCGTACGAGACCAAAAGGTTATAGAGATGGAAAACAGAGTATACAAGGACCTCAACAATAAGGCGAAATATCCTGGTGGTGGAAATACAAATGGAACATCGACAGTGGAGGCCGATCAATACGAGCCTACAACCAATAATGTTGATGAGAACCACGACGTTATCAAGGCCGCGTACGACAGAGTATTCGACACAGAGTGGGAAAGAGACAAGCAGTCGGAGAACATAAAATTCGATGCCCTCAGTCGGGATCTCCGTGAGGCAGTGGACGGCATGATTCGCTGCTTACGTCTATGGAGATCCGCCATCAAAATCGAGCAATCCATTCTCAAGTCTGGAGAGATTTTTGACCGCGGCTTGTTACCTGGCCAAAAGCAACAAAAGACTTATGTGTGGCTTGATACCTGCTGCATAGACAAGAGCAACCATAACGAGTATTCCGAATCAATGTCCCTTATGGGGGATTGGTATGCACAATCTGCATTTACCCTGGTGCACCTGGACACTGGGTTCGATAAGTCGCCCAAAGGATCTGATGCAGAGATCTATTGGAAGGAGTTCTTGGACACAGATGGCGATTATGAGAAGTTGGCCTCAATCCCGGATCGAGAATTGGATCAAGTTCAGAGCTACAGAGATATTGACAATGAGCCGGAAGTTGAGTGGTCTACGAGAGGATGGACGCTGCAAGAATTGGTCATGAGTAGGATGACGTTCTTTGTCAATGCTGACTGGGAGTTCCTACACCGACCTGTTGAGAATCTAGGACGCGCATATCATCTCATACCTTATATCGATCTATATACAGAGGCTCTCGACGCCAAACCCACCCCGAACTCGTGGAAGCCCGAAGTCTTGATGACCGCGCTGTTGAACTCTGGGGCGGTTCTCCAAAGTGACGCGATGAAAGTGGTTTACCCTAGGATTCAAAAGGAATCAGAGGAGGAGGAGGTCGATGATAGCCAGTCTTTGAGCAATAGGCTTTTGACTTCAATTGCGATGCCATGGAATTTGATGGACACCGTGTTCCATGTCGTCAAACCCGAACCAACTAAGAGCGAGATACTAAACGACAAATCCTCACGAGACGCCTTGCTACGAGAAATATCGGTGCTTTGGGACCCAACATTAGCCACTCGGTTTCCTGTGATCGAGGCGAACGAAAAGGACAAGGCAAAGCAAAAGCTTTTCATGGTTCCCGAAAATGCATTCCCTCAAACTAGCCCAGACGCAGAGGAGAGGGTGTTACATGCGCTCTCTATTATCAAAGCTCTTGAGTTGATAGGATTCTGTTTCCCCAAGGACATATCCCGTGAGACTGCCAAATCCGAAATGGCGCAAGCCGTGTTCTTTGCCGCCGTGGGGCTCATCGAATGCTACGACGAAACTCGGTACCCCATTATTGTTCAGCGAATGCTACAGAGTGAGATTGGTGGGGGCAAACCGACTGAAGCCCAGGAAAAGGAACTGCTGAGGCTGAAAAGGGATGGGGAGAAGCGGGTGAAACTTGAGATGAGGAAAAAGCTCTTCCAAGAGCTGCTCAACTCTTTTCCCGAAGCAAAGGAACACTGCTCCATCGATGAAATGAAGAATATGGAAGAAAAAGAAGAGGCATTATCCAAGACTCTTGCGTACATCTTGCATGTTGTCGTCGACCTGGTGAAACCTCTGATCCAGGAGGACCGACAGTATATTGCGGACTTTGGCAACATCACACTCCTCGATTCATGGATAGACGGTACCCAAAGATTTGGTTTCACCACCCAAGAGGTCATGACTTTAGCATGCGAACGAAGGACTACAAAGTCGTTTGATCGTGCATATTCATTGATGGGTATATTGGGCGTTCGATTCCCAACTTTTTCCGCAGAGGGATATGAGAAAGCACTCTGCAGACTCCTCGATGAAACAATCACCATCCATAACGATGTGTCAGTTTTTAACTGGGTCGGATACAACAAAGGAAGTTCGATGCGTGGCCGCTCGATGTATCCATCAACACAGGAAGCGTATAAAGCCAAAGGGGGTAGGCTGCACAGCCGCAATTCATTTTCGGAAATTGAAAAAGACAAGATGCTGAGGACAACAAGTTCTTATCATGCCGTCGTCGCACTTTTGCGCGATGCGATCGATTTTCTTAAAAAGAACACTCCGCCCAAGCAGGAAGTTGAATGGATCCAAGACATTGCAACAATTGTCAAGAGCTTCAAATTGGATGAATTGAAAACGCCCCCAGTCGACCATTCAAGAGCAGAAAAGCTTGGAAGCCACGCCAGTGTCCATAGTAGAGCGGAAGCGTTGCCATATGAGATTGAGATTATCAGCAAATTCATCGGGTACATCATCAATCCTTCCACTAGGCCAAAGCCTGGTCCGAAAGACGAGCCGCAAACTATCACAATGAGAAATCTTACGTCTCAAGTTTCTATCAACACTGAAATGGAGCAAGTTTACGGCATACCTGTTCGTGTATCAGTCGATGATATTGAACCAGTTGAGCGACCTGTCTCTCCAATGACGAACCAAGACCTTACACCCGCAGACGATGTGTCTGCTGTGGCTCCAACAGAGATTCCATCCCCTGAGGGAGGCGTTGATGATGAGTCTACGCCTTTGGGTAGAAAGAGCAGATTTGTAGAGCAGCTCTCTGAAGCAGGTAAAACTCCAGTGGCTTCTGCAGTAGAGTCACATAACAAGGCACAGGATGGAGATGAGATTGCAAATCCCGACGACGACGTCACTCGATACCTCCAGAATTGGGCTTCGAGAGTTTCCCAAGGATTCAAGGCAGATCGGAATACTCTAAAAGACATACTGCCGGCAAAAATAGACGGGATACAATACAAGGTTGAGGAGGAGCAGCATCAAGAAATCTCCACCAACAAGGTGCCATATTTTGTATCCTCGAACATGATCTCACCACACCCTATCATAGTCACCAATGCAGGCATTGAGGGTATATTCGACGTTCAGCGTGTTATTATCACAATGGCGGATATTGACGGCCTTCGGCAACAAGTCGAGCATACGACAAGTACAGAGCAAATAATATCCGGCTACTGCTCAATCAGTACAGGCTTTGCCCAAGTGATTGTACGATTCTCGTGCAAGAGTGGCCTTTTGAGGAAACAGCTCGAGGTTAATGATGGAATTGACTTTGACGTGATAAAAGAGAAAAGTCCAAGCAAAAAGGAAGATAAAAAGCGAGAGCATAAAACCACTGCTAAGGTGCTTTGGAACAAATTGAAGAGAGATAAGAAGGACAAAGATGACAAAGATGGAGATAAAAAGAAGAAGAAGAAAAAGGGGAAAGATGAAGCAAATGATGGCACAGAAAGCGACTTGCTTGCGTCGGAGAATCTAGATGATTCTGGCAACAAGAACGAAATTGAGAATGAGGCATCGGAAGGTCAACAGATTCGCGACACGGATGAAGAGAAGACTATCAGCCGGATGATCAGGTTTATCCAAGAAGAAGACTTGCGACTTGTGGCAGGTGAGTGGGTTCTTGCACGATGCTCAGGCGTGACCGATGCCAACTGGTTTCTCTGTCATCTCGAGCTGGGCTCGACACATCCATTTTACGGTTATCGCATCCCAACGAGTGAGATTGACTTCGAGAATTGCATCCCGGAAGATGGACTTGTGTTGGCTTGGAACACATACATGAACCGAAAGAAGGAAGAAATGTGCAAAATCTTGACAATGCTGCTCAAGTCAAAGGAGCGGAAGCTCAAGAGGAGAAAGCTCGTCGGTCGCATACTACGTGATCTAGCACCGGTGGATGAGAAAGCCGAACATGAGCCTGAAGACATTCGACAAAGCGTGGTTGACAGAATCGATACAAATGACGGCGAAATTGGTAATACACAGAACGAGTACGACTACCTGGATGAGTACACTCAGGATAGAAGCGAAGCCGCGAGAGGATTGCGGCCAAGTTCGGAGCATCACTCTTACGATTCCGCGATGAGCATGCCACAAGATGACATGTGGTCAGCTCCCGTGGATCCTCAATCCCAATTCACAGCTTCGAGTTTTGAGACGCCGAGCAATTTGCCCAACCAGGAGCTCCGTCCCGAAGACTCAGTATCCAATATCGGAGACCAAGACTCGAGGCCGAGTCAACAGCCGCCGACGCTGCGTGGCTCTACAGCGGCCTCAAAGGACGGCGAGGACGATGACGAGAAGTCACATTTTTGGGATTATTTGCCATTCATTGAAAAGGTTGCGGAGACAAAGGCCAAGCATTTCGATAAGCATTTGAGTGCCACGGTGTTGAAGGACACGCCTGCGGTGCTTCGGCAGGCGATTGAGAATTTGAATGACAATAGGGATTTCTTGCCGGCCATGTTTCACTCTGCAAAGAAGATTCATATGTTTTAGGGAATTTTAGGTAGCAATTGATGAGCTTTTATTATTTTATAGCGAGATGAATTATTCAAATTGTTATTCAACACTATTATTGCGAGAAAATGGAGACACTGTTACGAAAGAATCTGACTGACTAGGGCCCAAGTTCCATGCCCTTTACTACAAGTTGATCTCATTTTCATAACTCACATCACAAGTTTCAGGGGAGAGGCCATAGATGGTACGGGACAATTTGTTCCCATTAAATCGCAATTACACTGTTGCATTTTAAAACACTTGAAGATATGAGCTACACAGGCGTCTTGTCATTGTCGATGACCGCGGAGAGCAAAAATTGGAGATCGTCAACACTCCGTGCTGCCTACCCGGCAAGCAACAAAGAGACTGGAATTATTACATATACGCTTGATCCCTGAGCCAAAAGGTCTCAAAACTACCCATACCTAGAATGAATCTGAGGGACTCCAGATCGATTATTGCTTGTCGGCAGATGCCCTGTCTATGGGTTCAGGTCATTGTTCAGCTTTCCAAACACGCGCCTTTCTCTCTAATAGACACATACTATGACCCTTTTCCTAGAAGCAATTTCCCCAGCATGTGATTGCAATGAGCGCGATATTTAGTCAAGTGACTAGCCGATTCCTCTCTTAATGTTACGATGTATAGATGCAGCAATCAAGAAGCCATTTCTCGGGCTACAAACAACCACACCCAGCGATTCGCGCCCGCCATTCGATTCATCTCCATTTATGATTCCACCACAACTGCATCAGAGCAAGGAGAGATTGAGTATCAAGTGCCGAGAACCACATTAAATCTACATATTTGAAATGTACAAGAATGGCCTGATTTGCCGGTTCAATACACTTTCCGTTGGTATACGCGAAAGATCGGTACACTTGTTCAATTCCGTGATTCCGCGCTATTGTGCCAAATCTTTCAATTGGCCTATACCAGGTATTCAGAGGCAGAAATCTATGTACCGAAACGATCTGTCACTATTAACGCGGTCCCTGAACTTATTGGTGCATCGAACCGGCTAGGGAAGAAACCTGAATCGTAAAGACGAAAGACAGACATGCAGATCATCAGTATCACGGGGGCGATGGCTGGAATGTTTGTATGGGGTTAGGAAGGCCGGGGCTGGTCGGACTTCCAGAATGCACTGACACTTGACTCAAATTTAAACAGTATTTAAGTATGTCCTCCAGTCTTGCTTAATCTCATACCATTTGAAGGGATACTGTCAGCGTCGTTTGGTGAGACATGACGCAGTATATCTTCACAGCATGGAGTGCAGAGTACAGAATAGACTAGATATAGGCATCCGGCTCCAGAAGAATCTGATTAAATGTACGCCTAATTCTTCGAGTATCGAGTTGATTGCCTTCATTTTCCGAACTGTATCAAACTTCCCTAAGAGTAGGATTACCAGATTTTAATTTGCTCTACATAGATCCTCCAGTTGAAATGAAATCGACGATGATGTCTCAGATGGCAGCATGCATATTGCCTAGTACACATTCTCGGTACTGGCTGATGACATGGAACTTACTCATTCAGCTGCTGTATTCACCAAGTTGTATTCATATTAATTGGTATCTGAGATGTCGATCTGTCGCGATGGATGATGACGGTGATGCTGCCTACGTGTATATAGGTTACATCATTACCAAACCACAGTTGTAATAAACCTCCAAGACAATACAATCGGTAGATATCTTCGTAACGCCTTTTGTGATTATTTGCAAGAAGGTTTGTAGGTGTGCCGTATCGCGGTTGCTCGATCCGACATCGTATGGCACTGCGGCCGACCTTAGGCATGTTTACATCCCTTCTCTCAATGCTAGATCCAAAACGCACGTAAATTTTCGTTCCTTCTTGACACTCGCTTTTAAATATCGATGTCTGGTTAGACACCAGCTAGTACGTACTCTTATCATTATGTGCCACCCCCATCTTCATGATCATATTCATGACAGCCAGGAGCGAAGCAGGAGACAATACTGACGGTCAATTCCAGTATTTAGGTCACACTCCAACGCATGTTACTAACTTTCAACTATGGCGGCCGAAGCTTCTGGGAAGAAGAATAAAAATATCGGTACTGGTTATGCCAGCGATGATTCCCAACGATCAGGGGCATCTATCAGCAATGAAACAATTGGAAACGATGCACAAGAAGTTCAAAAAGTAGACTTCTCACACAAAGAAGTTCTATCATCACACAAGACGGAAGAATCTCACATTCGTATGCCGCACAATCTCGAGAACGGTCGACATGCCGAGTCCGAAGACGAACAGGACCCCTATGGGCATCTCCCACCTCACCAAGCGAACATCCTTAAGCGCCAAGTCGTCACTCCGAAGGTTCAACAAGGCATAAAAGTCATCTACTGTTATATTACGCGTAATGATGCCATAATCATTGGCATCTCTTCCATTTTCGCGGTAGCATCAGGTGCCACCATGCCACTCATGAATATTGTCTTTGGCCAACTTCAAAATTCTTTTCAGGGCTATTCAAACGACAGAGACGGCGCCCAACCTCTTACATATAGCGACTTCACTAACCAGATAACCAAGTTTGTGCTATATTTTATTTATCTTGCCATCGGTCAATTTGTTGCCTCATTTATCTGCACCTTGGGTTTCATATATACCGGCGAGCACATCACAGCCAAAATCCGAGAGCATTATCTCGCAAGTTGCTTACGACAAAACATCGCCTTCTTTGATAACCTGGGGGCGGGCGAGGTGACCACCAGAATCACTGCTGAAACTAGCCTCATACAAGATGGCATATCTGAAAAGGTTTCGCTGACTATTGCCGCCGTCGCTACCTTTATCACTGCCTATGTTGTGGGCTTCATCATGTATTGGAAACTCACTCTGATCCTATCTTGTTGCCTCTTTGCCCTATTTTTGACTACCAGTATCGGCTCCAGCTTTATGCTTAAGAACAACAAGGTCTCTCTTGACGCCTACGCCCAAGGTGGTAGTCTAGCCGAAGAAGTGATCAGCTCAATCCGCAATGCTATCGCCTTCGGTACACAAGACCGATTAGCCAGGAAATATGGCGAATATCTAGACAAAGGAGCCAAATATGGCTATAAGATGCAGAAGTCGATGGCCTTCATGTCAGCTACGATGTGGCTTATCCTCTATCTCACCTACGGTCTAGCGTTCTGGCAGGGAAGCAGCTACGTTTTGGATGAAGTCATTCCTTTATCCAAGCTTCTAATCGTTGTATTTTCTATCATTGTCGGCTCCTTTTCTCTAGTAAATGTCATGCCGCATATCCAAGCCTTTACAACAGCTATTGCGGCTGTGGGAAATATCGCAAACACCATCAACCGCCCGTCGCCTATCGATCCAATGAAGGATGAAGGCGAGAAATTAGATCATGTGAAAGCTAATCTTTACTTTAAGAATGTCCAGCACATTTACCCATCGCGCCCCGAAATGATAGTAATGGAAAATGTAAGCCTCAAGATCCCAGCCGGTAAGGTTACCGCTTTAGTCGGTGCGTCGGGCTCCGGAAAGAGCACTTTCATCGGTTTAATCGAGAGATTCTACGAGCCCGTCGGCGGTACGATATACCTCGATGGTCACAATATCAGCCAGCTGAACTTGAGATGGCTCCGTCAACAAGTGGCATTAGTCAGTCAGGAACCGACTCTTTTCAGCACTTCTATCTACCAGAACATCCGCTATGGTCTTATTGGCACCAAGTTCGAATTCGAAACAGACCAAAAGCAACGGCAGCTTATTATCGAAGCATCAAAAAAGGCAAATGTACATGAATTTGTGATGAGACTGCCCGAGGGTTACGAAACGAATGTGGGGGAGAAGGGCTTCCTCCTTTCTGGTGGCCAAAAGCAACGCATTGCCATTGCTAGAGCAATCATATCAGACCCTAAAAGTTTGTTCATCCCAAGCTTACCCCAACAGATCAAACATGGGGCTTATGCTAATTCGTAATATTAGTCTTGTTACTTGACGAGGCCACTTCTGCGCTCGACACAAAATCCGAGAGTGCTGTACAGGCTGCCCTCGAAGTGGCTGCAGCCGGCCGTACCACCATCATCATTGCGCACCGGCTGTCGACTATTAAGGATGCTCATAACATTGTCGTCATGTCTCATGGCCGTATCATCGAGCAGGGCACTCATGCTGAGTTAATAAACGGCAAAGGCCATTATTTTGATCTCGTGTCAGCACAAGACATACTTGGGACTGACCCTTTGGCTATTAATACTCAAGAGCAGCTGGATGAAAAAGAACAGCACCTTATTCACGAGATTCCAACCGATTTTGTAAGCGACATCAAGATTCATCATGTGGAATCCCCCACGACGGAGGCCTCACAAAAGGCGACTTCGAATCATGAAAGAAGGAATGTCTACAGCCTGTGGACTTTGATAGCCCTCATCAAGTCATTCAATGATCCAGAATGGAAGATTATGATTTCAGGGCTGGTTTTCTCCATCATATGTGGCGCCACTTATCCCGTCATGTCAGGTAGGTAAAAAGCCGCCCCCGTCCTCCACAATCTCAACAATAAAGAATGTCCATGTCTGACTATCATTCCTCTAGTCTTTTTTGCAAAAGAGATTTCGACACTATCGCAACCTATAAATGACCAAAACAGGGCCGCACTCAAAAGAAACTCTGACTTCTGGAGTGCCATGCTCTTCATGATTGCGGTTGTCCAGTTCATCGCTTATGCGCTACAAGGTGCCGCATTTGGCTTCTGTTCTGAGAAACTGATCCGCCGCGTGAGAGAACGCGCATTCCGTACAATACTGCGACAAGATGTTGCCTTTTTTGACAAGGACGAAAATACGTCTGGATCTCTCACAGCGTTCTTATCTACAGAGACGACACATGTCGCCGGCCTCAGTGGTGTTACACTGGGAACATTGACTATGATGATGGCGACCCTTGTGATTGGCGTAGTTATGTCACTAGCTATCGGCTGGAAACTGTCTCTTGTTTGCCTATCTGCTACACCAGTTCTTCTCGCTTGTGGATTTTATCGCTTTTGGATACTGGCGCAGTTCCAGCAGCGCTCAAAAGCTGAATATGCGGCATCGGCATCTTTTGCATCCGAAGCGGTGTCTTCGATGCGCACTGTCGCCTCTCTTACACGCGAGGTTGGTGTGCTAAACGAATATAGAGAGGCACTTAGGACACAGCGGCATAGGAGCCTTGTATCGGTTATTAAATCCAGTGTTCTCTATGCCGCATCACAAAGTCTAATTTTCCTTTGCCTTGCTTTGGGTTTCTGGTACGGCGGTACGCTGATTGGAAAGGGGGATTATAATGAGTTCCAATTCTTTTTGTGTCTCACGACAGTCATCTTTGGGTCACAGTCAGCTGGAACTATCTTCTCCTTCGCACCTAACATGAGTAACGCACACCGAGCCGCGACGGAACTCAAGACATTATTCGATCGGCAACCTACAATTGATACCTGGTCAGCCGAGGGAGAACGACTTGAAAAGGTCGAGGGAAAGATTGAGTTTCGTCAAGTATACTTCCGCTACCCAGAACGGCCGGAGCAGCTAGTACTTCGCGGTCTCAATCTCTATATTAAACCGGGCCAATATATCGCCCTCGTAGGGAGCTCTGGCTGCGGTAAGAGCACCACAATCAGTCTTTTAGAACGTTTCTATGACCCTACGACTGGAGAGATTTATATCGACGGTAAAGATATCAGTACACTAAATATCGCAGACTACCGGTCTTTCATCTCTCTCGTAAGTCAAGAACCGACGCTGTACCAAGGCACGATTAAAGACAACATTACTCTGGGCAGCCCTTGTGGCGATGTGTCTGATGAGGCTGTTGAGTTTGCCTGTCGCGAGGCTAATATCTACGATTTCATCATCTCTCTTCCATATGGCTTTAACACCGTTGTTGGAAGTAAGGGCATTTTACTCTCCGGAGGCCAAAAGCAGCGTATTGCTATTGCCCGCGCCTTAATTCGCGACCCCAAAATTCTGTTATTAGATGAAGCGACATCAGCCTTAGATTCCGAGTCTGAGCAATTAGTGCAAGCGGCACTAGATAATGCGGCCAAGGGTCGAACAACCATCGCAGTAGCTCATCGGTTAAGTACTATCCAGAGAGCAGACCGTATCTATGTATTCGACATGGGAAGGGTTATCGAAGAGGGGACGCATGTCGATTTAATGAAGAAAAATGGGCGGTATACTGAGCTTGTTAACCTACAAAGCCTCACAGGGGATGCTTAAAGGGTATTACATCTTCATTTGATGCTCTCAGCTCAGACTGACAGCAATTTCAGCAAAGTCAATGCTTTGGCCTGAGAATTACCTATATAATGAGCACATTTGGCTAAAGATAAAAAAGAGAGCGTAAATCTGACTAACCAAGGGCCTGGTAGTACAAATATTAAAGTTGGAATATTTGGTTCGATCGAGATGGGCGCTGTATACAGTAAGGTTGTTGGTCAACTCCGTTCATTAGGATTCGATAACCGTGTATTTGTTCTTTCATAAACGCATACTGAATGCATCTTGTCTTAAGAATTTATCATTGCTGAACAATTTCTTTTTCAAGCGCTTGTCGCCTCGTCATTGCATTCGCAATTCTCTTACCTGGCTTCTCATTGGTAACAATTAAGCACAAGACAAGGGCCAGCACCCCCAAACATCCTCTCAGAAAACGGCATCACATGACTATATATATCACATGACTATCACAGCGAGGGGTTCTATCAAAGCTGTGTCAGAAGCTGCCCGCCCTGAAATATCACGATGATTTACAGGCGGGACGCTGGAGACGCATGCTGACGCCAGTTGGCTGCATGCCTCAACCGCTGTAACCAGATCCCTAATTGAATGGATGCTAAAGCAATCACAACGATGGGTAAATTATATTACTTTCAAGCTCCAAATCTAGACATCAATCCCGACAGCGATGTGGCTCCAAGGCTTGGAAGCATCTTTTCCAACCTTGAGATGCTAACGGCGCCGCTTAATCAACACGACCATATAAATATTCCAACGTATCTCATGAACCAAAGTGTCGGCACTGACTTTAACGGAAACGAGGGCTGGAGCTTCAACGCCAAGGCTAATCTTAAAAGTAATGTTGTTCAAGGAGTCGAAGGGTCCGCGAATCTCGTCTACGCCTTCGCCCGAGACAAAAAGAATGTCTACCACTGCGAGTTGCTTGAAACTCTTGAATTCGAGCCCAATCAAGAATATGTGACTGAATGCATCCTAGCGTCACAGCGTGTGCAAAGCTTCCTGGAAAATAGCCTAATTGGCAGGAGAAGGGTATACATGATCACGGGATTAAAGATCGCTTCTGGGCTCACAAAATCCTCCATTAAAGAAAGCCAACATAATCCCAAGCTGAGAATTGCAGCGAAATCGTCGGCGATAGGTGGCCTTGGGCTCGATATAACAGCCACTAATGCAAGGGCAGTATCCTATGGGCGGAGTTTAAACAAGATTGTGTTCGCCTATCGAGCCATCCGCATAAAGCTGAAATGGGACGGCCAGGCGAGATACAAGTATAAGAGCGGTGGAAAGTACGATGTTGATGATGCTAGCGATAGCCAAGACGAAGATGATTGGGAGTTGGAGCTGTTGGATGAAGCGGATAGGTTGAAGGACTTCCCTGACTCCATCAAGATTAATATAGAAGAGGCGGTGGCATATGCAGATTAACTGTTGCCTTGCGGTAATCAGTTTCATATCAACAGTTCTGCAATTAGGGCGACTATTCACTTAATAGACAGCGCAAGCATAGCAACCTCTTCTGCGGTGTTTCTCTCTCAAGGTGTCTCTTCTTCTCTATTTAAGTATCTTTAGCGTTGTAGCCTGTCATTCCGACTGTAGAGTCTAGCTTGATCAAGACTACCGTCTCAAGTCATGCTGCTACCAAATCTGTAACTGGAGTAATATCAGCCGCGTCTTCCCCAGCACAGACCTCAGCCCTCGTAATCTTTGAATCTCTTGGCCGCTGGTTCGTGGTTGCTACCTTCCTCGCCTACATCTACAACACCGTACTTATCATACCAGAGCTTCCGCATAACCTGATAGATGAATCGATATTGCACTTGACCTTGGACCATGCCGTGACGCTGCCGGCGAAGGGTATCGACTGTGTTATAGACTAAGTCAGGGCTTTCTGAAGACAGATCATATCCTTCGAGAACCCCAAAACCGAGCTCTCTCATGAGGTGCTCAAGGGCAATGAAACAACCTGTTCTACCAACACCAGCGCTGCAGTGGATAACGCGCATACTGCTTGGTGGGCTAAATTGTTCTGATAGCTTCATTAATTCGAGAAAGCTGTGTAGGTCGTCTCCAACCGGAACACCAAACTCGGGCCAGCGCTTATAGACAAAATGCCAGATAACTCGTGTTTCTTTTTCTTCATTTTCATCATCATCATCATCATTTTCCTCTTCTTCTCCTTCTTTGCATATACGCAGAAGTAACTTGCGCTTTTCAATCGCACCGCCAAAAATATTCTCTAGTGAGTCAAAGGTAAGATGCGCTTTCCAGTTGTCACCCCACACATTATAATCGTTGATACTCCAAGCGGTATCCTGTTCTCCCGTGGGGAGTTTATTACCTGTAGGAAAATACTGATTGCACTTGACGACATCAAGCTCAATCATATTTGTCAGCTGAACAATAACTGCAGGCGATGAGGTTTGCTCAGCAATCATGCGCCAGACGTGATCAAATGATGGTATGGTAGGTGCTTGCATAGCGATATAGCGTAGCGGAGGTTGACTTGGGTTAGATGACATTAGAGTAATAGGAGAAGCATTAATATAGTCAAATTCCTTTTCTGGAACCTGCAGCTTAACGCGATTATGCGCCCAGGGCTTAATATTAGTATAGCGATCCATCTTTTCGTGGGTATCCGGGTGCTTGTACATGGTCCATTGCACATCTCCCAATTTATTTTCTCGCATACTTTGTGTCGCTCGAAGGTGACCTTCCCAGTCCAGTTTTGAGTACTTGCTGTCCATTTCTGTGCGATCGCGTGTAGTGTTAGTAACAAAGAAAAGTTTTGTAGGATATTAGGGACCATGGGAAGAGTTAAAACACACCTTGCAGTGAGAGCGACAAAAACGCTGGCAAGCGGGGTGGCATCAGATGGGAACTCTTGATGCGCTCTTGAATGGGAAGTGACTTTTGCTGTGTCAGTTGAGATGGTGGTCGTCTGGATTCGGAGGGAGACTGGATGTCATCTTGAACCACCACAGCTGTTGAAGACACCGTTGACGTGACGAATGGCGGGATATTCAACTCCGTCTTGGCACCTTTATCAAGTAACAGCTGGACCGCCGTTTCATGCTCCGTTGCTACAGCCCATGACAGCGGCGTTCGGCCGTAGGCGTTTTGGAAAAACGCTTCAGCATCGTCATCGACAATCAATTTGACGATGGCCTGGTCTAGAGTCCTTAGAGGCCATGGAAATGATCCTCTTCTATCAATGAGATGATGGTATAGCTCGAGAATCGGACGGATAGACTTCAATTCTTCTTCGATAGCATCAATCGTGATGCCTTTCCGCTCAAGTTCCTGCACCTGGTTCACAAGAAGGCGAGTCAGAGTGAAAACTCCCTTGGCTCCCCCAACAATGAGAGTCGGAATATATGATGCTTTTCGCATAATAGACATGGGAAGCTGCATTTCCAAGTACTTCACAATGTCATCATAATTCTCATTCTCAAGGCATATTTGTAACGCACTGTCCGGGTCCAAGCTCAGATATCCATGACAGGCCAAGCATACATGGAAGTCTTTCAAGCCGCCAGAGAGAATTTGGACCAAAGATTTGAATTGTTGAGTAAGACTAACAGCGTTCTCTCGGCCACATGCATCCAACGAATCAATGAATAGCCAGACTTGGCGAGTCGTTAAGAGCTTTGGAAGAGCCAGTTGGAAGAAGTTTTGCAGCTCCTCTGGGTGCCATTGCCATGTTTCGCCCGGTTCTCCTCTTTCCTTGCGTCTTTGTATAAAGGTAACAATAAGGTTTGGTAATAAATCAGGTCTTTGCTCGAGGATTTGATAGAGAAGAGACCGGTAGAGGCCGAACGGGGTTCTCTGGAGCTCAACACCGTGACGATTGAAGAAAAAGGAGAGAACAATGTCGCCGGTCCTAGCGATGGATGCGTTTCGATATTTTTCAACAATATGTTTTAATAACGTGGATTTTCCTGTCCCCGGCTTCCCGTTGACCCAGAGGAGGCCTTGATGGCGAGATCGCCAGTCTCTGTATTTCTCATGTCGAAAGAGCCACGCATGTAGACCCTCTGCAGCCATATAGGCGCTATCAAATCTAGTGTTCATTTCTGGAAAGGCCAGAGATTTCATACAATCTTGTGAAGCCCGTAAAAGCTCGATTAGAGCGTATTCGTTAGGATCTTTGGCTGTTGCGGATTCAGGCCGTACATAATCGGCAGAAAGTGGCGATAACTGTGCAATGAATACCCGAAGGTGCTCATCTCTAAGATAATACTCATATGGCACAGGAGAGCGGTCATACGCAGCTGAGTTGGGAAAGAGCTCCGCCCAGAAGTCCGTGTCTTCATCAACTAGGTCTGCTGGAATCATTATTTCTGTCCGGATGTCCGTGTTCTTCAGATCTTGCCCTGCTGCTATTGGGACCAATTCATCTGCCAACGCAACCTTCACATGCCTTCCTCGACCTTTGCAATCGCAGTCGTCCCTACCACAAATCTCCAGGAACTCGCTTGGGTCTCCAAGGTCATCAGGGTCAACACTTTGGCCCGTGACAACGGAGCTTTTGAGATTGTCATCTTCTTTTGAGATATCATCTCGATATGGAGGAAGGAAGAAGGCAATATCCTGCATATGCTGTTTGATATGCTTCCGCAACTCTATTTGAGCTTCTGAGGTATCCAAGTTTGGGAAACGTTTTTCGATGACATCGGGATAGCCGCCACAGAAAGGACAGCTTTCAAACAGGAACGGGCCCTTGCGTCGACTGGCCTTCTTCATAATGGATACTATCTCTGTGGGTATCTTTTCGTGTCCGTGCTGTGCAAGATGTTGTTCAAACCCTGCCTCGTCGAGTTCCTTATGCTCCCCATCAGGCATGTCAATGTGATATTTTTCTTCGAGATGGCCTTGCAAGTGGTTCAGCAACCCATCAAACGAGTTAGGTACATCAAACGGTTTTTTGCATTCCTTCAAAACGCAGAAATACGGCTCGAAATCTTGAATAACATGCTGGCTGTTGCATTACTCAACCAATCAGCAAAGAGGACGTTGTTCGACGCCTGGCTAAAAACTTACCTCCAGCGGTCTCTTCCAGCCTCACAGGCGCGAAATTCGAGCCGACAGTAGGGACACTGAAAACTATCGGTCTCGTCACAAACTTGGGGGGGTGGTGGAAATCCAGGATGCCGCAGAGCTACAGACGCCACGCTCTCTGCACGTCCTTGGCGCTTTGGCTGTGGCTGCATGTCGAGTTTGGTATCCACTGTAGCTGAGTAAATGGTTTGTTCGTCTTGTGGATCACGTTGGTTGGATAAATGTGCCGTTTCAAGGGATTGGGGCATATGTGTCAGCCCCTCAGCATCTTTAGATTGAGATGGAACCTTTGCCGGCGGGTATTGTGGTTGGTGAGTAGCTGCTGCAATGATAGCTCGCTTCTTCTGATGCTCCGCTAGGTACTCGAACCGAATTCTCCGCCTAGCAAACGATTCCCCTATTCTCTGTCTGAAAGCTTCAGATGCGGACGGGAAGTAGCTCTTCGCTACCTGGTTTGCGAGTCTCCTGTACCCTTCATATGCCCATTTAGGGCCCTCTTTCTGCAGATATAGTTCTACTCGTTCCCGTCGGTGTCTGCCCCCGGCATAGTCAATTAGTTGTGCGTAGCCATGTAGTCGATCGATTGTGTCTTCGATGTGTCTTTTCAACGCTGTATTGCATTTTTCAGATGCTAATGATGCTGGATCGACGATAGCCCCCTCTTCTTCAGAATCATCGGAGGAGGAGAGAGACATGAAGGAAAGCGAAGAAGAATCTGAATGAGCGTCATCTAGACTATCATGAACATTGGTTCCTTGCTCTGGTGTCCTGACGGGTTGTTGTAGTTCTAATTATGGTTGTTCAAGTCAGCATCCATTTATGACCGCGCTTTTTAGTAGATGGTAGTAGGAGAGGCGGTAACCTTCTAGATCACGCTCCAGTGACTGAAGCAGCTGCTTGAGAAGCTCAAAAATCTCCGGAACATCTTTCAGTCGCACATCAATAGATCGGAGACCCTCGCCGTAGACCCCGACCTTGGTACACCATAGGTTGAACTCGATGCATTGGCTAGAGGCCCAATACCCTTCTCTAGCCTTGGCCGTATCGTCTTTGGCCTCTTCATCCTTCAAGAATTCGTGTAGATATCTCTTACAGACCAGGGCGAGATCTCTGAGTCTTGTAGTGTCTTCAGGTCCCACCTCGTATTCCAAGTCCGTCATGGCTTTATATGTAGCGATGCTCTACAAAATGCCGCCACCTTGATAGCCGTCCGTTTGAAGCTGTGTCTTACCGTCTAAATCTTTCGATATCAGGATAGGTTTGAGTTCTGATCCGACGGCAGAGACTCAAGCATGCATGTACATGTACATGCGACGTGCGACGAGGCTGAGGGTGGGGGAGACGAGCCCAACGGCGGGGCAGCAGCCAATGCTAGGTGAACTCCAAACAAAGGAAGCCCAACTTCGACTATCACATGCCGCCTTCAGATTTCAATTTCTTTCATCAAATTTTGGTAACGGTCTTTGTCTTTTCTATATCATTCGTCGAGGGGAGCCACGTGTAGATGTAATGTGGCAACTGGAGCTTCTTTCCTGGGTAATCCCCGCCTTTGGGGCACTCTCCAAAGAGTTCATGGAGAGCGGTCCAAGCCCAGATCTATTTCGCAGTGCCCAAGATTGCTACTCTGATATAATAGGAATAGGGCTGGCGTTATATACGTCCCATGGAGAGTGGTCTTCTGGCATTCAAGATGAACAGATTGGCAGGCTATTAAAAGCACTGGAAAGCCGGCTCCCGAAGAGATGGATGCCGCTTCTCTTTCCCATGCCGAACAAAATACATGTATGTTTCAAACATATCATCTAACAACTGCAAGGCCCAGGACGGAAGTAGCTTATCATTGGGTTATAGGAGAGCGATATCGAGCATGTCGAGTCGAAGAAGTTTCTCGGCCTGGAGAAGCTTGCCAGGTCCATCCAGTCCTATGATTTAGGAGGTTATGATGAATGTTTTGAATTGCAGGGTCAGTCAAAAGAGCTACGTGATCGATACCTAAGCATAATTGGCCATAATATTTGTCTATTTCACAAGGAAGAGAAAAAGTCCAAAGCAGAACGTGACAAGTTTCTCAAAAGGGTTAGGGGAGCCACTGAGCACTTCTTGAACGTGTACTTCCGGGCACCCAGTGCAGTGGAAGCTGAGGAATTTGATCTCTCCAAACATCCCAGCTATGGCATGAAAGACTTGGCCAACAAAACTTATGGCCTCCTAGAGCGGCATTGGAAATGTCACTGCGTTCAACGGGAGTCGACGCCGTCTGGGCTGAGAGAAGCGAGACTCAGTCTAATTATACATCGTGGATTAGCACCAAAGGTGGTTCCACAAGAAATTACAGCACACCACTACGCTCAACTCAAGTTTGAGATCCTGCTTCCTCTTTGCAAAAACGACATTGAGTGGAAAGTGACGAATGTCGAAGTCATCAAACCCCGGTGAGATGGAAGCCTACAAATCTTATTGTCCACGCTCTCTGACTTGGTGCAGGCCTGAGGCGTCGATATCCAGAGATCGACAGTCCGTCAACAATGACATATGCCACTGGTTGTTGAAGAGCCGATATTTCAAAGTCGACTTTTTGGCACAAAATGACAAATTATGGCATCTTACGCCTAGACCCTTTCAGGGTGCTGACCACCACACACATATGGAATCTCTTCAACAGCTCCTAGGAGATGGTGTTTCAGTTTCCGATATTGCAAGATATACTCCCAAGGATAAACTTATTCTCTGCTATGTTCTGGCGAGCTCAATGCTATTCCTGTATCCAGGCTCTTGGTTTCAAACGGCATGGAGCAGTGACAAGATCTATTTCGTTCGCCGTTTCGGTAACTCGACGTCCCCCGCCTTTACGTTTCCATATCTTTCAACCACAATCCAACAAGTTCAAAACGATCCGCCAAATCATATGCAGTATCACTCCCATCCCGCAATTTTAGCCCTCGGCATTATCTTTCTGGAGATCGCCACAAGCGTCAAGTTTACGAGAAGATCTCATGAGCCAACTCAGTGGCAGCAATTCAACAGCGATGGCATTCAAGCCTTGGAGCAACTCCAGGAGCTAGAGCGCCAAATCACTCGCGACCATTCTAAGAGGATATCCCGTGCCTTGATCAAGGTCATCCGTTCTTGTCTAATACTGGAGCCGCCACCGGATTTCCCAACCAAGCAGCTATCTGACGAGGGCCCGATCAGGCAATATATAATATCATGTATCATTCAGCCCTTGGCATCAGATCTCAGAGATGGATATAAGCTTTGTCTGGAAAAGCTACATGATGACTTGATGCCAGAAAACGACGCAGAAAATCTCGACCGGCCAGACGTTCATAGAAGGCCATTTTCAACAACGGAGAATTCCACCTCGGCTACAATATCTGGTATGATAACTCCCCCTCCGCTCGGATATCGTTTTTAACTTCTAATGAGCGTCAGAATCAGCATCAAAACTTTCCGAGACGCGTGAATTATGCCTCCTCGGGGGCGGAGTAGGTGGAGAAATGAGGCCTGGAGGCGACAAGTAGGTGATGCCGTCAGTAAGTGTGAATAAGAGGGCCAATGGCTAATATTACTCGTCGTATAGGAAATTGGCGGCGGATGCTTGGTTCGAATGGCACACAGATGCCCTTAATCGGATAGAAAAATTACGCAAGCCGGATGCTATTGAGCCGCGAAGAGTCAAAATTGCTATTTTAGACAGCGGTATTGAACTCTCTCAGGACCAAAAAGACATGTACGACGTGGAACCTAAAATCGAATATCGTAGCTGGATAGAAGAAGACAGAGAATGGAAAGACGACGTTGGACATGGTACGCATCTCGCTGTTCTCCTCCGTAAGATTGCGCCAAATGCCGGTATCCACGTTGCGCGGGTGTTTAAGAAGAGGCCTCATGTTGAGAAATCAGCGCAGACAATTGCTGAGGTGAGAACCTACCTATGTATCCTGTTCACAATGTTACTATCAATGATCACAGCTAAAACTACAGCCTAGGCTATCCGACATGCTGTCGACGATTGGAAAGTAGACATTATCGTCATGTCCTTTGGATTCGGAAGCAGGAATGAGATCATTTACGATGCAATCAAACACGCCGCTTTCAATGATGTGCTCATGTTCGTAGCGGCTTCTAACGATGGTACGAACCGCCCCGGCGGAGTTGCGTGGCCCGCCATAGAGTCAAATGTCATCTGCGTCCATTCAGGAGACGGCTACGGCAATCAATCCTCGTTCACGCCGAGCCCGAAGGAGAACATGAGGATCATGGTCCTTGGAGAATGCGTCAGGTCAGCGTGGCCGCCAAAACTGAGACTGCCCGGCGATATCAAAGACATGAGCGGCACATCATGTGCTGCGCCGATTGCTGCTGGGGTTGCAGCAGTCATCCTTGATTATGCAAGAGGGTTTCTATCGCAGAAAGAGTGGGGGGCTCTTCATCGAACGGATTCTATGCGTCGTATGTCTGAAAGACTGAAAGATCCCGATAATCATACTGGCTACTGGTGGGTTCAGCACTGGGGGTTGTTTGACTCTAATCGAGACGAATCTTGGATACAGGGAGAGATTAAAGGTTTCTTAGTTTAGCTAGCATGCTATACAGGTTGTGATGATAGAAATTGTAGTCATCGTGGTTATCGTAGCAACTTTGCAACTGTAAGTGATCCAAAGACACACGTCTATCAAGCAAATCTAGACAGATCCAGAGCATCAATCCAACCAAACAGGATCCAACTCCCTCAACAAATCCAAATCAACGTTAATAAAACTCTTCCACAGATCAATCTCCCTCAACCACGGCCTCGTCTGCACAGCAAACGTCGCAGCCGTGCAATTCTTCAACAACTCAGCCACATCCTCCGCCATAACAAGGATCAAATCGCCCCTATACGCTATCCGATCCTCAAGCCTCTCCTTGACATTTTCTAGAGCTTTGGCAGTGGTGTCATGCACGCTCAATTCGCTGCCCGGCATGTCCTTGGGCAAGAACTTCCACTCCCAGGGCCGGGAGACGCTATCCTGGAAGCTGGTTGCCTGCCGATTACCCATTCCCAGCATGAGTGGGTAAAAGTGTGGCGCCGTCCAGATTCGAAGAAGCGCGAAACGAGCATTCTGGTGCTTTTCTGCGAAATCTTCGGCAATGGGCAGTAACTTTGGCCATTTGTCTGGTCCGATGAAGTGGGGTGGGTACGTTATCGGAAATAGTCTTCCAGGGTCGTCATAGTTGATGAAGAGGTCCAGTGTGTCTGGGCGGTGAGGCTCAGTGTTTGCCGTGGCTACGCCTGGGACTATTCGGCCGTCATTTTCCAGATGTGCGGGGACCATGACTCCTACTCGATATACTACGATTTGTTAGCAAATGCTTTTCCTGAAGCTTATAGATGGAGGTACTGACATTTGGCAATGATGGGGCGGATGGCAAGACTCCAGTCGAACGGGTAAATATCCGAAAAGTGGCGGTCCTGCTCCAAAACAGCCTTCCACTCTGTCCAGAACTTCGGGTCACGGTACTTGTAGCTTGTTCTACTTCTTCGATCGGGCCGAGACTTGCTTCGTTCTCGGGGATCAAATAGGGTAGAGTTCCTGAACGCCTCATACTGGTCCGATTTGAGAAACGCCGTTACATGGGCCGTTGTGTCCACTTCTGGGAAGAACATGGCCATGGTCGAAAAAGCCTGAACCATGTCTTGAACGATAAATCCGTGGGACCACGGGTCTGAACCATAATCTCCATAGTAGTCATCGTCGAATGATTCAACTTCGAGCCATTGCATTAACTCGGCGACGTAATAAACCCAATCAGGCGATTCCGCATGAGCAGTTTTGAGCATAGTAGTGATAATTTCTTGGACTTGCCGATACCTTTCGGTACATCCCGGCTCAAGGTCTCCATCATGAAACGCCGCTTTGAACTCTGATAGCAGAAAGTTAGCAATGTGATCCTAAAACACAAGGGCTAACATAGAACCGCATAAGTATACTCACCGGTAGATCTTTCGCGTTCCATTACCTCCATCGGATCCGCACTGTCAAGACGATCCCTGATTAATTGGCTTTCCTTGATGGCGTCAAGGCCAGTTTCCTCAAGGACTTCGCGCTGCTCTGCTGAGAGAGTTCCTTGTAGGAGCTTCTCCAAGCCGCTTTTCCAAATCGCAGGAAGCGCCCACATACTGTCTTCATCGGTATCCATCTCCTTGCTAAGCGGCTCTTTAAAATCTTCCCCGGCAAGAATCGCCGTCAGTCCTTTTTCCCAGTACTTGTTGTGACCAGGGAGTCCCGAGTGCTCAAGGCGACTGACGCGGTTTCTGATTTCTCGAAAATGCACATTCTTTTTGTTAGAAGTCAGTTCGTCTGGGAATAAAATCTCATCCTCCACAGTATTGGCTTTGGTATAGAACAAGTATGGGGAGTCGGCCATTTCACCAGTGGCGGCACCCTGGGGTGTGAAGGATGTGAATGATCCTGAGGTACTAAACAAGCGGAACTCTACGTCTTCGCTTGTCACAACGTCCCAGAGACTCTTGACTTGTTCGCCGGGAAGTATCTTGCGCGTTCGCATTGTATCTTCCTCCCGAGTGAGGCTCCGCAGCTGCGGCTCCATGTGGGAATACATGTCAGCAGGCTGCGTCATACGCCATGCTGTGCGAAGTTCCTTTTTTATAGTTCTATCAGTAGTTTGCTTAGTTTCTACTCGTGGCATAAGAAACATACCGTGATGATGACATTATATAGGAGCAGTGGTGATTCGTTGGGTACTAGATTCCAGATGAAGACGTCGTAATAGTCATCGAATCCAAAGCGCCATTCTCTCAGTACATCGGTCATGTCAAAGTAATCAGGGCCCACCTCAAGAACGTTTTGCCATTCATTCTTCGAGGCCCTTCCGATGCCCTGTTTTCTGCGATACGTCCAACGATGCTTTTCAGGAGGTGCTGTTATGACGCGACCAGTTTTGCCGTCCCTCACCAGGACCAACAGCTCACCGGTTCTCATTGTCAGATACTGCAGAAAGCGGCGGGTGACTGGATCGCGGCGCTTCATGTGGCCGGCAATGATATTCCTCGTCTCGATCATGTCATGCTGGCGACGTCCTTTGCCTCGCCCGCCGGTCTGAAAATAGCGACTACGTGACTGAGATTCAAGATCAATAAAGTACGGGAAGAACTGCAACTCATGCAGCTGCTGGATAAGCCTGTTATTTGCCCAAGACGTCCAGTTCGAAGCAGGGAAAAATTGCCATAGGGTGAGGAGATTTAGGTCAGCGAATTCCGCCCAATTCCGGCAGAGCTGGATAGCATGTTTGAGATCGCAATCTTTGGCTATGGCGGAGAATTGCAGCCAGCCGTCTCGAGACATTGCCTTTTCGCTGGCGTGATTCCACACGCTCTTGCCACAGATTGCTACCCGAGATCTCTGTGAAGAGGAAATGGATTTTTGACGTGGCTCTTTTAGCCCTTGACGATCTGCTAGCTTTTTCACAAACCATTCGTCTGTGTGGAGATGCCTATAATGATCATAATCGCCCATCATGTCACCAAACTCTTCTTCATCCTCTGAATCGCTATCATCTGCAGGTTCATCGCCAGCATCCAGCTCTGCATCATCTCTGCGTGCAAAATCGGCACATGCATCTCGAATCTGTTGAAGGGAAGGGTCCTCCAGCTTCAAGCAGATATCCCGTAGATCTGAGTCGACAATCTCAGCGTCGTTGAGGAACTCATCCACGCTGCTAGCTCGTAACGCAGCCGGCAACAAGGATGCTTGAGCAAGCAACAGGCGACAAAAGAGCAGCAACTTGATTTCCCTAACGTCCTTGATGGCAGTCTCGATCTCGTTCTCGGTCATCGGTGCCGTTCTTGTAAACGTCTCGTGGGGATTCTCCAACGACCCAACGAGCTGGAAACCCCAAACGTTTTCCAGTTTCTTGTCGACTCCCTGACTCAGGCGTTTTCTCATCTCTTGCTCGGTTTCAATATTGTTCTTATCAGGCATCGGTTCATCGGCTGCTTTCTTTGCTTTCTTTTGCTGCTGCATGGCCATGAGCTTGTCTTGTCCCCTGTCGGCTGTCGAGGAGTCGCCGGTGCTGCCTCGATCGCCAGGTTTGGCGGCACTCGGCTTGGCCTTTGCCTTTTTCTTACCCTTCTTGGAGGATTTTTGGCCGTTTTCTTCCTGTTGTTGCTCGGCGGCCTCTTCTGCCTGTGGCATGGGCTCGGCTGGGGGATCTTGGTTTTTCTCAATGTCTACAGCATCCATCTAGAGGAAGTGCCTGATCAGATCAATGTACTGGTTGCGCTTGTCGTGGTCGGTGTCTTTGATGGGGTCCCACGCCTCATCACTTTCCCATTCATCTTCTGACATGTCCATACGCTCCCGGAAAGCAGCCTCAAGATAGGCATCCTGGCTCTTCTGCTCCTCCTCTCTCCTGGCTTGCTCCAGTCTAGCCTGCAACTTGTCTCGGTGACGCTTGAACAAGGCAGCTTCCTGCTTAATCTTCTTCTGCTCTTTATCACGAGTTGCCTCTTCCTCTTCCTGGGCCTGGCGTACCCAAGCGAACCATTTCTCCTGCTGGTATAGCACATCTGCAGTCCGCTTTTCCAATTTTTCCAAAGACCGAAGAATGATGTGGCGGTTGCTGCTTAGCTTGTCGAGGTATGCTTGGTGCCCATAGTCGATTTGGAGCGAATAAAAGTGAGCGTGGTGAAGCCTGCGGGCGTCGATGACCTGTCCGGTGAGGACATATCTGTCAAAGAGATGGGAATGCACCGTCCTGAGAGTCTCTCGGTCTTGAACATCCTCAAACGTCTGATTCGCAAGAGGAACCTTGCTTGTCTTTAGGTAGGGAGGGGCTTCGCTCTCCAGCTCATCCAGTCTGGCATTGCGTCGTTTGTACCCCTTGTAGAGCCCATAGACCTGCTTAGAATGGAACCAGCAGAAGACACCGTCGGCATGGGTAGCCTCTTTGGTGCACTTGCTTCCATCGGACAGGTGCAGAGCCTAGACGTTGAACGGGAGTCAGCGTCCACGGTTTGCTTGTTCGGCACTCAGAGTAGTGGGGTAGCGTGTTTATTCCCCGTACGAGCACATACCTGGCATTGCCCGTGATCTTGACTCATGGTCAGTGTCCCGGTAATGTCATGTGGTTGTACAGATACGGAGCACCTGGTTCTAGCCGTTCCGAGCCTCTTGATGCTGCCCTCGTCAAAGCCTCGCTCCGAGACCCTGATAGTAGCCCGTGCAGTACGGCCAGGCCAACAGAGTTAAATTTAGACTGGCGGCTATCACGATAAGACCCTTGGCGTGGGATTGCGTCTACTGTAAGGCGGGACAGTAGCTTGATTGGGTCATTGGTACTATGTATGGATGCTGGGACAAATGCTCAAGGCCTCAAAGCCTGGCCCTCGTTGCCAAGCAGGCAAAAGTGAACGTTTCACGCATGTTTCACGGCTGACTAAGGCACATGCAGCAACGGCGGGGCTCAGGAGTATTTGAGGATCAACAGTCTGTAACAGGGGTAAAGGGAAGCGGAACGAGAGCGAGTCAGAAAGAGTCTTGCTGGCCAGGGTAGACAAAAATATACAGAATCAATAAAATGACATGTGGTTATTTTTTGGCATCACTCAATTCCGTGGGGATTGAATCCCGTCTGACTGCGGCCACGCACGAGAAACGCGCAATATACGCAGAGACATGAGGAGAATACGCTCGTTGGCTCGGTATTCTGGATGAGATTAGTGTGGCTGTATATGCAGCTTGTCTGGCTTTAGACTCTGTATGTTCGTCATTTCTCGATTTGCTCCTTTTTCCTTGCACATCCTTTGAACAGGTACAAGCAGTGATGATCGATAAATGTGGTCCTCAAAATCTTTAGCAGTCTCGCCACTTATTAAGCCACCACATCCAATGACCTTTGCGTGTACTGCATGTACTGTCTTTAGTCAGTCTCCATTACATCAGCCATTTCATCATACTGGATCAATATCACAGGACTTGATTGACGTGTGCGGTGTGGTGGTGCTGTATGTACTGTTACTGTAACCCCCTATTATGCGTGGCTTCTGGAAATAAATTCTGGTCCCGTCCCTCCTATGTACAGTAGCGCGAGATTGATACCTGTTAGGACATGACGCAGTCAGGTGACTGCTCGGCGGTTCTATTTCCCCGGGCCCTTTGATAGCTTATCGCGCAGCCATGTGCCTGGATTATCTCACAGCTGAGAGTGAGCGCCAATTTGGAACCCCTGCTCAACATGTGGGCTCCCACTTTTTGGCTTCCAGGTTCCAGTCCAATTTGCCTCGAGGGTTTCAATCCCAATCCCGAGCGGGTTCGTCTGCGTCATGCTGGTCGCTCGCATTTCCTCATCTAGCGAACCGTTTTGCCAAGTCCCAAAGTTCCAAAGTTCCAAAGTATCTACGCAACTACGGTACCTGCCGACGTCATCAAGCAAAGGGCGCGGCTGCGAGATGCTTGGTTTGCAAACAGGCCTCCAACGGGATCAACAGCGTTGGAGGCTCCAGTCCAATCGGCTACTGCAACACCAATCCTAGATCTTCCACTTTTCCCAAGACGGCTTCGTACGCTAGTCTCCCCGTTCAACCCCGCAATAGGGATTAGGGATTGTCGAGAGAATTCCTGTGGAATGAGATGAGTGCATTAGTAGCCTCGGCGAGGCCAGAGCAAGAGAGCGCATGACTTGCCCTCGAGGGCCATCTAATATGGACAGGACATGATATGACAGGCTGACGATGGCAGCATTCCAGCGTGATGGCGTGTAGGACGAAGCCGAGGCCAAGTTCAAGTCCAAGCAATCAGAGCACATGTTGCGGCCCGAACCTCGCGAATCTTGCAACGGTCGACACGACATCCATCAAGGGGGGGTCTTTAGTCGGTCTTGGAAGTGCAAATCAGCGCCGGCTAAAAGTAATCTTGCGCGCACGAGGTGGCGACTTGGAGGGGGAGGGGGGGAAAGAGAGAAAAGGGAAAAGGGAAAAAGGAAGAAAAAAAAGGGTCCAGCAGCAGCTGAAAATGCGTCAGCGTGTACACTGCAAGAACTGGCACCAGCACAGTACGAGGGATTGCTCCAGTGGTGGTAAATGGTGCAAAACCGAAGAAGCGAGCAATCTCCGAGTCCAACGAATAGAGGCACTGGACGATTGCCATCGTTGGCTGCGACAAAGAGGCTCCCGTCGTCAGTGTTTGGCACCGCCTCGATGCAGTGCGTGGCCACGCGCGGGTACAAGATCCTGCTGGAAGCTGGCGAACGCGCGTCAGACCGGCCGCCATGTCGGAGGTCGGAGCCGTCGACAAAATAAACCTGAAATGAATCCACCAGACAGAGAGACGGACCAGATTCGCATGATGTCGCCTTGAGCCTTGGCAGAGACAGCGCTCTCTCTCTCTCTCTCTCTCTCTCTGTCTCTCTCTGGCCATTCCCGCTGAGCACCAACCAGCCAACAGGAGGACCCAGGAACTACACCACCCAAACCACCTACAGTACATTAGCTTAATTATACCCGTACTAGATACACGTATAAGCGACGCCTCACATCGACCCTTTCGGAGTAGGGCTGCCCAGCGCTGTGGGGGGCTGAGCCGGGGTCTTGTGATTAATCTGAGATTGGCAAGGCGCCGAGACAAGTATTTGCGCGTACCTGGCATGGTTCCACGGGACACGACTTGGAGCAAGACGCCACCACAGCAGCGGCCGACAGGTACCTGCTCGATACTACGTGCCACCACCTCGCCGCCGCCTCTCTCTCTCAGACTCTCCGCCTCTTAGACTCTCCCAATCATCTATCTTTACTTAAAGTCCCTTAGTTATAGTAGTACCACTAGTAGCAACCAACTCGTGCCGACGGCCCATGTACATACTACACAAGCGCTGGTCCCCCCCGTGGCGGTTTGCAGCCTAGCGGCGCTTCTAAAACAAAGGCCCCTAGAACGTGCCAGGCCTAGGCCCCCCAGGCTTGCCAGGCTCGCATCGAATCCCCTGTTGGGCCCGGCCAATCAGCGGCCCCGGCAGCGTCCCTTGTTCCATTCACTCGCTGTTGGCCGTGTGCTAGCGGCCTCGCTCACTGAATAAAAATCTCGTGCGCTGCGGGACTTAAGAGGTCACCTAACGCTCTCTTGGTCGGTGCTCTTGGTGTTTCGTCTTCGGTTGTCTGTTTCGTGGTGTTTGATCTCTCGACTCACTCCTTTCCAGTCCTTCACCACAACATGTTCAACAACGAGCAGCAGTTTGACGAGGAGCGCGGCGAGCGCCCGGCGCGCGAGTCTCGCTCTCCCTCGTCGACCCAGCGCAGGGCCCTCAAGTTCCTTCGCTTCCCCAGACTCAACAAGGCCGCCCTGTTCCTTCTCCTGCTCGTCGACGTGACCATCGTCGGCCTGCTCCTCTACTCGCTCGAGCCTCTCATCACGCTCCTGCGCAGAAACGACGAACTCTTCAGCCCTCGCATCACGATCCCTCGCAACGACTCATGGAGCTCGCCAATGTTCGACGACGACGACCACGAGCTGGGCCACCCCAAGATTCCTCGCATCCTGCACCAGACGACTAAAAACAGCACCATCCCCGAAAAATGGGTTGCCTCGCAGCGCAGTTGCAAGGAGACTTATGCCGATTTTGAGTACAAGGTGAGTCGGACCAAGCAACCTAGATATACATGCCATTTTTCTCCCTTTTTCTCCTATTTTTTTTTTTCTTTTTTCTAACAAGCATCTTCTCGCTCTTAGCTGTGGACTGACGAGCTGGCTCGCGACTTCATTGCTGCCGAATACCCCTGGTTTGTGGAGAACTGGGATGGCTATGCTTTCCCCATCCAACGCGCTGATGCCATCCGTTACTTCGTCCTCCACCACTATGGCGGCATTTACCTCGACATGGACACCTTCTGCAACGAGACCATTCCTTTTGAGGAGCTGGAAAAGGGCCCAGGACAGCACTATGCTCTGTTCAAGTCCACGCTGCCCACCGGCGTCACCAATGACTTTATGATTGCAACTGCCAGACACCCAGCCTACGCCGCCGCCGTCTCCAAACTTCCCCTGTTCTACGACATCACCAGGTTTTGGGCCGAGATCCAGCCTTATGCCAACATCATGATGTCCTCTGGACCGCTCTTCCTCAGTCTCGTTGTCAAGGACTATCTGTTGGGCCAACCTTCACTGCCCTCACCAACTGTGCAGGTCATTGATCCTCCTGACCTGCACTCATACATCACCGACCTCGAGAGCGCCACTTGGCACAAAGCAGATGCTCATGCCCTCATGTGGCTGGGCACACGACCCTGGACCTGGTTCCTCGCAGGTGCAGTAGGGCTGCTCGCCGGCTTATATCTCATCAACTACCTGCTACTATTAATATGCGAAACTTGCCTCCGCAAGGTTCCATCAACCATCGCATACGCCGTCAAGGAGAGCAAGCTGGCATAGAAGACAGGGAGGTGTGGACACTTTTTCTACGTATATATATTGTGATAATGGCTGCATCTTGGTCAAAAGGGAATTCTGATTTACTGCATGGAGTATTTTTGTTGAAATAATCAGGGACGGTGCAAGGGAATAATGATATGACAACGCCGAATGCTCACCAAACTAGACTGGGAGCAATTTGTGCACCCCTAATAATATACCAAAATAATTGAATAACGATAAAAATCATACATTATCTGCTACTTTATAATGTGATTGTAATTGAAAGTCAACAACCGTTGTCATTGTCTGATACCCAGATGCACGCATCTTCACATGTTACAATGGAGGACCCTAGGTAGAGCACAGGTAAAATCACACCAAACTGCATTAGTAGTTCAAAGCAAGGTTGAGTATGAACATGAGCGTCGAAACCGAGCAGCAGAATGATCCAAACAGGCAGCGCAGCATCGAAATGACCCTTGGAAATTCAACTGCTACGGCTTCACATCTCACCAGCAGGCGTCGGCACCTGACATGCAGGATTTTGCTAGCCAAGACAAAAACCAACGGCAGATGCAAATGCGTTACGTATGCCCTCTTCAATGTTCTGCAACATGCTTTCAAGTGACATACACCCCTCCTCGGCCGTTGGTTACATCTTTCTCCGCAATGCGCCTGTCGTTCATTGAACTCGGCAAAAAGGCGTTTGTGTTTGGGTCTAGAAGCGTAGCTAGTTTCCTCTACATACTGCATACATTGTACGTATTGTTCTAGTTTCGGGGGAGGGTCTTATCTCGTCATTAATCTGGATAGGATGTGCGTTTTTGAAACGTGGTTTTTGGGAATTTGGCTCCACGGTGGAAAAATATATCTGGGTGCTGTGATATAAGTGGCGTTGTTGAGATGGACCGAGTTTTTTTTTTTTTAGTTTTTTTTTTTTTTTCTTCAAGCAAAGTTCTCCAAGAACTTTCCACCACCAAAGTACATGTAGATAGGCCAATTGCATCCTGCCCATCTCAAGGAGGGTTCTCCATTGAATACGATGCACTGCCTTAAAAAATTGCTGCTTCGTACATGAAATGCATGTGGTTTCATTCGTCCAAACGCATTCGGCGGGCGTTGGAGTTTGGACACGAGTGGCTTGAAAAATGACATCCAACACGCCTTCGGAGCAATTCGTATTACCGATGCCCCTGCCAAGCCTCTTGGATCATTCCCCACGCTGGCTAGCCATATGTGGGTATATATCATGTCTGCGATTTGGGAGTGTGTCATGCTATGGATCGTTGCCGACGGAGACATTGCGTAGACATGTAACAAATGTGTGAGATAGGTCATCAGTACTGTTCTCTGTATGGATACAGATGACTTGATAAAGTGGAAATTGAACTTCTTGTTATTTCCGGTCCAAATCCGGAGTTGGCATGATGGAGGAGAGGAAGTGCTGGGGTTTGACAAACAAACTCGGAGGATTAGTGTATCAATATCCTTGACATCTCTCCAGATGGGAAGGTGATTTCTACATTTTGTATAATTGACAAGAACTGTCTTTCACATACAGCCATGGGCTATTCCATCTGATAGTCTTGTATCGCATTTACTACTCATGTAGACCATCTCTTTAACGATTTGTGGGGCTTGTGGCACTGATTTCAAGCTGGATGCTGTTCGAAATACAGGACTTTAGATCAATGGGTTCAAGTAATGATAGATCCAAGGCAATCTTCTTATGTGGGCAAGTTGGAGGGTGAGAAACTACCTGTAACATGTAAGTCGCGTCTTACCATCTAACCTGCTTATATATGAAGAAATTGATATTATCTCCTACATATGGTATACCAAAATAGACAACGGGCCTCCTCCCGTTCACAATAAATCTAGCATTCTTGTCTTACGGCAGCTCATACGTAATTTCCACTTGGTGTCTTGGCCACCGCCATTCCATCGGATATGCATCCTCTGCTACAAGTGAGCCATATCTCATTTCTCCTAGGTGTCGACGATGAGTCTAGCGAGACCGAGCTTGGCACCTTGAGAGGGCACATGACTCACCAGAACGCCCAGAGCAGAGGCGTAACTGATGCTGTGTCTCTTGGAGCCCCGGCCAATAACAACATCCTGGAGCAAGAAGTGTTGGTTCTGTTTACCTCTCCCATCACCATTATGTGCCCCCGGTATTTTATGTCGAGACCAAGCCTACAACCGCAAAAGTAACGCCCTACCTAGAACTATGCCACCGCACACGTCTACGGCAAGGTCAGGATATACTACGATTCAAAATCAAAAGACACAACGGAGTTTCTCTGTCGGCAGCTCGATGATTCGTCAAAGTACAGCGAAGAATCCATCATCGGGTACACCGGCAAAGACGGCCGGCTTGAGCCGTGGGAGTTATCCGAGACCCCGGAACAATGGCTTGAGTTGTTGAAGGAAAATATCATTGGTATGGTAATATCGATTACTCGTTTAGAAGGCAAGTTTAAGATGAGCCAAGAAAGGCGAAATAGTGATCGAGATGGAGTTGTTCGGGGGGTTGAAGAGTTCGGGTCGAAAACGGGGTTGGCGATTTCTCGTATGATTCGGGAACGTGGTGGGCAGAAAAATGCAGCGAAAATTGAATTTGAATGGCACACTGTCGCTTTAATAATACTAAGCAAACTTAAAAGTGTACCTATGTATCGGACTAGGAATCGACAGCTGACACGTAGGATCAATCAGATGCCGCCAGATCATTTAACGGCGCCAGATCTCGATCACCCGGAAGCGATAACTAATCTTGGACAATGATCAAGTGGATTAGCCAGATTTCAGTGCTCAGACCACTTGCTCTAAGTCAACGCATCACACATTCCTATCGTGATGTTACGCACCAGATCTGTATGAAGATTCACCATATCACACGTAGCCCATCTAGTAAGAAAGCACACAGGCTCCCGCCTTCCCGCTAAAGGCTAAAATGACTTGGCTTCCGTCGAAGACGGCATCTCCAGTAGCAGCCAATCATATTGGTCATATTCTCTCACACAACCCATAGTCCTGCAATGAGTTCTAGTAATTGAGCGTAATCACAGATAAAGTCAAGGCTTTTACACAGCCATGATTCTTTACACGTTGAATATCCATTCCAGCAGAGCAAATATATACTGAAGGAAGGCATTGTGGCGAAGACACGGCGCCGGAGCAAAAGCGGACCGTGATTTACAACCCGTTGCTCCGGCTCCGTTCGGTGCGAATCAATCTCTCTTTTTGGCCACTTGTGGGTCGCTTCAATCCGTGGCTCCAAATGCTGATGTGCCGAGGCTGGCGGGCTTTGGAATCGTCAATCAATTCTTTTTTTGCTTTTGGAAGTGCTGTTTATTGCCTTATGACCAAACTCCGCCGCCTACTGACTCGTTCGCATTGCGAAAAGACGAGTTAGGGGTCCTGAATGCAGCTATTGATAGAGTGGAAACACACATAGATTGGCAGAGGAGGAAGTTACTGAGACATGACCTAAGATCTGGTTGGAACAGATGACATGACCAAGACTATGGCAGGGAGAGGTGCATATATGACATTGAATTGGGACAGAAGACTAATAATTGGTATGAATAACGGTTAAAAATGTTGTCAGGATTACATACAGCTTCAGCAACATAACAATTAATTATATGTGTGTATCTAGTATACAAATGAAATGTCGAAATAACCTTCTGAAACCGCGGGTATTGTTTAGAATGCAGTATCTACTCTTTAGCCACTTCAATGACAGTCTTACCTAGACCGCCTTTCCCATTATAGATTACTTGACAGACCTCCCGTACTTGGCCAATGTCCATCATGTTGACTCTTGCACCAACGACGGGCAGTAGCTTCCCTTCCTCTACATAACCCCTCAACGTGTCGAGATCCTTTGCATTGGGAGCCAGGAACCAATATTTGTACTCCACGCCGTAATAGTAGGCCCGAAGCTTGTTAATCGAATCCCCGAGATCAAGAAAGATTCGGCCGTAAAAAGGAATACGCGGATTGTCGGGCCGTTTCATCACACTCGATGCTTGAAGTGTTGCAGCTGAGGGCTTCGTTGATATAGATACAACCATCCCTGTCGACCGGACTAGAAGAGGCAGAAATTGCATGGCCTGACCGGTAGTGTCGAAGAAAAAGTCGACGGAGTGCAAGGGGATAGCTGCCAATGGGTCTGTCTTCGTATAGTCGATAACTGATGGTCGAGTTAGCAATCTTGTGCAGCCGACCGATGCTATTGCATTGTAGCATATTATCGACAAGGACTTACTTTGATCAACGACTCCTTCGCCGAGCAACTCAGGAACCTGTGGAATCTTGGCTGTCGAGACCGTCGTGATCACTTTGCCAGCATGAAAGACATTCTTCGCCAATTGGCACGCATATGCTCCTGTACCACTCACTTTTGACTGCGGTTAGCTTCTCTATCTTATACTTCGATCAGAAACTGGATTACTTACAGCCAGCCGGTATAAAGACTGTCTTGCCTTCTAGTGAGCCCTTGTATTGCCGTAAAACCTGGATCGCCGTGACACCTGCCAACGGTAATGAAGCAGCCTCACCAAAGGTGATGTTTTTGGGCTTCAGAGCAACATATTCCTCCGAGCACTTGGCATACTCACTCCAAGCTCCTGCATCGTAATGTTAGTTCTGCCGCAGTATCGCATTGGATGGAAGTCAATCATCACCTACCTCTACCAACTTCTGGCAATCGCGTATAGACCTCGTCACCAACTTTCAAAGTCTTTACATCCTTCCCAACTTGGCTCACTACACCAGCTGCGTCATATCCGACCTTGTATGGAAAACTTTGAGATGTGAGCTTCAGACATTGCCTCTAGGAAAATTTGCACCTACGAGTCCTTGACGGCCATCTTGAAGACTCCTGCTGCCTTCTTCACATCCACTGGATTAATACTTGCAGCATGAACCTTTATAATTACATCTGTATCCTCTATAATTGTCGGCTGAGGCACCTTGGAGAGTTCATAACGGGATGGATCAGTATAAGCAGGCGCTGTGACGGCAAACATTTCTTCCGCCATGATTGAGATCGTCAAACACCACAAGACAATAACTTAATCCAAAATTCCAGCTTTAACTATTAGAAAGATAAAGTCTTTATATCACAGGCCGTCTTAGCGTGTAATCAGAGCCTCCGTTCCTGAATCGCGATTAACAACGCCAAGCTTTGCCGCAGCGGAGATCTGCGGGACTAGAAGACTAGGGCTAGGAAAAGTCCGCACCTTCGACTATTGCGAGCAAATCTTGCCGGGCTGTTGCATTGGTCCTTTACCGGCGGACAAGGCTACAAGCTGTGATGACAAACGGTTTTCGGATATCCGAATTGCTGCTTTTGGCGACACCACACCACAGCCAGGCATTATATTCGTGCCTCGGTGGAAATGAAGGATCGCGGATTTCCCAACCAATGCCGAATCCCTTGATATCCTCCTAATATGTGCCGAGGTAATTTGGCTCTGCGATTTATAATTTCAGCACGCTGTGACATTGAACGTATGTGAAACTGAGTAGTTTAAGTATAAGTCGGGCAAGAACAGTGAGGGTGGCATTGAATAGGTAGACAAATTTAATTCGGCCCAAGTTATAAGTTATGCCTCCACCCAATAAAAACCCTCGACATTTTTTTCCTTGTCACCATAAGTTTGTCACAGATTCAGTTAATCATGTTCAATAGGACCCTAACCATTAGTTATATGCTACTTTTACGGATAACGGACTCATATGGGGTGGCAATTGGAGAGGTCCAATTGGACATCGTACAATGGCTCTACTGCAAACAGCTTGAATCTCAACGCGTCTGTCAGCGATTTATCAGATCTTGGACCTCTTGACTGGGCATTAACTAGCAAGCTAGGACTATATCTCTTTAGTTCCAAGATTCTAGCGCGAGATTTGATGGTCATCAAACCAAGACAGGCACAGGCCGCCTTTCGGCATCATAGGTTTATCGTTTAAATACATAAGCTGATCAGTTAGCTATATTCACATACTACTCCACGGCCGATGAGTTTGAGATTACTATGGAGTGATATCTCCAGGTTCACCGGAACCCCGTTTGATTGAGATAGCTATCGATGTCTAGTACCGTCTCGTAGTAAGTGTTCGCCCATTATTGAGCCTATTGTCTAGCTAAAGTGAATACAACTTTGTCTCCAATCAAGTTTAGAAATAGAAGCCACGATACAATCGACAGCTTCTGATTCGACTTAGAACGCAATCAACAAAATGGTGTTCAACACTTGCACCCCACAGAGAACCCACTCAGCGACCAACCCTTTTGCAGCAAGCTTCATTGAGCCCATCAACACGACGTGACATAGAACCCCAGCTGCAATCGCTCTTTTAGCACTACCTAGGCACTGTAGGGCAAAGTATGCTCCAGGAAAGAACAATAGCCATGTAGTGACAAGGCCAGGATTATACGCTGGACCAACAACCAATGAAGGAATAACGTGTGTCAAGCCGTTTATAAATGCAAACCCGTAGAAACTTCTCGCTATCCGGATGTTATTCCGAGCAGCAATCCCGGTCACCCATACGGTTGTACCGTTGACAAACAGAACGACAATCGGACTTAGTGGGCATGCTTCAACATTCTCAAATCCCTATTTCGGAAAAAAAGAATAGTGTGAGACTTGCGGTAGTGTTCCAAGTAAACGTTGGAAATCTTACCAGATTTTTGCAGAAGTACGGTTGGAACGCATATCGCCTACCCAAGAAATCATAGCCATGCTCTTCAAACTCGTGCAATAGATACATGGGTAATGCGGCCCGCATCCACCAAGTTTGATCCTTGAGCAATGAGCTCCATCGTGATTGACTTTTCGTATCGACACTCAGAGGATAGTTTGAAGGCTTGCAGAGCTCAATGAGCAAGGGAGTTGCCGCAACCAAGGCGACAAAAGGCCAATCTTGAAGGAGAGACATGAGGTCTAGGGCGAAAAGAGAGCTAATGGTTTATGAGATGACTGTCAATTAACGATCATATAATGATGCAGCTATCTGGATATTTCTCCCAATAGTATTTGCTGATCGCGACCCAAGATGTTTACTTATAGGCGCCATTTTGGGAGAATTGGAGTCTACTTTGTCTATAATTGGGGGGAAGATTCGAAGCAGCTACATGGTACTCAGCGCTAACATATTACATGAATGTTATTGTGTTACTTTTTATTAGCTCGGGCGGCATCTATTGCAACTATTCGCGATTATTAATAAATAAGTCATAGAATCTTAAGATTGCATTGGTTGCGGCAAGCTTACGGCTTCGCTAATGCTCACTAGCTGTCACAAAGATTGAGTGAGAGAACTTGCATCTTATCCACTTTCGGCCGAGTTGGAACGAGAGTCTGAAGTCTATCTTCCCACGCTCTTTAAAGAGCCATAACAATGGCATCCGAGTTAATGCGAGAAGAATTCTCAAAAACAACTATCTTCATTTCATATATGCTCTGGAACTGCTTATGGTGCGAAACAAACTAGCTTCATCATGAGCGCTTCAACTATAATTCCATCATTTTAACGCTGAGAATTTGACATAGCATCCTCGGGTCATTTGAATCACTATATAGTTTATTCCCCCCGAATCAACTCAGCAGGATACTACAAATGCTTAGTCTCACATAAGCCGCGTATGGGCAAAGACGCGCAGCAATCAACTAAACACGAAATATAAACTTTTATGATACTGCCCTTGTTTTGTTTTTGTTATGTCATTCAATCGTTCAAAGAAGTTAACAATGGTAGACTGGTCCACGAAGATTCATCGAGAGTTTCTCTCAATTTATTCGACATAGAATTAGTAGAATGCTTGGCACGAGACGAATATCCTTTTACAGAACCGCAGATCATCAGGTTCAGCTAGCCCAGAATCCAGAGATAAGGCTTGACATGACTATTGTTTTAGGTTAGCATAAAATCTAATTTCAACGTATTTGTCCGAGTGGAGTTACGTTGTTCCCCTTCAGTATGGGCTAAATGGATGGTGAGTTGTTGTTAAAGATCCCTTCTGTATTGCTACACTGCCTAATTGATCCCCAACAAGTTGACTTGTCTTGGAAACATCTATAGAGAGACCAAGCCCGGCATCTGAGCAAGTCAATGCCAACACAGCCCGAATCGATCAAAGGAATAGACTTCCTAGTTAGTCCTAGGCCGGTTCCATTCTTTGCAATGCCTCATTCGCGCTCTGCGTCCCTTATCAATGTATCGTTAAACAATTTAACTCTGTCGATTCATGTTACTATCAATACTGGTCCAACATTCTTCCACGCATGTGAGAATGAGTTCAGAGAAACTGTTTGCTGTCGGATTCTTGGCCAAGTTCCAGCTTGTTCTAGGGTATGGAGCAGAGTATCATGCTCCATACACAGCGTACCTCAGCCTCGTTCAAACACACTTAAGTTGCAAGTGATATGATTCAAAACCTGCTTTGAGGATTTCCTGTCAGCTGTATATAAGCGCTCAATTCAGCAAGCAATCTACTCGCTTAACAGAATTGATCGACAAGGCTGGACCATCCCAAGTCATGCTCCTACACGGAGCACGGCTGATGGAAAATCCCTCTTGGCAGGGCTTACTTGCACAATTCCTGACACCCGCATACATATACGATATACGCGATGCAAAACGCAAAATACGATAAAAGATGCTCCGTAGCCGGGTCCTGGCCGGCGCAACACGGGATTTGTATCAATACAAGTACAATTGTCCGGCATTTCGGCGGGCTGTGTCCCTGTTCATGCACGGGATTGACTCAGTTCCCCCCACGCCTCTGTACGAGTAAGCATCAAGACTCCACTGAGTCGCAGGATGCGCGAAATAAACCCACTACTGGACATGCAAATATTTGTATATAATATTCCTAATCTCGCAATTCCGCCGGATCCCAAAGGCTGATGACAAAAAGGGAGAATGTGTAAGTTCCCAAACAGGTTCGCCTCTCGAACCAGCCTATCAGTTTCAAATACACGGAGTCATCGGGATCGTTCTGAGACACAGCCACTGCTCCGTGCTGAGGATAACATCACTGCTAGTGTACTTAAATTCTCTCCATCTATCGGGCCTACTTGTAAAAGGTAGCATGTCAAAAGAGAAGTCCACCACGGGCCGCTCGCTAACTCAAAGTCGGAAAATTGAGCGGGATACTACTTGCAATAAGCTACTCATACTACGAATACATACTCGCCGTAGCGATATTACATACACGGCTGCCAAAAGGAGCGTGGAGACGCAGCATTGCATAGGGCTGATCGAGACGCCCGTCCCATCCCTACATCATACATGGTCGCTTGGGAGAGCCGCAAAGAGTTGCTTCAATAGGAAAATATGTAGCATCACGGGACTCACGATACAACGTATAGCTGTGCATTGCGTGCTATATGCCAGAAAAAGTAAGGCAAACACACAGGCGGCCATCCCCGGCGTCGACTTGTATGCTTGGCGTCTCACGCCTTTCACGTGTGTGCAATATGGAGGAGTAAAACTGGGTGCATACTAGAGCGTCAGCCTGCATATTTGGAATGAAAGATTATGAAGAGTACTCGTATAAGTGCCAGGCTCGGAGCCTAGTTGGAGGAGCCGAGGCTGTAATATCGGCGACTATGACGACGCTGGCGGTCCCGTTTTTGCCTCCCTCAGGAAGGAAAAAAAAAAATCCCACAGGGACCCGTACAGTCGCTTAGCAGAGAACTGGGTTTACATTCGAGAAGTTTTTAGATTCCCGTATAGGAAATTAAGTCATTGCTATGAAAACGAGGCAAAGCAATGTAAACAAAGAGCGGCGGAACTGGACACCGAGCAGGGGGATGCTCCATATAAGTAACAAGAATGTTGATCCGCCCACAAATAGCCGTTCCCGTCGGGAGCGTATTTCCCTCGTATCAGAAATAGTCCCAGAAAGCTCAGTAATAACTAATAAGTAAGCAGCTAAAAAGAGGCAATACTAGGTACATTGGATTAGACAGTGAAGCGCAACCATGGCCATCTACTTCACTTCATCCGCTGTGCTTGGTAAGCTACAATGACTACGCTGTATGTTTGTGTTTTTGGCTCGGTGCAATTGTTACCAATCATCTCCAGCTTCATACGTATAGGTGAGCTCATCAAATATCACCGAACGTGAAGATACATTCAATGTGCGACTTTTATTCCAGAGGTTCCAAAACTAGGTATCAGTCTGCACGTGCGGAGACAAAAGCCCAACACAGTTCGTGTCCTCCGAAGAGCCTCGGCATGCCTCTCGGAGACTAGGAAGGCATTCTACGTTCGTAGAGCCTGTATGCCGTCAGTCTCACTGCGATCATCGCAGATCCGTCTAATCAAGTGTCGTTCCGAAAGCAGGGATAGGTCCCAGGAATGTCCCGCCGAGCACGTTGCCAGTCGTGCCGACTGCTCAGTGAGGATATCACCGGTAAGTATGCCTGGTAAATGGACCCCGGAAGGGCGTGGGTTGTCCAGCGACTGAGGCAGCCGCCGAAGATGACATTTCTAGGTTTCGACACTTGGATCAACTCACAACCATGCAGCAATTATACGCATACTCACACCCTCCCACGATCAATTTGTGGGGCGCTCCATTCAACGCCGAGCAAAGTACGGAGCATGCACTCCGTACCCCAGACTGGCCTAGTGTCTATCAAACCGCTGTAAATGCTCATCATCACATGGCTTGGGGTCGGGGGATACCGAGAGCCGGTCATTTGCAGACCGAAATTGTGACCTGAAAAGTATTGTCCAAGTCCGTAACGACTCCATCGAGGATCCCTGGAGTACTCCCTTTGCGAAGCACCGTTGGGGGTGTAGATAAGGGGAAAGGGTGCTGCAAGGTAATACGTCGATATCTCACGGAGTACTTCCGTCATGACTACGGATATACCTACATCGGTAGGATGGCGTAGCGCCGATAACAGAAGAGAAAGGGCAAAAAGAGAAGGGGGGTGGACAAGGAAAGATCGCCTTGTGGTCTTCTCGATGCTTGGCTGCTGGGGTTGGCTTGGAATACTTTAAACTATGACGGTGGCATTGGTCTCTTTGTGCGTACGAGAGTGAGCACCAGTAAAACCTAGTAAAGAGAGATAACGTCCAGCTGTCGTGACGTATCAGCTATGAAGTGGCTTTTCATGAGCACATGGATTCCATGTCAAGCTGTAAACCACCATGTTCATTTCAGCTAAGGTCGCTCTTCTGCCGGCCAGAATTGTCTATTATTAGGACCTAGTCTTGCTTTTGATCGACAATTAGCTGCGGGGTCTGCAGCACAACGAGCAATGTTGCGGAGAAGGGCGGCTGTTGGTATTTGTCAATGAGGATGAGAGAAACTCAAAAGCGCAGTCCGGGGCTATTCGCAAATGACCAGGACGTCTGCATGCAGCAGCAGTGCATCCATTATTCCCGTAGGGCATGTCAAGCTATTGGAAAATCCTGGCGCTTTTCTCCGCACCCCATGGCTTGTTCCAATAGATTGACTGACAAGCTTCATCACCTCGGCTGCCACAGAGCCTTGTGGGTGTTTTTTTCTTATTAGCACACGGAGGCGCCTCCGACAACGATCAGTGGTCCGAATCTGTCTGTGCGGTACTGGAGTGGGAAAGTAGCTCAGGTAATCTATAGCTGACTCTCTACTAGGTGTCTTATTATGAAACGACGGAAATGCCATCTTGTAACAGAGAGCCCTGATACGTTAGACCAAGGGGAGATAGAGTTAACCACCATGCTTCCCGCAATGTATGTTATCCCACATGGCGGCATCTTTGTTATCGCTAACTTGGCCCTACAGCGTGTGACAGAGTTGAAAAAAGCTATTGGATGCACAGTTGTCGGAGATCCTAAGCGAGGCGCAGCGGCAAACCCTCAAATGTTATGAGGTAGCGCTTACAGAGTATTGTCTCATCGTATCGGCAACCCACCGCCTAGTAACTTTGGCGTTTTAGTCAATGCACGCGAGATACACGCCCTTTAAGCAGGTATCAACGGATTCAACGCTTCAGTGCTACATATAATGCTCAGACAAAGGGTTTCATGCATGAGGCGCAGGTGCTGTAAGAGAACAAGGGAATAGAAATAAACCGGTGCCGAACAGCCAGAGTATCGTCAGCGGTATCGCCGACACCTCGAATATATCATCAGCAAATCACCGAAACTTCTCCGGTCGTCAACAATTATATGATGCGCATTGCATATAAATGGCTGGGTTTTGATCTCGTCAGCTGTTCTCAGTTCGGGAAAACGCCCGGCATGCCCAACTCAAGCACGCGTGCTGTCGAGAGCGCTTACATGTTTGGCAAGGTCAAGGGCCATTGCTCTTTCGTTGTTTTACCTTTGCCACTTCAACTGCCAGACGTCTGAGTGGATGGAAATACTGCAAGTGCCAGGCTATTAATGCAAATGCGCTGTTCGTGCAGGGCAAGCAAGCCTAGTCCTTGGCCATGCTTCGACCTTGCCTAGTAAGACAAGGATGATGGAATCTTCGGGTAGCGCCTTCAACGCCATCATCATGCTCCTCGACCGTTCTAGACTTGAGAGTTCTTGAGAGGCAAAAGCCTCCGCGGTTCCGAACGAGATCCGGAAGCAAGCGCACACATCAACACAAGGATAGACGGAGTACACGTACTCACTAACTAACCAAGGCTGCAGTAGACACTGCGAGTTAGGATATTACCCTATTTGTTAATCAACTTTATCCATACTTTCGCACCAATATTCCTCCGGTGTGGTATCCCCTGTGACTTTCGGAATATCAGTGGGCTGTTACAAATGAGGAGAGGTGTTTTGCATTCAATGATATGCAGCTAAGTCTCCCTTCAGATTTGGGAGGATGCGGCTGTTCTATTAACCTGTTGGCCATATCAACGAACTTTGCCTTTGTCCTTGCATTCCTCGCGTCTAGTTTGCCCCAACAATGCACCGTGGTCCTTGGCGAATCCTAGGATTTCTTGAGGGGTAATCACGGCGATATGAAAACACCATCGGAGTTACGCGCAATAACTCATCACGGTCAGAGAAGAGGTATCGCCACTTTTCAGCTGATGATAGGAAGTGAATGTTGGATCCTTGCTCAGTGCTTGCTCCCGCGCGGGTAGGACTCCAGGATCTTTCACCGCTGGTTGCGCACGGCCACATGCGGTGAATTGCTGGATTCCCTTGCATATAATGTGTATAGTAGCGTTGCCGTAATTTACCATCATGTGATTTGAAGGCATCCAGGACAATCAGGCCGGGGCAACAAACGGACGATGGTTGAGTAAAAGTAGATACATCCCTAGTTGAGCAATACAAGACTCTCATCACTCTATGGTGGCGGACTTGAAGTGAAATGCAATAAGAACTTGTGTAAAAGACAAGCATAAGATAGGTACCGGGGATGTTACGTTCAACTATAAGATCTTCGCCAAAAGTAATTCTTGTAATGGTGTGCGTAAACAGCCTCGTTTCATAAGTTATGAAGCCAACCAAGATAAAAACGAAGAAATTAGCATGGAAACTTTACAGTGAGCTGTGATGCCAGTTGCTCGAGTCCCCATGGCTCCCTCTGCACTCCTCTCACTCTCGTCTTCTACCAATAGGACCTTCATAGAAAGCGGGACAACTACTAAGAGAGTAGTTCCAGATACACTACTTTGAATGGGAAACTAAAAGCAGCCATTATCTCTTTCAAGCTCATCCGCGTGAATGAAGCCTAGTTGGTGTCCAAAACCCCTTACCAGCCTGTGACTAAGTTAAAGCTTCTAAACTTTCGGCCATTTTCGAGAAGCATCCAGCGGGCTTCACAGCATATGTACAATAGTTAGCATCATGGGATCATGGTAAACCTTTTCGCATGCCGCACATTTCTTAGCATTGGTCATTTCCCAACACACTCTATTCCGTAACCATGTGAGGTAGCCATTTTGGCTATCAAGAATGTCGTATTAATGGTGATACATTTGCACAAGTTAACAGTGGGAGCATGTCAAATCTTCTCTACAACTCGGGACACAGTTCTAATATTCCTCTAAGAAATGCATAGCAGTACACGAGCTTTGCATAAAATATGGTGTCGATGAAGTTGGCTTACAGCGGGAGCATCCCGGAGCTCGAAACATGGCAGGGATCCTTCTGAATGCTAGTAATGTAATTGTTATGTAAACTTCTTGAAGGCTAGGAAGCTCTGTAATAGGGAAGCTCCACTTGATTGCCGTTCTGATGCCTCCAATGATGCCGCGAAACTTTTGAGATTTGGATGATCATTGATAGCCCATACAACTTGAGATACGTCGACACTTGGCCGACCAATCCAAGTATTCAAGAGATGCTAAAAAAAATTGGTTTGATAGCTCTTACTTAAAGCTTGTGACGGCGCGATGTGCAGATTGCCGATAAACGTGTAGTTAGGACTGCCAACAAGACTAGATCTTGACAGAGACTATGACACCGTTGACAACTAACCAACAGATAAAAATCAACCACGAGGATCACTCTGCAATGTCTCCTCAGTAATCATTATTTTTAATGAGCTGGATGCGCTGAGGGCTCTTTCAGACTCGCTACCACCGTGTTGTTGAGCCTTCTCATGGTAAGATGGTGTGTATGATGAGCTACAGGCTCATCGAATCGCCTTGGACACATCTCTTGATGCGTGCCCGACCTCTGGCAAACTCTAAATATAATGAGTTAAATACATTAGGGAAGTTATTGCATTTCCATAGAGTTCTGAGCCGAGAAGGGAATGGATACTCTGGCCGTATCATGAACAACCGAACCTTCTCGAGGAAATACTTGGCACACTCCCCCATTCAATGGATACAATCTTACTATGGCTACAAAGGAGCATTAAAAGCTTTAATGGATAGGATCGGCGAAATATAAAATCGCTTTGGATTGGATTGACTTTGATCGCAGGCTGTAGAAGTGGCTGTTTACTTGTTGCGTTTTGTTCAACTAGACAAAGGCGGAACACTTATCGTCAGAAAGTGATCAATTTTCGAGTTTAAAGTATAATAAAAGGCTACTTAGGTCAAGTTAGCAGATAATAAATAGCTTCATCGGGGAGGCATAGATCAATAGTATAAGCAACAAAGATGCTCTACCTGCCCATTACTCAGATTTGGCCGAGAGCTGGTTCCGCGAGTCCGGTAGATGAATCGACTAAATACAGAAGAAATATGAATATAATAGTCTCGTCATCATTGTCGCTACAGCCGTAAATGCAGCCGTGCTCTTGTCGTTATGGCGTCTACGAGTTTAGAAGATCTGACAAGCATTCATCAGCCATCCCCATTGTGGGAGAGTTAAAGAACCACGCTCTATCTATCCATCCCTTGGCCGGGCATCTGTAGAGTGTTCTCATTATTTGGAATGTCGCTAGGCAGTGCTTGACCGAGACCATTAAACTCTATTGCGTTTTGCAACGATGGGTAAGCCTCGCTTCGAGATAAGAGACGCCGAGGTTTTCACAAAGCTGGGCAAGATATCTGAAACAGCAAAGATCTATCACATCCTGAAGAATTCCAAATAGTGCAAAATAGACGTCGTAAAGAGTATCGTGTATCGTATCTGTGCCAAGAAGCACAGGATTGCCGAGGAACTCGTATGCCAGATACCTGTCTCCCTGTCTGGTTCATACGGAACTCGCGGACTATGGAATTTTCCAACTGCCAAGATGTCAGACGTCCGAGGATTATGCAGTCATTATCACCGTCGCATCCTCTTTGCCTTTGCCTGTGTTTCACCTCGTGGGCTGAGATGCAACTGCCGGCCGGATTAGTAACTTGAAATCACCGTGGCTTAGTATCTCTATATGCTTAAAAAGTCTACGCAAAAGCTTCCGAGATGGAAATAATAATCGCCCGCCCGGCCTCTGTAGGCGGCACAACGAAGAGACAAACAAATCCCCAAGTCTCCGCCATTTCCTCCACACCCTCCTGCTTAGATGGAAATACTAGTGGGAATAGTAGAATTGCAATTATTAGTCCTTTCGTAAGCTCACTCTGCCCGGTGCTATCGCCCAAAGGCCAAGGCTGCAGAACGCATCTACATGCGCATGCTCCGAACTTAGAACCGCCAATACACAGCGCCCTCGTACAGTAATATGGAGTACATTAGCCGTGCATGCACACGTCAATCTGCATCTACAGGGATCTCTGCAGGACTGTCCCTCCTTACCGCCATGTCAAAGTGGAAAAGATGTGGTTGGAGGGAGCCACCAGCGATTGTTTTGGGCAGTCGGTTCGTTGGTTCTAACTCGGTGCTAACACAAGCGACGTTTGATGTCCAAGCCTCCCCTTCTCGTTTTATGTATTTTTATCTTTTTGTTGCTGCCGGACAGGGTTTTGTGGCACAAATCATGGAGGCACCGCTGTTACTTTTCTAATTGGGGTGCGTCGGCTTCATCTTGAGTTGACCAAGGCCGTGGCCATGTAAATTCATCAAAGAGCCCAGCTTGCAGGACTCAATTGATTTCATCCGCCGGCCGAGTGCCGTACACGAATTACTCGAAACGTCCAGCTGTGGAAAGATGAAAAGCCGTCGGCGAACAACCGTCGGCCAATTTTGTTTTAGCTCTTTTTTTTTCCCTCTTGGCTTTCCATTCGTTTATTAATAATCCCGAAGGCCAAGGCACGGAGTACGGCTGAGCCTCAGATCAAACACTTTGACAGTCAAGAAGATTGCCTACCTGCTACAGGAAATGATTCCGACAAGCTAAATTGGCCGTCAAAATTGCCACAAATCAGACCATGTCTCGGCAGGATTCGTCACTTGCAGTGTGTAGCTGTTCCGGGAGTCTGGCTGCCCTCGATCTTGGTACCTGAGATGTGACGGTTGCGGATTCGTGGTGGCGATACACAGATACTATGTCTCGTAGGTAGTTGGCGATGCTTGGCCATATTAAAAACAATCGGAGACGCAACATACTCGCAATACTACCATCAAAGCACGCGATTGACGTGACGAGCTGCTCCCGTTAGTTCCTAGCAACAGAGAAAGTCACAGCGAGGGTCCGCGTGAAGCCACAAAACCGCTGCACTGGGACTCCGAGTGCCGCCAGTCTACCTAGCGCAAGCTTAAGCTCATCAATACTAGGAGTAAAAACCAGGACAGAATCGAGTCTTTCCGTTGGTAACAAGCGCACTCTCTCCCCGGTCTCGGTCCAAGGGCGACGAAATTGTCGACACCACCTCGACAAGTGGTACTACCGTACAGGTAGCAATAACACAGTATTAGCACTTGATGAAGCCCTCTCCTTGCTACTGGTTGAGAGCTGGGATCTCCGCCACCCGCGCCGTCCCGTCGTCGTGGTGCTGGGACCCGAGCGCGACCAATGAACCGGGATCTGCCTTTACAGAATGGCCGTCACGAGGAGAGGCGATCCGCAGAAACTGGCCATCAAGGTATCAAGCCACGGCTCACCGATAAAAGTCTGGATAATCTGGCGGCATCCCACTAGCTGCTGCTTTGGCGGTAACGTCTGGTCTGGTGCTAGTCATCCCGAGAGATTACAAACACCCCCGGGAGAACTTTTCTTGGCCGCACGGCCGACACTGGAGTGCGTCTATTACCATTACCTAGTTTCGAGGCGGTACTCGATGGAGAAGTAGGAGAGAAGGAAGGATTTTTGACAGGTTTGACAGTAGCCGAGATGTTTTTGCCTTCCGCTTTTCTTTTTTCTTGTCTCTCCTCTTACACGTGAGCGCACACCGACGTATGGGTATCAGTTGCTGTCAATCCAAGAGCGGGTGGAGGCTTCTCCTCGGACATAAGACTCGGCCGCTACCAGGGGCTAGTGCATGTAGATGATTTGACAGGCCTAAGCTTGGAGGTGCTCTTGTTTGTCGAAATAGCGGTGCGACGCCCCTTCGAGGGTAAAGCGGTCCATTCTACGAGTGGATTACTTAGTTTGGAACATGACGATGAACAAGAGGGCTTCGTTCATCTGACGTTTGTTCATGCACGTCATGGGCGCACATCTCCGTGTTCATGCAACCAAGGCGTTGAGCAAAACACGAGTAAATAGAAGAGAGCCCGGCGTGTGGCAAGCATCGGGCAGAAGAAACGCGGCTGCTACAGAGGGAGGCCTTGCTTGGAGCGCGAGGAACAGGTCCCTTGTCTCGACAAACTCAACCCTGGTCGCATTTGCTCCAGCTCCGTATCCTGGGAATTCCCAGAGACAGGTCACTGGGGACGCCAGTGATTGGCCAGACCGCATTTTGTGTGTGGCTTTGCATCATACCCCTAGCTGGGCCGACAAACCCCTTGACATTCGCTGTCGACTTTTTTTTATATGATATCTTTCTGTCACTGAGGGGGGCAAATTCACCGCATACAGGTTACAATGCTCTGTCTGTAACAAATAACAGAACGCGATGGGCGTCCATCTGTTCCATAAGTGTTCCATTCCCTGTTCTAAACGGGGCCGGGCCAAGGGAAGGGGGCCACATGTTTCCGGTGCAGCAAAATTCATGCCCAGTTGCGGCAATAGCAGAGCGGAAAAGGCGATTCTGGCTGGAGCGAGACATGGGAAGTATACTCGTTGACTCGTACTCAGCTGGCTTTGCGATGCGGTTGAAAGATGGAGTGCCGCATCATAGATCGTGTACTGAATCTGTTTGGTCAATGATTCTGAGACATGGAGGCGTGGTTGCGTGGAGCGGGTTTTAGTTTACGACGCGATGCTGAGTCCCAGCAGATCGGGCCCGCCGTAAGAGGCAATGACATGCCAAAATGCCAACGTGATTTAACTAGCAGGCGTTGAAGGGTGAAGCAAGAGAGCGGTCCGAAGCACGATTGGATTGGACATCAAGGGGCAATGAGGCTAACTTTTTGAGATGAACGGTTGAAGGGCAAGACCATGTGGGGATGTGTCAAATTTTTTTCCTTCCTTTTTCTGTTTGATCAAGTACATCGTGAATGAGCAGGGGTTCAGTCGTGGAGTTTGATTCACAACTGCTTAATACAGTCGGTCTCTTGTCTTGTGAGTCAGATTGTTGTATGAACCAATGATGCAACGTGGAACCCGAGGCTCTGGCAACGTGCTGCAACTAAGCGAACCACTTCAAGGCATATTTCGTCGGGAATTTTAAAAAAACAAAAGAAGAAAACGTGGTAAATACTTGCCATCTCCATTCTCTAGCGGGACGGTAATGAAGCTACTGCGGCCTTGCCGGCGGCGACTTGACTGGTTCCTTGCAGCTTAAAGGCGTACTAAAGCCAACAATGGGCAGCACGGACTTCTGTATTGTGTCATGGCATTTCTCGAAGTTCTCCGGACCGGTTAACTGTGACGTTGGAGTCATTGAAGTCAAGCAATGCGGACTATGGCGTCTCCGACACACGCCCTGTACACCCCAGCTGAGCCCCGAGTCAAGACGTGAAGGAGAGAGGTAATGGATGGATGTAAGGGACGTCGAGATATTGTCACGCGTCAACTCGGAAGCATGAGTGAGCTCTCTTCTCAGTAAAAAAAAAAAAAAAATACCTACGAGTGCGTGTACGTGGGCGTATGCGTATGCGCGCGCGTGTGCGCGTACAGTAGTGGCATCCAAGTTACTGTACGAGGACTTGCTCCATTCGTGTACGAGTTTACATCTACCCTTGCCCGGTACCCTGCTCACTCCATCGTGAAGATTAGCTGGGCAAGAGTTATTATGTCTCTTGTTCAGCCTGTGCTGCTAGCAGTTCTATTAGCTGTCGGACCAGTGGGCGCCGTAACGCGGCGCGGGCAGGGATTCTCGCAGCCCAAGGCATGCCAGGAAGGGTAATTCGGCAGCATTGATTGCTGGTCAGATTCCGAGGCCATTTTCAGCCACTCCTAGGCGCTCCCACCGATTTGGTCGCCGGCGCCCAGCTTGCCAGGGGGGTGGTTGGTTTCCGTTCCGTTGCTTGCACTCCGTAATAACCCACGATGCCTCCCACCAAGTGGGCTAGGACGGTTTGACGAGTTTTCCAGAAGCCTTCTACGGACCACCTGCTCTTGGTCGATGGCGGGTCCCTTGGCCTTTGCTTTTTTTTCGCCCATTGTTTCGAAATAGGCTGCCGTTTTGGGGGAAGCCTTCGTATCCCGTTGTGGCGATGACGGAGGCAGCAGAGGCAAGAAATCCAATCATCTTGCCTTGCTCTGTCTGCTGTGGCTATGGATGGAATAACTCCAGTCTGTCGGCCCTGCTTCGTAAAGAAACAAACTTGCCATACCTTGTAACCAGACCAGACCAGACCGGGCATAATCAAATCTTGTCGGCTCTCGCAAGTATATGTGCTTGTCCCATGCAATCAAACCAAATCTCTGATGCGTCCAAGTAGGGCCTGGCTTAGAAGCTTGGGCTCTCGAGCATGGTTCCCATCCCCAGCTCGACATGCCGCATCAATGGCACACCATTCAGGACCTCTGAACCACTCGAGCCGCCGCTCATCACAGGCTGCAGCCAGTAATGGCGAACAGAGCAAGTCATGACACCAGTTTGCGTACCCGCCCTTTGCAGTCCAAGTTCCCACCCTTTGGCAAGGACCCATGACTTTTTGCGCAAATAAGAAAACTCCTTGGCGAAGATTTTTCTTCATTCTTGGTCCCCTAGTTTGGCCATTTGCCGCCATTCGGGCCTCGCCATCGCCGTGCCGCCGTTTTGTGCTGATGGGGATAGCTTGGTGGCTTGGTGTTGTTTGGTGTTTAGAGGGGGCCAAATAAGAAGAAGAATGGAAAAGAAAAAAAATCCTTTTGGGAGTGACGTGGGACTGTCACTTTCAACAAAGCCCGTCCAACGGACCGGAATGAAGCGACGAGCGCGAAATGGAGGGCAGAGTCGGCCATCCTGGACAAGGTTCAATGTGCAATTTTGTGGGTTGAGCTACTGAAGCTCCAACCACGTGGGTTCTTTGGGTCAGTGTCAGCAAGCAAGCCTCTTTTTTTTTCTCTTCTGTTCACCGGTTTCAAATTTTATGCATGTATGCTGCTGGTTAGCTCTGCATGCCGCCAGTCGGTCTGCCAATGGCGGCAGCTCTGTGTCGTACTTGATACTGGAGGCTGCACAGCGGAAAGCTTACATGTAAGTGGTGATGTCTCCGTGATGCGATGCTTTATCCGCTGCAGGTTGGAGCTCGAAAGCAAAGCATGGCATGGCATGGCGTGTGGATGCTACATGAGTCGACGTATGAGAAGGAGCAACAGCAGTAGTTCGGTCAACCAAACCTGAAGGTCGGTTGGTTGGTGAGCTTCTCCAGATGGCATATTTGCCATCACAGATACAGGGTATTTCCCTACAAGGCGGCGGCACACACTCGCACAAGTGGATCGTCGCCAGAATTAACAGGCAGATGGAGCCTGTCATTTGCCATAAACCTGCTCCGAACAAGCCTATACAATTCATCGACTGTCTGTCTCATGACCAAACAGCAGCAATCATACCATTTCCGTGACCGCCGCCTGCCACAGAAGAGCCCGTCGTCTGGGCCTTTCAATTTAGATCCTCGCAGCGTTATCACGTAGTCTACTGTACCCCGATGTCGTGTACCGACTTAGTGGGTTGGCCTCCCCTCGTCGGACATTCTTTTCCCCTGCCAGGCAAAGAGGGAGGGGGGAGGCAAAAAGTATGGTGAATCAAGCTGCTGAATGGCCCGAATCCCCATGTCGTTGCCCTCAAGTTGCTGGTGCTACGGAACAAGAGGGCGAGAGCCTAGCAAGGCACATGCTCGATACGCCTCTCTCTCTTTCTCCATTCTCTTCCTCCGCAGCTGAGGTGGCTCGCAGCGGTGAAGATGAAGAAGATAATGGGATGGGTGTGAGTAATCTATGGGCAAGCAGCTAAACGGCCGGACTCGCTCGTAGTGCTGCAGCATTCCGCGTTGCTAAGTCGTGGAGGGCAAAGATAGCGGCGGACCGTCCCCCTCGCTTTTCGACTGAGCAAGTGAGGTGCCAAGTTGACCCTACTAGCACCAAGTGTGCAACTCCTCCAAGCGGGATGGGCTCCGACACTTGACAGCAAGATGGAATAATTTCAAGTGCTTCCTATTTTAGGGCCCCAACGCCACAGTCCGGCTCGAATTCAAGGGGACTGAGCCACGGCGAGGCCCAAAGTAAGCCGCTGAAGACTGGGACTGGCCTCGACACGACACGGGGCGCTTTATTTCCCGCTCGACGTACCGGACCTAAGTTGCTCGTATGCGACTATCGAGGTCGTGGCCATGACTCCAGTCTTGAGAGTCAGTCACAGCCCATTTGGAAACCCCCTGCCAAACATCCACACACCCCCACTCGCTGAAGCTCTCGTTGACACCCTGCTTGGAACTTGGACACACCTTTGCGGCTTCACACCCCTCCCCCCAGACGTCAGGGCAAGGACCCATGGATGGCAACACTTTTTTGCTGGGCAAACAGTTGAACTAGTGTCGTAGCACAACTAGTTTAGAGGGGTGGGCGCCTGGCATTTGGTTTGCTGCTCCGGTACCTTCACGCCTCTCTGATTCTAACAACACTGGAGGGCGGGCCACCACTTGTAGTTAATAAGACAGCTCGGCATCGATGCCCGTCATGGGAATCCCGGAGACCTGGGCAGGTAAATGCGTCCCTGTTTTGACGGCTAGCCATATAAACGTTGGCCTCCCCCCGCCGTCTGCAAGCTGCTGCATTGGGCTTCATTCACGACTGCGACTAATACGTTCTCCATCAACCTCTATCCATCTTGCCTATCCAATCTCTTGACCTCTTCCACCACCGTGACAAAGACACCAGGCCTCTCTCTCCATCGATACGACGCAAACCCCAACACACCTCGAACAACCTTTATAGCAACCATGTGCAACTACATCTACGTACGGCCTACCCACCACCATCTTTTCTTATTCATCCCCCTCGATGCTGGGATCAGGATCCAAGACAATGCTAACATAAAATTCTCCGCCACTTACAGAAGGAGCTGAAATGCCAGCACCACTACCACCTGGTAGAATCCTGGTGCCCCAAGTATATTGCGACTGAGCGACGATGCACTCCTACCATTGTCAGCAAACAGTACTGGTAAGTATCTCGAAAGCTGAACATCCTGACCGCATCACAATGCTAACACATTGACTTGCAGGGGTGACGATATCTGCGGTATGCTCTGCTCTACTTTATCACCAACAGGGTGACCGACTTGCATCGATTGGACATTGACTAACATGACTATCAACAGCTGCCTGCCGTGAACGCCAGCAACCCAGCAACCACCCTTGGGCGAAGCTCATCCGCAGGCCGGAATCTCGAGCCGCTCCGCACGCAACGGTTCCTGCTCGATAAATGATTCATCTACAAACTCTAGCTCAAGAGAGCTGGCAGACATACTCATATAACATGATGCCTGGCATTATTTGAGTTTCTTCGAGCTCTTTCTGCGCAGAGCATACATATCAAAGATTGGGACATGGAAAAAAATTTGCATGGATTGGGCCGCCACCACTTCGGTGTGCACAGAGCGGTGCCCGAACAGAAATCAGACTTGATGGATACGGCCGAAAGAGGAGACACGCTCTTCTTTTATTGATTGGACGGAAAATGGGAATCGAAATTTGGGCACAAGCACACACGCACAACACTCACACACACACCACACAAAACCGCAAACCACCAAAAAAAGCCATAATCGACACAAGACGGCATTGGGACGGGAATGGCTTATACTCTCCCCCAGGTGCGAACCTGGTTCATTTAGCTCATCTGTTTCGGAGTTTCACTAAGCAGGCATTCTCCGCTGGGATTTTTTCTTTTTTCTTTTTTCTTTGCTTTTTGTTTTTTGGTCCTTTTATTTCGCTTGTACTTCTCGGGACGGAACTACGGGCGCAAAGCTATTTGGACGCATCAGCTGCAATTGGGCTGAGCTGCATCAGCCTCTTTACATGCAAAGAGGAGGAGTTTTCTATTTTATTTTGGGCAAGGGATAATGGAAACAAAACACTGCAATTGGCAGTGCAAAGGCACGGAAATGTCATCTTGGCAATAAAACGCCACGGTATCACGGCATGACAACAAAAAAACCGGTTCTGCGAGACCAAAGAAAAAAGGACTGGACTTTTGTGTCGGATCACCGCATGAGGCATCAAACCGAATATGGCATCAAACGGGTGGTTCTCGGCTATGCTTCGAGCATAAGCCAGACCATCACGGGGCCTGTTCCGAAAGGGGGACAGAGCCTCTTTTTGTTTTGGGAAAGGATTTAGAAAAAGGGAACATTTGAAAAATGTATGATAGAAGGATATCTTTGTTTTGGGCAAACATGTTATGGGCGTCTCTTTTTTTTTTTCTTGTTTGGAAATCTATCTGGACAGCCTTCCCGAAAAGTCGGGACTGTGGCTGCGATTTGGCATATTTGGGAGTACTATGACTTTTGAGGTACCTACATGTACTTTTGTTGGATGGGAATATTGATCAGTCCGCTAGAGAGCTGGGCATGATTTGTTTTTTGCCTCTTTTTTTTTTTACTTCTTTGGTAGTGTCTGGCCCTTGTTGTTCTTCGAGCTTGAAGTCACGGGCCAGCTTCAACAGGTACAATAAAGTATAACTACTATGAGATAAACTCAAGGGTGCCTCCGAATTCATGCTGTCTCGTCTCATCTCCTGTTAGTCGGTCCATCAAGGCTGAGACATGCGTCATCCGGGTGCTCGTGAGCCTCTCAAACGGTGCGTACGAGACACATGGCGCAACGCAGCCGCCGGCCAATTTCCAAGTACCACATCTTCTTGCATCGGGGCCTGGTCTCACAAAAGACTTTTACGATACGATGGCGCATCTGCACTTGGCCCACCTCATCTCATTCAGCTCTTCACCGGCCCCATATGCCAGGTTGCTAGGCTCGGCTATAGCCACCTTTGACGGCCAGAATACTCTAGTTGTACGACGGCAACGCCATGTGTGTTTGCTTATTACTAAACATGCCTACCGTCGCATAAATCACGGGTTTCTCGTTTCTTGTTGAATGCCGAGTTTGAAGCTCAGCTGAGCTCAGCCACTGTAGGAGAGAACGAGAGGGGCGTGTTGTGTTGTTGGGCTGACTTAATCTTGCCTTTTGCAGTACGCCGCGGCCGCGGGGGAGACGACGGGGATGTGCATAACGAGGCATCATTTCTACCTCTTTGGTGGAACTCGAGTGTTGTTGGTGAGGTGGTACTCGGATCTGATTTGGGGTGAATGATGCTGTGGCGTCTTCTCCGTCGTGGTTGAATCTAACCAAGATGTTGTTTATTGTTGATGTTGGTGTTGGTGTTGATGTTGCACAGGTAACACAGCAGAGTCTGCGCTGGCATCATCGGTTGGTTCGCGAAGATCGGAGACTTAATTGCCCTTTCTCGAGTTGCCCTGGCGGTAATTGGACAGCTGCCCCATAGCGGCAATGGAATGCTTCAAGTTGTGTTGCATTGCAGCCATCAAAGACTAACCCCAGATATTGGGTGCCCCTGATACGACTTTCCTGTCCGTTGTCACATTGCACAGAAGTTGACCTGTCATAACATCTCGCACGTCGTCTCCGCGCTTTCAATCTTTCGTTCCCCTCATGTTATGCGGTGGCACACCCCCTCTTTCAGCCAGGCTTTCCATCCAATCAGCGCTCGAAAGCGCATGACCGCCAATTATCTTGCGTCTTCTTCTTTTCTTTTTTCCCTCCCGAAGTCACGCAAACAGCTCACATGTCGGTCTAAATCGTAGTCGGAGCAAATGAGAGCAGAGACAGAGGAAGGGGCAGAGACAAGTCGGATCCTCGCTTGGTGTAAGCCTCCAATTGAACAAGCACAAGCCATGTCTTCATCGTCACCGTCAGTGAAACCTCATGCGACTGACGGCCAAGTTCATTGGCGAAGGACATGCCCGTGCTCTCTTGCTTCCTTCAATTTCTCCCTGCATCTTTAGCGAGTGCATGATACCACCATCTATCTCCAGCAACAGTAGAGAGTCAACAGCACACTGAATCACACTCTGCCAGGTGCTGTATCCCCGAAATACCGTGTCCCGCCCAGCGACCTTGGTAACTCCGTCCTCTGTAGCCGAGCATTTATTGCCTTCACAGGGCAAGTAAAAGCGCGCTCATGAAGCATTCTGCTTGCCCCCTGTGCGGCTAACTAGCATGCGCTTAGCTGTGAAGAGACAAAGCTACGCCTGGGCCTTTGAATTGCGTCCGGCCCCCAGTGTGAATTAGTTTCGCTGCCTGCCTGGAAACGAGTCGGAAACAAATATGATGGGAAAAGGTAAAATGAGCCTTTTCCGTGACCAATGGCTGCTATGCTAGTAGGGTACTACAGACTGGTGGCCGCATAAGCGTCCGCTTCCTAAAAAGTCCTACGATATGGAGGTGGAGAGCCACCAAGTACGATTACATGTTAGCTGATGGGCAGAAGGATCGCATCGGACACATTCCGCATCGGAATAATTCATCAAGGACAGGGTAATACAAAACTAAAAAAGAGGAAGAGGTGTAGTACCAGCGGCGGTGGTTGCAAGATGGTCACTGCCTGTGTTACTTGGCCTATCGGACTTCCGCGGGCCCGGACTTTACAATACGAAGCCTGCAATCGCCAGGCCGCCGCTTCTTGAGCGAATGCTAACGCAAAAGGTATGCATATTTCACGCCTCGTCTAGTAGTGACCCTATGTTCTAGTAGGGACCCTATATTCCAGGGTGGCAGTGAATCAACGCACGGCATTCGCCTTCACTTTCACCGTATTCCACTTAGTCTACGTGGCTCGGGCAGGGGGGGGTATTTTCAGCTCTTACCAGTGCTGCCTGTAGTTTCCAACTGTTCAACACCGCATTATTCCCTTGCCAAGAGCATACTCCCCAGAGCAGATCCAACTCCAAACGAGCACCCCGTGCCATTCAGCTCCTGCCAAGACGAAATCCCAACCTAGCCCGGGGTACCATTCCACGAAAACAGTTAATGCCTTTAACTTGATATGACGCTGGTGTGATAGTTATAGTGGTATGTCGGAGCCAGCTCCGTACCTCCCTATTGCAGAAACCTCCCTATTGAAGTTGGCTTCATGCACTCCGCATCAACGGCCTACCCTACGATATGCCAGGTATACAAAGAATGGCGTTGGCAGCCTTGCAAGACCTAACTGCTTACGAACTTGCTTTGGAAAGGGGAAAGGCATCAAAGTTTGTTATGCGAAATTAGGTACCAGCTTTGCCACATACTCGTAGGCTGCAGGAGTGTACAGATACTCCGAGCTCCGTTCTTCTCCGTGCTCACGGGCTAGAGCTCTACGCAAGGACATGATTTACACTAACCCATACTCCAAATCGCCGTATCATTAAAATTGTCTGTCATCACCGAAGCAATACGCGAGTTCTGTGTGGGCAATGCAGTCATCAACTGGGCTAACTGAGCCAACAACCCAACACACTCGCAACCAACTTCCAAGCAAAGCAGATGGAAACGCGTATTTGCCTCCATGTTTATCCTTGGAAGTGCAAGGGCCACGTCAGCTCTAGGCGTTAAACGGTCCCTGTTCAGGTGAATCAAAATTATAGAGCAACGAGGAAGAAGAATGCGGACAACACACAGCCAGTTTGAGGCGCCTCGCTTCCGAACTGCCGGTAAGGCTGCTGTTGGCTATCTTCGAGTTGCGGGTGAGTGTTTTGCCGTTGCTGGCACTGGTTTCGAATTGATGGGAGCTTTTTCTTTCTTTTCTCGCCCCTCTATGCGTAACTGATTAATTGATCACTGACATTTACTCTTGCCAACACACAAGGACGTGTAAAACAATGCGTGTAATGTGCGTCATGGACAGAATACCTTACCCAACAGCCGGCTGCTGAGTTGTAAGACGCTTGATGTGATCTTACTCCGGTACCTACATAAGACCGCATCCGATCATCTGCACAATCACGATGAAATCCACAGCCCTATCGGATGTGGGGAGTCTACAAGAAGCCTTAGCATCTTCATGCACACACTTGCATTCCTGCTAGCTCTGCAACAGGGCTTCGAACAAATACACGAACTAGGGGGATCCAATTCCCGTCACTGGTCGCTGATGTGAGCCGGCATCTTTGCGCCGTTCATCCCGGGGAGATGTATGAAGCTTCACAATGTGCACGCCCATGCTGCTAGCATATCTCTCGCTGCCAGGACCACCATCCGGCTTTGCGGAGTTGCATACCGTCGGCTCCGATTGCAAGATGGCCCCCCTGATACTGACAGGACACACACATGCGTATCATCCCTGTGTCTCCTGCGTCCACCAAGGCTCTGTGATATCGAGCACGGAGTGCATACATACTACGTCGCTAGTACATGCACATCACATGCTAAGGGGTGGGACTAATACATGATCAGTTTTGTGCATAGGTAGGGATGGGATCCTCAACACTCCGGGCCCTCTTTGAAGCGAAAATACCGTCTGTTAAACGAAGATGTGTTCTCGTATCAACACTGATCTCGTTCGTATGCCCTGATCAACAAATTATCGTCTCATCATTCATGGGATCCGCTCTCCCGCATATCGCTGCGAGCATGTGACCAATGCCTGATGTGTTCCTGAGTGGCGATACCCTCAGATTTGCCAATGACACATTTCCCTCGTGTGCCGATCCGCCCATCAACGTCAATCTTGCGTCTGTACAGTCTTGACAGCTTCCCAGGTTGGTCATGATTATACTAGCCTCGAGAGTGCTGCAACTAATGACTCTTCTGATACGCTAACATCATTAAACATGGCGCCACAAAGCTGCTTGCCGCTCGTTTCGTGAATGCGATTCGTCACTATTCACAGTCCGGAGTGACGGGAGCCAAAAAAAGGGTTACAGCCATCTCCACAGCCGCCATCCGCGCTTCGTCCGCGCCTCGTCCGCCTCCCTGCAGACGTTCCGATTGGTGTGCTCGCAAAATGTCAATGGGCTCTTAAAACTCAGGGCGAGTTCTAGAGCAGGTTGGCGCCTTTTCGCCGGCTGGGGCGTCTTACGGCGGCTTTTCATTCTTCATCGTTGCTATTTACGATCAAAGTTTCGGTGCTGCGGAAGCGATGCAAATTACGCGGCGGCATCGCACCGCACACTTCGGATGCCAGTCAGCGGCTTTTGCCCGGACGTGCTGTAGGAATTACTCGACGGATCCTGGGAAATCCCGTGAGCGTCTGCTCATGCAAGTATCTGCGAGGACCCCTGGTTCCATGCTCACCGTGTTCGTCGCCATGGTTCAATGTTCCGAATGTATTGCTGTACGTCTACTCGTACGCACACGCTCTCGAAAAACTTGCTTTTCCCCTGCTTATTCGTTCATGAACCCCTGATGCGCCCTACGGGTCCAACTTGTCATTGATTCCCTTCTTCTTTAGACCCGGTGGTGCTTGTTGATTCGACTTTCCGGAGCATGACGGGATTAATTTTCACTAATTATAACCTGTTTTACAGTATGTGCCAATGGGAGCAAAGGGTGTGTAGTAGTCCCAGAATTTCCATGCTGCCATAGTACACACCCTGGACCTTGGCCATCACCGTCGACGTTACCTTCATCTTCTGCCCAGTATCTCGATCCAGATTTGGGCCAACAGAAGGGTGGCTGTATGCATACTGTATGCACGCGTATCCACCAAGCCAGGGGTAAGAAGAGAACGGCGATGTGCTGCGGAGGAAGCTAAATTCCGTTGTCTGATCGGCCAACTCCAAAGGCCAAAGGTCACCACAAGATCTTTAATCCGGTCGCGGGTAACACTACGATGTGCAAATGGCCTGATTTTGATGCCATCAGTATACACTATAAGGTCCCTTGCGCGAAGGAGTCGCAGAAGGGCGACATTCTGGACAGATTCATCGACGCTTCCTTCGGTAGTCTAACTGCAATCGTCATGGAGCTTCTCTCCTGTTGGCTGTCCCAGACTCGTGTTTCTGCCGCAGGGCGCCATCTTCGTCACAACTCACAATGGCCGATTCATTGGGAAGTCATCAATATCGGCAGCCTTCATTCTTCAACACTGACCCGATCGGGCAAAGACGTTGAAACGGCCATGTTTGACCTTGCAGCGGAACAGGCAGCAAGTTTCGAGGGACGACCAACAGGCTAAAGAGCTTCAGTAACGGGGCGGCGGGGGGCGGAGAGAAGGCAGCGGTCCGAAGCCCGAATGTGCGGATATCCGTGATATGTAAGTATGGCGGCGAGGCGAAGACAAGGACAAAACACGGACCATGCGCACGGATATGGGTCTGGATATGCGCAAGACGGGGCTTCATTTTACGCATTTACGAGGCAGCGAGTCGTATCCCCTTGTGATTTGCGGACGGCGTGCAAATTGCAGGTAGAGACTGGCGAACGTAAGCCCTTGGTCGGGCAATTGTCAGCATCTTGCTTTAAAGCCGACACTGGACCCGAGAATTTGGTTCATCTGATGCCCTGTGGTCCCCGGCCTGTTCGCCGACGTTGACAAACCCTCAGGTGATTCTTGCCAGATACGGAGCATTCGCAGAAAGGGTGCGTTCTTTTCTTGTCTACGCGAGACCTTAGGGGTGTAGCCCTGATGTCTTACTAGCATGTACTAGAAGAAGTAGGTTTTGAGGGTTTATTAGGATAAAATCAGACAGGCGTTTAACGGCGTCGGAAGGATTCGAAGCGAGTATCGCGTCGTTTTCCTGAAAGAGCAATACGTCGTCTGAGTGGTGTTGGTAGTATGTAAAGACCGTTGACCAAGACATCCTACTGCTACCATACTGCACATGATTTTGCTACCAACAAGCGAGCTGGAGGTACTCTAGCACTTCGTAGTGGTAATTAAAATGACGCCTAGGTGTGGGTTTACGTTGGCCATGGGATCATTGGGGCTATTTGCTGAGCGGGCGCTGGATCGCAGCCGACAAACGATGAAGCCAATGACGGGCCGTTCAACTCAAAACCGCACACACGCAGGCAGATGGCTGCTCCATACGGTACGTTATCGGTAGTTGGCCGGTCCGTCTGGTCCCCATGGTTTCCGTCTTTGTTTGCAGAGCACGTCTGCCATCGGGCTCCAGTCTTTTCGAACGTCGGCCTTCTACGGAGAACCCCTTCCTTGTTACGGTCCGGCACCCAGGTACGTATGACCCTAAATAGGGATGAGTTACGACAAATGGGCTATGCAATCTTTGTCATGCTCATACTCGTAATCTGCCCATCACATTTTCACGTCGAGTTGAATAATGAGAGATGATGGAAACACGTTGGGGTCCGTAAAACAGGCCAACCTTCCAGAAAACCCCGCTGGATGCTCTAACAGCAGAAGATGGACATAAAAACGCCCCAAAACTGTCACGGGCGATATGACAGGTGTTAGTGGTCGGCGTGGAAACACTCTGACTCGCTAGGGGCGGGTAATGGAATTCAAAGGGTACTAGAGCAAACGGTCAAACGGTGTTGCCGCTGGGGCGTTTTCCAATGGTTTGCAACTGGTCTAGCAGCGTCGAGCGTCGGTTTAGCAGTATTGGGCTTGGTCGTCTCAGTTTCAGAGACTCTGTGTTGCGGAACTCCGCGGGTGTAATCTCCAAGTCGAGTATGATGAGTACGAGGACTGCTTATATTATCAGCCATGTATGCTAATTAAAGAGACGATAGGCAGGAAAACGCCTTACGGAGTAGACAACAGCATTGTTTCAGCGTCTTATCGAATGTTATGAGCCCGTACTCTTTTGCTTCCACCGCTTGTTCGTATACCGCTGTCTGCAGCACGGGGAGAGTAATGCAAAGTCAGCATCAGCTGCGACCATAGATAACCCATATCCAAGTTCTCATAATACAGATATTCAGGGCTGTCCATCAAGGTAGTCGTATCTTACCCCGTAGATTGTATCGTAGCCCTACAGGTTCCTTGGCATATCGTGCAGCTCTGTATGGCCACGGAGTCAGCTCCGTAGCGAGCGGCCTTTGCGAGCGGCGGTTGTCGTCTACCGCGTCGAAATCCTGTGTAACACGCGCCTCCCTGGTCCCCTTCGCGAACTAGTAGCCCTCACCAGTTCACCATTGCCCATTTCGTGGGGCGGATCCGTCAACTCCGTACCCCTGACTGCGATCGCGGGCTTCTCGCGACGCGAGCATGTGGAGATTGTCACTCCCTCGCATTAACAACGAGTAAGCCAGCTTACCAACTTGGAATATGATAGATCGCAGACTACTTTAACCGGATAGCTGGGTGTGTGATCATATGACTAGAATTGGCAACGATGCAAGGGCACACGCATGGGGAATCGTTCAAGTTAGATTAAAGTGTTTTGGGTGGCAGACTTCTTGCGCAATTGCCAATAATGTGGTACGAAGGCAATGGGCACGTATTCATGCATTTAGGTTTAGCTGATTTGTATATCCGTAGGGTTAAGGAAATACAATTTGGATAAGCCTACTTCTTCTTGTTCTAGTGATGGTCTGAAAACTGACCTCAATCGTGGATACTTGTCCTAGGTAGTACAAGACGTCTAAGAAGTTCAACATCAGTCATATGAATGCGCCAATCCAAGGGCTTCAAGGGCTTCAATATTATCTTCCCCCATTAACTAGTAAAAAGAATGTTTGAGATACTCCGAAAATTTGTAGCAACTACTCTGTAGAAGGAAAAGTTTATCTCAAAGCCTGCGATGCATTTGTTGTCGAAGAGTTACACCTGGCGCTACCCTGGAGAATGAAGGTCTTGAGACAAATGAACAAAGCCATATTCTTTTCATAGGAAATATTAACTATACTTGAAGAAAATTTAGACATCGATTCGTGGTACTGTGAAGCATGTTTACAGAAGCGTTTGAAGCGTGTAGCCCTGGACCAAGAAATACAGAGCCCATCTCTAAGTTTAATATCGAGGCTTTTGGCTATACCTTTGTTTTTCTACCCACTCCTTTTAATTTGCCCAGCTGGCAATCAGTTTTCCCTCCACAAATTCCGCCAGTGTCTGTAGAGATTTCTGAGGACTGACAATATCAAGAAATGGTACATCGATCTTGAAAGTGTTAAAGAACCAGGTCCTAAACTCTGCAGCAAGCATACTATCAACACCAAAGGATGGAAGAGGAGCGCGATCATCCACCGCATCCAGCTGCATTAAAATCAAGTTACTGAAGCGCTTCTTAGTGAGGCGCAGAATAGCATCTAACATCGTAGGGGCACTGGCTTCGGGCATCAGCATAGGTAGGGCGTTGGCTGGAACGCCTTTGACCCATTCAGCAGCGGTAAGGAGCAGACCGACATCAGCGCCTTTCCCCTCTTCCTTAGCATCCTTCTCCGAGAGCAAAGATGCAGCAAGGATGGAGGTGCGAGACTCGTCCATGACGCCGTTGTTGACCTCGAATCCTTGAGCCATCAATTTGCGCACACCATAGGACTCTAAGCCGGTCAGGATATGAGCAGAGTTACTGGCCATGGGCACTCCGTGAGTAAACTCGGCGTCGCTGCCAGGACCAGATATGCCGTAGTCTAAGATTTGAAGAAACTCGTCCTCGTTGAGCGGCTGGATACCCTTACGAAGCAGCATGGCTTCAATCTCAGGATTCTCATGAAGATAGCCAACCTCTGATATCATACCAAGGCCAACCGATACAGCAGGCTTGCCTTGGGAACGGCGCCACCTGGCAAAAGAATCAAGGAAACCATTGGCAGCACAATAGTTACTCTCTGTAGCGGTACCACAGCTACCAGAAATAGATGAAGTCAAAAGGAAGAAATCCAGATCGGCATCATGGCCCTCGAGAGCATTGTGCAAATTCCAAGAACCTCTCCACTTGGGTTGGATACCAGTGTGCCATGCTTTATTTGTCATGACAGAGAAAAGAGCTTCACTGAGGCCCATGGCTGCTTGAACAACACCGCCAATGGGCCCTTCTTTGGCACAAGCTGCGACGGCTTCACGAACTTGATCTTCATTAGACACATCTCCGCGGACAACAGTGACGCTGGCCCCGGCATATCGAAGGCGGTTCACCAGCTCAGAAGCACTGGGCTTATCACACCCTGAGCGCCCAAGGAAGCAGAACTTGCGGGCACCACGAGCCATCATCCAGCGACTGAGACTGCGGCCGAGACCACCAAGACATCCAACGAGTAAGTAGGTCTTTTCAGGATGAAACACGGACTGATACGATGCTGGCACGACTTGCACAAGGCTCTTGGGATTCTCCATTGAAATGACAACTTTGCCCACTCGATCTTTGTTACCAAAGTATCGATAAGCGTGACCAATCTCAGCAACGTCAAAAGTTGTGATGGGAGAAGCCTTAATGATCCCTGCGCGGTACATCTCAATCACTTCCGCAGTGTAGCCGTAGACAACGTCCTGGTAATAGCTGTCTTCAGCGTAGAAGAATTCAGACAGATCAAAGGCGGTGAAGGTTGCATTCTTCAAAAAGACGCGCATGTCAAGTTTCCCTGCGTCGATGAGTTCGCGTTTGCCGATCTCAACAAAGCGTCCGAAAGGAGCAATACAAGACCAAGAGGCATGCATCAAGTCACCAACAAGGGAGTTGACAATGACATTGACACCCCGACCGCCAGTGGCAGCCATGATGTCCTCCATGAAAGAAGCATTACGGGAGTTGAAGATGTTTTCAGTTGGCACACCCATCTCTTTGACAAGATATTCGCGTTTCGACTGCGAGCCGACAGTCGCAAAGACTGTGGCGCCCATGTGTTTGGCCAGTGTGATGGCTGCAAGACCAAAGGCACCGGCGCCAGAGTGAACCAAGACGGACTCGCCAGCGCGAAGATGAGCTCGGTCGCGGAGAGCAACGAGAGCAGTGCAGTAAACAGTGAGAAGAGTAGGCAAGACTGTAAACTCCTCCTCCGGTAGCATCTTGTGGACTGCCTGCACAGTAACTCGCTCAGTCGTCCCAAAATGATTGGGAACAAAGCCGGCCACACGGTCTCCCACCTTGAGATGCTTGACATTAGGCCCAGTAGCCGATATGACACCCCCAAAGTCTAGGGCAGTTGTAGCTGATCGTGTTTCGGCACGGCCATTGAGAGCGTAAACGTCCTTTGCATTGAGGCCAACAGCACGGAGATCGACATCCACGAAGCCGGCCGGAGGTGACGTCTTGCGCTCCGAGAGTTGTTGGAAGTGAATGGTATCAGTCATGCCAACTTGCCCAATTGACAGCTTGGCTGGGCCGACTTCTCCAAGAGGGACCAGCTTCATCGCTTCAGGAGTCATACGCTGTCTGAACAGAGCATTGAGTTCAATGTCGGGAGCGAAGCGGCTGACGTAAAGGATGCCATCTTTCTGAATGAACTCGTTATCATCTGTGGCATATCGGAAAGTTAAGGCTGCAGATATGCTGTTGCAAATGGAATCTGGAGAATTTGGTTTGGAGATATCAGCTCCGACATCCAAAACAGCATATCGTAGCGCTGGCTGCTCTAACATCAAGGCTCGGGAGAGACCATTAGACAAGGTAAGATCTGGATTGGGAGCAGATAGCATGTTTGCTCCCGTTAGCCACAAGAGGTCACCGACGTTGTCTGTGATCTTACGGAAACGGTCCATGTCTTCGCTGCTGATGGTAGCAAGAAATTCGTGCTCCATCTCCAAGAGCGATATGCAAACAACCTGAGCGTCAAGATTAACCGTCTCGATGTTGTCAATGGTTATTGTTGTTAGGTACTCAACACCGGCATTCATCTTCAAGTGAGTCGCCACCGCGGTTGCCAGAGAGTTGATGCAGGGAGAGTCCTCTTTGGGTTTGACAATGACCACTTCCTTCGTCTCTAACCCTGTTTTCTTAGGGCTACGGATGGCGACGAGGGTCTCATTCTGGAGTTCCAGAGTCACAAAGCCAGCAGTATTAAGGGCAGAAACGGCGTCCTTGGACCGGCGAGTGATGAAGATACCATCGCCAGAAACCAGTAAGGTAATCTCGTCTGCAGCCTTTGTCCATATTTCCTTTGAAACGGAAAGATGGGGAATTAGAACAACATCGTAAGGAGCAGAAGTTTTAGTGTTGCTAACGACAACCTTGTTATCGTCGCCAAACCTTCCATCTTCCCATAATCTGAATCGTGGGAACGCAGTATCCTTGCCCAAAACTTGCTGACAATCCTTAGGTGTCCATTGGCACTCTTTCCCTAGCTCCAATACGCTCATGCGAGGAACCTTGTGACCAAAGAGATCAAGTAGTGCTGCGAACACAATGAGAGCCCCGTTATCGTTTAGATCGTCTGACTGTTGAGACGCAAACATGGAGATGTATTCGCGAATAGCGCCCTCAGAGCCTGGCTGGAGGCGTAACACATCAGGCTTCCATTGGACGCGAAGACATGGCTGGCGCTGGAGATACATGCTAGTCTCAGGCTCAACTGGGGCTTTTCCCGTGTACGCATTCATTCTCAGATGAGGCATGTCGATGGCTGGCGTGCCATCCGGCAGCCGGAGGGTGAAAGCAACCGCCCGGGTCGAAAAACCAGAGTTTTCCATGCGGGAGTGAATTCTAACTTCTTCCTTACCCAGGCTGGCAGAGCCGCCCTGTGGAATTTGAATCGAACATCTTGAAACAAAGACCGGAACGTAGGCTCGCAGTGTGTTGATGTTACCAGCAGTCCCGCCCATGATGGCTACCTGGAAGCAAGCATCGATGGTAATAGGATGTATAGCATAGAACATGCCGGTGGCCACTGGAGAAGGCGGCTGTAGATGAGTAGTCGCGATAGAATCCGTTGATATTCGGTTGCCGTCAGTGTGTAGGCTGGTCAGTGACTGGAACGTCGGCCCAAAATTGAGTCCCTCTTCCTTTGCTTTGTTATACCAGCGGCTCATACTCCAGACTTCATGGCCACTGTCCGAAATCATGACTGATCCGTTCTTGGGTCTCATAGTTGACTCAACCACTTGAATGCTACCCATACAGTGCAGTGTAGCAACACCAGATACCCAAGAAGAGATGGAAAACTCATGCCAGTTGCCGGATGTGTTTGCGGTAGAGATTTTGCGAGGAGACAGAATAGTATGAAGCTCGGTGTTGTCCGCCTCGGCATCGCTCTCATCGGGCACAACAAACGCTGCGTTAATATTTACATTCTCAAACTCAAAAGAAAATGGCTCTCCAGCAATTAGTTGAGATTTCATATCTTGAACTTGCGAGAGGGCTTCTATAGCCATCGCCATGTATGCTGCGCCTGGCAGGACAACCTGCGACTCGCCAAGCTTGTGATCACGTAGCCATGGCATCTCAGACACACGAGGAATATTGCGCCAGCACCACTCAATGCCGTTGCCAGCAGTGGCTTGAGTCCCAAGGAGCTCGTGACGCACATGCTTCCGAAGACGATGCTCAACGCTGGCACGAGGCTCATGCCATGGCAGCGGCTTGGAGTAATCCCAAGGATAAGAGGCAAGGGGTGGAGTAGGCAGCGCACGATATCGTGGGACATTGTTGATGGCGTACCAATCCAAGCTGTGGCCATAGGAGAAGAGAGTACCCGCGAGCTTCTTCAAGCAGATGTAAGCATTTTCTTTTCTGACAAGTGTGGGAGAGTAGGGAATGGTATCCTTATCGAGCTTGGCACTGGTTCGGATCTGTTGAATAGGGCCTTTGAGAGCCGAATGAGGGCCGACTTCAATTAAGTGATATTTATCACTGGTGATCATGTTGGTTAAACCCGCGCTGAACTGAACTGGTTGCTCAAGGTTCTTCCGGAAGTACGATGCCATGTTTGTAGAAAGGTCAATAGTGCTAAGGGCATCAGCAGAGTAGCCAACAGTTGAGAACATCTTGGCTTCCATTTCAGCGACCGTCTTGCTGGTGAAGTAAGGAGTAACCAGTGACTCGTATAAATCACCAATCTCAGCCATCATGTGGGAGTGATAAGCACGGCCGCCAGTTTCAAGCTTGCGAACAAACTTCTCCTCTTTTTGCAGCTCAGTTTGAAGGGTATCAATGTCCTTGGAAGTGCCACTCAGAGTAACACTCTCAGGAGCATTTACACAAGCAACGCGCACTTCCTTCAGCCCAAGCTGCTCAATCAAGACGTTGGCACTATCTGGAGTGATTCCTGCTGCCATCATGGCGCCGCGAGATTGTAGCTGGCCAACAGCAAAGCCTCGGAAATAGGCTGCTAGGATGGCCTCAGACGCAGTAAGCAGCCCAACTCCGTATGTTGCGGCAATCTCCCCAGAAGAGTGACCAATAACAGCCGATGGAGCGATTCCCCAGCTTCGCAGCATATTAACAAGAGCGATCTGGATGGCGGTGCAAATTGGCTGGCTGCGGGTGACATCGTTGATCTTGCTTGTAGCAGGCTTATCAAGAAGCGTTTGCTCTAAAGTCCAAGATGGCTTGTATTCAGAGGGCAGCCCCTGCAAAACCTCGTCGAGATCCCGAACGCTGGCTAGGAAACCGGAATCTTGCTCAATGAGCTCTTTGGCCATTTTGGCATACTGTGCACCCTGGCCAGTGAAGACAAAGGCAATTGGCAGAGGTTGCGTGCCTGGGCTTGCTTTGTCACCGACATCAGCTATCTCGACCAGCGTTGGCTGAGAACTGGGGTTAGCAGAAGCAATTACATAGTCTCTGAGGCGCATCTTGGTATGTCGTTTACTCATAGCAGCAGCGAGCGGCTTCAAAGCGTTTACTTCAGATTTTTCCATCGCCTCAATAGCTTGTTTGCGGCGGGCTTCTAGCGATTTGGTTGATGAGGCGGAAAAGGGGAGCACGAAAACTTGGTCTTTATCCGACTCATAGGGATTCGACAGTGTTCTAATGATGGGAGAAGAGACCAATGAACCAACAAAATAGCTGTCAATGGACTCGAGGATAACATGGCCGTTCGCACCACCGTAGCCGAAGGAGTTGACGCCAGCACGTCGAAGTGCTCTGGGCCATGCCTCAACTTCTGTCAACACTTTCATGTGACGCTCCTTTAGTTTTACTTTAAATCTCTGTTAGCAACTAGTTGTCGGTTGATCTATAGGTATGGCAAAGATAAAGACGACTTACACTTAGGGTTCAAGTTCTTCACACCATAGGTAGGTGGAATCACGCCATGCTCAAACGCGAGAGCAACCTTGATGATGGATGTCAACCCGCTAGCAGCTCCACTATGGCCCATGTTTGTTTTCACCTTGGATGGTGGTCAGTCAGTATATGTGATGATAACGAGGGAGGAGAGAGCACACACCGATCCGATCCTCAATGGCTCACCCTCGCGGCCCGCGAAGCAGGCCGCGATACCATCCACTTCTATAGGATCACCGACTGGAGTGCCGGTACCATGGCACTCAACATAATCTGTGTCAGAAAACGAAAGGCCAGCATTCTCGTATGCCTTTCTAATGACCGCTGCCTGCATTTTGGCATCAGGGAGAGTGATACCGGGAGTCTTGCCATTTCTTTGTGCTATTAGTCCAGGCGAGTTTTAAGAAATAAATATGAGCGACTTACGCGTTAATTGCCGTTCCGCGAATGACTGCGTGCACCTTGCGGTCACTCTTCATCGCAGATGAAAGCCTCGTGATATAGATGGCATTGAGCGCCTCTGCTCGAGCATAACCATCTGCTGAAGTGTCAAATGTGTGACAGGCCGAAGTTGGCGAAAGAAAGCCGCCCTTTGCTGTTCCAAAATGTTGCTCGGGAGATGTAATCAGATTGGCGCCTGCAACAATGGCAGCGTCGCAATCGCCATTCTTGATGGCATTCACAGCCTGGTGGAGGGCGTAGATGGTGGATGAGCAAGCGGTATCAAGTGTGAAACTAGAAAATTAGACCAGGCTCACAATGAGGTATGGATATGAGCTTACCTTGGGCCATGGAGATTAAACACATGGCTAATACGGTTCGACATGATAGATGTACCACCACCCGTAGCCGCTAGTCGATGAACATAATCTGTATCCCGAGATTGCATGACCGAATAGTCCACCGTAAAGTTGCCGACAAACACTGCCGTGTTGGAGCCAGAGACATCTTCCATAGATAGACCGGCATTCTCAAAGCATTCATAGACCACTTCAAGCAGCTTTCGCTGCTGGGGATCCATGAAAGAAGCCTCGAGGTTGTTGATGCCAAAGAATGAAGGGTCAAACTTGCGGACATCTTCTTGAATAAAATACCCACCGTCAACACTCATGGCACCAGCTCTGGTGCCATCCTTGTGGTAGAAACCCTCAATGTTGTACCTGTCCAGAGGCACAGTACATTGGGCAGATTTCTTGTTGTAAACATGGTCCCAAAGCCCCGATGGTGAGGTGATTCCACCAGGGAGATGGCAAGCTATGTACAGAGTGGTCGTGTAAGCACACGAAAGGTGCAGATAAACATGCAAGACTTACCCATGCCAACAATGCATACTGTATTGTCTTCGATAGTGACATCACTAGAGGGCCCAGATGTGTCTTGTATATCATCATTCAAGTAGGATGTCTCGGTAACGACAATGGCCTCCTTTGTATGACTGCGAAGCAACGACTCAGAGTCGGAGGGAATGTCTAAAGCAGGCTCAAGAGTGAACATGACGAATAAATTGTGATGATGAAAGTGTTTCAAGTCTGATGCTATGGCTCTAAAAGAAGAGGGCAAATAGCCGTGATCGAGATTTGGCCTAGAGATCGGTCTATCACGAGAGATAATGTCGTATTAAATAATTTATTTCTGTGCTATACAGAAAATACTAGATATGGACTAATACTATAGATACACACCTCTCTCTTTCACCTGAAACGCTAGATGTGTTGAGGCGAAGGGCATACTTCGCCCACCCCTTCGTTTCTACAACGCCCCAAGATTCACAAGCTCAAGGAAAACCATCATAAAGAGAACATACAAAGGAGGAGATTCCGGGATCCTGCCGACCAACAACTGTACTAAAAGTTGACATGCCTCATCTCAAAGGATGTTGAACATTGCGTTCGCTGTTGTCTGTATGTGGCATGCTAGCACCATATACCGGCGCTACGGATTGAATAGTCAACAGCCTAAGACTCTCGTTGCCGTCTCCGCTACTTTATTCGGAGAACTAAGATGTATTTGCCTTTCCTAGAGGCGAGATACGCCGATAGTAGCAAACGGATGAGGCTGGTAAGCGCTATGGGGCTACTAGACGGGCAACCCTTTTGAAGTACGCCATGTTGGCTAAATAATTCAAGTGAATGACGGAGGGTATCAGTCATAAGGCGTTCATAGGAATTAGCTTGTGGACGCCCAAGTCCTTTCAACGGCGCTCGCTTTGGGTTCCTCAAATGGGGTAATACCATGTGCCTACTTCGGAAATCCTGACCAACAATATGTCTCAGGGATTATACTTGTATTGTGGGGGTTGACATTTACTTCACCTAGAAAGATCTAGATATGCAGCTTATGCGTGTCACACACGCGTTGTGTGACCCACGAAGCCGTTGCGGATTCTCCGCCGTGAGATGACAGGAAGCCAGGTCTTCTCTGCTATGTAGCAGCGACATTAGGAAAATGAGTATATTGCTTTGCCATATTTTGGCCTCAGAGTTTGGAGTTACTCTAATATGTCCTCAAATGGGAATACACCGAGGTATCCTTCTTGTTTGTCTGACTCGGAGCGTCCATCTTCTTTTTTAGGCTCGGACCGCCGGCGGTACTCAACCATGTTATACACCACAACTCAATGAGTTCGAGGGTATAGACATCGTGAATAGTGATTTCGTGAGATTTTCACAAGATAATGTTACTCTATCAAGCTTGTGGATGAAATGTAGGTCTATTGGGTCCAAATTGTCATGTGTATGCAAGAAAATATTGCTTAGCCAGGACAGATTGTGGGAATCTATATTTTCAACACCCTTCTAGAAGATCATGGGCTTAAAATAGGATGCGGGCGTGAGTATATTCCTTAATTGGCACAATCAGGTAGATATAGCATTTGATCAATGACCATTATCCTGCATGCATGCATGCATAAAGAGCAACGAGTATATTAGGCTCGCGTATGCCAGCTTTATGTAATTGAACCTTAATTCTTTGTTTTATCTACAGCTGCCTTGTATTTCAAGCCCAATTTTTACTACGGTGTCTTATCACTCTACCTAGCTATGGATATTAATGGCAACGCGTTCATTGTGGGGGGTGGTAAGTGTAATCCTTAGACCGGAGCCCTATGAGGCTCTCTAACAAAAATGCTAAAAGTACCAAAGGAAGTGGCATAGGGAGAGCATGCGCCCTCGGCCTGGCCAAAGACGGTGCTAAGGGTATTGTCATCGCGGACATGAATCTTGAAGCAGCAAGCCGCGTTGCCGCCAAATGCAGAGACATAGCAACCGCTACCAATTTCCGTGCCGAGTCCCTCAAAGTTGATATTTCTCAGGAAGAGTCCGTGGCAAGGGCCACCAAGCACATGGTAGAGATGTTTGAGAGAATTGACTACTGCATCAATTGCGCCGGCGTAAGTACAACTAGTCTTGTCTGTTATTCCGTAGATAGGGAGCTTCAATGTCCCAAGGCTCTAACTTGATGGGCTTATCTTCTTACAGATCGGAGTCCAACTAGCACGAGGCATATCGGAGGCAGACTTCAGCGAGTTCGGCCGTTTTCTCCGGATTCATGTCGAGGGCACGTTCTTGTTGGTTCGGAGCGTATCGGCCGCAATGCAGCTTCAAGAGCTCAAGCCGGTTGATCCTGCAAATCCGTGCCGAGGAGGGACTCGGGGCTCAATTGTGACTCTGGGTTCTGGCAACTCGTTTGCTGCAGCTCCTCACTTGGTGCAATATACAGCCGCTAAGCATGCTGTACTTGGTGTGACCAAGAATGCCGGTACGTAACATTCGGCCCCAGGCGGGAATTGCCTCATTTGGAAACCTCTTGATATTAACGTGGGGTTTTGTGCAAATCCTTCAGCCCTCGATAATGCAGCCCATGGGATCAGAGTCAATTGCGTCTGCCCCACGTGGGTGGAGACGCCCATGATCCAAAGCGCGCGAGACGGAGGTGTGGAAATAGACAGTTGGGTCAAGGAAATGGTTCCCTTGGGTCGTATCGCTACTGCGGAGGAGGTGGCGGACGCGGTGATCTTCTTCTGCAGTCCGAGATCGAGCTATGCAACGGGATGCGGATTCATCCTCGATGGAGGAACCACGCTTACTTGTCATGTCTAAGAGTGGTGGAGAATCATGCAGTTGTCGACTCTTGGCTTGTTTTGCAACCAATCTGGTTGGTTGGGATTCTGGCTTCAGCCTCAGCCTCATCCTCTAGCCTCATGCAAGTCGATGAAAGTAGATCGAGATAATGTATTTGAATGGGCCCTGTCTAACAAGGGACTCTATGCTTGCAACAAATAACGGCCCGACCCCGATTCTATCACAAACCGAGCCGTTGAATGTCACCAATGCGTTATGGGGGTGGAGAACCATCCTTGTGTCTATGTCCAAACAGAGACATAGCTGCATTGCTAAGTTGGTGGTGGGAGTCAAGACTCCCTGCTTGGAAGCTATTTGTGACCAAGATGGCTATTTAATGAGCTTCATTTTGCTCTGATTCATTAATAGAGTTTATTCACCATTACTTTTTTGTCTCTTTCTTATCAATTAATCTCTGTGCAACGACAAATCGGACCGCAGCCATGACTGACCAACAGCAGAGCCCGCCGGAGTCTGAGCTTCTGCTCACAAGTGCTGGATATGTCAGCACTTTCCCAGCTCCCGGACTTCGTCGCACCGTTCGGCACATCACAGGCCACAACGCCGAAGGCAAAGGTGTCTTCATCCAGACTGATTGCGGCGATCACCACCGTATCATTGGCAACGAGCAGGCTCTTGCCAACATCATCTACTCAACCAAGGAGACTCCTGTCGAAATGAATGGTGATGTTGATCTTAAGTATGCTAAAGAGAATGAAGTAAGTGTTATTTCGGTGTATCTCATTAGCGATAGGCCGTATACTGACTCCTTGCAGCCACCTTTGCATATTCACAATGGTTCTGTGTGCCGTATGATTGACTTTGCTCCCGACGTTATCTCACCCATGCACCGTGCCGTCTCACTTGACTATGGCATCGTAATTGAGGGTGAATTCAAGCTGATCCTCGACTCGGGCGAATCGCGAATCATGCGTCAAGGAGATGTCAGTGTCCAACGTGCCAGTGCCCATCAATGGCATAACATCACTGGTAATGGTACTTTGCCGGGCCGCATGATGTGGGTATTGCTCGATTGCAAGCCTATTGTGATCAATGGCCAGGAACTAAAGGAGGAGCTGAATGAACTCCAGCCATACTACGAGGGCCGATGAACGCATTTGAGCGGTAGTTGCTTGATGCGTATAGTATTGGCACGTGTTCGCTATAAAGTTGTTTCCATAGATATTGATTCAATGAATTACGTTGATAAAGATACCGGGTATTGCAGGTCACTTACATGCATTTTTGTGATAATCGACACTTCTCATTCATAATCCTATTTATTCCATACCTGATGATTATGGATCATGGATCGACATGAAACTCTTGCACACCACATATTGAGCTATTCATCACTGGGTATGAGCTAAGATGACCGTTGGAAAGCTGAAGAAGAAGCTTCGTTGAGATATCTCATTTGCCATTTTGATATATAAGAACAATATGCGAATAGGCTACCATAGATGTAATTTCGTCTGAGTTGTTCCCAATTAGCTGTCTCTATGAGAAGACCAAGTGAGTCAGCCGTCACTCTGAAATTTTAGTAGTAAACTTGTTCAATACTGATGAAAGCTATGTATCCAAAGAGGCTGGAGCCAATGTCGTAAAACTATCACCAATCTCCTTTGTAGTATAATATTCTCCAACTAATCAATCTAAATAGATGCATTGCAGCAAGACACGGCCGTCGCTATGTATTTTTCTTGGCATTCGCAAGATGAGCTTCCTTCACCTTGTTCAGGTTGAATTCCCGGTGGAGGAAGAAATCCTGAAATCCGACTATTAGTTTCTTTCACCCCAAGCCTTATTATTCCAACCTTTGTGAATGACAGACGTACCCATATAGTGCGCCATGCGAACATGTCCAAAAACCGGATGATGCCAGTAGCACTTCCGTACCAGTACCATGCAGCTGGAGATGACCTTAGACTCTGAGATACAACTTTTGATGCGTATTTAAATCGACTTGTTGTTTCTAGAAGCCTGTCTGAGCTCCTCCATTTAGTCAGAATGAGTTGGACTGAGGGTACTTACTGGGTATTCTTTGAACGTGGTCTTCAAATTCAGCGGCAAGTGGGGAATAATATGACCCTTAAAATTACTTAGCTTCTGGTTTTGAGACTATTCGGGACGACAGCAATAGAATTATACCTTCGGGCAGCTTTCTGTGGACATCGTTCTTGAGAATGTTGGTTCCAACTTCCCCAGAGATGACCTGGAGTGCTCATGTTGTCAGCATATGCCAACACTGAAGTAGTCAGCTCAAGTTCACTTACGGTGAGTACTTTAACGCTATATGGAGGCAAAATTATCAGCAATTTCACTTCGCACTTGTCTCGCGAAGGTGGCCTCACTCGAATGGCGACATCTCTAGACGTAAGGTATTGGAATAATGATGAAGGGCAGCTTTGGATGCATTATATGATGCTTGGGCGGTGTTAGAGTAGGCACAACATGGGCTTCTTTCCAAGATGTAGCCATACCTCCATACATATATGGAACAACGCCACCAATGGACCCAATGTTAACAATGGTTCCAGAGGCCTGGATCAGCATATCATGAAAGTGATGTACCATCTGCATGGGCCCAAAGACATTGACCTCGAACATTCGTTTGACTGCATTGACATCTGTGTCAATGGCAGTCATAGTGTAGCCTATTTGATGTACATCCACCGGTCAGTAAAATTGTCGTCTCTTGGCATCAAGTCCATTCATACATATTCCACTAATCCAATGTTAAATCAGAACGTAGTTAGGAAATGGCGAGAATAGATGGGTTAAACTTACGCATTATTTACCAGAATATCCAAATAGCCGCCGGTAATGGAAGATACTTCTCTCTTGAGACTGATGACAGATTGTTCATCAGTCACATCCAGTGGAAACCAGGTAATCCCAGCCGCGGTAAGATGGTTGCTATTCTCATTTGGAAGTACGGTAGCGATAGCGTAGATACCACGACGAGTATATTCTAGAATGAGAGCCTCACCAATTCCGCCCTTCCCGCACCTTTTGAGAAATCTCAGTGTAAATTGTATCATTAAGGGAAGCAAGTGACATGGAGTGCTTACCCTGTAACCAGAGCGAATTTCTTCTCCCGGGCCATCGTTTAGAAATAGTGCCGAGGAGATATTAGAACTTGAATAAGACTATGAGAATATTGTTTTGCTTCACTGGAGAGGCAATTGCGCTTTACATGAACGCAATTTTACTTATGCACCATTTGTGAGGTCAAATGTGAGAACCACATCCGCCCACTTCTGGGAACTATTCCCCTTGGTGCAAAGGCCTCTGACGCCCCCTCTATGCAAGACTTATAACTTGTCTTGTGATACTTCTTTTTTCATTTCCCATGTAAGCCTTCGTTCGAATAATTGTACGGCTGGGGTGGCTCCGACGAGCACAAATCCAATCACGGCTTAATCTTGTTACTGCGCTCTGTACTACGTTAGAAATAAGCAACGAGCGACGGCCCGCTAACCCACAACCGCTCCGGCCCGAAGAGTATATGGTTAGTCGAACGCCTTCATTGATCTCATGCCGTGGAGGATCTACCTAGAAGGCCAACAGCTCGGCCTCTTGAGGCTACCTGAACCCAGCTACTACATTTACAGATCCTTTGGGACTCGGCCTTGCGATCCAACCCGAAATGGATGAACCTCAGTTACTCATATTAGTACTTCAGCATTCTAGCACGTAAAGATTTCAGGGCTGATTAAGTTAATACCTCCGTGGGTATTGTAATAGCGAACGAGATGTACATCTATGAAAGATTATTGAGAGGCTTAGGCTAGTTAACACGAGGTAGAAATCCCATTGAGAAAACTGGGTGTTGAATTGACATAGCTGTTGAGCGCGTGATGCGCTGCTCGATTCTATGTTGTGAAACAATACTGTGTTTCGATCCATCTTTTCACCTTTTCATCTCCCTTACCTCTAAGTTGCATTATATCCGCGTACAAGCAGGCAATCCACTTTAAAGATAATTCTTGCAACTTTGCTTTCAAGCCCTTTTTGTCATGGACTTCATGGTAGAAAATATGCCAAAGCCTTGGGTAGTGTTCGGGCTGTCAGCCTTGGCAGTATTGTTCTGGCGACTCTGCAGGATTGGGCGACGACCAAGGAACTACCCTCCTGGACCGCCGACATTGCCGTTGATCGGTAATCTTCATCAAATGCCTAAGAAAAATACCCACTTACAGTTTCAAAAATGGGCAGAGGAGTATGGACCAGTGTATTCGCTCATGCTGGGAACTAAAGTAGCTATTGTGTTGTCATCAGATGTCGCCGTAAAAGACCTCTTAGACAAACGAAGTTCAATCTACTCTGGCCGCCCGGAGATGTATATGGGCCAAGAAATTATGAGCGGCGGGTATCGTCCACTGTTCATGGTAGGCTTCCTATACTGGTAACCTGCTTAGGCGTAGACGCCTTGGTTTAACTTCATGTTCTTTTGTCTTCTTGATGAAGTGACAAGCTAAAATAGAGCTAGGGAAATAACTCTGTCTGGCGCATGGTGAGAAAGCTTGCGCACAGTCTTCTCAACATAAAGATCTCTCGAACCTATGTTCCATACCAGGATCTTGAGGTCAGGGCCATGTTGATGGGCTTCCTTGAAAGTCCAAAAGGCTTTCTGAATCATATCCGCCGCTATACCACATCATTAACCACACAAATGGCTTTTGGGTACCGTACTCCAGCAAGCGACGACAAAAATCTGTTGGAGATGTTTGAAGTATGTGAAGTAATAGGATTACATGATTTAAACGATAAAAGAGGCTGATGTGGGCTCATAGAACTTTGATGAGCTTTCCAGGCTGACTGGAAGCCAAGTAGGTAGCCATACCCTTCCTCCTCTGCTTAACTAACTTAGTTGTCCTCATAGTCCGCCGCTATCCTCGATCTATTTCCCATTGCTAGAATTTTACCCGATTTTCTCGTCCCTGTTCGACAACAGGGAAAAAAGTATCACGAGAGAGAGAAACGATTATTCATGAGGCACTTCTTGAATGCTCGTGAGCAGCTGAGGAGCGGAACATCGAAAGTAAGACACCACAATTCACGGAGGAACAATGGCGCAGCTAACGCGATAGGTAGCCATGCTGTGCCATTGATCTTCTTCGAGCACAAAAAGAATATGGATTCTCCGATGAGTTGGCCTGCTACTTGAGTGGCTCTCTCTTGCAGGCCGGTTCTGAAACGACGGCCATCATTTTGACTGGTTTCTTCCAGGCGATGCTAGTCTTTCCTGAAGTTGCCAAAGAGGCACAGGCGGAAATTGATCGTGTTTGTGGAGATCGCATGCCCGACCTGAATGATTACCCAGATCTGCCTTATATCCGCGCTTGTATGAAAGAAAGCTTGCGCTGGATGCCTGCTACTGCCCTGGGCGTGCCACATGCTGTGACCCAGGACGATTGGTACATCGGCTATCATATCCCTAAAGATGCAGGATTGATTCTAAATGTCTGGTGAGTCTAGGATTTCTGTCGCTCATGACGGCGACTCTGAGACTTATACCAAGTGTGCTGATGAATCTTAGGGCTATTCACAATGATCCGAAGCGACACCCAGATCCACGACGATACAATCCTGCGCGTTGGGCAGGTGACAACCAAAATTCTGCCCAAGCAGCAGTCAACCCAGATCCCACTAAGCGTGATCACTTTGTCTTTGGTGCCGGTCGAAGATTGTGCCAAGGCATGCACATTGCTGATCGATCGATCTTTCTAGCCATGTCTCGTACACTCTGGGCATTTGATCTAAAGCGACCGGTGGATAGAGAAACAGGAGATGATATCATTCCAGATGTTGACAACATCAAGGATGGTCTATTTATATCTCCTATGCCATTTACAGCCGATATTACTCCTAGAAGCAAGAGTCGTGCTGCAGCAGTCAAGCAAGAGTGGAACAAGGTGGCTGGGTTGCTTGACGATGAGATGCAGTGGAGGACTGTTCCAGAAGGCCTCAAGTGGAAAGATTATGAGCCTTTGGATGGCGAGAATGAAGATTCACTTGAGTCGCTCTCTTAATCCGCATGTGAGAAAGCCACTCTCGTGCTGTATTTTAGTCAATTATTACTGGGCCGAAAATACAAGAGACAGATCCTCATACTGCATTTCTGCTGAGTGAAGCGTATTGAATGAGATCGCCGGATTTCTAGATCGTAGATTGCGATCTAGCTTTCAAGAGGTTTTAGGGCAGCTATGTGCTGAGCATTCTACCTCCTGGATGATGAATCATTTACCGCACGAAGAGAATCGCCGTGTTTATTCACATCACATAGTATTGATTAGTTCCGAAATGAACAATTAGTTTAGAATTGGCCTTCACTATAACTGCTGAATATGATACGATGCTACACAAAAAGCCACTAACCTATCATGCAAGAAACTCTAGAAAACGCATTTATATCCCTGCCTTTCATTGAATCCTCCCGCATCTAAATTGATACCATTGCTAGATCTTTCAAGGATAATGCATGGGAAGTGGGTGATTATAAGCAAAGAGATTGGACGGATCATACTTCTTCTTCAACTGGGCTAGGCGAGGCAACTTCCGCTTGCCATAAATGTTCTCAATAGATTCATCTCCACGGGCATAATTGACGAAAACAGCCTTCTCAGAGTATCCAGTTGTGGCAGCGAATTGGTTGCGCAGCTCTTCCCCGAGTTTGTTGGAAGCTCGCGCCGTGGCCTCATCGCCAGCTATCCAAGCGAAGTTAACTTGGCTATTTCATTGTCAGTCTCGACCAAATCGATAGAGATGGAACTGCAGTGGAGAAGAAAAGGCAAATTTAGAATTGACTTACATGAAGCCCTTGAAATCTCTCCATGGGAATGCGGTTGAATCATCAGGTACTGCAGCGACAGCCTGGTTGGGAAAATTCTCAATGACAAGCGTCGTGTCGCGCCCACCAGGATGATCGTGAAAGTACTTCTCAATTTTCTTAAAGCCGGCTTGGTAGCCATCAGCAGAGTAAATCTTCTGGTTTAGACTGAAAAGAGAGCGCGGCTGATTGGGTTGACAGATAAATTCGTCAAAACCACTAGACGAGACTAGGTTGTTCCATTGAACAATTCGTGTAGATGAAGTAGCTTTTAGATTGAACACCGGGGCCAGCACTTTGCGAGCCTCTTTCTCACTCCCATAGTAAACCCAGTTGCCAACAAGTTGAACCTGGCGAAAGAGTCAGTCCAGTGTCTGAGAAATGTGGAATATGTGCATAGTAAGACCGACAGAGCTGGTGGTCCTGTTCCAGAGTCCCACCATTACATGGGCCAAATTGGCAGGTATATTACTGTAGTTGGCTTCAACTATGTCGAAATATTCTCGGCTTGTCGCCGGCGGGAGATAGAAATCGGCGACGAAGACGTTTCCATTGTTGACCAATGGATGAATTTTGTACGTCGCAGACGTGATGACTCCAAAATTCGCGCCAGCACCACGAATTCCCCACCATAGATCAGGGTGAGAAATTGCTGAAACTGTCATCACCTTTCCATTAGCCGTAACCATACGGACGGACTGAAGAGCATCCATCAGTAAACCGTATTTTCCCTGTCATCATTGGAACTGCATTAATACGAAGCTATAGCCTGGTTGTAGTCGCACAGCGAAAAGAGAAGAGAGTCATACCATTAATCTCCCGATTCCGCCTCCGAGGGTAACACCAATCATGGAGGGACATGAGCAGCTCCCGGTTTCTATCTAATTGTCAGTGGCCATTTCCTAGAACATCCGTAGGATGGGTAACATCGCATACGAATGTAGAGTCCAGCATTGAACAGAGGGTCAAAGATTTCGGCAAACGTGATACCAGGGCCTACAGTGAGGGTCTGGGCCTTTTTGTCAATCTCAAGATGCTTCCACTGGCTTAAATCTAGAGATAGCCCAAACTGAAAGTCACCAAGGCTGGCAGCGTAACCATGTCCGCCGCCCCTAGTCAAAAATGGAAATCTTTTAGTCTTGGCGAGGTTGATCTGGATTTACAATGAGTAACCAGGCACCGATGTATTTTGACAAAAGATACAGAAGATGCTGGACTTACTACTTTGCCAATATCTTCTTCTGTCCCGGGCCTAATAGCAGCTACATAAGTAGGCGGATCGGCGATGGTCCAGCGCTCTGTAGAGGCATTGAAAGCAGGCGAGCTTGGGAATGAAACGGTCGTATTGAGTGACCATTTACGAATCGGGTCGGTGAGAAGAGGTTTGAGATCAAGTTTAGGCTCATTGCTATAGCCTTGAGGGAGGGCGACAGCATTTTCCAGTACACAGAGGAAGGCCAAAAGGGACAAAAGCCGGAACCTCGCCATGAAGGGCTAAGACGCAAAGAAAGACAAAAATAGAGTATAATTGAACTATTCTTTATGAGATGCGCGCAGCTTAAGCTACTTGTACCTAGTATTTATTTACATTGTTCTTTTTCTTTCAGCGGAATTGCCGTGAGCCTCGTTTGTTGACAAGAATAGCCGTAGGGCGTTGCACTGAAAGATGGCTCTACTAGAATTTGGAAATACCCTGCGCCATCTCGTATTCTGACGAGATCATCCAACAATGCCCAAATGTTCCATGCGTCCAATTTCAGCTGATATATTTGAGTGAGGCGGAATGTTTCGGCGAATGAAAGCGGCCTGCCGCCTCCCTGGCCAGATCCTGCATCCTGATTGTAATCTGTACAGCCAACTAATTTATGCATACAATATTTGGCAACCCTGTGTTACACTTGGGCATACAACACTGAGATACACCTCTCGTAGGCATACTACACTACTCTGGCCCGGCCCGGCACGGAGCATCGGAGCGATTCATAGCAGGCTCTCTCCGGAGTGTGCCTGTTCAGCAGGGGATTCTTCTTGTCAACCAACAACACATTACACTGTTATCAAGCTTCGGGTGCTAATAAGCTGTGGGGGCGTTGTCTCACGGAGGGATATCATTCGGTGTAGGTGTAGGTGTAATAAGGCCCAAGCCCCGAGCCTTAATTGGCTCGGTATATTGCGCACGGCATATTGCGCTCGGTGTATTCACAGCCTGCCATTTGCCGTTTAGTAGGAGTCATCTATGGCCCTCTTTAGAAACAGCGACGTCGCACATCAATTACGGCCTTTGGGTACGATGTTTACGAGATTTGTCTTCATTGTGACTTCTAAATATGTCATGGCGTACTTGGATTAATTCTAAAAGCTGGCTACCTTTCGTTTTCTGCGTCTTGACAACATATGCACTTTGGAAACACACCGTTCAAAGCATTGTCATGCAACCGACAACTGTAACACCAATCAACGCCACCTTATCGGAACACTCTTTGCGCAACATGTAAATATCCTGGCATGTGCATTACATCATTTCGTGCTATCTGTGTCACTCCTTTGTTCAACCGGACATTTTCGGACACGTAATTCCCCCGCCTACGAAGGAATGGCCAGACGTTGGTTGGACCTGTTGGTCGGGCGTGTTGGCCGCACGAGTATTTCTTCAGCTGCGAGTTGGGTAACTCAAGACTTTCATCACACCGAATTCTAATTTCCCACAATCTGCTTGGCTCAAACCAGAGGAATTAATTCAGCTGTAATTATGGCTCATCCTCAATTTTCTATTACGCCCGAGAAAGAGGCCAGCACGTCGCAGTGGCTGTATCGTCAGCTGCTTGCCAAGACGCCACCCATAGCCAAAGACGTGACTCTCGCTGGGAAGACAGCCATTGTCACAGGCTCCAACGTTGGACTTGGCCTTGAGACAGCTCGCCAACTCTTCCGCCTGGGTCTGTCCAAGCTCATTCTTGCTGTACGCTCTGAGTCAAAAGGCAAGGCCGCTCGTGAGGAGATACTTGCCGATAAAGATGCCGGATCGGGCGAGATCGAAGTTTGGACCCTGGATTTGGATTCATATGATTCCATCATCCAGTTTGCGGATAGAGCAAAGGCGCTGGATCGAATAGACATTGCAATCTTGAATGCAGGTCTATTTCAGGCTAAAGAGGCCTTTTCATCTACTGGCTACGAAAAATGTGTCCAAATCAACTATCTCTCCACCGTTCTTCTAATGACGCTGCTTTTGAGCACTCTCAAGGCAAAGCCCGGAGGTACTCCTGGCCGCTTGGTTCTTGTCTCGTCCGATACGGCAGCTCGGGCACGCCTCAAGGAAAGCAAATCGCGACCAATCTTGGCTACCTTCAAGCAGAAGGCTGATAAGTGGGATATGCAAGAGCGCTATGGCACAAGCAAACTTCTTGGTCAATTCTTTCTGACTGAATTGGCCAAAAAGGTGCCGGCGTCTGTCGTCACCATCGATTCTGTCAATCCAAGCTTCTGCTATGGAACCGATCTGACGCGAGATGGAGATGGCACTCTTGCGGGTTTACTCGTGAATGGCTTCAGACGCATAGTTGGAAAACCACCTGCTGTCGGAGCTCTCTCGCTCGTTCATGCAGCCGTCAGTTTTGGTGAAGAAGTTCATGGACAGTTCACAGAGGACGGAGAAATACGACCGTGAGTCTCCTTCTATTCTCATACAGACATGAAGATTATACTGACTGATTTCTTAGTATGGCTCCGATGATATACAAGCCTGAAGCAGAGGAGATAGGCAAGCAGCTATGGGACGAGACCATGGCTGAACTAGCATTTGCCCGCGTGCAAGAGTCTATTGAAGAGGTGATAAATTAGATCCCCTCTATATTACATCGATTGGTTCATTCAGCGGGGTGGTTTACGTACGGAGTACTCTATTTCTGTTTTCTTATTCCCCTTGATCATTGTATTTGCTTAATGTAGCACCGGTTCGGCTCGCAGTTATTACAATAAGATTCTCTCAATTGGACGCACGTAATCATTACATCGTCACCTTGTCCCCAGGCTCCTTATAGTACTCAGGATAAGATGGCTTATACCTATAATAGGAACAATATTAGTATATGAAAGAGGATCAGTACGACGGGAAAGTTGATGAACGCACCCTAACAAGCGGCCCCCAATCCAATAAGCCAAGATATACTGAACCGAGCCAAGAAGCCATAAGGGCGTCCAGAAGGGTGGTGTGGCCAGAGTTGCGCAGTCATAGCATATTAACATGAGTTGAAACACAGACGGTGCCATGTTAGCCTTTTTACAATCTCTCTGGTATCCGATTAGGTTACGGATGAACTTTTCGTCAAAGCTGTTGTCGAGTCCTTGAGGCTCAGCCCAGACCTTGAAGACTAGGTCTTCTTGGCTGGAGGGATGTGCCCAAAATTTGTGGCTACAGTGTTATTAGATTATTATCAGAAGGACTTTTACCAAGAAATGAGTATGATGCTGGTAGAAGGCTGAAAAAAATGCGGGGGATAAGAAGGAGGAGGAGGAGCTCACCGTGTCCCGGCTGGCACTTCAATTACGCCATCATCCTTCGTAGCCCTTATCTGCTTCCCATCCTTATGGATCCCAATTACTCCTTGCTCGACTTGGAAATATTCAGCTTGTTTCCAGTGTATGTGGCTTTTCGCATTCGTAAGCTTAAATTGTAAATAAAGAGCCAAGAAGAGAGGGCTTACAGGGGTGGACCAGATAGTCCATCCTTCACCAAGGGATTATTGATGTAGTGTGTTTCCCTCACAACCCACCGGCCATCATCCTCTTTGAGAAACTCAAAAAGAGCAGCGTCGTCACTGGAGTAAATGTGCGAGCTGGAAGCGATCACCGAACGCTGCGGACGTGGCGACAGCCACAGCTGCCAAGCATAGACCATCCTTTATTGTTCCTTTATGTGAACCAATTTAGAAGAAACTCATAGGAGACCCTTCTTGATCTTTAAAAAAGTCGAGTAAATAGATTTGAGAAAGAAGAATACGTTAGATGAGTGAGTTGGGTTTGCGCACAAGACAGCCGATGGACTATTCCAAGCATATCGAAGTGGGACAAGTAACAACAAGATGATCTGATTCATAATCCAACAATGAGAGAAATTTTATCGAATGATAGACGGAGGCGGGCAAACAGACCAGACCGTGCAGTAAAATTGTCACAGCTTTGATGCAACACGGACACAGACGCATGGCGGGGCTGTACAAGGACCAACATAATATCGCGAGTTCCACTACTGCTGGCAGCTGATCTCTAAGGACTCTCAAAGATTGCTATTATAGCTCCGATTTTGTTTAATAATTATGATATAGCAACAATATTGGGGAAAACCTCCGAAGGATTACATGATGACTTGGTTAGGAGGCTATAATAACGGCGAGGTGTAATTGACATACTTGTCCTACCTATCTGTTCAGCTCTGTACAGATGAAGATTGTCCCCATTGGCGGTCATGCAATTATATGTCTAGCAGCTGATCCTCTCACCGAAATTCTCAGTTCCAGATACCCATTGATGTGTATCACAAATACGCATATCTCTGCACGCGGATGTCGTACTGCGCATGTCATCCATGTATGGTATCTATATCGCATGTTGTATGTGGCTAATCTCGGATTTTTCACTCAGCCTCAACGTGCCTGCAATCTTGGATTTCAATATCCAAAGACGTCTGATGAATCTTTCCAGAGAAAATTGGCCCATGTGATGAAAACGAGTTCAGTAAGATGACGATACTATAGCCTTCCGGATTCAATAGTATGGATAGCTGCCTTAAAGGAAATGAATAGCCTCTATTGTGCTACCCAATAATATAATTCCACCATCACTTTTCTCGTCCATCTCACTTAATCCTTCTTTTATGCTCCTTTTCTGCAGTTTCTGCTTCTTTCGTCTGTAGATCATGAATTTAGAGGTATACAACTTGCTAGCCTTGGGGCTGGTGCTATTTCCAGCTCTTACCTCAAGCAGCCCTCTTATTCCTCACTACTTCAGAGAAGTTGATGTCTCGAGAGTAATTACTTCGAAGCAAGTAGAAAGCGATCTTGGCAAAGCACTGTCCCAGGGAACTCAGATATTTGGCCCTTCAAGTCGCGCCTTTGCTAATGCTACCGAGAGATGGAACACGCGTTCTATACCCGCTGATATCCAAGTTGTTATTGAAGTAGCTCAAGAATCTGATGTAGCTAAAGTGGTAAGCATGTGTTTACGTATGTCTCAAGATCAAATCTTTCTGACTTTTGCCGGCATAGGTGAAATACTGCTACCAGAACAGCATTGACTTCCTTGCTTACACTAGGGGCCATGGTTCGACGAACACAATTTCCAAGTTCAGAGGCATTGAGATTAACCTTTCGAAACTTACCGAAATCACCATCCAACCGGACAAAAAGTCGGCATTGTTCCAAGGCGGAGTATATGCCAATTTGGTCATCGAGACGCTTTGGAATCAAGGGTATATTGCTGGTAAGCACCTGACATCTCCGTTCTGACATACCAGATTGATTCGAGTCACTAAGATGGATATTCCATATCCTCAGCTACAGGAAGCAATGGCTGCGTCGGTTTCTTCGGGCCAGCCCTAGGAGGCGGCCTTGGCCGATACCAGGGCCAATACGGCCTTATTTCCGATAATTTCGTCAATTTAAATGTTGTTCTGGCTAATGGCACAGCCATCACCGTCAATGCTACCTCCAACAGCGATCTCTTCTGGGCTATGAAGGGCGCAGGCCATAATTTTGGCATCGTTACCAGTGGCTACATCAAGATATATCCGAAAAAAGCCAATACTTGGTATTATCATAATTACGTCTGGTCACAAGATAAGCTGGAGACAGTCTTTGCGGCACTGAACAAGTTCCAAGGGACGGGACAGATTCCTACACTCATGGGTGTCAACTTTGGCCAGTTCTCCATTGAACCAAATATTAGTAAAACAGAGGTGAGCATGATTAAAAATCATGATATTTTCAGCCCAAACTTACTCTGTACAGGCTGTTATCATCTGGTCATTTGCATATGATGGCCCAGCCGACGAAGCTGAAAAGCTTCTGGCTCCATTCAACGCAATTCCCGCCGTCTCAAGCACCAAAGGCGACGTGTCTTACTCCGAGCTGCTTGTTGCGCAGCAAACGGATATAGACAGCGCATCTTGCTCTTCACAACCATATGTCGGAAGTAATACGTGGCTTCAGACTTACAACATCACTTCTCAGCGCCAAATCTATAATCTCTTCAATCAGCAAATCGCACAGAACCCAAGTCTTGCTCCTGGGGCCCGCGTGTTTTTCGAAGGTTATTCTTCCAAAACCACTCAATTAATTGACCACGCTTCTTCTTCCTATCCTCACCGTGACGAATACTTGCTCGTGTAAGTAAACCTCAACCTAAATGGACTCGTTGAACGCATGAAATTGACTATTGTACGTACAGCTTCTTTGCTGTTGCTACTCCCCCAGATTTAGAGACTTTTAGTCGATCTTGGGCTGATAAGACGTTGGCTATATGGCGTGCAGGCCAACCTGATCGCCGACCTGCAACATATGTCAACTATGCCGTAGGAACTGAGCCTCTCGAGTCTATCTACGGCTATGATGGTCAATTACCGCGACTACGGGCTCTCAAGTCCAAGTATGATCCTCTAAATAAATTCAGGTGGTATAACCCAATCATTGCCTACTAGAAATAAGATTGGGCATGGATAGCGTATATGAAGCTTCTCTATAAATAATAGTGCAGACGGAGAATGAATCAGGAACGATAATGCTATTTGGGTGGTGCAAGTATGGGTAGTTGCTCTTGTAGATGCTGGCATAGTTTCTAGATGCTGGTACAATCCCTAGATCCTGGATGCAAATGTATTTGGTGGATATCACAGTCTATGAAACTAGCTACTCTTGCCAGAATCCTCCTTCAACGCTACAATGCGGTTGAGGACAATCTTCTCATCAGTGCTATCGGAGTCAACAGCCTATCGACAAGTTAGTAAACGGTCTGTATAATGAACTATGAAGCAAGTGGAATAAACTCACAAAATAAGCAACGCGCATGGCCTGGAAACGGATAGTCTCAGGACCAACTTCGCCCGTTTTCTCACCCTCGGCCTCAGGCCATGGTGCGCGTCGTTTTACCTCGTGGAAGCCGGTCTCGATCAATGCGTTTGGCCAGATGGTCTCGCTGTTAGGGTTGACATCGCTCAAGAGTCCTCCCGGAGCAGAGCCGGGGCTGTCTGACTTGAAGAGGGCCTCGTGGATGCGCACTTCAGTAGGAAGCGAGCCTTCGGGCACCCACTGGAGATAAGTCTTGGGCTTCTTGCCCTCCTTGTCGTAAACAGCCCTGATCTCCTTGACAGCGCCTGTAGTTTCGTCCTTGGTGAAGGAAACAGCCTTGATGGGGTGGGGAACGTTCAAAAGACCGACAGTCTTGCCCGGGGCAAGGCGGAAGTAGTCTTTGCTATCCACTTCACGGAAATCTGAGCGATCGATGTAGACAGTCTTGGTGAGACGGACAGTGTGGGATCCAAGCTTGGGGTCTTTGGGGGAGAAGGGGATATCAAGGTCTTGCTCTTCGCAGTCTTCAATTACCACCGGGACTGGGTCCAGGACAAGCATAAGACGGGGAACGGTCCTTTCAAGATAGACGCGAATAGATTGCTCAAAGCGCTTAATGCTGACCTGAGTGATGGAAGTGGTGACACCGAGCTCATAGATGAAGGATAGAAGGGCACCGGGTGGGATGCCTCGTCGTCGGATTCCTTTGATGGTATACAGACGCGGGTCGTCCCATCCACGAACAACCTTGTTCTCAATCAGTGTTCTTAGGCCTCTCTTGCTCATGATTGTTCCGCTGAGATTTAAGCGACCGTACTCGCGCTGCATGGGCTGGAATTCCACCAGGAGCCTGCGTCCAATTAGTACCTGCCCAGGGAATCAGGAATACATTGACCAGGGGCTTACTTGTTTAGCCACTCATAACTCTCTCGTGACATGATGAACTCGGTGGTGCACAAACTGTGTGTGATTCCCTCAAAGCTGTCGCATAGGCAGTGTGCGAAATCGTAGGTCGGGTATATGCGCCACTTGGTGCCTGTCCGGAAGTGAGGTTCCTGATCCTTGGGAATTCGGTAGGCAGCGAGATCCCACATCTGAGGGTTCGGGTTGTTCTCAATGTCCTGCTTCATGCGAAGCCATGCGCTTCTTGGCGCATATTCTCCATCTCTCATGCCACGGAACTTTTTGAGGTTGGTCTCAACATCCTGTTTCGCATGCTCGCATCGATATCTTGGGGACAAGCCGTCCTCGCCACCTCGCTGTTTCTTGGTCTCGACATCATCGCAGTGGCATACATAGGCCTTTTCCATCTTGATCAATTCTTCGGCGAGGTCGTACATTCGCTGGTAGTTGTCGGAGGCATAAGTGATTTCAGAAGGAGTGAACCCTAGCCATTTGATCGTGTCCTCGATGGCGACGAAGTATTCTCCCTTTTCGGCGTCGGGATTCGTGTCGTCGAATCTAAGAATCTAAGGCCAATTAGCAAGTCGTATGTCAGGAATATTGACCAGGGGAAGCTTACAGTTCTGCCACCATGAAACTTGGCAAAGCCGAAGTTGACAGCAATTGCCTTTGCGTGACCGAGCTACCCGTCAAAGTCAGTAATCCAATGCTCTCTCATGACATTCAGGCAGGACTCGAAATGTACATGAAGGTATCCGTTTGGTTCGGGAGGGAATCGCGTCACCACCGCCTCGGAAGGTCGCAGCTTGTAAACGTCTCCGAGGAATCCCTGCTTGAACATGGCGTCAGGGTCAATCACGCGCTCCTCGGGCTTAGCAGCAGGCTTGTTCGCCTCCGGGTTGTTGCTCTTCTCCTTCTGAGCATTGCTGCGAGAAGCTGCTGCATTGGCCTTCCTGGCTCGCTTCTGGATGCGCTTCTTCAGCTCGTTCTTGGTGACCATGTCGCCCGTCTCCTCGTCCAGCACGAGCTTGGCCACGCCCTCGGCGACCGCGTCAGCCATGTTGGATATGCTTTGTGTATCGTAAAGTCGTAAAACAATCCGGGTATCTGATATGCTGTAGTTTGAACCTCGAAAGGGAATCGAACTGTGTTTCAGACTGATTTATCTATGTCTGCTGATGACTCAGGGCTGGGAATGTCAAAAGTCAAAGAAATGAAGCTGCTGCCCCTCCATGGCACGTGTGCCTGTGCCCCTCTTCGTAGCAAGATAAGGCTGATAACAAAAAAAGTTCGATGACATAAGCAGCTTTTTGTTCACCTCGCTGGAATAATGTGCGCTATAACAGTGGCTGTAATGGCCCTGTAATTGAGTGCTGAAGTGCTACAAGTTTCATTCATGGATGGCACACACTTCAGCACAGCCATGATGACCTCAATCTTCACGCACCGACATCGCAGGCCAGTTGTAGGAAATGGATTGAGTCATACAATGGTATTGATACAATATTGATACAATATTTCTTACTTCTCACTAGGCACTCAACGGAAGAATGGAATTGAACCTGTCCTTGACTCTTGGTCGAAGACAGCTCTAACTAAGCCTTCAATAAGCGAAACCCGCACATATTGATGTGAAGCCGTTGGAATCGAGGCTGAGGCAAAGCACCGTCTTGTTCCTCTAGGTAGTTATCGAGATGTTTAGCAGCTTGCATCATGACTCATTGAATACGCTTTTTTGAGTATCCAGCTCACAACCACTTTTTGTTTCCATGATGGGACACAAAGGAACCACCGCTGCCGCCCTCGATGCTTGCACTCTCCCACACAGCAATGACATCCCTCACAGCGGCCTCCGGAGATGATGGGCCCTTAAAGTCGGGATTATAAGTAACAAATTTCTGAAACATCTCCCCGACTTTTCCCATTTGCTCTTGAGTTGCTAGCAAAAGGATCCGTTGTTAGCCAAGGTAGCTGATTAGGGTGATCTTGAAGAGAACATTGGAGACGCTCGTACCATTATTGTAGTGGCCAGTATCGGACACGCCAGGGCTGATGCTCATAAACAAAACGCCCTCCTTCTTGTACTGAGCATGAAATTTACCCGTAGCAACATTCATGGCAGCCTTGCTGATGGCGTATCCAGAGGCAACCTCCAGCTCGAATTTGTTCGTTGAATCCAGATCCGCCATGCCAGTGGACAAGGAGATGACCTTTTTTGCATTACCCTTGAGAATGAAAGGCATGTACAAGTTAAAGAGGTGGATGTTTGAAACAACGTTGACCTTGAAAGACTTGAATAAATCTTCCTCAAGCTCCTTGGGATTGTGGCCTCTACATGTAGTGTCAGGATGTTGTAGAACCAATATCTGTCGTGAAATGAGGCAGGCATGGCTTACAAAACTCCAATGGGATCATAGGCGTCAAATTCTGATACGTATGCCGCGTTCGCGATGAGATAGTCAAGTGCCCCGCCAGTGATTTGGGCAGTGGCAGCCACAGCATTCTGTAATTGAATACAGCGTTTAGGACTGTGGTGACAAATAGAGCTTTCAAGACCAGATTCTTTGATACTCACCTTGACAGCGTCATAGTCTGTAATATCAGCTTGCAAGATGTGAATGTTGGATCGTCCTGGTAGCTCTTGAGTGATAGCAAGTTCGGTCGCAGTCTTGTCTCGAACGAGGCCAACGACGGTGTTGTTTGGGTCGCTGGATAACTGGCGCACAAATTCGAGCTATTGGAGTGTTGTCAATTACATTTCCTCTTTTAATACAAGATATGTGAGGATTAGTTACGTACCCCTAGGCCTCTAGAGGCGCCAGTGATGACATAGGACGGCATCTTTATACAGAATGAATGTTAAGATTGAAGGAAGAAGAGGACAGATCAAAGTGTGGGAAGAAAATAAAGAGATGCAAGAGCGTTGATGAGATGTATGGGCTAGGTTTGTCTGATCTAGGGCAGGAACTATGAGGATAGAGCTGCTGCTTAAATATTTTGACTGTTAGACAGAGGTGGGTGGGCGGAGGGCGGGCGACGTTAAGAAGAAAAGTTACATGTATGTAAAAAGACGCCTATTATTCGCTATTTAATGTCTCACCTAACCATCATTGAGCATGGACACGTCAGTTCGTAGGGGCTGTGTAACTGTTTGAGATGCTCCTGAGAGGAATCAGAAGCTCTAGACTGCCCTCAAGACCAGGTAGCCTAGTCGAGTTTGTGATCTTGATCTTGTGAAGTGTGTCATCAGAAGTATGCATATCTTGGTAAGTTTACAATGGTGATCTTGGACACGGATAGCGCTTGTGTTATCTTCTAGCTGAAATGGCTACTGCTAAATATTTGACAAAACCCGAAAAGTCCCAGCCATCTCCTCCAATATCTACTCAGCCCTTCAGATCATTCACAATTTTCGATGCGCCTACAAAATTGAGCTCTTCCATGGTTTCTTCCCAGAGTCTCTTTTTCAACTCTTGGCCCTCTGGGGTGTACCAAACCTTCGGATATCTGCAGGCACATATCTTAGTACGCGCAGCGGCCAGCTGTCAGTCCTAGGGCACTTACGGCTTTATAGTCCAGTCACTCGTAAATGAGCCGTGACTTTTCTCTCCTTGAACCAAAACTGCATCCAGATATGTAGTAGCAGCTACATTAACCGGCCTCGCCAGAATCCATTGGCCGACAGCAATCAACTTCATCACCAAAGCAGGATATCCACGGAAGAAATCAGTGCCGCCCGTCATGCCAGGATTCGACAAATTCACGAGGACATCATTGGGATTGACAAATTCGGCCAACTTGGAGACAAATATTGTCTGTAATAGCTTCGACCTGCCATACCAAGAGAACTGGCTGAAGGTCTCTTCTCGTTGGAACTGCGGTAATATCGGCCCTTTGAGCTCGACCTCATTCTGGTACATCAGATCTGAACCCACAATACTAATAACAGGCGGCCTCGAGTCATCATCAGTTTTCTTTGCTTTGAGAATGGGAAGAAGCAAGATTGTCAAGAGAGCCGTTGACAGATAGTTGACCTGCAGCGTGACTTCGTTTCCTGTTGCCTGCGCGACAGTATACGGCGTCTTGATAAGCCCGGCATTAAGGATCACAATATCGATCCGGTCCAAGCTCTCGCAGCGGCTAGCAAAAGCGCAAACAGAATCATATGATTCCATGTCGACGATCCAGACAGATATCAGGGCAGAAGGAAAGCTTTTGCGCAGCTGAGCCGCGGCCACATCACCCCTGGCCCGAGAGCGGACACCCATGACCAGATGTGATAGGCCCAGCTCAAGCAGCTGCTTGCATGCCGAGAGCCCAAGTCCAACATTACTTCCAGTGACAATTGCGACTTGGCCGTCAAGCGTTATTCCTGCGGGCAAAGGCTTGAGTCGAGTGAATTGACGCCGTAAAAAGCCCAAAGTAGTGGCCTCAAATGGAGCTTCGCTTTCGAGTTGGCTTGACATGGCTGGCTGGATTCGGATTGAATCTGTTTCGATTTATTGTTTGAGATCAATTTGTTCACAAATGAGAAGAGACGACTGCCCATCCCGGAACCCCTTCGACTGAGTGATAAGATGCAGGCTCCCGAATAGACGACATAATTGCAGGAATATTCCCCTGTCAATTCACCACACATACATAAACTTTGTACACCAACAAATAACTTAGATACGTCGTACAAACTCACCGACAAGATTCGCGGGCCGGTCTTGATCAAGCCCTAGCCCGTGTGCAAGATCAGCGCTGAGACCGCAGCCTGGCTCTAATCCTGCCGCAATATTAATTCAACCCCTCATGTTGGAATGCAGACAGCTTTTGAGACGGCTGGCGGCTTGCCCTTTGTTGGCTGAACTCGTCGTTTTGGGAGCAACAGACAGCCCGACCCGCTTCTCGACTAACAACAGCGGACTCGACGGATTACCGAGCCGGCCTAGGTTATCCCGACTATGTGTTTGTTTGCGTTGGTAATGGATCCAATACTTGCAATCAAGAGAGGGTATCGAATGGCATCAGAGAAATGGATAGATGTGATTCTAACGAGCTGAAGGCTTGTTGCGCTTCACCCGACGGCCATGGCGTTGGTTAGCCAGCAAGCAGGGGACTTGAAAGGATCGCAAACGGCTTGCCACCTTGCGCCGACTCCGTTTCGGAAAACAGAGGGGTGGAATCTGCAAAATGCCGTTGCGTACGATAATCAGAGCGTCTGAGTGCGAAATGAGTTGGAGTTTTACCGCATAGTCGACATTCCCTCTCGACCAAAGATCCACCAACTCGTTTGCAAGGATTAGGCGCTCTGCGTCCGCGTTTCCAGACAAGACAGGAAATGATAGTGTCTATCAGCTGAATCTATTTTCATTTCATAGAATCTGGAGACTTGGAGCTTTACTCGTGTCGGAAGGAGACAGCCACTACCCCTCTGATAGTAGCTCCGAAGTGCTGCGTCTATCGCCTGCCACCATGGCCACTGGAAGAAAGCTTTTGACGAATGGAAAAACATATTCTCAGTCTCTGCAGCCTGAAAACATGTTGAGCCATGATTTTTATGCTTCGAGCGACTTAGATGTGCCCTTGCAAGCGCAAAATGAGGAATCTGAGAAACCTTCTGAAGAAGAAGAGTACATGTCCGGATTCAAGCTATGGCTCATGCTACTCTCCCTCGTCTTCAGTATTTTTCTTATTTCCCTAGATATAGTGAGTCCATCTTCAGATCCTTCAACTTATGAACGTCCAACTGGCTTCTAAGATTATTGTTGCTACAGCAATCCCAGCCATTACGAATCAGTTTCATGGCCTCGAAGATCAAGCGTGGTACAGCGCAATCTATCTCATGACATCTGGAGGCTTTCAGTCTACATGGGGCAAGATTTATCAATATTTCCCGCTCAAGATGAGCTTTATAGGTGCAATGGCCGTCTTCAAAATCGGAAGCCTCATCTGCGGCGCCGCTCCTTCTTCTACTGTCTTCATCATTGGCCGCACAATTGCAGGAATCGGGGCAGCGGGTGTCAGCTCTGGTGCCTACACTATCTGTGCCTATATATCCGAGCCTAAGAAGAGGGCAGTGCATACAGCTATTCTAGGTGCCATCTTTGGTATTGGCAGCATTCTGGGTCCTTTGCTTGGGGGTGTCTTCTCTGAGGAGTCTACTTGGCGATGGTGAGTACATGAAAGATCAGTTCAACTACGATGAAGCTAACTGTCTACCAGGTGTTTCTACATCAATCTTCCCATTGGTGTCCTTCCGATCGTATCAACTATATTGTTCTTCAACACTCCTAAAGCCGCAAAGCCCCGGGAAGCGCCGATGAAGGAGAAATTGCTTCAACTTGATCCTCTTGGAACGATTATTCTAATGGGAGCAATCATCACATATCTTATGGCTGTTCATTATGGTGGCCAAATAGACTCATGGAACTCTGCGCGTGTGATCGGGCTTCTTGTGGCCTCTATTGTTTTCTTAATCATCTTTGCGGTTATCGAACGCTGGCAGGACGAAAGAGCGATGGTCATCCCCAGGCTATTTGTGAAGCGAGATATTGGTGCTGCACTCTTCTATACCTTTTTCCAAGGCGGCGCGCTCTTTTCCATGATCTACTATTTTCCTCTCTATTTCCAAGCCATACGTGGCACTAATCCTGTCATATCTGCTGTCCACAACTTACCGTTCATCATTGCTGCCATGGCTTTAGCTGTTGGTTCTGGCATCTTCATCTCGAACAGTGGCTTGGCCACGCCTATCATGGTTGGTGGATCGGCAATAGCAACACTTGGATGTGGTCTTTGCTACTTGTTTGACCTCAACACTAGAGCTGGTGTTTGGATCGGAATCCAGATCATCGTTGGTATCGGTCTCGGTTGTGCATTTCAAGTGCCCATCATGGTCGGTCAAGTCAGTGTTGATGTGTCTGATCTACCAGCTGCGACAGCCATGATACTGTGCTTTCAAACTATCGGTAGTGCCATCTGGGTATCGGCATCACAGTCAGTCTTCATCAATAGGATGCTGATTGCTGTGTCACAGTTCGCACCCGGTGTAGATCCTAAACAAGTCGTGAGCACCGGCGCAGGAGAGTTGCGAAAAGTTTTTGGATCAGACGAACTACTAGGAATTATCTCGGCTTACCTCACTGGCATTAGAGCAGCGTATTTACTATGTTGTGCTGTGGCAGGTGCTTCTCTACTGGTTGGAGTTTTCTTGCCATGGAACAGGCTTGATACCGATGCTCTGAAGGAGGCTGGAGAGGCTGCAGCATAGAGTTCATACGGTGTCCTATGGATTTTAGTGCTAGAACGGTAATAGCTGTGATAATCGGAAAGAGAACATGGATTATTCGTTTATATGTCATATTGTAGGAGTCATAATGGACGACGTTATGCTGTACATGTACGTATTGTGTATTAACAGTAGATGCAATTTACACACGCATTTCGGTCAGGATCACAACATTAAACATCTCAATATCCTTGGTTGCTAGATACATTGATTTCCAACTCTATAGGCATGTTGTTGCTGGACCCTAGTGTCTAATAATCTCCCCATGAAGATTGTTTGTGATTCGCTTGGCTCCTTACAGAGCCGTATAATCCTATTCGTACTACACAGGCCCATACGACTTAGAGCTGAGTATAAGTTTCTTCAGAACGAACATCTCTTTAGAATTCACTATCTTCTATGCAATCAATTCTCCTAGCAGCCGATCTTCGACGCAGAATCACCATCTCCGAGGGATCGTCCCCTCCTCTTGCAGCCCGATAAGCAGATGCAAACCTTACTCCGCAAGTCTGTGTCTCGTATGGCGAATGCAACCGTCATCGGGGCATTGTTCTTCGCATTGCCCCTCAATTAATTTATATCCTCATGTCTGATTGGCATTTTCAGCTGGTAATGAAGTCGTACGGGCTCACAATTACGCGGCCCAACGATAACACGGCTATTGGCATGACGCCAATTCCGCCAGCCTTGACCGTCAGCTGCAAAACGCCTTTGAGATTGGTGATGAAGAGAAGAGGCCGACATGCGGCAATTATGCCGTAACCCGGTAACGTTACGGTGAGGGTTCATCTACACCTGTCCCATGCCGGGATTACCCAGTGAAACACATTGTCCTCTGTACAACTCGAGGCCTTGGCAGCTGAAAACCTTCTCGAGATAACAGCACACCGAGTTGGAAGAGATACACGCATTACATAGGAACTTCCCCTTGTAACAAATAAAGAGCCGCAATACCAGTTATTTTGCTAACGAAAGCCAAAGTTCTAAACCTATCTAATACGTATACAGTTACTCTATAGATAATCTTCCCATCCTTTCAGCTCTTGTATGATGCCTGATAACCTCTGCTCCACCGCAGGCAGAAGCACGTCATTGATGTCGTGTTTCTTGAGTCGTGCTACCGCGGCCAGGAGCTCCCTGCATCGTACCAACAATGACACTCGTAGAATATGTGCCCACTCATGTTTCGACTCAACGTGATAGTCTCCAACGTTGCATAATCTTGCTGCGTATGAGCTTTCATCCTCAACTTCCTGCCGTATATGTCGGATGCAGCCTGCTACGCCTCGTTCCAGATAGAGTGAGAGGCCCTCTATGACGAGCACTATCAGCTTGGTCGTAGCTCGAGGTGTTTGGCTGTGATCGCAAGAGATCCACGAATTGAGCCGCGCCAAAGCAATCTTCTGATAGCCTAGTACACTGTCACTAGACACCTCCATTTTGTTATGGTATTGGAGCTCTAGCTCTTCCAGCATGTGTAGTGCAGATTGAGCGCAGGCGCATAGGTCTCCGTCGTTTATTGAAGAGCTATCCTCCAGACATAAGTTTTCTGCGGCCATGCGATTATTGCGCGGCGGTATACAGGACGGTTGACTCTGCGTGGGTGAAATGCTGCTGGTCGAAGTAATACTGCTGAGGTCACCAAGGGTAGAGTTCAATTGATCAAAGTCTGTTGAGAACAACCACTTGACATTAGCCGGCTAATCAACAATCGGCCAAACCACTCAAACAAACATACCCAAAGTAAAATTGTCGCCCAAACTAGCACAGTGTAATGAAAAGTCGGAAGGACTGAAGTCCAGAGACGGCGAAAACCCTGAATTCGGGCCAGTCGTAGCAAAAGGATGTGTATCGCGATGAGACGTAGATGTAGACGAGCTGTCGTTCTCTCCATTGTTGGGGCCCGTTTCACTGATTGCGATGCTTTTTCGACCGTCATGACATTCGGATGGAGCAGAATTCTTCTGCCTCTTGGCGCCGCGTTTGGATCTCTCTGGAAACACGCATGTAACTCCAGTTCCCTGACATCTCTGACAGCCTGTAGTTTCTCCCGAACATTTGACCTATTTTCACTAGTATTAGTACCACGCATGCGCGCCTCATTTTGTAGGATGAGGAGTCAAGTTACACCTTTCGAGCACGGCATTCGACGCATGCAAGCCTTGATTGTCGATATTCGCCAAATGTATGGTTGCTTGCCATCTTGGACACACTTTCGGTTTCCGCAGAGTTATTTGCGTAAGAGATTGTGTAGAACATTTTGCTTTCTGTTTCTCTTTCCTGAGCTGTGTTTCTTTTGGTCAGAGTCTCAGTATCTCAAGGTTGGAGTGTGCGCTTTCATAAAGATGAGAAATAGAGCTGCGATCCAATAGTAATGTAAATAAGAGCGAAGAAAACAGGCGAATAATCGTTCTTGGAAGATGAATGAATGGCACATAAGATTAGTTCAAGTGTGACTTCAAGGGTAACTTAAGGTGTCTAGAACTTCCGTATCACCCAGACGGCAGAGACCTGTTTTCTATAAGAGATCTGGTAGGACGTCACAGCCGTATAACAGATCTACAATAGCACCTACTCACACTCACCTACCTCTCTCCAAGGGATTCACAGAACAAGAGGGAGCAACGGCGCCAGCCACATACCGTTATACTATCAATTCTCAACTCCTACAGGCTACGCGCATTGTCACACGAGGCTCTCCTAGTTTCCCACAGGGGGATCCTAGTGCTCACTTATCCACATATGCATGCAGCTACCTCCAAATCCGAATCGAAATTACGATGGTCTCTTCTGGGCATTCGTACCACATTCTAGCTACTCACCGTAGACACGTGATGGACCCTTCCTGGGGACTGCACATGGACGAGCAGTCACAAAGAAACAATGGCTTTTCCGGAGTTACACAACACTACCAACAGAGTCTAGATCTACGGCATTCCGAAGCCCTTGATGAGCTACCAAACTTTATTACGAGGGGCACGATATCTAGCATGTGGAAAATCTGACGCTTGGACGAAGATGGGCTGCCTCAGCCATCGTCTGTAAACTTAAAGGAATAGCGTGACATCGTTACCACATTATGAGAACCTCCTTGGCCATAGTCAGGAGCCAACCTTGGCAAATCCTGGCTGACGACGTAGGATTTGAGTGTTTGCTGGAGTACTGTCAGATGGATCCTTTATACAAAAGGGGTGATGTGCCGCTGGAGGCTTTTCTCAGCTTCCAATTGGATTCATTTTGGACCAAAAGCCATGCAACTTTCAGGACACAGATGCTGCTCAAACGTCAATTAGCGTATGAAAATCCCCGGATGAGTGCATTGGGGAGTGTGGAGTATTCCAACGTTCCACACGTGAAGCCTCAAATTCGGAATGTTGATGTCGCCGAAGAGAAATGAAGATCGTTAAACGAGCGGTTCAGTTTGGGTAAATTATCACTCTATCTAATTCATGCATCTCTCTGCGTTTAAGGAATCTCTCATTGCATGGAGGTTGAGAAGCAATGACCGAAGTATTAAAATAAAAATAAAAGAGGAAGCAAGTTGCTCTACACGCTATCAGTCTGTCTATCATTGTCTCCTAAACAAAGAGTGGCTGGTCAACAGAGACCAATAATGCTGTCAGTCTAGTAAATGGCTGAGACATATTAGTTAAGTTTCATATCTCATGTTATGGGCTTGTCTTTCTCAAAGACACCACAAACGCTGTGTTACGCAGTCTTGTTCATACTGCCCAATTCACCCTGCTCTTTAAGCTTGCGTGATACCTCATCCAAGCCCGTCCTGGTCTTGTAAATACCATCCAAAGCACCAACCGGTAAGAATGAACCAATCCGCGCCGCCGTAGCATGCTTGCCTTTCCAGACCCAGAGAGGCGGATTGGTTTTGCTGAGCTCTTTGACGACATCCTCTGCCCATTTTATCGGATCTGCACCTGTAGCCGTTGCTTCCTCTCCCGACATCCACTTCTCAACCGCCTCTTTGGCAACGTTATAGATTGATGTGGGTGGCAGCGAGATATGAGGTGCATTGGCGTGGAAAGTCGATTTAACAGCGCCCGTCACCAGATTAGTTACCTTGACGCCGAAAGGGGCGAGTTCCAGTCGTAGGACTTCACTAAAGTTGGCTGCGGCAGCTTTGGAGGCATTGTAGGCTCCCGAGAATGGCATGGATGCGTGAGGCAGTGCCATGCATGAAGTGTTGTTAACTACCAAGCCGCCGGTAGATGACTTGACGAGGAGTGGGAAGAAAGCACGCGTAACAGTGATGAGAGAGAAGACGTTAAGCTCAAATAATTGTCGAGTCTGAGCAATATCAAGGTCCATAACTGGCATCGAATATCCGGCGCCAGCATTGTTGATGAGGACGTCCAAAGAGCCACCGGTAAGCTCTGAGACTTGAGCCACACAGGCTGCTATAGACTCATCCGAAGTTGTGTCAAGCTGTACAATCTCAATACCCGCATCTTGAGCCATCTTTAGCTTGGCCAGGTTACGGGCTGACGCAAAAACTCTCCATCCATTTCTGTGAAAGGCGCGGGCGAGTTCCGAGCCCAAGCTCCCGTCTGAACATCCGGATATAAGCACGGTTCGCTTGGTGGCCATTGCTTGCGTGGTGATGCTATTTCAATGCTGTGTATTTTCGACTTTTCGTTCTCGTTGGTGGCGGTGATATGCGTGGTGCCGCAAGAGGTTGAGGACTGAGTTATGTTCTTCGTGGCTCGGAACTGAAGACGGCTCGTTTATTATAGCCTAAGGGAGTAAAACTGGGCAATCCTTGAAGATTTGAATTCTTGTTAATTGATAATAGACACTGTGAGATGCTAACATTTGACCAAAGTTCCCATGAACAGGTATTTAAGTTAAGGCTTTTGTTTGCTATCAGTAAAGAGTCAAAGAGAGTCTCGGCATCGTAATTGCCCCGGTCCACATTCGCACCCCTGCTTCGGACAAGCCAAAATCGGTCTTTGACGACCCAACAACGCGATTTGGTTGGTCGCCGCTAATACAGAGCCTTGTGGCCCATTTGTACGGACACTATTCGGATCCTTTAGCCTCCGCGCGGGTGCTCCATATCTTTGGCTTGTTGGTCGAAGCTTTCTTTCATGGTTTGCGAATCGGAGCAGAGACAAAGATTCCGCTACGAGCGCCACATTGTTCCGTAGTCCGGCTGAGGTAACACACAGTCGAGGCGAAACCCTCGCGGTACAATATGAAGTGCGAGGGACATGTGAGAGTCCGTCGGCGGATTGCGTCAAACGGCAAAGTACAGCCTTGAATGGCTCTAGCCAACCTAACACAACATGCATTTATACCGTCATTTACTAGGGTGGCAAGAACAGCTGGGATTCATCTGAAGATTAGCATCTGCGTTGGGTTAGACGTTCATTAGTTCAATATTACAAATTTAACTGCAGTAAAAGGCGAAATAAGTGTCGCGTGTGTTGATAGATATCGACTCCTTACTGATATACAAGGATCTGTTTTGAGTCGCTTTGTGGCGGTACAGGTAGAAAAACAAGGCTTTCCTTGCATCCAGTTCCGGCATTGCAAGCTCATGCAGTCACTGGGGTGCTGGCCGGCGTTTCTCTAAAGGCAATATCAGTAAAGGAGCTGATTCCGGCATACTGTTCTATCATTCACGATTGAGTTCTTTCTCTCGGGGAGACTGCTGCAGTCTGTCAGTTGTATTACACCGTCATGACAAAGACTGCGCTCCTGATCGCTGATTTAGCAATCAGTCTGGCAGAACCAGTCATTCAAACGTAATAATATCAACGCTGGATGTATCCAATTGCATCACGGGCCGGTTCCCTGATGTCGTATTACTACTTTCGGTATGCATATCGACATAAGCGATGCTAAGTGACCCATCGGCTCCTGGTATTTCCATTGCGGGGCTCATTTTGATGATTAGATGCACGTAAAGAGATGGTCTTCAACGAACTCACACCACAAATATCGTCATCGAATGGTCAAAACTCCTACTTAAAGCGCGTGGGATATTTCCTATAATTTCTTTTTATTATAAACAACTTCTGCAATCTAGCTGGCTATTCACGAAGTGTTCTAACCGCTCATCAATTAGCGACTACAACTTCCGCTACGTTCATTTGCGGGGTAGAAATAACTCTCCCCGCAGCTTTAAAATTGAGTCAAAAAGAAACCATCATCAATCATGTATCTTGAAGTTGATCCGCGCGGTGATACTTTGATTACCCTTCAAGATCCAAATCCCTCCTCTCCATCTGATACAGGTATTACTCTCCCAACCAACTTCAGACAGCTCAAGGAATATAAGTGGAGCAATCAGGCAGTTCTATTTCTCAGCCCACTAAGAGAACTACTGTCCACTGAGCCAACTCATCTTTGATTGGCCTGAAGGTTGACTTTTATATAGTAAAGGAGACTGCCTCTGATATTCAATTTCTTGTTTCGAAGAAGCACCTTGTGCTAGCATCTCCCCGCGCTGGCAAAGTGCTCGAAGGATCTTTCAAAGAAGCAACCCCAGGAGAAGATGGTCTCTTTCACTGGAAATTTGAACCAATATTTGACACGAAGGCTTTTGAAACCGTAATGAAAATTATTCACGGACAGACACGTGGCATTTCTAGGAAAATAAGTCTTACCCTGCTCACTCAAATCACCGCGATCGTGGATGACTTGGAATGTCACAATACCGTTTGGTTCTTTGCTGAAGGCTGGATAAGTCAAATTAGAGGTCCAATCCCATGCAAGATGTGTGAGGATCTTATGAGGTGGATCTTAATTTCATTTGTATTTGAGCAGCCTAAACTATTCACAGAGGCTACAGCTACAGCTATAAGATACGGCACAGATGCTATACCTACTTTCAATCTTCCGATACGTCCTAAAATTCTTGGTAAGCTGCAAGGCCTATAAAGAGATGATAGACTGACACAGTTAGAGGACATTAGGGTGAAAAGGGATACTATATTTTTTAACCTGGTGGGTCGTCTATATGGCCTAGAAGACCAACTCCTTAGGCAATCTATAGGATGTAATAAGGGTTGTAGAGCCATGATGCTCGGTACTTTGAGCCAGGGGTTGAGATCGAGCTCATTCTCGCCTTTCCCCTTACCTCCATATATCTCATTAAGCATCAGTTCAACTCTTCAAAAATTGAGAGCAACTGAATCGCTTGACTATTATTGTGCGAGTCAAGAGGGTACCAGTCAAAAAGACTCCACCACTTGGGGACTTCAAATGCCCCCTTTAACACGACGAAATCTAATCTCCTCGGGTAAAGGGAGTGAAAATACGTTACCGTTACAGTTGGTACGCCATGACTGTCGCCTGGAACATCATCTCAACCCATTATTAGATACTACAAATTCTGAAGTCCAGGGCCTAGAACTGGCCAAATACTTAGGCGTGTAGTCTATAAGCAATGAGATGTATATAGTGGTTGACATGTTTTTAACATCAAGTCTATCTTCATTCATCGATATTAAAAATCAAAATTGCCATCTAAAGTTCAGAACGCTGAGAATTGGAAAAGAATATGTTACGCTCCGGTGTGGTCTCTCATAGGTAGTGGAATCGGTCAGATCGATTGATAACACCTGGCCGATCGGTCAATATTTACCTAGTGGCGTAACGGAATGATAGACTAGCACAAACGATCAGTTCTTACTAGAAAGGAAAGATGGAGCATATGACGATTGTGACATTGGCGGGTGCCTAGGTATGTTATAACGTAAAGCTACGAACAGAAGGGCTGAAACGTCTTGTAATGGCTTCGTTCCGAGTATAAAGTACAGTGCATATTTAATACGAAGCACAATACAAGAGCCTCATTAACCCTCTGAAGTTGCTTATTATACTTAATTATAGGTAATTTAGCGGCATCCATTTCGCCGTTTAATCTACTCCCTGTAGCGATATGTCACGATCGATATTTGCCCCGTAAAGTGAGCTCTTGATCCAGCCTGTTATTTCGACGAACAGTGTCATTTTTCTTTCATATCTGACCTCCTGAGGCTATACGATTTCACACATATCACCTTGTTTACACATTAAAAGAGGTATCGCGGTGGCTCATTGACATAATTTGTTGAGTTGAATGGTAAATATTCCGTTTTCCCAATAGATGCATTGGCTACTTGTAATAGTAATGACAAGATGCCTGCTTGGATTTCTTGATGTGGCTATTAGCATCGCGTCCCAGTAAATGACGATGGTAATTGGAATCTCGGAACTTTTGGCGCGGGGTTTCTCTACGTCGGATGAGACCCGTCACCAAGATTAGCGTGTATCACTGAGTGTAACCTACCCACATATGAGTCTTTATCTACCAGGCTAAGCCTGTCAATCATTTTGGTAATATCCGACATGTTCAACCGTAGGATTAAGCCACGAATGAGTGTCTTCAAGCAAATTTATATAACCAGACATTAGGTATGGAGATTAAGAAGCTATGCTGAGAGTGCTAGAAATGTCTCAATGCATTAGGCAGTAAAGGGAAGGTAGAGCAGGAGAGTGGATTGGAGGTTCAGATAATGAATACATGGGGATAATTGAAACTAAGATATGCGCATAATCAATCTGTAGTGAAATCAAACCGGTATAAGTGAATGAGAGGCAGCCATCTAGAATATGCACTTTTCCCAGAATCAACGTGGATTGATAATATCACCCGGTTGTACTCCGTACTATCCGCCGCCTGTCCATCGTTTCGTCTGCTATTTCGCATCACAATTACCCATTTTTGATCTCTGCAATGTTTCAAAAGAAGGATTCGACTGATGTAGTAAACATTTATTCGACGTATTGATGTAGCTTAGATTGCACAAGAACCACGAATCATATTCCCTATGCTCTAACTTCTATACTCGTATCGTTTCGTAACGACATAATTGAGAAGGCATAATTCCATATGAGCCTCATTCAACTGTCTAGATTTTAGTTGAGCTTGGCAATAATTGCAAACTGTGTGAGAGGGCCACTGAGAGTCAAGAGAGCACCACCTGGGCAGGCGCCGCTGAAAATAGACTTTGCATTAACCTATAACAATCACGTATTAGCGTGCATTATATTCATAGTCGGCTGTCCGAAATGCTCACAATGCAGTTGTCTAGAGTCCGAATCTCCTGGACATTCTGTTGTTCTGTATTAGTGACGCTTCAAGCAGATTCACGACTCTTGTTATCAGAACTCACTAGTTCCACACCATAGATATGTCCATCTTCTGGGGCTTCAATGCCATCTTCAAGGGGAGTCAGGGCGGTTTCCACTCCATCGGCTGGGAAAGTAAGCTGGTTGCATAGGGTAGTGGCCCAATTGAGCTTCACTGAAGTATCGAGGTCGAGAATAGATTGAGGAAGAGTGATATTCTGACTAGGTTGGGGGAAGCAGATAACCTCGTCGGCCGCTACAGTGATGGCAAAGCCAAGAGCGGCAATAACAGTGCTTGTCAATTGCATGATGAAGGTGTTTTTGAAGGCAACTATGATTGAAAGGCTGGATAAATTTTGATGTTCCAATCTGACAAGAAAGCGGAAGGGGTTATATATAGTAGTTCCATTCTCACGGAGTACCGGCATGTAGTGCTAAGGCTCAAAGATCGAGGTCAAACATGATTACTTCTTCTACATCACCATCCTCTTTGGTCCCAGTAGCAGGCACTACATAACCGAGACATATTCGATGCATACTACAAACTTTTCGGCAATAGACAAATAAATGATCTTGAATTGGCAGATCAAGACGAGTAAGCATCGATGCATAGCGTAATTGCACCAATTAGATCACAGGTAAATATCTATTTATAAATATGGACTTGGTAACAAGGATCGGAGAAGAAGCAGCATAAGAATTCGGCCGGTTTAGATGCAATAAGCACTTGCGCATCAAACCGACGGAAAATAGCATGGAGTTAGTTATATGGTTTTGTCTGTTGTTAAAGGGTCGAGTCAGAAAACATTTTGATGTGTAGATTATTGTTCAGCCTCTCAATTGTATTAATTGTTTTTATTAGTTTAACATGTATGGACTAGATGCTAGGAATCTATGTCAATACTATTGTATATAAAGGTATAATCATGTTCAAATACAAATCATATCCCATGGTTGACAACTTTCACCAAGTGGCATTAGATTAATGAACAAGATCAGGAGTTTCCTTAATATCTCGTATGCAAAATATTTACTAACGGCACATAAGCATATGACAAAATATTTACAGAAGCATCGAGTACGAAAATACATTCCCATATCGACGGACTGCTATTGTCCCGAGAGCTTTGTTTCAATGGTTTCCTCTTCATCATTGATCATGTAACGTAACGTACTTATGCCTCACAGATACTTTGTTCAAGGTCCATCAGCATTGACAAAAGTGCCTAGGTAATCATATATAATCACAAACCACCCTCCTTCCTCATTGACTCTACTATTTGTTACCTATCATAGCGCTATATGAAGATGGAACGGCGGAACCGGCGAGATGGAGAACGGCGAGAACGGCGTTCATTACTCCGAAGCCTAGCAGCATTTGTACTTGATAAGTATGAGCTACTGGCCTTACTCGAAACGTAATCTACATTGGTCATTAGCCAGATCGCTAATTCTACAGGAGAACGGATAACTTTGATATCTCGGTTGGAGGACCTCGGATTGAGTTCTCATAATGCGAAGGTGCAAGCTTGTTTTGCGGCAATTCACGTCGGGCAAGGCCCATTGAGCGAAGTAATCGTCTTTTCGCAAAATCCGGTAGATCATGGGGCCTATTGTCGATCTGGATCTGAAGGCAAACGACCATTCCTAGTTAGAAAAAGTCACAGCCAAGGCACAAGTAATATATTATATGGCTCCATATGCATACATGGCGCCAAGAATGACTGTGCCTTTGAAACGGCTGTTTGATCAGCATGCGATCCTACGTCTGACATGCACGTGCATCTTTTATGCCTAAAGCTTCTGACATGAGCCGCCAAACATGTGTGCGGCAATGTTTGTCGCGTTATAACGCAGCGCCAGCTGTGGAGTTTATTAAGTTCAATGAGACTTGTTTGATCTCCAATTGTTTGAAAATAATGAAATAAAAACTAATAGTATACAGCTAAGCCCAGGTTCAGTATCAGCATTCTTAATATATAAAAATTGTCTAGATTGAGCAGTGGGCATGGAGCACAGTGCACCATTGTGATGGGAAAGTTTCCCATCCCTATAACAACAGCGGAAACTGGCTGAATGTAAGTGTGCCTAAGGCAGCAAGAGAGCCCTGTAAACAACTGTAGGCAAATAGCTCATGTTCCGGCTTTTCCACCATAGCCATAATACTTTAAAGTTATGGCTCTTTATCATACATGCTGTTGTGCTATCTCCGACCTGATTCTCTTCTGGCAGTCCTTATGGATGATCTCGTATATCTAATATGCCGGTTAGTCGAATCAAAAGTTTTCGAACTGGGTTGAGACTGGTTGAGCGTACACAAATAATATGCTTGCCATGGTGAATGCCGCGATTGGCGCCATGAACTTCTGTAGACAGTAAGAATATGCGCATGTTCGTCTTGGAACAATTTCAACTTACTCGAGGGTTCATATCTCGGATTTGGGTGTTTTGGGTGACAACGGAAAATTATTCTGGGCCGTTTTCGCTGGTTTGAATTGATGAATTGAGTGGGTATGTATACCCGCGTCTATGGACGTTTTGACAATGTCGGTGCACCGGGAATTTATTATCTTTGTGTTTGTGAATGAGGAAGCTGAATTCGCGTTTAGTCATAAGATTGGCTTGTGTGTGTGTTTTGTTCAAGTTAGAATAGGACAGTTGGCTATCGTGCTGTATTTGCTGCTTTAGGCACAAGTTTAGATCAGCCCACTTCTGGCTGCTATAGAGGAGACTTTTTCAATCACAAAGACGCACTGTGCTCTACACCCAATTTAGATAAATCTCTACCATATTTTAAAAATGCGCTGAACCTGGACTTGACTGTGCAGCATCCCGATATCCATCACAACTTGGAGTCGGTCTTTGCCCAGATTGCTCACCAGAAATGGGACAAGCGACATATTACGCAGTCTCAGTATGTTTTCATCTCCATGATGAATTCAGTGAAGTCATTGCGATCAGGTTTGGTAATGTATCGCCACAACACTTCATTTCACCACGGCCGGCCTTATACCGCACATATACGCTACCCAGATCAGCCCATCGACATTTCTTCCCCAATCAATCCATGTTTCAGGTCCCTCATGTTTACCACTCGCTACATAAGGTTATTTCGTGACGATCACCCGCGTGTATAAAACAAAAGCACGGTGGCCGTGTTGTTTCCAACATGCTTCACATACGTACGTAGAGTGTCAGTGCACGGGTTAAATCTCACTCACAGCCTCTATACGGACAAAGGTCCAAACAACGACTTTCGCTTGAGGCACATACCTGTTTCAACAAAATATTCCAGAAGAGAGAAATCGTATTCTGGGGGAATCCCCCTCACAGAGTGCTATGACAAGCTCCCCCGAGGGAGTTTCATAGCCTCAGACCTGAGAATGTGACGCCTCGGGAACCATAAGCCCGGTTCAGCATCATGAAATGAACAGCTCCAAAACGTCAAGACCGTTAATACGATCATATTCATCCCCGTAGAGATATAAAATCTCGCTTATATCCTCCTTCAGTCTCATATCCCATCCCATCATCAACACCAACTTCCAACTCACTCTCCTTCTCACAAACCACACAACCTCCAAAATGGTCTCCTTCACAACCATTATCCTCCCCCTCCTCCCCCTCCTCACCTCCGCCCTCCCAACCTCATCCTCATCCTCAACCGCCCTGACCGCACGCCAAAACTTCGGCGACATCACCTTCTACAACACCGGCCTCGGCGCCTGCGGCTCCGTCAACAACGACCAAGAACTCGTCGCCGCCGTGTCCGCCGCCCTCTTCGACTCCCAGAGCGTCTGCGGCCGCTCCATCAGCGTAAACTTCAACGGCGCCACCGTCAACGTCCAGGTCGTCGACCGCTGCGCCGGCTGCGCTTTCGGCGACGTCGATCTGTCGCCTCGCGCGTTCTCTGACCTCACTGGCAGCCTTGACGCTGGCCGTGTCCAGGGCTCTTGGGATTTTATTTAGATCTGGAGAGAACAGTAGCATGGCCAAGCTGGAATTGGCATGACGGCCTCTTTTCGACTATGCTTGTTAATACTTTCTTTCGCTTCACACACAACACCTTATTACTCTCGTTCACTTCCAAAACGACTTACTTAATACTCTCTTTTACTTTAAGCAGGCAGAGCTTGCTATTACAGTCTTTTACCCTACACACTCTGTGTTATTACTCTCTTTTACTTTACAGATGGGCTGTCAATACCCTTTTTCACTTCAAAAGCCGGCTTTATAGTTCTCTCTTTTACTCCAAGTACAGCCTGCTCTTACTTTCTTTTTCTTTAAGAGGAGCTTGTCATTACCTTCGTTTAATTCAAGCAGAGCTTGCCATACGTTCTTTACTACAAGCATAGCTTGCCATTCATTACATTCTTTTACTCCAAGCAGAGCTTGTATACATTCTTTACTGAAAGCGGAGCTTGTCATTACCTTCTTTCAGCGCAAGTAGAGCTTGCCATACGTTCTTTAATCTAGGTATAGCCTGTTATTACTTTCTTTCACTTCAAGCAGCGCTTATCACACTTTCTCTTTTACATCAAGCAAAGCTTGCCATACGTTCTTTACTTCAAGCAGAGCTTGCTATACATTCTTTACTACAAGCCGAGCTTTCATTACTTTCGCTTCCCGCAAGTAGAGCTTGCACTACCTTCGGCTACGACCAGCAAAGCTTGTCATTACCCCTCATTACACAAAATACAAAACTGAATAGACGGCGTGGGAAAGGATACCTAGAATAGGAGAGTTGCGAAAAAGCGAAGGATACGTTTCTGTACATAGACCTACTGAATCAATTCACTTTACATACTACAACCAAAAAATGTCTCACGTAGATGGAGCAAGCAAGTAAAAATGAAAATGTCTTAGATTGAGTCTCATTCATCCGTTAAAGTAAATCATAACTGGTGCCTGCGGGGCCCCTTTTGTTCCTCGTTTTGTGACCGTAATAGAATACACATATGTACACGCAACTTCAGACGCCTCGCGCAATGCAATGTGGACAAGAAAGAAGGTAAGAAAGCAAGCAACAAAGCAAGAAGAAGAAGAAAAAAGTTGATCATGGCCTCCGCCAATACGCTCGCTGAGCTCGTAAAACACAAAGAAAAAGACGAAAGAAAGAGAAAACCGTCGAGGTGAAAGACCAGAGTCACTTGTAAATGCTCTGGTCTATTAAAATGCTGGTATAGCGTATGTTGACAGACTGACAAAGGAAAGAAGAAAGAATGGTGATTGCAGTTATGCTGTTGTCCACATGCGGCCCCTGATTCATGACACAGAGCGCAGTCTCTAGTTGGCTCTGTTTCTCAGGCTACTACCAGCCCTGGAAAATCCAGGTAGCCATTTCCTCCTGGTTCCAATTACCGATGGCGCCGGCGTGGCTTGTTCGGTCGCCTGCTTCTTCATGTTTGGTGAATTACGGCCATTGACAACCAGGTCGGAAAGGCGCACCGGAGCACTAGTCGACGAGGGTAAAAATGTCGGGGCTGCTTCGGCTCCCACAGTGCTTCTTCGCATCTGCCGGGGCTTGAGCATGATGGGCGGCGGCGTTGATCCTGCCCGGTCGTCGAAATCGGCTTCTCTGTTGAGCCAAGGCTGCAGACTGACGCCCTGATTGCTCTTGTAGGCCTCAGCAAAGGTGGCATCTGTGGCGCTCGCCGGAGTGCTGGACGGCGAGCTGGGAACCAAAGAGCGACGGAACAGTCTGTTGAGAGCAGTACGCGGGCCGGTAATTGGGGGATATTGGCCCCTTTTCTCGCTTTGCGGGTGCTGCGGAATAGTCGGGGACTGGGCAGGTGTGTGGATTTCATCTCTCATTTTGGCACCATCACTATGGTGTCTCGAGTGGCTCGAAAGCTCCGGCTGCTCTGGTGTGCTGGTAAGGGTGAGTGTCCTGGGCGAGTTTCGGACAGATGAAGTTGTTGAGGATGTTCGAGCGTGAAGGCTCGACCGCCTATCCGGTGGGGGCGGTGCGGTATTGGTAGCGAGGGACTGACGCAAAGAGAAGAGCTCGTTGATATAGTCGGCATCGTTGTCAATCCCTTGTGACTTTTTGGTGTTGGGAATACCAAAGAGATCTGGTTTGGTGCTCTCTCGCATCCAAATATCAAGGCTTGACCGAAGAGAGTGTACCTCGGAGTGCTCATCAGAGTCGGTACTGTCCCATCGGTTTTCCTTCTTCAGGAACGATGCAGTATCGCTAGCGGCTCGCTGATGGCGCTGCATAGGAGCACTGGTACCACGAGCCTTTACCTTTTCACCTTCGGTGGCTTTGTCTTGATCACGTAAAAGGCTGGGCTTTCCTCGGAATGAGACTCGCAGTGACTGGTTATCTTGATCGCTGTACGTCACTGAGGATCTATCGTTCCGACTGTCTTGCCTAGCAAGGGAGTCGTTGGAATTGCGCATTCGGTGCAGTGTGGAGGTTGAGATCGTGTCTGGAGTGGGAGGAAAGTTTGGATCGTGAAGGCGCATGGTGCCAGGGCCATCCGTCATTACTTTCCTCAGTGTAGGAGGCTGTGAGCGACGTCGGTCTCCGGCCTGGCTGGGTGCGGGGCGGAAACCCTCTTGTAGCACACTCTGGGACCTACCCAGTTTCTCAATTTGCTGCAAGGGGGAAACCCGGTCCACAGAGGCGCCTGAGATGGAATGTCGGGTTCCAGATGAGGAGCGGCGTCCACCGAGGAAGTGATTGGCGGTGGCTGCTCGGGGCGGGAATCCGGAAGGTGATATTTTCCTTGAAGTGTTCCGGCGGCTAGGAGACAGGGTCTGCGATGCGGTGTCGATGCCATCCAGGCTAAGGGGTTGGTCTACGGGCGGAGGGAAGATACTGTCCTGGCTCTTTTTGCCGTAAACACTGGCAAAGGAACTCTCGCTGAGAACACTCAAGGTTGGGCTACCAGGGACGTTGGATGGGCCGTTATCCGCATCCGCCCCTTCGGTTACACGTGCCAGGCTAAGCGTGCTTCCTCTCACGCCGAGATAGACGTTGCGCAGGTTTTCGGTGTTTTCGCTCTTCTCAGACAAGAAGCTAGGTACACGGTTAATCGCCTTGAAGTTGTCACCACTCCTGCCGGCTTCGTCAATTGGAAGCTCCAGAGATGGCCGGAGATATTTTTGGTCCATGTCTTGGCGGCAGAAGAATCCCTCCTGCTCCACTTGTAGAACCATGTTGCGCTCTTTGACGAGCTGGTCGACCTTTGCCTCGAGGAGGACAATCATGGCAACGGCCTCCTCAACAGCCTTGTCGCGTTTTTCAAGCTCGTCGAGTAGGGTCTCGTTCATCTCCTCGGTTTGGCGCTTGTCCCTTTCGAGAGACTCGATGCTCGTTTCCAGCAATGACTGCTTCTCTCGGCGGTGGTAGAGTTCCAGCTTGAGGTCGAAGTTTTGCTTGTGGAGGCTAGAGATGACCTATGTGAAAGTTAGCAAAAGAGAGCGAGCCAAAGAGAGAGGGAGATAAACAGGGATGCTGCTCGAGGGTGTCTCGTCTCGGAAATGACGTACGTGTTCCATATCTTTGACGCCCAGCCCAGGTTTCTTGGCGAGTTCGATACCACCGCCATTGCTAGACTTGGGGCGCGATCCATCGGATGATGCTGCCACTGATCTCCTCCTAGGAGAGCTGACACGGCCGAGCTCAACCGATGCGCCAAGGTCCTCGCCGACTCGCGACATCGAGCTCTGGCTGAACTTGTCGCTCTCGGCCCTGCGTTCTCGTTGCAGCTTCTCCTGCAGAAATGTCGAGACTGCGCGGCTGCGGGGAGATTCGACGCTGCCGTCTCGTGACAGCTGAGGCGTTTGGTGCCTGAGAGTGGGAGTGGGAGTGGCTCGCGGTGACAAACCAGGTGGGCAAGGGCTGTGATGATATCGATGCGGTGGATGGTCGGTAGGGAGTTGAGGTGAGGGTGCCGTTCGGGGAACCGGGCTCCTGACGCCCTGAGACGCCATTCGAGCGTGTGTGGCCGATCTATTCGAAGCCCGGGAAGAGGCGCGAGTGTATTGAGATGATGGAGCCTTTTGGAAGGCCCGTGGATTAGAGTAGTCCATGGCGCAAAGCAGCGTACACCAGACTGCTGGCGGACGGTGACAATGGGAAAGACGATATTATGGATGACAATAGATTGATATACGCCTATTGCGACGATCAGGCGGTATAATCGATATCAGGCGCGGGAGTGGCACAAGGTTTGCGCTGATGCCCGCATCGAAAGTCAAGTTACTCTGCCGCAGGGTTTAGTGCTTAGCCGATGCTGTCGACGCTACGAGGTGAATGAATGGCGGACGAGCTTGGCTGCGAAGACGCGTAGAGTCTGGAACTAGGCACGCGAGGAAGCGTCGTGGTGAAGCATGTCGCTCCGGGCACAGTCCAAGGGGGTGTCGATGTCGCGATGTCGCGATGTGCAAGGTCCAGGAAGGCGTCGGCGCACAGGGATCGAGTCCAGCTCCAGGCTAGAAGGCTTGACGTATGTGTGCACAAGCAGCGAGGCAGGTGCCTTTGTGCTGTATGTAGGAGAGAACGGCAGAGACAGAGAGAGAGACGTAAATAGAGGGTCGTGGGCGGCAGCAGGTTGAAATGGCAAGGCAAGGGGGGTGTGGGAATCGCTGTCGTCCTGGAAACTCGCTTAAGGCTTGTTCGTATTATGCCCAGCAAGGCGCACAGGGAAGAGAAAAAAAGAATAATAATAAATAATGATGCGACAAATCAGCAGAGATCAACAAATGGTCGTGCCTGCAGCAATTGAAGGACAGAGGAATGCAGTTGAAGGACGGGAATGAAGGTGGATGGATGTAGCGTCTGGCTGAGGAATGATGGATGGTGATGCGACCACAGGACGAGAGAGAGAGTGAGAGAGAAGTGACAGATAATAGATCGGTATCGGTATCGGAATTGATGCGTATGTAGGTAAGAAAGATGCGGACAAATCAGGCTAAGTATGGAAGAGTCAAAGACGAGGGCAAATGCAATCAATTAATTCACTGCAATGGACATGACATCCAGGGCCATCGCCGTCCATGGGGGATCCGCTGGCGTGAGAAGGAGGGCAGAAGGGAAATAAGGGATGGAGGTTTGGAGATTTGAAGATGGACAAGCATCGAGCTAAAATGGCAGCGAAGCAGTTGTGGAGGGTCCCTCCAATTCACTAGCAGTGCGGCTACTCCGTCCATAAATTGCCAGTGAGTTGTATGAAGCCAAGAGTAGCGGCCAGTTGAGGTGAGTGGCTTGCAGGTCTGACAGGGGGAGGCGCTAGTGCCTGTGCCTGGCGTGCGGCCCGTGCATTTTGGGGGGATGTTAGCGTGTTTGTGTGGCCCAGGAGAGGCCATGGAGGTGATTTGAAGGTTGAGTCTTGTTTGAGCCTATGACGATCCATCAGGTGTGTAAGGCATCAATGACATCCATCGAATGAATATATTCTATACAGGGCTATCAATTTCTATTTGCTTGTGGGAAAAACAGTTGACAGAAAAGAACACGCCCATATTGATATCTGCTGGTTCATGCTGCTTACTTGCTCCGAGCATGCGCCTCTTGCAGTCCATTGCATAACCCGACTGGACCCTCCCGCCACCTCTTCTTTATGCTTGCTAGTCGTCCTTCCTGTCTTTATCCGACACATCTCGTCACATTTTCAGCCCCAAGCTCTGCCCAGACCCCCTTTCCACCGCCATTGACAGTAGAGACGAACAGAACAATGCAGCTCATCTCTCAGCCCAACCAGATATTAATCATCTCAAGAATCCCGCTCTCCATCTCTGCACACAATCCCATCAAATGGCACAACACACCAATCCACCCACCGCTCATCCATCCACCCAACCAAACCACCAAATTCATGCGCTACACCCCCCTTGAAATATCCAAATGCTCCAAACACCGCCCGGCGCCCGTCAGAAAAAGGAAACATGTGCCAATGCAGTGGGGTGCCTCTTCTGCATGCATCCTGCAAGGCCGCCCTTTCGGGTCCAACGCGCTCTTTTCTCGTCTTCTTCTTTCTCAATTCTTCCCTTCTACTCTCTAATCTTATTGGCCTCACCTAGTAAGAGGCTACGACGAGTAGTATAATATAACTTCTCCTCCCTCTAGACACTATTGAAGCTACAGCCTCGCCAATCAATCACCATCCCTCGATCCTCAATCCGTTCATCCGTCCCCTTTCAATCCACAGCACCGTAAATCACTGGACTTCCCGAGCCCGCGGGGTTCCGGTTCATATTCTTGCTTCTCCTCCTCTTCCCACCCCCTGGACGCCGGCCCTGCGGTTCCGCATCTTCTCCATCCACGGCAAAGCGCAAACGCCCAACGCCAACGCCTGGATCGTGGCGCGACGACCGTGTCGCCTGCAGTTGATTCGTCACTCGCCTTCCCGGGGGGTTCTTGCATCTCCATCTCCATCGCTGCATCGCTGGCTCTCATGATGGCTTTTCCCTCTCTCGCCTAGGCATGTCGCGATGATGTGATGTCGCTTGCTTGTCAACCCATGCTATGCTGCTCCCGGTTCATGTATGTACGATATATAACTACTGTACTGTACAAGTCGGGCACTGCTACATTAGGTACATACCGACCGCATCGTCAAACAAACGGTCAAGCGAGTTTTAGATCCACGGCATATCTCAACTGTACTCGTAGTGGCGCCAATTCCCACATAGCATCAGCAGTAGCCGCCTCGACAACTCATCAACACTATGACTATCCCGTACCGGCTTGCACATCTTTTGCATACCTAGGAAACCTTGCAAGCTCGGCATTGACGATTTTCTCTAAACTGGAGACAAGGCCACCACGAACCGTAAGCAAGCAAGCAAAGCAAGTCACACCGATCATTCCCCTCCCACCATCCCCCTGCTCTTGCGTCCCGTCTGCGAGAAAAGAAAAAAAAAATGACAAGACAATAGTCTTGATGGGCCGGATGGACCCTCTCAAATCGCTGATATCACACTACTCTGCACAATGGAACCTCAACAGAAACAATTGAATCTTACAGACACCGCTCCAAGCAAGCAAACCATCCGTTCATAATATCACCACCATGAGCCAATCCATCAGCAATGCCACATACCACACCCCAATCCTCGTCACCGCCTCCCCAAGCCGGTGAAGCAATCCTTGTCGCTAAAAGCGGTAAACGCACAAATATAGCAATTCTTCCAAACAGAACAGCTGTCCATTTTTCCTCATACATACACAGAAACGCACGGATGCATCATTCCTAACCAACGCATCAAAAATCCACAATTGGGCACCCTAGTCGCCAGCGGGAAGAAAAAAGAAAAAAAGCAAACCTCTGCAGAAGATTTCTGACAATCTGCAGCGCGTTGCTTGTATGTAGCTACTAGTACTAACACGATTCTTGCAACTACTAACACGATTCCCGCGTGCCCGGATTTTGTGCGAGCATGTACAGCAATCGCACAACGCGTGCGCCAACACACACAACGACACGTGGAGACGGACCCAATTTGATCTCCAGCCGAGAAACGGTGAATGTCTAACAGTTTTGAGGACGGAGGTTTTTTGGCTCTTTGCTTTTTGCGCCTCGTTTCTCCCTTTTGGTTAGGGAGCCCCCTCTCTTCCCGTTCCCTTGCAGACGTCAAAATCATGGCGGAAAAACGAGTGGCGTTTGTTCTTTATTCCGTAAATCCCAAATGCCAATCATACTCCAGACATGGAGCAGTAATAGTAGAAAATCGTCATTCTGTCAAAAGAGAAAAGCAAAACATCCTCAGTAGGTACAGTAAAAGACAAGACCATGTGCTCATATTGATGAATGGCTATATACCTACGCTTTGTCATAATGCAATGCTGCGCTCAGCATCAATGAAGATGCAACATAAGGAAATAATGTAACGCCAGACGAACAAAACCCATAACAACAACCATACTAATGACGGATGCCGTCTCTCGCGCTTTTCTCATCCTCTCAGAAGCCGCCTATAGCTCCTCCTTGAAGAACTGCTCTTCGCTCCCTTCGTCATCCTTCTTCCCGCCGGTCTTCTTCTTCTTCTTCTCCGCCGCCTTAGTAGTCTCGGTCTTGCCGTTGCCCTTTTCTTTGGCTCCCTTGGCCTGCTGATCCGCCAAGACGCCGTCGTCATCCTCTTCGTCTTCATGCATCCATCCTCGGAGATGTCTCTGCGCATCGTCGACGTCGCCCACGATCTCCAGCTGCCACCCCTTGTCACCTGCTCGCTCCATCATCTCCTGCTCCCATTGATCGACCATGTCGGGACTGAGATTCAGCTTCTCGAGCTTCTCCTTGCTGAGTCGGTCGACCTGGCCTCCGTCCTGCTTGCTGGCAGCCTTGATGAGCACCTCGATGAGCTGCTCCGCGGCTTGTTGGGTGTTGATGTAGTTTCGAGGGGGCGCCAGTATCATTGGAGGCTGGCCATCCTGATCGCCAGCAGAGAGGGACTTGCGTCCGCCAACGAGCACGCCGCCAACTTTCAGTTGGCCGCCATCAGTCGCTAGCAATTCCTCTTCTTGCTCTATCAGCTCATCCTCCTGCAAATACTTGGATGCTTGCTGATCCAGAAGTGGAGGCGCCTGTTTCTCATCGTCGGTAATAAGCTGGCACGTAATGGCATCTGCCTTGCTCTCCTCAGGGGGCAAAAAGGCAACATCGCCGCACAGTCTCGGAGTGTTGACCACCATGACGTAGGCGCATATCGTGACCTCCTTGATCCAGCCAATCTTGTCGTTTTGCATCCCTGGAACACAATGGTACTGCACCTCAATTGTGCGCGGTCTCCCCGTCAGATCGCATATAGTTCCCCCTTCGAGTTTCTGCACCAGATATCGTTGATCGCCTTTGACTTGTAGCTCGGCCGGCGACTTGGTTTCACCAGAGCTAGATTCCGCGTCCAGGTCGGAGCCATCGGGGAGGGAAGCTTGGCCCAAAATGTACTGAGCTGCATGGGGGTCGCGCTGGGGAGGCTTTCCCATGGGAGTCGAAGGGAGAGCGTGGAACTGCACAATCTCGCGATTGTTGCAGAACCTGTAGCTCCACCATCCGGACATGAAGTAGAGGCACGTGTCTTCGAGCTGGCTGAGAAGGTTCCAGCCGCTAATCGCCGCTCGATCAAGTTCACGCTCCTCCTCCGCCTTGGCCAGCTCGGTCGCGGTTTGATTCTCGGGGGACGGGGGTTCGATGATCGGGATGGCGCAGAGGTAGCGATGCGGCGGCATGTTCATGACCTCGTATGTGAGAGGCAAGCCGCCACGATAGCGCCCATCTTGATGGCCCTGGTTGCCGCTGGCGTCGCTGATTGTGGGCTGCGAGAACTCGGCCGAGTATGTCGGATGCTCAATGTTGTATTCGAGTAGCGATTGCGCATCCTGTTCCGAGATGAAGTGGTCGGAGAAGACGACCTCGAACTGCTTCCCAATCAGCCTGTCATTGCGCTTACGCCGGTTCAAGTACATGTATGGAGGCGCACCTGCGGATAGGCCAGTAGGTCCTCGTGGATGCTAAAGGCCCGAGATTTGGCCCTGCACAGCGGCAAGGCTGCCAAAAGCGATAGCTGTAGACGGCGCATCATGCCATATTCCGGCCACGTATCGGGCACAGCATCAAATGGCAATTTGCAATGTTTGGATTTCTGCTACTGCCGCTGTCCAGCTTGAATTGTCATCAAGTTGAGGTCACTGTGTCATTGTCGCGGTTCTGCCGGACTTTTGCCGGCTATCATCACCAAATCATCCCACCATACAGCTTATCGCCAGCCGGGTTGACGGAGCATCACTTCACGGCGACGAGATTGAGTGTTTCGCCTTCTTTCCGTCTCCGCCTCCGCTCCTGATTACGAATAGCACGGTTTCGCCTCGAAAGATAAAGAAATGTGAGAATTGGTAAAAACAATGCCTCATTGATATTTGTCGTTTCATCCTGTCACTCTGCGGCCAATCACCCGTATGGTCATGTGCTTTGGCATGCGTTAGCCGCAACACTCTCTATCAAGCCGTCGACATCCGCTCGCCACTCATTCCGCTGTGCAATTCCGCGCCGTTACAAAGCTATCTACGTATCAACTTGAACCGAGGCCTGCGGCTGATAAGAGATCCATTTGAATGCTTGCTGTCCATCCCATCCCCCCTCCAGCCAACAGCAAACGCATGTAGGACGTCGGCGAGATGCGACTCAGCGAAACGGCGCCGATTATCCACTCCATGACATCCGGGCTTCCCCAGATTGCCAGTTGCTTTCACCCCAGAAGTGAGTGGCTGTACCTTGTGGCCGGGCTAAACCGTTCTGGCCAAGGGTCATTTGACTTCGCTGGCAGCCAACTTTTGGGCTGCACCCCTGCATCATCGTCGAGCTGGATGTCGACTTTCCAGCACATCCGCCACAGAAATGACGGAGGAGGGACCCGTTATTAGCGATGGAGCCATTGGAAAACAAAGTAGAGCGCCAGAAGCGGGCTTGCGGAGCGATGCTTGCAACATACGTGCATATACCAAGACAGCCGTTGCTCTTTGGCCTTTTTGCTTTTGCCACGGTCCACGTGGTTTGTCTTTGAGAACTTGTCCAGCCAATGCAAGCAATTGCGTTGGAATAGTACGCATCAAGTTGACGGGCAGACGGCAATCTGAGTCACAGCCTAATTCAACTCTAACAGAACCCAGACTGTCATCCACGGAGAAAGCAGAATTGGCCACACCTTAGGCTGAAGCTTTTGGCCAATTTTCACATGACAGACAGACTGACAACCTCTTCATGTAAAGTGCTACACGCACTGTGCTGAAAGCAAGCCGAGAACATCCATTGAAGCTAGGCAAAGCAGAGCAGCTACTAGTCGGCAATTCCCAAATCCAAAATCTCATCATCATTATCAATCCTCCTCCATCTTCTCGCCTCTCGTCGCCTATCACGTACCACGGCGACCTCGGAGACGACTCCCGCCGGGGCTGAAAGTTGGTGGGGGAACATTGAAGGGATGGGATGGGTATGGGATTTAGGCCTACCTAGGGGCATGAGAAACGCCAAGTTGGCGCATGTAACATCGAAACATGAAGCCACCGCGATTAGCTGCGATCAAGCTACTGGCCCGTTGACGCAACCGCCTGTACCTAAACATGTCTGAGAACGCCTAGTCAGTTTGTAATCTCTGGCGCTAGAGGGCATCACAGGGCTCTCCGGTCGCGCTCGGGCCAGTTTTCGAAGGCTTCTAGACGTGTTCCACGGGCTGTTAGTGACACGGGACCAACGCAATCTCCAAGTTCCAAGGCGCTGTCAGCCCCGCGCTGGCTGGTCGATCGCCCATCGCCCCCCCGGCCCAGGCCCCTACAGGAAGCTACAGGAAGACACTATTTGGCCACAGATGCCGTCAATGGTTCAGCTTGTGATGATGCGGTTTTCCGGGGAGGCTGATGCTTTGATGCAGGCAAGAGGGCAGGAGAAGGATTCTGCCGTTGCCAATGGATCTCTTATCGCAACCCGTGGTTGGAAATACGTGTACGTAAAGCATATTGATGCTGCCATAAACAGAACATGTAGTCTACCTTATGTTGCTTCGTACGATACTCGCGTGTAAAATGCCCCCCAGGTTGGCATTTGCTGTGGCAGCCAGATGAGACGGGATCGGCATATTGACCTGCTCCCTAAAATCCTGACAAGGCAGAATCGGCCTGCCGGTGAGCGACTTTGGCAATAGGAGGCATTAATTTAATCGCGGGTAATTGCAATAACGGGCAGTTCGTTCCGGCGCGTTGCAGAAGCTTGAGGGAATAATCTTCCAGAAGGCTACGGACTGCTGGGATTCGCGCATTGCGCATCTCGCGAGCATGGGGTCTCTTGATCAATGCGGCTCTTTCAGCGCAGTACTCGAACAAAGTACGATACGATACGGAGTACGGAGTAATACGTTCAATGATACCTACTAACTCGGGTAGGTGGGTAAGCCAATCCCTTCCATTGAGCTTCACGCCAGCATCAGCGTGGTCCGCAGCAGAGGCGCCCGTCCGTCTGTTTGATATTGAATGAGATTTTGGGGCTGGTTTATCGTCAGTTCATCGAAAACGGCAATCGATATATCGCACTGCCGACACAAATGGTTGCGCGGTTTACCGGGATTCCCAATTGCAGGGCTAGGACTCGCCCAGGACTTGGGAAGCCCTTCTGTCCTAGAGCCTGATAGCTGCTGCTCCAGATATGTACGTGATACGGCATAGCACGAGTAGACGCAACACTACAATGCCTCTATTCGGTGTAGCGTGTCTCACAGGGCTCATTGCCGCCGCCGTAGAGTTAGACTGTGCTGTATCTGTATCCAAAGGGCTAGTCGGAATGCTTCGCACGTATCGATCGCTTCGCTGATGGGCTTCACATCAATGGAGTCCCGTACACGGAGCACGCATGGATGGAATGTCTTTTGGCTGGGGTGCTAAGAGCGTTGGGCTTAGCGCCTGTCTTCGTGAATGGTTGCGTGAGCAGCTGAATATCCGGGCGGGCAGGGCAGGGCAGGGCAAGTCTGTTGTTCCTCCTCTCGTCCCGCCTCTCCCAGACGCAAGGGAGCGAAAAAAAAAAGAATCGTGCCACGTCCCTGGAAGCCGGCATTTCTCTTGGCGGGCGCCCAAGGTTGAATCTCATGCTGCTATATCAAGTACATGTACTCCATCGGTCGGTATACAAACAAGTCCATGTATGGGGTACGGAGCAGTGGGTGGTGGTACCAGTAGAAAGAAGCAAGGAACAGTTACACACTTGACCACAACCTTGCACTTGCATGGCCAACGCTTGCATCAGATCCTCACATCGTCATGGTCGAATCAGACTTTGGGCGCGATTGGCGAACGGGGTGGCCCCTAGACTTGATCCAGGTACAGGCTGCTCGCTCGCCGCCTGCGAACTTTGGCCCTCTCACATCGCGCCAGCAAAACCACCCTCAGGAGCCCGCCTCTCTGCATACGCGCGAATATCGTACAGTATGGATGGGACAGTACGGGTTACAGGCGGCATGTGTGTGCGCGGGTGCGCGTTGGCGCATGTACAGCACAAGGAAGCAGATGGGTGGTGGGCTTTGTATGTATGTTGCAGGTTGAATCTCGTCCAAGTGGCCCCCCCTTACCTTACTGGCTGCCGATCCAGGAACAAGAGCAACACCAAGCCGATTCACCGTTTCACACTCGCGGGTTGCCCAAAGGCCAGTCACGATGCTGCAATTGATGGCGATACAGACACACAGGTACCAGATAACTCACCGCCAGATGGCCCAAGGGACGGCATGTCCCGACGTAAGGTACCAAGTATGTGCGTCAGGTTGTTAACGGATACATGTACGGAGTGGCAATAGCAGCACTGCCGTTCCGTGAGCTGGACGGCCCCAGTTTCGTACCCAAGGCAGGTTTTCTGTGTGCGTGTGTATGTATAAGTCGACGGTGCGTATATGCTTTTGTGCATACGATCCATTGATATCATGCCCAGGCAAGGTTAGTCCATGCGAGCGTTGTGTGTGCCATCCCATAATCGCACACACACACTCACTTACACACTTGCACACGCATCAAGGGTCTCTCTTCTCTCCCTGTGTGTGTGTGTGTGTGTCTGCTTTGGGGCCCCCATCCCCTTGACTTGGCCTGGGATATCGGACAGCCTGGCCGACGCCATCCCATCCCCGGGTCAGAGTAGCACGTCTCGACGTCCTGACGGGGTTGTCGGATCTGATTTGCTGCTGGGCTGGACCCAACGCTAATCAAGCCCGCCCGCCTCACTTTTACTCGCGCAGAGGCCAGTTGGCGCGCCGGGTCAGGCTAGGATTCGAGGATGGATTCGATTTGCTTGCTGCTGGTACTGGTACTGTAATATTGCTGCTGCCTTGCTTCCTCAAAAACGGCGACAGTGACAGACTGAGCAGCACCAGCGCCCGGGACCCCTGTCGACCTGCCACGACAGCCGCTGGCGGCGGGCTGTGCTGCGCGTTGCTTGTCTCGTCGATTCGGTAAAGACGAATTACTGACCGACAGCTGCTTAAGCGTTGTTTTGGAAGCGAGCGAGAGTTGACAAAGCAGAGGGGTAAATACCAAAAAAAGGCTCAGGATTCTTGCTGGCAAAACGACGATGCATGGCAATTGCGCAGCCCCCTCGACGAGTTGCTTTTTGCCTGTTCACGTTGTTCACAGTATGAGTCAACCACGTTTTCCCTCACAACTCCAACACCACACCGAAGGCCTAAAATGGTTCGTCGATGCGCCGTTTGTCTCGCGCGGCGCATAAGTGACGGGTTACAAGCACTACCGCACTCGGTACCGTGTTAATGTCGACCATTTGTGATTCCTTCACAACCCCGTATCGGCAAGCATCGACAGCCGATACCCTTGGAGGAGGGGCGGTCGCACAGGGCTCCATGCCTCCGTCGACGCCAAGCCGCGTTCTTTAATCTTCTGCCTGGGCATCTCAAGCCACCAAGCAGAGGTGCTAGCGCGGCTGCCTTTTTCATTTCACGGCTGCGATGACAGCATTGACGTAGAGGAGAGAGACTCGGGAGTACTAGAAAGTTAGAGGGAGCGATAATCGGAGCATCCATGATGGGGGCTTCAGTATCACAACTGGGCGTGGTGTAGGTTAGATACGTTCCATCAGTTAGCAAGATGCCCAGCGAGCATCGGGTGCGAGCCGCATAGCCGCATCGCCGTCAGTCAGTCCGTCAGTCTGGCAGCTTCACCGAGCTAGTAACACCCGACCGCAGAAACGGCTTACAGAGCGTTTGTGAGCATCCACGATTTAGAGTAAGAGGTGGGTGTGCTGGTCCTCCGCGTTCTTCAAACCCCATGCCGTGCAAGCGAGCGAGCGAGGGAGCGACGATGGCCATCTTCCTGGTCAAACACCATCATCAAGAAGACTCCAAGCCTCCCCCCTGCTAGCACCGATCCAAGAGTTGCACTCAAGTTTAGCTAGCAGTAGCAGCAGAGCATCGTTATGCAGGGCACCTTTCCGCGGCATGAGCACAGCGTCCTGTCCTGCGTCTCGGGGGGGCAAACTTCAATGACTTGGGCTTTTTTTCCTCAAGTGCTGTGGAATTGCTGGTGACACGAAGTCGCAAACAAATTAGTTTTTGATTTCAGCCATCAGGATCCGCCTTGGCTGTTGAAGAATTGGACGACCAGACATGCCTAAAGTCTGATGTCCATACGGTGATACCGTACTGTAGGTACCTGACAGGCGCACACGATGAGCCAGGGTGAGCGAATCCACTGACGATTTCAGCACCCATGGGTCCGATGTTCGATATGGATCCGATGTGTTTGGTCTGGGGTCGGGGTCTGCCAGCACTCGTAGAGTCCGTAACCCGTAACCCTCGTATCGTGTGCGCCATATCGGGGTCCATCGCTGATTGAGTTGAGGCCTTTTGGGTCAATGGAAAAGCCGGGGTCTGGCTCTCGTTCTGGTATGCGAAAAGGGACCTGATGCTGACGATCCCATTGTATCCATCGTCTGAGGTCCATATGTTCAGGTGCTAGTGCCGGGTCTAAACCTTGAAGCGATCAGCGGCCAGGAGAGAGCCTTGGGCATTGGATGCGAGACGTCATTTCCCCCAGCGGGCCACATGCGCTGTTCTGGCGCACTCACACAGCGCAGCACAGGGGGGAATGAGCGCTGGCTGGCACTGTACAGCAAAAGGTTAAGGGGGGTCTGGTATCTCCACCGAACTCTGATGCGAGCTGCGTACTCCGTACTTCGTCTTGGTACTTTGCATTGTCCCCATCCCATCGCCCATCGCGGCCCCCCTGTCAACGCATCTACTTGTCTTGGGTCTTGTGGCTGAAGGTGATCCATTGATGGCTCCTCCCACACTCGATTTGATGCCAAATACCACCGGGTTTAGTAGGTCCTCAAAGTACTGTACCTCGACACACATGTACTCGTTCTGGCGCCCGTACCCGCTACTTGCTCCTTGCCCGCTGTACCCGCGTCTACTTCCATGTTATACTTGCGGCCAAGATACACCAGACGCTCTAGCGCCGCCCGTCTATCTTTGTCTCTCCTGGGCTGGGCTCTAGGTTGTCTGTATATGTGTGTACACTCATATGCGTTGCCAACTGGCCAGCCGCGGCTTACTTTTACCTGTGCTGTGCTTAATACGATCAAATGAGTTGGTGTGTGTTCTGCTAATATTCGGCTCTGAGTGTGCAATGCAGTCTGCGTCTGGTACTTAAAACGCAGCCACATCGCCTTTTCCTCCAACCACCACTTCGCCCAGATTGCCTTACAGTAGAACACGACACACACATAAGAGCCTCCAGTGACCCCCTCCAACTACTTACTTCGTCCTCTCTGGATTTTCTTTCCTTCTTTTTCTTCCTCTTCCCACTTACATCTTCAACAATATTCTAATCCCTACTTTTACTTGACACTGTCCTTTTTTTTTTTTTTCTTCCATACTTGCTCCTATCACTACTATTTATTACTACCTGTACTCGCTTACTGTCTTGTTACCGGGCACCAGACTCCTTATAAGTGCTGCTCGGCGCCGCTCTTGGGCGAAGACTGTCAACTCGATCTCTTCCTTAGCTAGTCTTCGCCGCGAATCACTCCCTCACCATCTTCTTGCCATCACTACACACTGTCGCCTCTTCACAGCCGACACTGCTGCTGTGCATCTGCTCTTTTTTATTGATATTAATACCTGCCGTGTTGGCATTCCCTCGCTCTCTTCAACTCTCTCTCATACTTACACCCTCTCCTCCCGCTCCCTTCCATACTATAGGTGCTCGGCATGTCGAATAACTGTAGACATCCCAGCTACCACCCCCATACACCTTTAAACACACAGCCAGACACTATGGCCTATAACATGGAGCCCTCTCCAAAGTTGATGCAGGGCACCATGAATTCGTTCAACTTCAACTCTACCCGTAGCACACCAGAGCTGCCGGTTTCGCCCGACTTTGCTCTACAGGCCAGCGCGCTGCCAAACAGTGCCAACACGAATGTGAGTTTCTCAGTGTCCATGACAAGAAACCCCCATTGCGACTTCATTCATACAGTTGTACCACCAGCCGACAACTTTACAAATAATTTCATTTTCGACTTCATTTGTTGCAAGATGGACCGCATGCTGACCATGTCCTTTTCCAGCAACAGAACTGCCACGATTTATTTGCCCAGCAGGGACGTTCCCTGTCGCAGGCTGCCCATTATTCGCTGGCGCCCGCTCTCATGTATCGCGAGTTATCCATTCGCTCAGAGCCCATCATGCACCAGACGCAAACGACATCATCTGCATCAACTGGGCGGCGCACCAGCCATGAGATGCTCTTCCGTCCTCTTGCTCAAGTTCAAGAGAATTCTTCACCAGACATTGGCGTGAACCCTCAGGTCTACCTTGCCAACATGGACCCGAGCCCAAGCTACATGTCGTCCACCGGGACCAACCTACCCCTTTACGACATGTTTGCGGGTAGACAATCCGCTACGCCCTCCATGATCACGGCATCTACGGGCATTGAGCACGCTCCTCCCATGACCAGGGAGAACAGCTTTGTTCATGCCAGCCCCCGCGTTGACATCACGAGGATGCCCTCATCTGCATCCTACGCCGACTCGCTCTCTGGCCATGCCACATCGAATTTCCAGCAGTCAGACTGCTCCAACGCATTCAACATGCCCGAAGATCTCCTGGCAGTGGGCTGTGGCTTCCCTAATTCCACCACACTGCAATACCCACCCCTTGAACATCAAATGTTGATGTCCCCTGCCTTCACTCCCGCTTTCATCGGTCCCACCGCTCCCGGGGCCGCTCTCATGGAACGAGGAGACTCGACTTGCAGCAGCAAGTCGACCTCTTCTTTGGCAAACCGGGCCAGGGAGGCTACAATCCGGGTTTTGCAGGCACAGTCGACCTCGATTGCCCCCATGCCCCAGCCACCATCCCAAGAGCTGCCTCGAGCGACTCATGGGAGGCGCACTACCCAGCAAGACAGCAAGGCCAAACAAAAGCCAAAGCATGAAAAGCTTTACTGCAAACATTGCAACGAAATCCCCGATGGGTTCCGGGGTGATCATGAGCTGAGGCGCCACACCGCCGCCAAGCATCGCCGAAAGGTCAAGAAGTTTGTCTGCCGTGACCCAAGAGACAGCGGCATCCCCACCAAGCTCAGGCCCCTCAATCCCCTTACGCGATGCAAGGCCTGCGCCTCGGGAAAGCAGTACAATGCCTATTACAACGCGGCAGCCCATCTTCGGCGCACTCACTTCAGAGTGAAGCCAAGCCGAGGAAGGGGCGCCACGGGCATAGGCGAGAAGAGAGGCGGCAAGGGAGGCGGCGATTGGCCTCCCATGCCTGAGCTCAAGGCATGGTTTATGGAGATTGAAGTCAAGGCAGATGGGCCTGCCTCGGTGGTTACGGGCGATGACCCCCCAGATGAAGGGTCTCTTTCCCCAACATCTGCGTCCACTACGCACATGAGCGCCGATTCTGACACGATCAGAGAAGGTGAATCTACCGTGTTAGCGAGCTACGTGGACCAGCCAGCTCAGGAGGAGCAGCAGTTTCCCTTGCTGTCTGCTGTCGACGACAGTGACATTGACCTGCTTGGCACATCGCAAGGTTCTGAGACATCTGTGTTTCAGCACGTGGATGACTTGAGGCTCTTCGATGTCGCATGGCTTGACCTTCTGTCTAATGCTGGTTTGGATTATCCGCAGCTCTGATGCTGATGAACGGATGTGTCTAGCTGGCGTCGTCATGATCGACACTTACAGTTGTGTATGATCGACTTGATCTGGACGGAAATTTAAAAAATGAAAAAAGAAACAAAAACAAGAATATCAAAACCTTTAAAAAGACAAAAAAAAAAAAGAAGAAGAAGAAGAAGAAGAAGAAGAAGAAGAAGAAGATTTGAGCATTACGAAATCATGGTAAAAGAAATATACCACACAACAAGACTGGGAATACAGACAGGATTCGGCGTTATTGGTATTGCCAACTCATTTTGCCGACGCTCATTTTACTACTTGGATTTTTTCGACTTGGCTATTTTATTTACATCTGTTGTATTTTTTTGGGGGGGCGTACTTTTTTTTGTCAATTTGTTCACTGTGTTTTATACGAATGTCGTCGGGATACGTTTTGTCGAGAGATTGGATCAAAGGGATCCAGCTACACAGAATCACCGAGCGCACGGTGGCAATTTTCACGTTTTTTCCAACCTCCTTCGTGGAGGAATCATTTGGTGGCATACTCTTGTGCTGCAGCATTGGGAGGCGCGAGGTATTGTACGATTCACGGATCATGAAGAACTGAGACTGCAGGGAAGGCGTTTGCTTTTGATCAACGATGTATGAAGAGGGGGGATTGTTGTCTACTTCTTTAAGCGACTTTGGAATTTTGATGTATGGATATGAGGAACAGAATGTATGGATACGATGGATAGGACGATGGATAAGAGTTTGTTTTTTAACATTGGAATTATTGTTCAGAGGGCACATGGTGTTATTGGGAAACAAAGTGCATCTGGGATAGACACTAGACTGATATTTTTTCTGGAGGTGCACATTGTCGGATGATCGTGGGACACAGAAACAGGACACGCACGACTATGCTTGAAGCTTTCGAATCTAGGGTTGTAAATTCTATCAATATTTGTTTTTTCGCCGAGATTGACAATACACTTTCGCTTTTTTGATAATGGCGGTCACACAAATGCTTTTCCTTGTGAAATCTTTTCTTCATAATACGGCGGTGAGTACATGGTGCATCCACCTGCATGTACCTACGTACGCATGCATGTATTTAATATAAAATACATGTAAGTACTTCAGCAAAAGGGATAAAGAATTCTAGCAGATTTCACATAAGGCGAGATATTACAAGTAAAGGTTCGTTCCTAAACGGGAAATACTTGGTGGATATGGGAAAGGGACCGGTGTGGAGACCGGAGCAGCGGGAAAGGAACAGGGATAGCCCTAGTAGTTTAGACTTTTTGATTGGGAAAGGGGAAAAAAGAAAAAAAAAAAAAAAAAAAAGAATGGGAAATAAGAATGCGTAGTCCTAAAGGCAAAAAGAAATGGAGATTGGGGGATGGGAAAATGTACATGTAGGTAGTGGGAGGTTTGATTGGTGTGGCGTTTTTTGGGGGTGTGTGGGATGGAGGGTGTGAGGTGAGTTGGCATCGAGGTTCCTAGGGAGGGATTCGTGGATTGGATGGGAATTTTTTGCTGAGGCTGAGCTGTACTGGGATAACACAGACAGATACCTAGTAGACAGACAGATGGCAGTGGACATGGGCAATTTGATGTGTACCGTGCTCCGTACTGTACGGTATAAGTATGCTGATGTGGCGAGGCGTGTGTGCTGCGGTGTGTGGTATGTAGTACCCAACAGTTGTTGTGAAGTACAATGGAGTGTGTTGAGCCTCTTTTCTCTTTTCTCTCTTTTCGCCTTTTCTTTACCGCTTCTTTGGGTGGAGGTATTATATACATGCCCTTGTATCGAACTTTTGTATTGTACTTCTGTGATGCCATTTACATGTATTCTTACATGAGGTGTGAGAGTTGCAACTTCAGGGAACATGTGGTGGCGGTGATGGCGGTGATAGCGGTGGAGCGACACCGACAATCAACGGTGCTACCCTGGAAAGACACCGAAAATTGGTATTCGAAGTACTTTCCGATATGAAAAGATGCCTTTTTTTTACATTTGGATAACTTAAATTTAGAATTTCGACGTCTTTGACTCACCGCATTATAGCGAGATTGTGTTTACCGCCTTTTGAGTGTGTACTTTGGCGTGAGATTCTTGGATCAAAAGTACGGTGCTTATCTGGCTTTGTAGGTCCGAATGGCCAAGTTAGATTATGGAGGACATCAAGGTTCTGCGTAATCGAGATTGAGTGAGTTTGAGATGAAGAAATTTTTCTTTTGGATACGTGTTTATTTTCTCGAAAGCGACAAACCTATCGTTCATACAGAAAAGAGTTGGAGCTAGAAATCCCATGTAGATTGTTGCTGAGCTCCTGCAAACTCGCATTGCGGTACGAGTATGTCTCCACGCTTCCCCAAACCAATCTCCTTAGCGGTAGTCTTTGTATTCCGTATCGTGTGTCAAAATCGCCGTCTCTTCTACACACAGGGTATCGTTGTAACCAGCATTCAGCCACCTCTCCAGCATCATGACTTCTTCACATTGTCCGTCCACTCCTTGGCCCACTTGACGCCCTCGTGTCCTCTCCTAAACAGCCGTCTCTCCCACTCATCTAGCCCCCGAAGAAACTCTTCGCCCTGTCCACCCAGTCCAGACTCCTCGGCCTTTCTCGCATGCAGTCCCACATCCGCCGCCCTCACCACAAACGTTGTCCTCAGAATGGCACTTAATTCCCTCTCATCGAAAAGGTCTAGCATCCGTACCGCCACGCCGTAAAAGTATGCGCTCTGGTCTCGCAGTGGCACTGCTCGCGGATCGGCTTTCAGTGCGGCGAGCACTTGTTCGGACAGGCAGGGTGGCAGCGTCAACGTCAGAGGCGGCTTGGAATCTTCTCCGGCAGAGGCGAGTGCGAACATTTCGGCGAGCCATAGAGGTAGGTTTAGGCGCGTGCCGGGCTTGAGGCCATTTGAGTTGTCGAGGTGGCCGAGATAAGGCACGTCGAGCTCGAACCGACAAGGGACTTTCTGCGGCTTGAATTAGCTTCGTTTCCTGCGATTGTGTAGCTTTTAGAATAGAGAAATGATAATATAGCGTACCTCCCCGTCAGTGAGAATGGCGTCAACGTCGTAGTAGGACATGGCGAGTCTGCATCGCGGGCGCGTTTGTTGCAGGCCGTGTTTTGAGGTTGGGCTTTTCGGGAGCTTTGGTGGGGTCGAGACAGATGCTGGCGTAGAGTTTTGGCGTGGACGCGTTAAGTGGCAGATTGGCGCTGACTAAGGGAGCATTGAAGGCAATCCTTTTGGTGGAAGCCATCGACATTAAGCATCCACAATGAAATCGCATTGCTAAAAATGTATAAATAGACACGGAGAGGTGGAATTATCTCGGCCCTATTAATAGTTTGTAGGTTTTTCGATCGGCACCAAGCTATGATACACCAAGCTCGCCACAATGGCCGATTGGACCATCTCAAAGTCCATGTCCATTTTCGGCTGGCATCTTTAGCGCTATCAATACTTCATTTGTAACATTTGGGTACTCAAAAAAAAAAAAAAAAGGCATAGATCTGGGGCGCATAAGAAACTATGTGAATGGAAAATGTGATGTCCTGACGCCAAACGGGAGTAAAGTTTACAGGCAACACTTATGCCCCATGGTTGCTCATTATCCCCAGGTCAGGTAGTTATGCTTTGTCGAATAAGCCTTGCCAGCCCATATACTTTTGTCATGATCCCTCCAGAGACATAGGTATATTTAAAGGTATGTGAGCTCCCAGTGAATCAATAATAGCCCTTTACACTTCAACGGTCAAACCGGAATTCTCGCCCAAGTAGGTCAACTGCACGCCCTCCAAGCAATATTCTTCAATATGACGATGCCAGAGCCAACCGCCCCCGATTTGGATGAGGTGGAATTCTATTACTATGGGATTGTCCAATGTCCAAGGCTTGTCACACGCTCAAGCCCACACGTCTGGGTCCATCGACAGAACCCTAATAATACGAGAAGCTGTTTCTATCCGGAGCTGCCCTATTCCTTGTATCCGAAAACACTTCACACAGTTGGAAGACACCCGCTATTGCATCAGCTATGGAATGATGCCGGATCTTCTCTCAGAATACAAATCTTGCAAGCTATCAATGGAATAGATTGGACTTCTGTTGATTTTCTGCGTGTCGGCCACAACGGAGAATATCAAATCACGCTTATGGTAGCTGTCAGGCCAGGCACACTCACTTGGAACTATGGGCATACTGTCGCTTTACGATGCAAATCTATTTTGGACGAACACGGTATTCATGACGTGCCTTGCGAGATACTAGAAGCAGTTCTTCACTTCCGCGCCGAAGGGGAGCCGAAGAACTATCCCACCGTCGACTCTGAAGTCGAGACTGGTTCCGGCTCAACAACGTTGCAACTATTTTCAGGGCCAGCCTCGACCAAAGACGAAGATAGATCGCATAGAATCAAGGATCTCACTGACAGACTTGGTACCCAAATAGCCACGAGCCAGTTGAATAATGGACCTATATCTAGTACCAAGGGCCTGTACCTCTCCATCCGCCCGGCTTGCTCTGGAGACGAACCTCAAGTCGTAGCCTTGACTTGTAGGCATCTGATGATTGACTCTGAAACAGAGGGGACACAAAAATACCAAAAATCTTGGCCCTTCAGGGACGTCATCCAAATGGATCAGCGCACTTGTATGAGCCATCTCTGGCATTTTGAGGAGGAAAGCAAGAGTGACAGCAAATCTGGCCACGAGTCTTCTGAAGGCGATCAAACTCATGCAGCTGCTTCGCCTGCTGGCTTTGGCGACAACGCCATGGTTCTTGCACACGCCATGCACTTCTTTATAGACGCTTCATCAAGAGTATTTGGCCGCCTCCTATATTCGCCGGGATTTTCGGTCGCATTTACGATGGGATCAGATTTTTCCGAATTTACATGGCTGAGAGACTGGGCTTTAATCGAATTACTGCCAAATAGTCACCGAGCTGCCCTCGGTTCAATCCAGAATATCGTTTATCTCGGAACGGAGAATAGTATTCGTGACTGCATGAGTCGAAATGGAGAGCACTACCAGCGGCGACTCATGGATCTACGGGAATCGTTGATCACAAATGGCGAACTGAAGCTCCAGAGAGTCGCGGTCCCTATGGAAGAAATCTTCACCTCTCTCGAGACTGAGAATGTTCACGAGTCGGGGCTATTGCTGGGCAAGTACGAAGCAAGCGGACAATTATCGTTCGGTCTCGGCAACACCTTGAAGTCCCTCGTTCGCCATATCGTGATATCGGAAAGCGGCAGAGAAACAAAAATAATGAGTGAAGAATGGGCGATTATCTCAACTACTATGAATCACTCCAGACATTGGGCAGAGAATTATCGGCAAGACTCTTTCGCATGGGTGGGTGATTTTGGTTCGTGCGTTTGGGATATGCAAGGACGCCCTGCCGGAATCATAACGGCGGGCAGCAGCGGTTCCCAACCCGCAATTGGTGGACACATCACATATGTCCAGCCTCTGGAGCGCTTGCTGAAGGATGTTAGTTTGGATGGCTTTGATGTAGAGCTCGTTTGAGGGGGATATCTGACTCTCTACATACACCGAGGGCTCGTCTTCGTTACAGTTGGGCCAATAAGAATTACTAGCTGACGCTCTAGATAGATAGATACTATATGAATGACATATACAGAAGTATATGCTATGCATTTCTCCATTGTAAATCGGTACTGTTAAAATGGGTATAGGTAGGCGTGTAGAGTAGTCTTCACGCAATCTTTCTGCTAATTTTCGAGAAGTGGAAGCCGTGTCGCCCATATCTCAGCAGATTCAATTTCCGTTGTGACAATGCCGTTGGGATCTTGATTTCTTCATACTGGTGAGCTGAGAAAGAGAAGAAGACTTGGAGAAACTTACAAACTGTCAATAGTCCTAACGATTTTCGCCATTTCGTACTTGATAGCTTTCCGTGTCTCGATCAGACTCTGTATATCAAGGGATACGTGATTGTCACATTTGCTCTCTCTGAAAGCAAGTGGATTCCCAATAGCAACCTGCAGTAGAGTCAAGTGCCTCTTATAGAGCATGTACGAGTCAAGGAGATTGTAAGTGTACTGCTCGATGTGAGAGAAGGTGGGCACGCAGATTTTAGACTCGGCTGCCCATTTCACGAAGCTCTGGTTCTGGGTGTACGGCGTTAGAACGGCCCACGTTCTCTGCGGGCATGTTGCCACTCGTGCTGGGAATCCGGATGCTGCCCGAATCAGCGACTCCAGCGTCCACTCTTCCTCATCAGGCTTGATCTGGCCGCCACCCGACCAATTGACCGTGATGGTTGTCTCGGTCTCTTGCAGCGCTGCCTCGAGTGCGGATGAAGCGAACTTTTCGCTTAGCTTGAACTCGTTAGACGAGCCGCTCATGGCACCATTTAGCCTGTTGCCCAGCGGATACATATAAGCGACTCATCGAAGCGGACATGATACACGGTTTGTTTACTTACGCTGCTTCAATATTGGCCTTTTTGGTTACATCCGGGGCCTTGATCGAGATGATGGCGTTCAAATCCCCGCCTTCGATGAATCCTTCAACAGATCTGTCAATGCATATACATGTACAATTAAAGAAAGTGAGAGCTACCGGATATATAGCAGTCACCAAAAGTCTGGAAAAATGTCTCGTTGGTCATCCTCATCTTTCTATTAAGTTCTGAACTGTCAAGTTGTTAGAAAGTAAACATTGAAGCGCTATCATTTTAGAAGTGACCATGAAGATCTCATGGGGGCGATGTTAAAGGCTTACAATTCTGGGTTCTTGGTTGTAGTAGTAGTCCCTGTCAAGTTTTATGAATGGCACGGTCTTAGTGAACTTAATCAGGAAATGGAAACCTACGATTGATCACTTTGACCGAGATCACTGCATTCAAGTCGCTATCAGCGAACTTGGCCTCGTCTACGCTGAGCGAGTTGCCTGATATCCCGATGGTGCCCGATTTAATAGATGATGCTGCGCTGACGTTCATACCGCGCGCCACGTCGGCGATTCTCTCAACAAACCGCGAGTTGTACGATACCACTTGGGACACGCTGGCTGACGGATCGGCCCGAGCCACGTGGGTTTGTATGTCCGACTCATGTATCTTGACGGCGCCGTCGACGCACGGTAGCTGAAGAAACGAGTTGTACCCCTGACCCAGACGCATGGTGTCATTGTACGGGGCGAGTTGCATAAAATCCATGTTTGATAACGCTTTGTTTCCGATAATATAAGCAATGAGGAGATTAATTGAAAGAGTAAAATGATGAGGTTAATCGTCTTTTTTTTGTAATTGTATTTAGTGTGGGCCTTCATAGATCGTCGACTATTGTCAATAGTTCCCGCTTGGCGTCGGAGGCCGCGAAGCCAGAACGCAGTCTAAAGAAGCGCTGCAGCCAAAGAACGCACTTCGTCAACACCATTCCAACATCTACCGCTACTTGCATGCATTTACAAGTCATATGTAATGCCATTCCCTCGAAACGCGCCAGAAGCACAATAAGGAAGCCATATAAACTCCTGGAACTGTGTCCCGAGTTGTCTTGCGACGGAGAGACTTGTCCGGTCGCAGAAACGCTTCGCCACCCGCGTTGCCGCCCGCATTGCGACACACCTGAGCACTGAAATAAAACGCTTGTCTGCTTTGCGCCAGTTATTGGCACTTGTGCATAGCGCCACGGCGCGTTTCTGGGACTGATCCGTTGTCTATGTCGCTTTCACAGCGTGGCGTACTCTCACCAAGCTGAAGGGATAACAAGACATCTCCCAACTAAGAAGGGAGGGCTGCCGAGTAATTAAAAGACATTAGCTGAAGACACTCTAGAATGGCCGAGGCTTGGGAAGCTGATCGATTCGAAGCCATCGGGATCGCGGCAAGCGCCAGTATTCAGCTAGGGGTCTGCAAGCTGAAAAAAAAGCATCATCGAATAAGAGATGCTGAAGCTCCTAGAAACAGAATATCGTTGATTGAACTATTGATTCGGTACAGTCACATTATGGATTCCCAATATTGAAGTAAGTAATGTTCAATGTGTATCTGGATTTTTCTGGCGTTTCTAAGTGATTCTATTCTACGAAGCACATTGCCCATCTTCATGTTATAAAGGGAGCAGGCGGACTGCATTTCAACTTCCGTCCACCGTTTTTTTTTTCCACTTAATCTCACCATACCGCGCTTATTGCAACATCATTAGAGATGAGTAACACCGGAACCTGGGCGAAAGAGTACTATGATGGCTCCCAGCTCTATCCCGATCACCGCACAGTTCTTGTTCACAAGTTAGCCAAGCCTACTTTGGCCGAATCCTTCAATCTCTCCACAGAGCCATGGCGCGCAAAATGGAAAGGATATCTCGATCCAACAAAGTCCTATATACTCTTTGAAAAGGGTGATTTGAACCAGTTAGGATTTTCATGCCCTGATGATCCCAATGCCGATTTGTTTCTACCGCTCCAGTTTCTGGCGGATATGAGTAGCAAGCAGTATGACTGGAACACCGGATATAAACTTAAAGACTCGAATAACAAAGACTTGTATGGTATCGTGGGTAGAACTCAGCAAGGGCAACTCATGGCTGCAGTATCAACCCAGGTTTTGGACTCGGTTTCCAACTCACAGAAGCTGAAAGATGTCATCGATAAACAAATGTGCTACTGGCATACAGTAGAGACTGCGAACTCGTTTCGATCAGTTGATCCTAATAATGGCCTGACTCTGCTCATTATACCTGCTGGGACACAAAACGGCATCACGGATGGCCAAGTAGTGAATGCCTTTAAGCGTGTCACTTCTCAAATGACGTTTCATACAACTTATATCTTCGCGCCAGAGGCGGGAAAGACATTAGCTGACTATACATTGGTAAGCATCTCATAAAGCGTGCGAATCTCACGCACTCTCATATTCTGCTCTGCATGGTATACCGTCTCTAACAGAACCTCTATTAGCTATGGACAAGCCCATTCTCTCTTTATGAGACTTGGATACGTACCGATGAAATCTTGTCAAAGATTGAAGAAGATCGACCATTCCCTCAGGGATCTGTCTCTGTTGGGACCACACTAACAGAATGGGTCAAGGACGTATACAAAGTAGCCCAGAAAACTCCATCGGATCCAGTTGCTCAAATTGGATTAACTTACGAACAATTCCTTGCTGGGGTTAAACAAGGCGCCGGAAGGCCTACTGCAATCAATGCCGACAAGATTGAAGAAGCCGTAGGGAAGCGCAAAGAGGTAAAAACCCAGAAATCGGCAATGGGAGGCCTGTCTGCCACCGACGTAAGTTTGTCTTTCCCAACTTCATCACCCCACCGGCATTCGTTCGGCTGTGATATGGCTGCTGTGTGCTTATATGAGTTTGAGATGTGAGGGAGAATTATCACTGACGTCGCTGTCAGTTAACTACCCTTTTTGGCTGGAACGCCCCTGCGCCTACAGGATTATCTAAAGCCGAGGTACGTTTGCGGCTTTGCTTTCTCTCTCTGAACAGATAGACTGTTGGCTAAAATTCACCTCTAGTGGCTTCATCTGATTGCTTTTTCTTTCGGTGGGATAGGAGCGGGTAATAGTTATCATCACAGTCAGCTTTCGTTGAACTTCATATTCGGCACTGCTGAGTGCAATTCGCTTATGTATAGGTGCGTGATAATGCAATTAGAAAAGAAATTAGATACGAGCAGGCGACAAGGGGTTGCCATGCTGTTAGCAGCATCTTCTACGGCAAGGCTAACTTATCCACACACAGATACGAGAGCAGCTGGCAGGTTCTATACAAATACGAGGCAGAACTAAGAAAGCTTTCTCAAAAGGCTGGGCCTCAAGGACAAGTCCAGGCTCAAATCAACGATGGCCTCACTGTCAAGCCATTACACCCCCTAAGTGGCGCTCAGTGGATATTCGGAAACAACCCAAATGGCTTGCATGAAACGCTAGCAAAGAGTTTCCCCTGGCTCTGCTACGCACTACGATACCATATCACCATGGATGGCTCCTTGGTTTTTGGAACACTCAATACACTTGAACAAGTGGTGGACTTCTTTCCCTTTACTCGTCCTTTCTTTACAAGGGCAGAGGCTTTAGTTGATAGGTTTCTACTTGATGAGCTATACTACAAGCGAAGAACCGCTATCAAGGAAGAAATCGCCAACGCCAACGCCAACGCCAACAATGTCCCCTAACAAAACCGCTCATCCTGCTAATGGCCTCGAATGGCGCGCCTGAAGCTGATGCGAACAGTACTACCGGCCTTGCAACTGCCTCTGAAGTCTAAGACTTGACCAACCAGTCATTTGGCTCTGTTGGTACACTTCGCACAGGAGCATACTCTTACACTGTCGATATCAACCAGCTGTTTAATTTATCAGGGAAATCATTTGTTTTTCAAGCTACAAGTTCTTAAAACCTCCTTGAAGAAGTCGTACCTTCTTTTGACGATGATGTTGGCGTCTTTGGCACCAATAGATGCTTTGAAGTGAAAACCTGTTTTCCTTTAGCCCATCATCAGTATCACAGTGAATTTACACGACATGTTAATCATGCAGAACAGGGTTTAATTATAGTTCTATATAAAAGCTCATATGCGCTCAGCTATTGAACAAATATAAAACCAACCTGTTACATCAATATAACCAACAAAAGTCACATCAACCTTCATAAGCTCCCTTCTAACTGCCTTTCAAAGACATGCTTTCACTGGAACAATCAACCATCCAGTGCCAATTCTAATGATTATCAGAGATGGATGATGTTTGGCAAGCCATTCCCCTCAAAATCGGATGTTGATGCTGAATTAAGCAACAAAGTTGACGGTGAGCTCGCCGTTGTCGACGTTGTTGCCGCTATCAGTAGGAATAGAGCCGCAAACTTGGCAACCATGGTCCTTGAGCTGGTCCAAGAAGGTAACAGTCTGGTCCTTGTTGAATTGGCGGTTTCCGATGTTCTGGTAGAAAGCGCAAAGACGACCGGTGGCGAGAGCAACACAGGCAACTTGTTGGCCATTGCCCCAAGAGCCATCAGGGCCGGCAGCCACAGCGTCCCGGACGTCTGAGAGAGTACCATGAGGCAAATTGGCAACGCCGCCGACGCCGCAGCTAGAGCTACCACGGCAGTTGATGCCAAGGCTACGAGCAAGAATCTCCGAAGCTCCCTCAGGCTTTGAGACGGGCTCAGGGGCACGTTCGACCTCGACGTGGCGCTTGGCGTTGGTGACCATGTTGGCAGTCAGCTCGCCATTGTCAACATTGTTGCCAGGATCGACGGGAATAGAACCGCAGGCAGCGCAGCCGTGGTCGAGGAGACCTTGGACAAAGTTGACAGTCTGGGCGACGGTCCATTGGCGGCCGGTCTTCTGGTAAAAGATGCAGAGAGATGGATTACCGATTGTAATGGAGGACTGGGCACATGTGACATGCTGGCCGTCGCTAAAGGTACTGCCCTGATTCATACCACGGAGCTGGCCTATGGCTGTGGACAGAAGTCCTTTGTTGCCAGAGCAGAGACCGCTGCCGTTACAGTTGATGCCACCAGCGTTGACAGCAGTGATCCCAGAGGCGATGGTGAGGAGGGTGTTTCCGAATTTCATCTTGAAGATGCAATGGTACGTTCCGTAACTGTATTAGACAGATGGAGAAGATGAGAGACGATGTTAATGTTGTAGAATGATGCTTGGAAGGCGGATTGAAGTTGAACAGGATGGAGAGGAGAGCCTCTATTTATAAGTTTTCTCCCCTTATATGTTTAGCAATCAAATTCAGATTTCCTCTATCTATCAGCTGCTCATCCGCGGATCTTCTCTGCTCGGGTCGTCGGCATGAGGTCCTTTCCCGCGGAGAATTACAGTTGTTTGCTTGGCCTTGAGCCCATCCTACTTACAAACCTATACTCAGCATGCCCATCGGACATAACACGGGATGTTTTTGGGTACTGTAACTGGAGAATTTGACTGGTGGACTTTTTCGGCCTGCTAATCGATATGGATATATCCAAGCTTATTCAACTCTATGCCTATCAGTTTTCACAGCGTAGCATTTTGATATCCCGTGTGGAGATGTCTGCGGGTCGGTATTTTCCTGTTGTGGCGGTGTTGCTGATGCTCAAGCTTATGGTCTGACCCTACCAAAGCGGCAAGAAAGACATATGTTGATAATTCATATGACACAACGGACGTGGGGAAGCGGCAGGTATTCTTCCGCCTGAGATATTCTCATCCGTGCAACACGCAACACTCTAGGATAGACCTAAACTCAATGTATCAGTTGGACTTCAGTCTTTCCTTTGATAAGATTCATTATTCATTCTGATACAATTATTATCAAATCCTCGCCTTTTTATTAGACACTAAATGGCACAGTTTCGAGTATCTTCGTCAAAGACTGAAAGTCCGCATATTTGACGTTGCATCTAACTGGCGTATCTAATTCACCCATTATTTGGTGGAGCTTATATTAACTGGATCAAGTTCTAGTGCTTATTCTATTGAGTACAATTTTCCAGCTGAAGGCTTTTGCTTGATTTTGCTTATTCCTTTGCTTGTCTATTTGGTTATTTGGTATTAACAACAGACAGGAAAGGCACTCAACTTCTACGCATTAACTGTTCATAATCCACACATTATCACATTACATTAGGAAATAGCAATCTGCCTATAGTAATTATGTCACACCAGGAGTCTCAACCAGATATTTAGTCCCAGAGCGCATATTTGGCTTAATACAAATCATTTGGAAATCGCTGATTGAAGCTACTAAAGGCTAGCGAGTTGGTCTTCAAATTGCCGATAACCCGACAGCTTACCTATCAAGAGCGGTCCTAGTTATTACGCGTAACTCCTGAACAGGGGTCTTCTGGCTGTGTGGCATATGATGTAACAAGCTGGCCTCCTGTAGGTCAGTATAGGAACGGATCACCAAGGAATAAACTTTGTCAGATAAACATAAGACTCTGTAATCCTTGAGCGATTGTGGAGCTCCAATTTTGCCCAGATTCCAGTCTGATAGTAGTTGTAGAAATATATTAGTAAGCACCCCATAGGCTAGACTGCATTATGAAATAATATAGTAACAAGAATACTATAAAATTGAAGAAAAGTATCACCCTCATAATGGGTTAGCTAGTGGGTCTACACGTCACTTTTGATGTAGTATTGTACTGCGGGTTGTCAGACTATGTATGTATATTCCGGGGGCGGTGGAATTTTCCCGATGCAGTGGTATTCGGGTGTCAGCTGGGGCCGCCTGCATGGCATTTTCCCATTGGCCTGATCCCCTGGTAAATATAGATGATGAGGAATTAAATTTCATGCAAAGATCATCGGCTGAGAGCCGTTAGACGGCATCTGCCTATTGGCTCTCGGATCAAATAATCCAATAAGAGAGAGTAGAGATAGAAGAGGGAGGAAAAGACGTAAGGAAAATAAGAAGAAGGGAAAGGAAGAGGAAGATAGTAGCAGTAGTAGGAGAAGAAGAAGACAGCAGGAGCGTTAGATGTATCAATAATGTTTTCTTCATCCTTTATTACTTCTATTATCTGCAATAATACTGCAATTATAAAGGCTTTAATTACTAAAGTCAGTAGATATCGCCAGTTTATGACAAAGTTCAACATCCGTCTTTACCAATTGAAGCTTCTTTTCAATACGAGAAACTGCATCTTTGCCCAGCGGTAACCTCATTACTTGCCCTTTCAAATGACCAGCCGCCCCTTGACCACTAACCACCTGGAATATTATGTCTACTGCTTTTTCTGGATCGCCTGCTTGTTTACCAGCAGAATCACGAAACTTGTTAAGGACAGTATCGACCGGTGTACCTTCATACCCTATATCTGCCAGGACGTTCCTCAAAATGCTCGCGTGCCAAAAGTTCGTACGAAACGCCCCTGGCTCGACAATGAGCACCGAGATGCCGAAACTGCCGACCTCTTTCGCCAGAGCCTCGCTTAGACCTTCCAGGCCAAATTTGCTCCCTGCATACAGACCGCAACTGGCTAGCGCATCTTGGCCAGCAACGCTGCTGATGTTCACAATTGTTCCGTGACGGCGTGCTCTCATTCCGGGTAGCACAGCCTGGATCGTAAAGAGTGGTCCAAATACATTCGTCCGGAACTGATTGGTGGCATCGTTTTCACTATTCCACATCATCTTAGCTTATTTATCACTAGTTGTATTATAAGAACACATACGTAAAGAACTCGACTGGTCCCAAAGTTGAGTAGCCGGCATTATTTATGAGGAAGTCGATTCTGCTATGAATCTTCTTTGCTGCTTGCACTTTCTCAACAATGCTATCTCGTGGCTCAGTCATGTCAAGCTCGACGACACTGCCACCTGCTTGTTCGATCGACTGGACGGCGTCAACTGAATGCTTCTTATTCCGGACTGTACCAATGACTTTGTGTCCAGCATGAAGAGCTTGAAGGCTAAGGAGGAGCCCGAAACCGTGTGAAGTGCCAGTAATGAACCACACGGGAGGAGACATTGTTGAGGTGTAATTTTTTACTGTCCAAAGATGACTGATGATAGGAAATATTCCAGGGATTGCAATCTTGAAGTGTTAGAGCATAAGGCTGCGTACACAAGGGGTGATCAATATACATATTTATATACATCTGATGCATGGCCTTTGTTTCAATTACGAAGTTTTGAGATTCTATTCAACTTTCAGTGCGGTGTAGAGTGTCTTCAGCAACAAGTCATTGTAGCTCTTCGCCTGCCGAGGTAGCGGCAAGAGATGTAAATTGTAGCGAATAAGGTGTGGTGTATCGTATATGCAGCTTATTGTAAGTGGGGAAACACTAATGTACACCGTTCCTAGGGCCGGGATTGAATCGATCAGCATCCGGGCTATACCCCACTGATGAATATATATGTCTAGGATACTGACTCGGTATGAATCAGTCAACTTTAAACGTCAAAGGACTGTCTGTATTAAACGATATTAATAATATTATGCCATATTTCTCTATTTGCGCACTCCAGCCAATAGGGCTGAACATATCGTATACGGAAAGTAAGAAAGAATGTCTTTCTCCAATTTAAGCATTCTATGTAAAATACAAGTTTACAATGAGTGAAGCTTAGAAATGAGTTATTAGAGCAGTCCAAATCGTATGTGGTTCTTACAAATCCGATATATAATATGTAAGCCTGTGTAGTGGAAATATTTGTAAACTTATGAAGAAAACTTGGTCCAATCTATCTCTATAGACTTCAGATTGTGTATAAATAAGAGGTGCTGCATTCAATCTTAACTCTGGTAAACTTAGACCTTTCAATTGCAACAACTCAGAGAAAAATCCGAATATCTGAACTCATCAATATTGTCCTAACGTATGCTGCCTATGTATGATCTCTGGATTCATTGAACCCTTGATGATATTGCTAACTCTAGTAAAGCAGACGTATATCGAATGAGCGAGCTGCTGTGCACTGACAATATGAGGACACCTGCTTTACTGATATTCGTCTTCGGACTTCTATCTAAAGCAATCAACATTGGACCACCCAATATCAGGCCGGTAAAACTGGACTTTACTCGACATGTGCCGCATATGCTTGACCTTGTCAAAGGAACTCACCTTCCATCTACTGAACTTCAAACTGCCAAAATGGGGCCGAACAAAACTTTATTAACGGGGATGCCGTTATCTATACTTCGACAACTGCAGAATGAATGGACTACCAGTTTTGATTGGGAAAAGGAGCAGAACTCTATCAACAAGTAGGGCCCAGCATAACAATCACTCTTATTTACAAAGCACACTAACTGTTTCTGTAGATACCACCAATTCATTGCCAACATTGATGGACAAGATGTACACTTTGTTCACGAGAAGTCTGAGGATCCTCACGCTATACCAATCATTCTACTACATGGGTGGCCGGGTTCTTTCCTAGAGATGCTACCTTTAGTCGATTTTCTTGTCCGGGACAGTTCAGCTACAACATCCAAGCACACCTCTTTCAATGTTGTGATACCCTCTCTGCCGGGATTCGCACTCTCATCTCCCGCACCTGATGGCTGGACAACGTCTGACACTGCCAATATCTTCAATAAACTCATGACAGAAGTTTTGGGTTACAAGACGTATGCAGTACACGGGACTGACTGGGGATGCGTCGTGGGGTACGACTTATACGACCGGTTCAACAAAACCGTTCGGGCGATACACCTGAGCTTTTTGCCATTCACGCCGCTTGATGCAGAGCAGCTAGCCGCTGCCAATATCACACTATCTCCAAGGGAGGTTATCCAGGAAAATAGGTATCTTGAGTGGGCAAGCACAGGAAATGCATATTTCTCTGAATAGGCTACAAAGGTATGAACAGTTTCCAACCTATTGAGTGCTTCGAGCTTTCAAACTATAGTGGTCCAGCCGAATACAATTGGTCTCTCCCTGTATGATAACCCTGTTGGGCAACTGGCTTGGATTGTGCAAAAGATCATTTCATGTAAGTAATGGAACCTTTTTTCCCGCTGATGTCTGCCATCATGATGTGGTATAGTAATGCCATATCTAGGGTCTGACCCACGACAAGGGACGGGGCCGTCTCTTATTACACACAACGAAATTCTCCGACATGTGTCATTGTACTATCTTTCTCAGTCATTCATCTCTTCTGTCTATATATACTACCAGAATCCCAACGGCTTTACAACGAACTATACAAAAGCAAAGACAGATGCACCTCTGTTGTATAGCGACTTTCAGTATAATGTGTTCTTCTGGCCAAAGGCACTAGTTGAAACAGTGGGAAATCTTGTCGACTATTCATGTAAGGAATCTTGACTTTGTCACGTTATTGAGAGGGAGTTGCTAATAATAATTATAGTCCACGAATTTGGTGGCCATTTCCCGAGCCTGGATAATCCGCCGGCATTGGCTGGTGATATTAGAAAGATTAGGAAATACTGGCGTACTCACAGTAGTTGATAGAGCTGTCAATCTATAGGGTAAGCAGTAAACGACCTGGTGCCATCCGGAGGGCCCTCCCGGGCTCAGTATACGAGAAATCTTGCCATCATCCTTCAAATTAGATTACTGCCTATATCTATTATTCAATGAAGCCGTATAGATAGTACATCATCTATGCTAACTGATGGCTTCCATCGCAATCTTGACTACTTTTTGAATCGTAGTGTCGTCCCAGAAACCACCACGAAACTTGTTTACTTCATAGAGAAGCGCGCTTGCCTTATTCTTGACAGAAGAATCTCCACAGCGAACTGCAATGTAGTATAATGGACCGACAATATCTGCATCATGGGCAAAGCCAAAATTGAGCTTCTTTGATGGTATGCTAGCAGCGTATGGGCGAATAAGCGTGACGAGGGTGTCGAGTTGTTGCCTCAGCTGATTTAGTGTCGGGAATTCTGGAAATTTGAGCCTCATAGAATCGAGAAGGTGACAGCCGTCCATCTTTTCCAATAAAATCCTCGCGCAGCAGATATTTAACTGATCTGGCTGAATGCAGAAGAAGTTATTGCTGCCTGGTTGTGGATTGTTTGGCGCCTCAGCAAGGGATTGGAAAAGGTTCGCCAACTTGATAGCTCGTATAACGAGTGCTTGCTGCTGCCTTTGCTCTTCAGGCTGTGACCAAAATGTTGTATCACCAAGGTGAGCAGAAGTCTCATAGCAGCGGCTCATGATGTCTCTAAAATAATTAACAGCATGGAAATGCACCTCTTCCACATTGTGTAGGGTTTCCATGTCTGAACCATCATCGAATCTCCGCAAATTGTATGTCTTTATTGCAACGACGGGTCGAAAGCCAGGCGAGTAGAAGCAACCAAACATTTCAATCCTGCCGAATACCCTGATTGTGTCTTGCAATTCGGGCTTTGTTTGCCCAGTCGTTGCTGTAGGACTATTAAGGAAGTCGAATAAAAAGGGTGGCAGGCCATCGATAATATTCAGTCCATTCTTAAGATGTGTGTAGGCGGCAATACGATCGTCTCGCAGAATTTCCAGGCAGATGAAAGAAAGACAGCAGATAAGGGTGAAGATGATGTTTTCTTGTCTTTGCTCACCGGTATATTTCTGGAGCTGTGACATAGACTTGATATACTGATCGATGGTAACTATATTCCATTTCCCAAGTGAGTCGCCACGATCGGCTGCAGTATTAGATAACTGGAGAAATTTGCAGGCCGATCCAAGAGCAATCATGGCGTGCTTTACGGAAGCTTCATGATGACTAACTTGCGGACACACCCGGCTGAAGAAGGGAACAAACGGACATTCAAGACCAGACGTTTCGTCAGTGGTCGCTGCAATTCTGAAAGTGTGGAAGAGCAGTCACTCTGCATGAGTTGCATCGATATCAGCTGCAATAGGTCTCCACATCTGTTGATTTAGCTGCAACTGTACTTGAGAACTGTCTGGTATTCGGAGAGTATCTTGTTCTCTTCGTTCTGATTCATCTTCGTACCCGTCGCAAATAAAACCCCCTGAGCTACATTTCAAGCAGATTGGCCTCTCCTCTCCACACTTGAGCCGGCGTTTCCTATTCAACGTGAGCCAATGAAAACAGCGTTTGCGTAAATGCTTACTTGCTATGTGACAGTTGATGATTAGTCAAATTTTAGACAATCTAAAAATAACCATAGAGCTTTAGAGTAATAAAATGAAGCTTACCATGTCCTGCAACCCGTCCGCACTTTGGGCTTGCTTGCCCTTGTCTGCCGCTCTATGTACCCCTCTTGGCTTGGTACATGCTGTACACGCGGCCCTCGTACCATTTGGTTGCCTTTTTAAAGAAGGGATAAAAGATTGTTATCATAGAGAATCATGTGGTGGGTTTTCTTTTCAAGTTCTTGCTAGATCAGAAGCGTAATATAGTTGTAGTCGGAGGAGCGGATGGATGTTGGGCGTTTATAGAAAAAATCCCCGAATCTCACCAAAAGTGGAGAGTATGTCACTTCAGCCGCCTTAGTTTGCATATACGGTATGGCTGATCCGATTCGCTGGATGCCTGTTTGGCCTACCATTAGAGGTAAGCCATGCGGGTCATAAAGACTCATAATGACACCCGTGGACGGATCGCAATCTAGAAACGCAAACGACCTTGTTGAATCTGGACCCCGTGGTAACATCGTTGCTTACAAAACGAACCTACATAAGGTAGTACTGAATACAATAGCAACCATAGTAGATTCTACTAAACTTGCAGCCTGCATACTATACCCAGTAAGGTATACAGAGCATGATTCATGGAAAACCATAGGTGGGGAAACTTTCTGTCTTACAGTAATTGTAATTCCCATAGCGCAAACGTGATGACATTCGGAGTACTAGCTCGAAAAATTCATGTAGTTCAACCCGCAATCTCAGCCTCGAAAAGGTGATGCGAAAATCCCATCGCTATGCGTATTCCCTCGCAGGTGATAGGAACCCCCCTCCTCACAGCCACTATCTGAGTAATATTCATAATGTTCTTGATCTGCCTCCCATTCAGCGGGAATTCGGCCAGTCCTTCGAGTTCGTGTTCTGCAACGTCGACTGTCACCTTTCCACTACTAGTAGAGCGGGCCATGAAGCTCCTCCAGAGAATTCTTCGCGTATCAACATCTAGATCGGGATAGTCCAAGTAAAAGTGAATCCTGCTCTTGAAGGCTGGGTCAAAGCTTGCATGCCGATTGGTGGTCAGGATTAAGATGCCCTGGTAATATTCCAGTCGTCTCAAAAATATAGATGTGATAGCGTTGCGGACCAGGTTAGTGTCGTCTCGCTCGGCGAGGAACACGTCAGCTTCATCCAAGAGCACGACAGCATGCCATGCCTCAGCAAGCTCCATGAGGGTGTCAAGCCCTCTCTGCACAGACTCTGGCTCCGAACCAAGTTCGCCAGAAGAGATCATGTAAAGCGGTTTCCGGGCTATCGCCGCCACAGCTTCCGCAGTGAGCGTTTTGCCCACCCCTGGCGGGCCGGCCAAGAGGCCAATCAACCCTCTGCCTTTATCGCGGACAAAATCGTCGAAGCCGCTCGTGGAATGCGACTCGACGAGAGCGCGCATGAATTGCTTTTGGTCATCTGAAATAACTAAATCGTTAAGAATGTTGTCATTCCATTCGACATCGTGGAGCAATGTTACAGCGAAAGCTCCTTGAAATATGTTAGACCAATAAAAAGGAGAGAGATTGAGTGCACTAACCCCACATCTTATCCCCAAGACTAAAGCCATAGAGCACGGGGTTCACGAGCAGTTTCTGATCGTCGGTGAGGTCTGACAAAGACTGGATGATTTGTGGAATGAGCCTGCTGTTTGGCTGGACACGATAGAGCGTTATAGGATCAAGAACAATTCGGCCGTGGGACTTGAAGTATATGTACAGCCAGTTAGCTACTCCCGATGTTTCGTAATTGGTCAATAGAGTATAAATAGTAGAATGAGATGCATTACGTTGAATTTAGCACCCTGCGGATTCGAAGGATCTCTGGTGGCATGGCCCTGGTATTCTTGAAGTTGCTGTCCGTACAGGCGCAGTACTTTATCAGCCCTAGAGATCAGAGTCTCTCGATCTTTGAGATAACTTGGTCGAAGATTAAATGGGTAATGGCGTAACTGCAATATTAATCTCGAGCTTCGGAAGGCAGGAATTTGGAGCTCAATCGTTGGCACAAAACCCGTCTTTTTGCCATTGGAATCGATATAATCTGCCGCAATTTGAAAGTAACACGGGTCTCCGGTGGGGGAGAAAAAGAATTTCGTCGCTCTAACACGATATACCAACTGTTGACCAAATGTATCCCGAGAGGTCACGAACGATCTTGGAGGGAATAGAGTCCAGAGCAGGTCATATGTAATTTCTCCTTCTGGAAGACTTGATAGGTCGCTTGCGACATCGGAAAATTCTTCGTCGATAAGGTCTATGGCGGCTTGAACCTCAAAAATAAGTTCATGATTAGTGACAGCTGGAGATTGAGCGCGTTCCTTATCCTGTATGGCAGCAAGTTCGTGTCACTGGTGGTAAATAAACTTCAAGTCATCTCTACTCTGGATAAAGAGAAAGAAAAAGACAGAAATCGTCAGCAATGAGGAGGATAGATTGCTATTTTTGCATATTTCGACACTCACTAATTCCTCGTTCGCGCGGAACGACGGTCCACCGTCCTCTCGAGTAAGGGTTTTTAGAACATTGCGAATGAGTCCGCCATAGATGTAGACAACACTTGAACTGATATCTCCGTACGATCTTTCCGCGAATTTGAAGACGTAATTGTATGTTTCTGGCTTCTCTACCTGGCGAGGCTTACTGGCCTGTGTCTCTTGCCATATCCGGTTCTTTCTAGGAATCGGTAAGTCTACATTAGCAATAAACCAAATAGCCTAGCCGGCCAACATATTACTTACGAATCCCAACTATTACCATGCGAGTATATAACTTTAGTCTTAGCAGTCTTTCAACAACGGCGATTCGTATGCTTTCACTTACGTCTGCAGAACATGCATCAGTTTAACTCGTGTGTCCATGGCTTGTTTAAGATCCTTTTCTTGATGTCTGACGATTTCTTCTTTCTCTTTGCTTTCTGTCATTTGGCTAACACCTTTTTGACGTGTAAAGTAAAACCCTGATGTACTGGGTCCAAAATGTAACGCGAAGTTAAAGTCACTATTGGCCATTGAGGAAGACTGAGCGAGAGTGCAAGAGGGCGAAAATAGAAAGCCAAGGAGCATAGAGACATGGTCGTGTCTTATCAGCCATGTCTTAAAGTGCCCTGCAACTGCATTATAATGGCCCGCTGTTACATACATGTACTAAGACCACCCTGTGCCGTAGCTAAAAGTGCTTCGCTGCGGCCCAACGCCATCGGCCCGTTTGATGAAGAAAACTATCAACCCTGCTTCCTCCGGTCTGATCTCCATATTTTCCGTAACGACACTGATATGTGCTGGCTTCTTGTGGCCTTCGTAGTCACACGATATCTCGTAGCCCCCCTAGCCCAAGCTCCTCCCAATCTAAACCGTCGTCCGTGATGATCTGGTTTGTAATATTCTTGACTTTTGTATCCTTATTGATATTAGTTATTCTGATTACTCTCAGTCAGAAAGTATATGTCTTGGTCTATCCAGTTTACCTCATATTCTACCTCCCTGCCACTATGATGTTCTACAGCTTAACAAGGGCCCTACATACCGTGCTAGGTAGGATGGTAGTTAAGGCCCTAGTTGCTCAGATTACCAAGCATCTGGTTGCAGGGTGCGACGGTATTATCCAACTGAAATCATCGATGGTGAGCCGTGGTGGAACATAGTGTGCAGGATATCTGATATCAGGGGTTGAGACTGCACAATTTCATTAGCCTAATATGGGCTTTCCCCAAGGCAGACCACATGATGGAGTTCATTTTTTCATGCCTTGCGATGTATAATATGTATCGACTATACATTCTATATATATCATCGAATAATGAAGGGCTTCTGACTTAAGCGATCATACGAACGGGCATCGGCATAGGAATTGCCCCGAGGGAGAGAGGCAACCATTTCACCCTGCCAGTTGCCTAATAAAGAGGATTTAGATAGCAATGCCCAGCTACCAAAATGGAAAGAGACATTGTGTTATATGTTCTTTCTCTCTCATAGCCATGATTTGGTAATTTTGGTTAATAATACTCAATCCCCGCCTTTGGAGTAAAATATAAGCGCGATCTACGACTGGTAGTTCGGAGAACAGATATCTTACTCTATGTTTCTAGAGATACTACTGTCTTCCCATCACTCATTTTATGTCCATCATTTCTTATTGCGCAGACATGGCTACGATGAAAGATTACAAATACGAATCGTTGCCCAATGGTCCCTCGATCCGCCTATTGGTTATCCATCCGGCTAAACATCTTGATGAGCCGTTGGTCTGCGATGTCAGAGTTATTTCACTAGATGAAAACCACCCAGACTATGCAGCACTGAGTTATACTTGGGGTGACAACAGTACGAACAACAACAACGTTGCCCACTATGTTATCTGCAAGGGACAAAGGCTGGCCATTACCACAAATTTGAATCAAGCCCTCCGGCGATTTCGCCATTCGAGACCTGCGAGTATATATGGGCCGATGCTATCTGTATCAACCAACTCGATAACATGGAGCGCAACACACAAATTCTTCTCATGAAACAAATCTATCAGCAATCTAGAATGACCTATATATTTCTCGGAGGGCAGGAAGATCAACCCCAAACACCCAATGCAGTTGATTATGTGGAGAAAACGATATTCCGTCCTCTACGCACGTTATCTGAGCCGTCGATATCGATTTCGAGTCTTATCAGGTGCTTACACCACCAAGATATTAGGCGAACGACAAACGAGTTGTTGAAGGATATTCTACATTATGTCGAAATGCCACAAGAAGATGACTGGGCACCATGGATGTCATGGCAAATTCTCCTAACACGGCCATGATTCAATCGGATATGGGTTATTCAGGAAGCTACTGCGGCACCTGATCGTACCATCGTCCAAGTTGGCGCCTTTCGGATGACGTGGAATGAATTAGTGGCCGCAAATGCTGCTTCACTCGAATTTCTGTCTGAAAGTGATGTGAATCTTGGATTCTCTATGGTCGGCGGCTATAATGTCGGAGGACAGAAACTCGATGCGATCGAAGCCATTACGAGATGGAAGGCAAACCGAGTGAATTTGGAAGCTATGGAGATGATTTTGCAAACTCTCCATCCTGGACGCGATTATCTGAGTATTCTGCTTGGACCAAGGCGCAAGATGGTGATATCCGATCCTGATCCGTCTCCTGTGAAGTACTGGATCCCACTCGCAGGGAACAACAACGTCCCAAATCATCTTACATCTGGAATTGTAAGCCGTATTTATAGTCGAAGCAGGGCGAGCAGTCTACCAATTATTGCAAATATCCACGAACAAGGAGAAACGGATACTCGAGATGGAGGCTCTGATAATGCGTCGCTAACAGAGTCAACACTGCAAGGGACAGAGGGAGGAAATGATGCGGATTGGAAAGATGTATTGAGACTTACCGCTAAAATACAGTCCCTTCATCTTTTCCAGCTTCTAAAACGATGCTGCAACTTCAAGGCTTCGGATCCAAGGGACCATCTCTACGGCTTGCTGGGTCTCGCGACCGACGCACATATGGCACCGAAACCAGACTACGAAAAATCCACGGAGCAGATTTATCGTCAATTTGCCGAGTACTTTGTTTCGCAAGGATATGGAACTGAGCTGCTATCCATGAGTGACTCGAGAATGAGCCCGTCCTGGGTTCCGGATTTTGCTGCCCTCGGCCAAAATGTCCCAGGTCTCGCTGAAGGTTGGGATCTCAGGCACTTCTCAAAATTTACCGCTGGTAGTAGCGCCGGTGGAGATATTCGTTTGAACGACGATCGATTGACTACGAGGGGTGTTATTGTTGACGCTGTCGTTGCTCTTGGGCCGCAGTTGCGTTCTAGTTCATATTTCGCTTCTCAACCCAAATTACCAGATGATAATAAAGAAGCATTGAAGAAATTTGAAGGCCATATCACAGATTGGGATCGAGAAACAACTATGTTTATCCAGAATGCACATAAAATGGGCATGTTTCAAGGTCAAAGCCAAACAGCATTATCGAGAGTATATAACATAGTCATCTCTGCCGCGAACAAAGTGATCCATGGAGGAGAGATGCAGTCAATTATTGCCCAATTGGGAACCGGATCTTACAGTACGGAAATGAAAGATAACTGGGAAAGGAAAATTCGTGATCAGATTGTTGATAATCTGCAAGGAAGGAGAATTTGCATAACTAAAGGCGGCCTAGTAGGGTTGGTCCCAGAAGGAAGTAAAGAAGGGGATATTATTTGTGTTTTTCTTGGTTCTCCTGCTCCTGTCGTTGGTCGAAGAAAGGGAGATATGATAACAATAATTGGCATATCGTATTTTCATGGTTTGATGCGAGGAAAAGGAATTTCCCAAAGTCAAAGTAAAATACAAGATATCATCATAGGCTAGAGTAAATAGTTTTATCTAGTATAATACAGTAGTTTTACTGTATATGAAGGACAAACTTCTTAAGAACTAAGATTAGAATACTTGTTATTGAACATTTGTCCAGCAGTTATTGACTGACAGTAGCCTAACGGACTCACGTCTTCTCTTTCGTTGATAGCTTAGGCTGCCCTCATTTACCTTGCTTGTTGTTGAGGCTCCGACAAACCTTCTCGGCTGTGTTGACTATGCTCTCATTGCACTTCTTTTCATCAGTGGCTGTTATTTTGGCCGTAATCGCAGACAGCAAGTTGAACAAAGCACGATAGCAACTGAAGCAAAAAGATGTTCATGTATCGCAAAAGAATCGGGAGATTTACGGCAGTATAATGACATAGTAGTTATGATACAATAGGGAGATATCCAAACTCCAATAGCATAGAGCAGAGCGTGAGGAGTGTGTCCACGTCTGGAGCTGATCAGACCAGGTCTTTAGGCTTTTATTCTCCCAAAGAGAGTATGGACTACAAAGTAGACTTCTCTAGAATCATTCACCGCCATTTGGAAGACATCGGAAGAGGCTTGCGAGGGGTAGTCCCAACTGTGGATGCATCATCCGATGCCATTGGTAAGAAATTTCCATGAGGCTCGTATTTGCGGATTCTACGACGAGAGGTGGTCAGCAAGAGTTATTAAAGCTACTGCGCCAGCTGCCTAGCCGTGAGCATTAAATCCGAAAGGATTCCGTAATATGTATTATAAGCAGGATGTGTTTGTCTTATTTTAACTACATGTTTCGATCAACTGCATGAAACGCCAAGATATCATCGGTCGATGGCAAAAATGAATGTTTAATGGCGAGTATATGCTGCAGTCTAAGTGTGCTTTATGATTCGATCGCGCTCATTCCACATACTGACGCAAAACTTTTTGTAATTTTTTATTCTAAGTTGCTCTAAGAATGATACATCCTTCATTATTGATATGGCATTCACGGATAGCGTCCATCAATTGGAGTTTTTTCAGAGTCTCTAGGGTAGAAAGTCGGGTTGAGAATCCATCCGCTGACCTTTTTTGAGGATTTGAATTATCCAGCGACTTGGAATAATTATTCGTATACTCTCTAAAAATAGATACTGAATAGCAAGAAGTTTGGTAGGGCCGGAAATTGGTACCGGTTACTCCCATATATTGGGCTGATTGACTGTATGGGCTTGTTCACAGATAATCGCATGCTAAGCCCTAATACTGGCGTATAAATATTAAATACTTATACTTGTTTGACAGGAAGAGGTAATTAATTTTCGACATTTGGATCAAGTTATTGAAAAGAAGGTCATATCTGTCGTCATGCGCAGCATATTAGCAGCAGCCTTGATATGGCCAAACTAGTACAAGAGATGCAGCACCGAATGGAGAGAAGTTCGTGCTTGTCTTTAGATGATCCCAGCCAGGCGTGTCACATTCCTGAAGTTGCCTGCTTCTCTCAAAGCTGCGGATGAGTCATGACTGTCCAGAAGCAATTCCAAATTAGTGAATACGAGTAAGGGCAGATTACTTCTTATTATAGCAACTGCCGATTATGGATGGAGACAGGGCAGGATGCAATTGACGGTTATGTAAAATGTTATTTTGGGTATTTGATGATGTTTTTGTAACTTCCACCTCAGCATTGATAAACATGAGCACTGATTATCGGGAAAAGGACATGAACCGTGGCACCCATTTACCAATTTTATTATGTACAACCTTTTCAGCTTATTCTTCTCACATTGGATATGATCAATAAGATCTAAGGCTGCCTGAAATCCGCATCATTCCTTGACATAAAGGTGGCTGAGCCTAGTCATGAGTAGTGCCTCGGCATCAGGCAATATTTTGACTAGTGCTCGGGATGCTGCAGCCTCACCGGAAAAAAGAACGCAGAATGTAGAGAGTGAGAAGTAGCTAGAGGATGAGATCCTGCCAACATGCCCATGCAAGTGCGGAGAAATTAGAAAAACCTAATCGAGGTGATATTGTGAAGGGGGGGAGGGGATTGTAGGCAAGAGGGCCAACAAAGGTATGTAGCTATTTCTAGCTTGTGATAGAAGACCTACCGCCTCTCACTGGTGTGAAGCTTCATTTAGCGAGCCCAAAGAAGATCATTGCCCCAGACGTTTCTGACAATAAGATCTCCAAGGCTCTATATGCATTAAACTTGTTTTGCGTGGAGCTGGTGAAGAAGGTTTCAATCCGCGAGAGCCACTGGAATGTTTTTTCGGAGGGCACAATTAAGGCTGTTCAGTGCAGCATGCAGCCCATCCTTCGGGATCCTCTCCGTCCAAGGATTGGGCTCAGCTGAGGCGGAATGTTAGAAGAAGTTGGTGGTCTCGATCCTGGTGGCGTTGAGACAATATACAAACGACTGCCCAGCTTGTGGGAAGAAAATAAGTTTCGCTTGAACAATGCGTTGCGATCGGGTGATCATAAAGTTTGGCTTGCAGTAAGACCGGCTTATGAGAAAGACCATTGTGAGAGATGTAAGGCTGATCCGAAGCTCTACGTCATCTGAGACATGGCATTGGCACGATGAGGGTCCAGTAACTAAGTGATGATTGGGGTAATTGAAAGAGATGCAGAGAGGAGAAACATGCAATTGTAAGTTGAAGCGAAGACATCACGACGGTGCTAATTTTAAGCCAGCTGAGAAAGCGTCTCGTTACACACGGAATACACTGCCTCCGGGCAGCGGCTTGTGGCTCATTGCTTGAGTCCCTTAATCAGCAATCCCCAGGGTTCTCTTGACAGCTCAGCGGTGCAGTTTTGCGGGCACAGCTGATCCACCCGTCAACGGGGCGGGACGCCGGGAAGCCGGGACTCCGGGGCTAAAATGACATCGCCATGACATCCGCACCGTCCGACCAGAGCGTGGACTACTCAAGACAGTAAGCCAGTGCTAGCAAAAGTGAGTTTTACGAGGTAAGCAAGTAGGAACGTGGCTTATAAAGCCACAGCTAGCTTGAGGCGAAGGCTGCTAGTAGGAACCGGAGTCAGCTTATACTATTTATAAGCTCACTGCATGGGCTAGTAATAATAGCTTGTCCAAAAAAGAACTTCACGTGTTGTAGTGGAATAATGCTGCTGGTAACACAATTAAGCCACTTCGTAAAAGTCAAAATGTGTATGGTGTAAACATCTAATAATAGGGTATTAATTTGATAATAGGCATTGAAGCTGAACAATTCATCTATATAAACATCTCTTCATCTTCCTCTCCAAACATTCTTCTCATCATCCACAACAACAACAACATCTATAGCTGCAACAACTACTTCAATCAACAACTACTCTCTTACCACATCTTCCAATCTAAACCTTCAACTCAATAACTCAAATCACCATCAAAATGCAGTCCGCTATTGCCTTCACTGTCTCCCTCCTTGCCCTTGTTGCCTCGGCAGCTCCCACCACTCGCACCGTTGGCACTGTTCAAGTTCAGTTTGCCAACGATGTCACTGGAGCAAACGGCAACGCTCGCATCCCTCTTGACGGATCCAACATCAACCTTGGAGAGGCTTATGGCAACACCAATCTGGAGAAGGACGGCACCCTCTTTGTCACCAGTCTGCAGTTCACTGCCGACTTCCAGAACGTGCAGTGCGTTGTCCTCAAGGACTTCCAGACCAGAGTCGCCTTCATTGCCGACCCTCACACGGACTTCCAAACCTTCTCTCAGAAGCCCCTGGACTGGCAGAACAACTTCACCATTGCTTGCAATGTCGCTTCTTCTTAAGCATTCTCTTAAGCACTCTCTTAAGCACTCTCAAGGTCGCGGGGTAGAATGGACAGGTCTTTGGAGGGGCGTCGATTTGGTTTGATTTTTATCTCCTTTGTCAGGGACGGAAGCGATCGGCTTAGCACAAATGGCCAGAAGGTACCTAGTTAATACATAACTAAGAATTACATCATTTAGACGGATAGGATGCATTAGCAATATACATACATTCATTTCAGAAATTCTTGTCAATTAGATTAAACTACAGATGAATTACCAATTACAAAATGGATAGACAGCCTCAATATTGTTTTGTTTCATTACTGTAAACGTTCATAAGTATGATACATTTCTCTGGCCTACATAAAAGTCGAAATGGCTGTTTCACAGGGAAGTTCTTCATATAAAAGACCTGCCTCATGATTAAATAGCACAATGATAATCTACCAGCTAATTTCCCATAATCTACCAGACATCGACCGTAGAAAAGCGGCTGGCAGAACAAAGAACATTGAAGGCTGCCGTTGTGAGTGATATAAGCCACAACGCCACAACATTAACAACACCATGCAACCACATTTATCAACACAACATGTTGATAACGTGCAAAAAAGAATTAATGCAAGGAATGAAATAAAACATATAACAATAGGTTTTTGCCAGTGGTCGCCTGCGTGTGCCGGCTAGTAGCTTATTTATAAAAGGGCAGGGTTTCTCGCTTCCTAACTGAACCGGGCCTGACATTTTGCTATTTCCTGCCTTTGAGACACTGCCGAGCTATCTTGGTTCGCACGTGCGAAACGGCAATCAGACGTGCACCTCCATGTGTGCGAACCGTGGGCGACAGAACTACGCCTACATAGCTAACTGTGTTGGCTGCCGAGCTGCTGTATGTAGCCTGCATCTTTTGGCGGCACGGGGAATGAGTTCCGTGTTGTCTAACATGGATGGAATACTAGACTAGTCCTCTCTCCATCCCTCGTCTTTCCATGGGCCGTGCCGCACGGGATTTAAGCATGGAAGTTCCTCCTCAGTAATACCCCACCGATAAATAAGTCGCTGGACCCAAATCCCATCGATGTAACTCCCAAATCTTCCAAATCTTCCAGTCCCGCAGGTCCCACACAGCCGCGCTTGACCCTCACCATGGCAGCTAGTCAAACGGACTACAGCTACTACATCAATTTGTTCGTCACTCAGCAGGACTTCAATAGGATACCAAAGGGGGTTTCAGCGGCTCTTGCTGCTGCGCAGCGTGCAGAAGAAACTTCTAGTGAGAAGCTGTTCCTAAACCATGGTGGATCCTCGACTTGGGCTGCATACTACCTCGCGAGACGTGATGCGGAGTCTGGCTCTCATTTTGCTGGTCAAGCCAGGCTTGCTAAATCGCTGCGTACATTCGATGAGAAACCAGTCGAGTTCCGCATATCAGTAGTGAAAAGAGTCAAGGACGCCCTGCCCTCTGAATTTCATGAGAAGTTCCAAACTTTTTCGGAGAAAGCAAGAAAAAGGCAGCGTAAGTATTTCTTTAGTTGCCCCTTTCCCTTACTAACAGTCAGCTAGGTACAACAGCAGCTTCCGCAGATTTAGGAGAGGAGAATGACCACCAACGGAGAACATCTGTGCATACCCCTATTGGATCAGCAGATAATATCAACGTTTCTACAGATACATTCCAAAATAATCTTTTTTTTAACGTGGAAGGGGTGCCGGGTTTAAGGCTCGCAAATGTTTTCCCACCATTTCTCGCCGCTTCAATTAGCGCGCAACCTTCAACTAGCCATTCTGGTAAACAAGCAGCGGACATCACGATGTCATTCCCTCTCGCCATGCATACCGGTAACAAATTTGACTCCAAAATGAGTTTAAAACTTAAGCCTCACAGAGTTGGATATTTTGTAACGCGATTATTCGACATTTATATGGAATCGATAAACGAAGAGCGATACATGGTCCTACTGCCCTTTGGCTCGCAAGCTGTTACTTCCAGTGAATGGATCATACAAGGCTGCAAACGGGAGGTCATTTCGGAAGTGTTTGGGGAAATTGTGGCTATAGCTGTCAAAGCAAGCCTGACTTACATAGAAGACGAAGCGCGAGGAGAACCTGTGACGGAGTGCGTGACCATGGCGGTTTCGGGCAAGGCTAGTGAGGGAGCTGTTATAACTCTATCTCTGGCTGAGAAAGAGTGTGTTCAAATAAAACAAGCTCTATGGCCAAAATAGCTTAGAACGGCCTCTGATAATTACTGCGCTTACTGCCTTGGTTCTAAAAGGCAAAATAATTCATTTTCTTCGATAAAGCTAGTATTTAAGAATAGTATAGTTTTCTCAAGTTTTGTTTGGAAGCCTAGCAACAGGAAACTGGGCTATATGTAGCTTCGAAGCTCCATACGGGATTAACTTGAGTCTTGTTTTTGTCTCTGGGTCTACCTCTGGATTTATAGGAGGCAAAGCAGCTGTGTCAAATTGTATCGGCCAGTCGATTGGATACGCGTCCACGTATAGTGATATTGGTGGCCCACCGCGACTGAAGATGGGATTCGGAAGAGTTTTGCCCTGCGCGGAGCCAGTGTTGACTGAGATAGTCTCGGGATCGATGGCGAACTTCCATGGCGATACTGGCTCGAGAACGTGGTCCATTGCCTTCGGGTGCGACTCAGAGTCGTCGAGTGGGGTGCGGTCTGTCCAATTCAAGGGCTGATGAGCTGTTTCCTTGTATGCAATATCGGCAGCATAGAGCAGAGGACCGTAGTAAACACCAACGGTCTCGTTGCGAGTGACAATATGTACGTCCATGGGGAGCTTGACTATGATCTTTGTGACTCCTGGCAACACTTTAGTGTAGTGTAAGCCATTAGAATCAGGGGAGAGGTGGCAAGGTCTCTGCCGTCCAACTTGTGCAGTGGCCTCGGGTGTCGTCCAGTTAGGAACGCGGACACCAAATTCGAAAGATGTCTCTGTAGTTATTGTGTATTGCAATATGGATGAGAATGGATAATTGGTATCACATTCAACTGGCCCGTATTAGCAAGGTCCTGGGCATGATTTTCAACTCAGACTGACCTTTGACTCTCTTTCCTTGGAGTTTGGTTTCTAGTGACGTGGGGCCTAGCAGAATATGTGCAATTTTATTGTGCTCCGTGTAAACGTAAGAAGATGCAACATATTTTGGGTACCCTTGAGGGTGGTTGACAGTGCAACAAGGCTGGATAAATCAGCTTGGAGCCAAGGGCATTAAGAGAGGCGTGGCATACAAAATTAGGCTCCAGCCCGTAAGTGTTGCCGTATGAGACAACATTGAAGAAGGGATCCCCAGTGAGATTCCGCGACCAAGGCTCATTCGTCTGCATGACGTATTGATGCGACCACCCTAGAGCTGTTAGATAAAAAGCCAGCGATGTTGTTAGATGCACTCACAATCAGGACTCATCGCTGCTGGGAGGGCGTTGAAGGCGGCCAGCTCAGCACGGTCGGCAAATTCGGTGGCGCCGTGGAAGCGGTAGAGGTAGGCATAGGAAAACATGGATTCAACAGCCATGCAAAGCTCAGAGCTTGGAAAATTGTCAACATCGTTCTATAGCGGTTGTAGAGACCAGCTTACCCTCGTTGTGGGCTCAAATTACTGATATGCTCGTCTCCAATTATTGAACCCGAGAGTGATGTATGATACGTAGCGGTCATGTTAACAGCGTCAAAGGTCTGTTGAACAAGGGTTTCACTACTGTTGCGCCTATAAAGCACTGTTGGATACCGCAGGCCCTGTGCCAAGTTAACACCATGGGTGAAACCGCTAGTTTTGAAGTTGCCATCTTCTGGGAAGACACCTTTGACGAAAAACTTGGTCCAGTCCCTGCCGCCAACACGGCCGCCTTCAAACATGAGATCAATTGTCTCAAGGATGACATCCCCATTATCACGGGGATGGTTTTCGTACAGCCACATCAGGGAGATGGGCAGCTCGTGGGTTCGCGACACGCCAAAACCGAAAGGGTCAAAGTTGTCTTCCTGTGATTTGTCCTGCAGTAAACCAGTGAAGTTGTCTTTGAGCATGGAGTGGGTTAGTTTCGTAAAGTGGTGCATAGCATCAACAATGCGCTGTTCTTGGCTTTTGTCGGCTTCGGCGTATTGCTTTACTGGTTAGTACTTGTTTTTTTCTTCAGCGTATTAGGTCCCTACAGTTAACCCAAATGCTAGCAGGCTTCTCGCCCATATACCCCGTGTCTGCCTTGTTGTCTCAGGCCCGAGCCAGCCATCATCGGCTTGATGGTCAAGTACATAATCGAGAAACTGCCGGGCTTGTTTCTTCAATCGCGGATCGTCAAGCGTCCAGGCGAGAGGCACGATGTAGTTGAACCAGTAGGGCGCCGACTCATGAAGCTCACTATACTCATAACTACCGCCGAGCCAAGTAGAGCGGGCAATGTAGCGGTAGAAGTCGAATAGGTGGCCACCAAGGCCGTCCGCCGACAGCTGGATCTGGTCCCGAAGCCAACCCTCTGGCCGAATGGACCCCAGAGGGAAATGATGAAATTTGAAAGGCACGAGGGCTTCGGATATTAGCAATGCCATTGTGAGTTGGATTCAGCACCTACAAGTCTGGTGTGCGACAGCGGACGACATGCTCGCTATTAGAGATGTGAGGACAGCGGAAAATGTCATGGTTGCGGATAGTCGACTTCTAGTGGCGCTGTATTAAACAGTTCTGTGACTGTACCGTCGCTTAATATAAAGCTGGAGGTTTTAGCTGTAGGACCCGATGATAATTCTTTTCCCTCGCTCAACTACGCGATGTCCCCAAATGGTGGCAGTTTTCTAACTCGTTTCATCGTGCGGAGATGATGAACATCCAGAAATACCGTGGATAGGTTGGAGTTGTAGGGCACTGTCGGTGCATCCTCCGGTACACTGCCCGGACCTAGCATCTTCGCTTAATTAAAGATTATTCGTACAGATCTAATCCACCGAGGTCCACGATGGGCCATCTACGCTTGGCGAGCCTGACCACTACGTAACTGCACAGCCTTTTCGAAAGCAGATAATAGTAAACATCGGGCCGCAGGATCTCCGCCCCTGAATATTGAAACCGAACTTTTGGACAATCGACTACCGTGAGGTTTTGCATCATCCGGGATTCGGGAAAAGTCTCGGAAAGCTATCCGAAAGATCTTGGGGTATTTGGGTTCACATAAGATCTCAGAGCTAGCTATAGCCTAACCAATCTAAGCGCCGAGTTAGGTTCAGCATACATCTGAATGTGAGATTCTGGTTCAATATACATGTGCTCATGAGATTGTCAAATTCATTGTATCTGGAGTATCTCATCATCAGTACATATTCTGCGCCCCATGCGACTGGATAGCGATAAGGATATGAATATGTACTCAGCAGCACTACTCAAATTTTGTCGTTACTCCTCAAACCCCCCTTGAACACACAATACTAAGTGTATAGATGTTTCATGATGCGTAATCATGTTTGCACACCTGCTTAACGAATCATAGAGACTTCAGAATATCATTCGGCCAGGCCATCCAGTCTTGCCAGTATGTGCCTAGATATTTACTGGCGGATTGTATCATGAATTGACCAGTATCGCCAAACACCCAAAACCCACGGTCGCGATATAGGAGCACGGCCCAATGGGCTAGAACTACCAGTGCCTCTGGCCTTCGCTGCTTAAGCATCTGTAGATAGTCGAAAGAGACGAGTACTGGCCATGCCATTGTGATATGTGGATGGAGCTCGTCGGGGAGGCCATGCCGCCGCCCAATGACCCACTGGAGCGACTTGACAGCCTCACAGCATGCGTTGAATGAGGAGGGACCGAGGCTTTCGATGGACGCTGCAAGATGGGCCAGGAGCCCGTCACACTCACCGCAAGAGACGGTTAGCTGAGGGTCCAATTGGTCGAGCGCGCTTATTGGGTCGATGATATGTTTCATCTCGGTCTCATTAATGATGTGCCAAGATTGTCGAGTAACGGTGCGTATTCCGCGATGAAGGGTAACGAATTGGATAAGCTTGTCCAGAAACTCGGTGAAATCTCTCTGGTAGATGGTTGTGTCAAAAAGCGTATGCAGGCCGAGAAATGAGGAAAACAGGAACATGGCTGTACAATTTTCATCGGAAACCCTCGGTTGGACTGCGTTGAAGTGGCCGAGAGCTCGTGTTTGGAGCTGTGCCGCCTGGTGGAGGTATTGGTTCTTCTCTGCCGGATCAAACGCCTGGGTGCTCAAATGAAGAGCAGCCATGGCGAGAAGCTCATCCATCAGAAACGGAGTCGTTATGGCGGATTTAAAGATCAGCTTGGCGACCTCCCCTGCTTTCGTAGCATCGGGGAAAAGGCCTGCGTCACCGGAGTTGAGCAGGTTGCTTTCGAGGTGATGTAGGAGGGCGAGATGACCGAGGTTGTAGACATTTGGTAGTAAGCTTTCAGTTCCGGATTCAACCCCATCCGCAGGATAGAAACCGGCCGCCCCGATCGCGGCCACAAGATTTGCTGGCGAGGAACTGGGCGGTGTCTCGGACGCAGTGGGAGTTTGCGACGAGTTTGCGAGTGTAATCATCCCAGCTTCGTTGGCACCCAACCGTTGGCTGTAAGAGCACTCGCGATCACAGGTAGAGCAATTGACGCAGGTCGGTCGATGCTCGTCACATTTCATATGACGTCGTTTACATTGCTTGCAGCCATTGCGAGATTTGCGGTGTGGCCGTCGGAGTGTATTGCTGGGCGGGTTAGCATCTCGGGCTTGTTTGGAGACGCGAGCCATTGGAAAGGGAATCGATTCAAGCAGCGAATCAGTAAATGAATTCAGAAGAGCCGAGAGGACGGACTGTGCGTATCGGAGAAATCAGCTAGAACAACTGAGGAAGAGCCTCCTTCCATGGGTTGAGCGCATTCAATGAGCTATACGGTGGTGGCGCGTATTCTACTTGAATACGGCTTCGAGTAGAGAATTCACACGCTGAGAAGCTTGAAAAGGAGGAAGATACTGTGTGGGCTAGCGCTGGAGAGAGTAATGAGCGTATCGAAGCTCAAACGTATATGGGGTTAAATTGCTACTGACAATACGTAATCACCTTGCACCCTTAACCTTTGGACGACCCATGGCTACTACAGTAGGTAGTTTGCTAGATACTGGAATCGAGATACGGAGTATGGAGTACTAGCGGTCCAAAATGTTGGGTGGCTTAGCCAGATACGTAATGAAGCCCCTGACATTCTGAATGATAGTGGTCCGTATAGGCATTGGCGACGTCGAAATACGCGTATTCGACTTATTGGCGTATTGGTTATTCTGAGGTGCCGATTTTCTAGTTCCATGACAGCTACTACTCCGTTATGGGGACAATAATCGGCTGCGGTTCTTCTATTGAGGATATGACTTGCCCCACAAACTTGCATCAGACTTTTAGCGGTAACTCTAGATGTTGTCGTAATCTCTTTGGTGTTGGGCTTGGTATTGGTGACTAGGCCGGCTCTGACTGACACCTCATCAAAGTCGCTCGCAGGGGCTTCGCGGAGAGTGTGAGCCCTCTCCCACAGTTTGCGCACAAATTTGCCCCGGTGCCAACGGAGGAGGAGAGTGTGTAAGTTCCCTTTTGCTTGGCCGATGCCGTTTGATACATCAGTCATAAATGAGAAAGTTAAGTTTTAGAAGAGCTGGTAGCGTTTGCATTCGGTTTATTTGCTAGCCGAATAAAGCTCAGACGGTTACAGGCAGGGCGTAGCCGAAATCTCTATTTGAGTACGACTCTGCTGCAGACATTGTTCCAATGGCATGCTTATTGATGTAGAGAATGAATCAGCCATAACTTCACCATAGAAATGATTTCACGAGGAATTAGTGTAAAGCATGTAAAGCGTCGCAAAAAGGTATATTGGACTATAAATGCTTCGTACCATAGCGGTTTATACTATAGACGCTTAAACAGCTACCATCTACCCATAAATTCCTTGAAATGTGATGCGACATTTTTTCTTCTTCCCCATCTAAGCCGGCTCAACCCCGATCATACAAGAGGGGGATAGCAGTACTAAAGAAATCTGGTGCACCTGAGCCTATAGCCACAAATTTAATGATCGTTTGAACTTTGTAAGTTAGGCTCATCCACCCAATAACTTGCATACTTGGAATCCTTGCGATAGTTGTAAAGCTGAAAGCCGCTGGTGAATGGTTCCTGTCCCTTCAGAAGCATCCCGATTTCTCCGGGGTGCTTCCACAGTAGCCAAACAACGACAATAAACATAGGAAGACTGTCTAAAACATAGAGAAATACTTCGCTTGTCATCAAATATCCGGAATTTCCCTGAGCATATTCCACGACGCGATACAGAGATCTGATCATGATCAAGGCGCTGACAAAGTAGAGCGTATGGAGGTAGTTTTGCCAGCGAATTGCCGGCTTCAGAGAAGATGCAGTCGGGACTAGTATCATACGCCGGTGGAAGGTTGCAGCAACGATGACGAAAAAGATGAACCACAAGAGCTGCAATACAAGCCCAGCGATGATTATGCCGTTCCCGATATTGGTCATGGATTGGTTGTCTCGGCTCCCAGCCATGAGACCACCACCTGAATCTCAGTTAGATAACCTTGTGTAAGACACAAAACGCTCTGAGAAGGGTGCGAAGAAGGACTCACCTCCTGACTGAAAGAGAAAACACAAGAGATCACCGATGACGAAGGTTTTCGTAAGCCAGCGCTGCTTGATGATAGAATGTATCTCGCCATCTGTCAACAGTATGATTCTTCCTAGAATCATGTATATAGAGGCCGCAAACAACGGAGGGCCCAACAGGATATACATGTTCTGGATGATGTATGGCATCAGTTTCCAGCAGCCCGGCTCTTGGCTCGCGGAAGCAGCTCGAGCGGCGTAGCCAATGAATTCGACTGACGGGAGAGTTAGCAATTATAATGGTTTGCTGGGTTTTTTTTTTTCTTTTGGTTTTATGAGACTAGACATACACAAGCACCCAAACACCAGCGCTGTCAGGAACCAGGTTTTTGTTTTGAACATTTGAAACAGATGCAAGCCTGTTGCGACTAAAAATAAAAGGCAAAATATAACAGCAGCCGCTACTGATGGCATATATCTGTAGAACGACCACGTTGCATGCAACCAGTCGGGGTTACAGACAATAGCCATTTTGAGGGCGGAAACGATGTATGGGATTAGTGGATGGATTTGGACCAGTAGATTGGACGATTGAGAACAATAGAATGCAGAATTCACGGCTGTGCTGGAAGTTGGGAGAGTTGGTTTATATCTAATTTGAGTCTTCTTTCTCCATGCTCCATCATGGCACAATAAGCGGCGACAAAGTGTACGCGGCAACTATCCCAAGACAAACACGGATTATCCCAACCACAGACGCGGCAACTATCCCCAAGACAAACACGGATTATCCCAACCACAGACGCGGCAAGGAGATTACCCGCTTAACAATCGCCGTTTATGCCCTGTGGCATAGGCTATGTGTGAAACAGCGCGTACAGATGAGTCGACCCAAGTTCGGGGCTGAAATACGTGGGAGAAAGATCGCATATGTGGGAGAAAGATCGCATACGCGGAAGAAAGATCAAATACGCAGAAGAAAGATCAAATACGCGGAAGAAAGATCGAATACGTGGAAGAAAGGCTGAATCCGCGGGATAGTAACTCGCCTGTGGTGTGGGTTTAAATGAGCCAAGGACGCGGTTGTCCCTCTAAATATGGTAAAGTTTCGTATGTGTTTAGTAGCTTCTGGTTGGGAGTTGTTTGTTTGATATAGGTCTCTAAGCGACTGTACTAACATCATAGATATGAGACCTTACGGGCCAAAAATGCGTGGGAAATAGCTGAGTTCCAGAGTTGACTCATCCATTGTTATCACTGACCGTGGCAATGTGGAATGATAAAAGTTTTTACTCTGACGGAGTGATTATTTGCTTGGGTTTCGTTTTTGTTCGAGTTTTTAATGCACTTGATTGATCTTATAATATAATGGTCAGCTCGATGCTATGATTACTGCGTGTTATGTTCGACGCGGCGTCGGAGCGAGGATAATTCGGTTCCGCCGAACGCGTTTTCAGGAATGATATGCGCAGACGCCAAAAGGGAGTAATAATTAACGCGGGCCGGGAAATACTTGCTAGACTCTATGAACTTAGAAGACTAACTTTCCCGAGGCACGCTCTTGTATAATTCATATACTGCTGATAAGGAGTACTCCACCTTAATTTTTCTTATTTTTCAAGTTCCAAAAATGGCTGGGAAAATTGCACAAATGAGTTGTACGGAGTAATGAAATCACTTTATCTATTATTTCGCCGTTTGCAGATGTATAATAATAGCTCTTGTATCCGATTAAGCCGAAAGTTATTTTAATCTTAAATACTCAGTCATTAGCGCAATAGTCAAACCAGATGTTTGGTATGTTATCGCTAAGCTACGAGGCTCAATTGACCCGACTTATCTTCTCTGCGAACATAACGTAAACTCAAGTTCCTCTCGTTTACTAGCTCTGAAGCCTACTCTATATTACCGGCGTATAGATTGGAACGCTGCAATAGTAAAACACATAAACGAATAATCTAGCATGTATGGTTTAAAGGGACGTATTATAAGCTGTGGGGGGGCTTTTTAGGGAAAAGAAAGGATAAAGAGCCTGTTCTTTAGGCCTAGAATTAAATATACAACTATCGAGAGACTGGCATGCAGGGTATGGGTATAAAGAAACCATCATCAAAGGCAGGCGGCGGGTCCATGACATCACGTGAACTCAATGCCAGTGTCATAATTATATCTACACTGTGAACCGTTGCCAAATTCCCATGGCTGAAATCCAGCTGACCTGAAGCTAGCAGCCGTCTCAGGGTACATAAAACCCAAATCCTTGGATCATCTTGTCAGAGTCATCACTTCCATTTAGCAGTATCACATCGATAGCGGAGCAGTGGCAATTTTGATATCACAACAACAAGACCAACTCTTAACCTGCATTCATGAGTATGTATGGCCCATTTACAACCCGAGGCTTTTGCCTTTCTATGAATAGGACCGTTTTGGTACTATATCTAGGTCAACGATACCATAGACATAGGAGTTCGTTTGGTAGAAATGGAGGTTTAAATCAGCGCTGGAAGTCATGGTTCCAAAGAAAACCACAAAGCTCGAATCTAATTAGACCTTACCACACTTCTCAGTACCCATCACGGGAATCTCGCCTAATGGCTCTCGAACTCAAGCGTCGAGGCGATTTCCGCAACGTCGAAGACCTCTCTGACTTTGAATTCAACGATTTATATCTCGACGTCATATCAGGGTCCCTCGAGTTCATGGTCGACACAGCTACTAAGACGTCCATATCACAGTCTCTCATCGACCAACAGACCAGCCCCAACTTCCTCCAGCCACAGAAATATAACTCCCAATCTTCATCCTGGGCACCTCTTAGCAATGAAGCCAGAACACTTAGGCGGGGAGATAACCTTAAAATTGCATCCTGGAACTTGTTTTTCTCGGCTCCCGCCGCCGCCGCTCGTGCCTCCACCGCCATCGCCTATTTGCGGACCATGTTTGGCCAAGAACCTCACAACATCGTGGTAATGTTCCAAGAACTCCGCCAAGAATCACTAGAAGTTATCCTGGAGGACAAGTGGACTCAACAAAACTTCGTCCTCTCCGATACGGAGCCACCATACTTCGATGGTGTAGACAATGGATCCATACCCAGTCGATATTTTACTCTCATGATGATTTCGCGGAATTTGCCAATATCAAACTGCTTCCGCCTCCCCTTCGTCTCTGAAATGGAGAGAGATGCCCTTGTGGTTGAAATTCCCGTGTCCGAGGACCATGGCCCTGAAGCATCAAAACGGTCACTTCGCCTGTGCACAACGCACCTTGGATCACTCTATACAGGGAAAGAGCTCCGTTTTCGCCAACTCGCCCAAGTATCAGCATTACTGAAAAGCGACTCGCCTCAGGGGCAGAGAGTCTATGGCGGGCTGGTTGGCGGCGACATGAATTCGGTTGATCCGTCCGAGCACAACACTCACCGAGCACCTGAGGTAGACCTGAAGGACGTTTGGGAGGATGAGCCAGCGCCGACACCGCCGGCCTTAAAGCCCTTCCAGAAAGATATCACATATGGCAAAGCCAGAGGAAATACGTGGGGCTACCAATCCGACAGAGCTAAAACCCGAAAACGGTTGGACAAGTTTCTCTACACAGGGTCTATTGAGACGTTTGCGTTGAGTGAAGCTCAGGACATCACTGGAAAATTGGGTCGCTTTGGAATAGGGCTGAAAACCAAAGCCGGTTTGGATGATGTTTGGGTCAGCGATCACTTTGGGATTACTGTTGGTATCAAGGTTATCTGAGGGCTTGAACTCTGACAGATAGGTTCACTGGCACTCCCTAATCATTCCTTGCCCATCGAATTCAACCAAGACTCATATAAACCAAAGAGTACTGTATACCTAGCGTCTCCTAAAGGAAATTAAATCCCTCAGCTGCTCTCTAACCTCATCCACGAATAGTTCCTCCTCTCCACTCGCAACATTGGATGGCTCATTACGATCATAGCAAGGCCCATTCACGATATTCAACTTCTCGCCCTCGATGGCGGTGGTGTTCGTGGTCGTCAAGCAGACCCTAGTAGACAGCGGTCACAGCAAGGACGTCTTGTGGTGTGTTTTCCTACACTTCCACTCCTATTATGAGCGCAGTTGGAGCTCTACAGCTAAAGTTTGCTTCCTTCCTAATGTAGGAATCTGTAGCAGCCCATCATAACGGATACTTGTTACACAAAAGATTACCATAACCGCAATTGTACCAATCTTACACCATACCTGATAAAAGGGGTTAATAAGCGGCACAATTTGTGTGTTCACTGAAGTACTGTCTAATTTAATAAGCAGGAATTGGAGCAAATCAGCCAATGATACATAATAAGAATTACTATTTACCAACCTCTTATACAATTCTATTCCCATGCACTTTCCAAAATGCCTCCCACCTCTGCATGGCACCTTCGCCATGTTCCTGTCGAATTTGCCCAAGCCAAGCCTCATCTCCATTCTCAATAAGTTGGCAGCCTTGCTCTTTACCCTTTTCAACCAAGATATCGACAATATCCCAATGACCTCTGATAACTGCTGCGTTCAAAGCGTTTCTATACTTACCCCCCGATATGCTTATTTGTGCTCCCCTTTCTAATAACATGCGAATCGATCTCGTCTGGCCGGAATATGCCGCTGCTTGCAAAGCTGTGCCGAAAATTCCGCTCTGGGCATTGACATCAATACTTTGACCATTGTTGACAGTGAGGAGGGTCATTGCCCCATGACCTAAAGAATTAAGACTAGTAAATGCAGGGGGTGCGCGATAATCATCTAGAACTTGCGGTTCCACTGCACATGCTGCTTGGAGTGGAAGGCCATATATGCCACCTGCAAGGTTGATATCAGCTCCCAGGTCGAGCAGGAGCTGAATCTCGCTCGCCCATGTTGTTTGTAAGGCATCAATATTCCATTTGTAGGCTCTACCGTATGTCATATACCATTGCTGCGATAGAACAGCATGCAAAGCCGTGGCGTATGGGCAGGAATCTGGGAGTACATGGTTGACTTTTGCACCGTGTTCGTGTAGCAGCTGTAGTAGCTGGAAGTTATCCAGATTGTCACGGGCATTTTGAGCAGCAGCATGCCATGCGGTCCCGTATTTTCCACCCACAAAATGAATATTCGCACCGCGTACCAGTAATAGACGTACTGTATCGAAACCACCACTGCTGGTTGCACAAGCCGCCTGTAGTGCAGTTCCATATTCACCACCTTCAAGATTCACGTCAGCGCCATGGTCCAGCAAAAATCGTACAATAGCAACACGCTCTGCATCATTATAGAAGGACGCGGGGTCGCAAAAGCACGCTGCTTGCAATGCGGTGCCGTATTTCCCACCTTGGGCGTTAACGTTGACGCCGCAGTCAAGCAAGAGCTTCAATCTTTGAATATTAGGTACCATCCAAGGATGTCCACATGCCGCCTGCAATACGGAATCAAACACACCACATCTGCTGTGGACATCAGCTCCGTGATCAAGAAACAGCTCGACGAGAGGTAAGTCTCCCTCATAGCAAGCAGTATGAAGAACACTTTCACATTCCCATATTGGAGCCCAGGTACTTATATCAGCGCCATTTTCTAGCAGTAACTTCACCGCGGAATGGCCGAAGAAAACCTCGTCTGCCTGAAACGCATTTCCATGCTGTCCTCTGAAAGTGTTCACATCTGCCCCTCTTTCGATAAGAAGTAGGGCTATTTGAGCCATCCATCCGTGTTTTATAAAGAGAGCGTTGGTACATGCCCGGTATAAAGGGGTACCAGAGGTCTCAGTTGAGGCATTCGGGTCTGCGCCAAGATCAAGTAGACGTTTCATCCGCTCCAGTACACGGTCTAATGGTCTTGCCTTATGCACAAGCATCTTTAGTGACATCAATCCGTGAAGAGGATACCCCAATTTTCCAGGGAGATTAACGTCTGCGCCCTTGTCAAGCAACAAGTCAAATTTATCCCATTTCCCCCGGCTTGCTGCTTCATAAAGTACAGACGCATGGCAGTCAACGATATTGACATCAGCTCCATTTTCAAGTACATAATTAAAGCATTCAGAATGCCCCAAAGTCGACGAAAGGATGCATTTTGTCGTCTTTGGCGTGTAGTTTAGTTTAGCCCCGCGGCTTAGCAAGAGCTCTAACGTACCAAACCGACCATATCGTCCTGCAAGTTGTAAAGGTGTTGATAGTGTTGACGTCACAACCCAATCGCTAAGACCTGAACCTTCTGCTTCAATATCAGCCCCCTTATCTAGGAGGAGGTTCACGATAGCTAGGTGTCCTCTAGATATTGTAGCCAATAGTGCAGTACCGAATGGCTTCCCTTTTGCGTTCACGTTGGCACCTTCGTGTAGTAGCTTCTCTACGATTGCTTTGTTTCCCCCACGTGCTGCATCTTGGAGTGCCAGGTCTAGATCTTCTTGCGTTCGATACCGGTTTACACCAGAGTCTTGCGGAAGAAGCAAATTTGTCAAGTGAAAAAACCCCCGCCGGGCGGCGTAGAAATGCGGTCGTTGCAGCATGCGTTCAACATCGATCGATCCATATCTTATCTCTACCCACAAGATTTCAGAAAGCATCTTTTGCAAACTATGGCTTCGAGCTGATAATGCATGCAGGGCATTTTCAGTCATTGTCGTGGGCCAAAAAACGTAAGGAATCTTTTCTAAATGCACCGGCCACTTGTCACTTACGTAGTGGCGTAATCTCCAGTGATGCTTTGAACTAGCATCGTCGAAATGTGAAGAACTGAGTAACTTGTGGTAAGCTATGCACGAACGTGCAATCCAAAGGTGGGCGTCGATATCTGTGAATGAAAAATCTGACATACACCCTTCGCGCATTCGATCAGATGTTAAATATTCTTTGATGGAAAAGTGCGCTAGGCGAACTTTCACCTCTCCTGGCGAATAAGAGTAGTCACGATAAAAGGCGTCTTTTCCCTGGATATAATCTCGTTGATCATCAGGCTTGACCTTGTATGTGATAACGAGTCCTGAAAGATATTTCAGGACGTCGTCAGAAGAGAACAGCTGATCTTCAACCATCAGAACAGCATCACAATCTGGACGTAAAATAAAGATGTCTGCGAGCATATCAAGGGTTAAGATACCGTTTGAAAAGCAGAGCCACTTCAACAGACTTATAACTTCCTGGCGAAAATTGGAGTGTATGTTCTGAAATATTCGGTTATATGTCTCATCAAGGCCGGCAGGGAGATTCTGCAGGGCCTCGTTAACTCTGAACATCGAATTTAATCCCTGCAGTGCTTCGAATTGATAACGGACGTATTGGAACCTGAAATTATGTTACTCAAAGCGCAAGGTGTAGTTTTGAATCAGAACTCATTGGATGACTCACATGCCATCCGACTTTTCTATGAGAACTTTTCTTGCTTGAACTTTAACTTTCTCCGGCCAAGACTTAAATTCTTCATCTGACGAGAGAGTAGAATCCACGTATCTTCCAATATCATGGTCAATCATATTTCGTTGAGACAGTAGATCAAGTTCGATTCTTGTGGGCGCAGAGAGCGCAGGTGATAGTCCGGCCCGAATATCTGGTTCGTTGCGGCTTGTGCACAGTATATGGAGATTATCCGGCGCATTTGTTAAAATGCTGCGTAGGGACTTCAGTAACTTTTTTCGATGTCCACCGAGTTCGGCACATTCATCCAGCCCATCGATAATAATGTAAACAGCCGAAAATCCGTACACACTTGAAAGCAGTACTTCTTCAAGTCTTTCAGTGTCCGGTTGGCCACCTTTGGTCTTAAATTCGCCTAGTTTCTGGGCTGCTTCTGGTATATCTGGTCGACAGCAACATATTTGCTTGATGAGTGATGATAGCAGTGTATTCACGTTATGCTCTGTTGAAAGAGTAAAACTGAAGTAAAAGTAAGCCACGGCAACGGTTGGGCTTTGAATGCATCGAGTCTCCAAGTGTTTAATGACCGTTGAACTTAAAACCGATTTCCCACAACCGGCTATGTTTGTTAGTGGGAGACCTTAGAAAAGTGAAATACCTTTGCCATGAATCCATAGAAATGAACCCGAGTTATCTTTCCACGCTCTGAACTCTGGGCTCTCCTGCAGTAACCATTCGCCCGTGCCATTCTCGTGCATATCGCGGTTAGTATTGTAAAATAATGTTGGATCCGCACTGGATAGCCAGCTGAGTAGGTCTTGGCGACCTTTTTGCTCATTGGCATCTTGTATCACTTTCTGGAGGCTAGAAATAGAGATATTGGTTGTTTCCCAATTCTGCATTATTTCGTCGTGTCGATCTTTGGCAGTAACACATTCCTCGTCATACTGGATATCTCGCCAAATCTCACTGACTTGAATGAATACTTGGTTTTTCTCACGCACCTTGTCCATGAGAGCATCCCAATCATTCCACTTAACAATATCAAGACCAAGACGAAAAGTTCCGTTATTAGCATAATAGCAATAAGTTGCCATCTGAAAGCGTAAAATTTCTCTGTACAGCGCTTCCAAAAATTTCTTGTAATCATCATGAAGTAGTTCAAAACCGCTGATTGAGCCACGAGACTCATAACGGCGATGATACAGTTCTTCCCGCATACGGCTCTGCACGATGAGCGAAGAAATGCTCTCCAAGCCTTTTAAAAGAGATGCTGCTTGAGTGCTTGGGCGAAGAAAAAGCTACATGATCAGGTTTATTGCCTCTGTAATGCATGTGTATAGAGATACTCACCGGCAGTAATAAGCTTACACCAGCCCATGCAATTGATGCATACATATTAGTGTTTAGAGATGTGGTAATGTAGTCATTTGCGTGACTGACGATGGCTAGGATAGGTGGCAAGAGATCCCTCATGCAGATCTCTGCGCCGCCAAACTTGAGTTTCCAAGCGTTTTGAGTAACTTCATCCATCTTCTTCCTCAATATGACGTCCATTTGCTCTCGCACATTGTCCTTAACACCCAATGGCAGTATTAAGGCGGTAGACACATTGCCTTGAAGTTTCCTCTCATAGTCTTCAACAAGCGTGGAATCCTCCATTTTAAGCCTCTCATATGCTAAGCTCCACAGTTCCTTGATAGGAACATGTATGAGATTACCCTCAGATCTTGATACTGATGATCTTGGCGAGCTTGACGATCTTTGAGCTGGTTCGAGGGATGTAGGATTTGGCGATGGGATCGCATGGGAAATGCTGCTATTGATGAGCGCTACCATGGGCATTGCTTCAGCACCATCTCTGCTGGCCTCTCCGCTTTCATCATTATATCTCTTTTTCTTGCTCTTGAATACTCTTTTGAACTTCCCTTCTAACCTTTGTTTTAAATCTGCTGATGAGGACCTATTTGCCATCTTAAAGAGCGCCGCATAAAACTTGATGACTCAGTAGATGCAAAACGCTGATGCAGAAATTATAAAGAAGTAAATTTGAGGCTCAATCTGCGAGATTAAATTAAAAGCACATGTATCCTAGATGCGTAACATCAAATGTAGGGCTGGTCCATGTAAGCTCTCAAGGCTGTGAAGTGCATACAGCTTTCGCCCGCGAAGACCACGTTGTAATATGATATGGGTTTAGCTGATGATACCAGTTACAGACGATGCTCAACCAATATGGGGGGAATAGTTCTAGGGGATGGCCATGCCAAACCACATGCATATTTGGATTAGACTTCTATTGAATATCTGGCCTGTTATTGAATTCTACTTCTATCATACTGCGGATCAGTTCGCGGCTACTCTAATGCGCGCGACTCTGTGGTCCTTTCATGGATGGGGATTATGGCCCCAAATTTGATAGAGACATAACATGTCGGCAACCATTTCGGAACATGCTGCTCAGTGAACAGCCAGTAAGACTCTATCTCAGCATATTGAGATATTGAAAGTTAGCCTTTTCGTGCTTGTGCACGATAGGTACTTTAATGCTCTTAGTTCTCAATGGAGTCTGAGACGAGCAGCTTCCCGTTGTGTTAGCTCACAGTTCGAAGGCAGCTGCAGCACACAAGTGATTTCGTGGGGGTCCTTCAGACTATTACACAAAGGCGAATCGTGAAACCGCCTATTGTGATTGATGGCCACTTTTATAGAGACAAGTATAACTAATTGAGTTGCACGGAGTATAGAAATAAATAGCAGCTGCGCCATGTAATTGTCGCTTCGAATGCATGAGATCACCAAGACATTGGTAATTGATAGTCTTGCCAATGCTCTTCCGTGTCAGCCTCCCTCCATTTCTCTATCCCACCAGTTACACCATCACCATCGACTGCCCACTTTCCTTTCTCCACCATATCTGCCCAGTGCCACAGCACATGCTTTAATTGCACGTCGTGCGTCTGAATGAAATGGTTGAATCCCTGTTGATATAACTGTGTGCTACGTGGCACTGGGCTTGCTGTTGGTCCTTTGGCGTGCGTATTTTCTCCAAATAGTGCGCCATCGCTTGTCCGAACCCAGCCATTTTCTCCGATAGCAGAAGGCAGGATAAGCTTGCAGCCGTCTTCAAATGGATGCGCGCCGTGCGGATCCGTCTCCGTGAGATAGATCCCGGCAGGGTAACTTGTGATTTCTCCAAAACGCTGCGGAAATTGTAATATGGGAACTTCTTCTCCCCAAGGCGTTTGTTCCGTATCTTGATGAGCCTCCTGACTGCTCTCAAAAAGAAGGATAGGCCTTATCTTCCCTTCTTCAACGTTGATTGAAGAAAATGGCTGTTGGCGGGCTATACGAAGGCCAGGGGCGATCTGGCTAAATCGAGTTTCCCGAGCCCGCGCCAGGAACTGGCCTGCGAAGCTGTTTGGTGAGAGCTCGCTCGAACTTATCGCATCTCCAAGGCGGTGCGTTTCATTACTCCGGATCGCAGGCATGCGAGACTCAACCGCATGTGTCAGTCGGCTGAAGGCTTCAAGAGTCTGGTCCAAGTCACAGACCGTATAAGCGGGCATAATCCAAGGCCCGACTTTTTCTTGCTCCCCATCATAGGAAGAATCCACTGCAAGTCCTTTGCCATGGTCTATCATGTCATGGAAGGCTTCGAGAATGAGTTCGAGTGGCAGCCATATCTGTCGACCGTTCATTGTGATATTTGTGTCATGGATAGACATGTGCTGCATTGCCGTAGAGGTCTGCTGATCAAAAACGAGACCCAGTGGATTACTTGCGCCAAGGGCCCAATTTGCCATGTAGAGTGTCACGTAACGCTCTTTGTTCGAGTCATCTTCGTCGTCGCCGTAGTGGGCGTTCTCCCAAAGATCATCCGGTGAGCAAAGCCCCGAGAGGTACCTGAAGAATGTGTGTTGTGGTTGTGCCGTAATTGCGTAGCCATGCCACGCTGTTTTGAGAAACGCAATCACAGAAGGGCTCAATTTCGCAGCGTGTGGTGACAGTTCCGCGTCCCCGCCATAACACTCCCACCACGACCGACGATCGAGACTGCTCAAGCTGCGACCGCTTGCAGTCCATCCTCGCTCAATAATGAGATTGTGTAGAGCCGCACATCGTTCATGGTCAAGTCCCTCAGTTTCTCGGAGTGGATGCTCAGCTGTTACTCGCCATTGTAACATGGTTGCAGTGGGACCGTGTCAGGACTGTGTCAGAACCATGTCAACAGCTAATGCGCCTGTCTGTCTGATGATAGCATTGCATTATTAGAGCAGAACAACCATCTTTTTGTGACTGGTTCGTCGGTCCGTAAATAGTTCCGTTTACCACCGTTGTCTTGTTGCAACTACCAGGGATCTGATTGGAAATAACAACAAGATCGCTGGGTTGGCAAATTAGATCCCGCTGCACAATGGTGTGTTAGGTACAGAGTCCTGAACCTGACTTGTGGGCCGCAGTTTTATAGCGTAGAACTTGGCTCTCTGCTTGTTGCGTACGTTTAGGACTCATTACAGAGAGTTGAACAGCATTCACTCATTACCCGGGTATAAGTATCAAGTTGTCATCGACTAAGAGAGATATAAGTACATGAGTAATATACATGTAGTTCCAATGTATTCATGCAGATCCCATTCCAAGGCAGAAATAGAGCTGTATGCTTGCACTGTGTTGGGAGCACATCTGGATTGCCCCGCGCCGACGGGCCGACATCAGCTAAGCCGAAGTGCCGCTGTAACGCAAGATCCTGGAGGAGGGACAAGGGAAAGACATGACATATTCCTTGTTCAATTTCCTAGTTGACTCATTCTCTACCGAGATTGACGTGTACAGCCGCGCCAAGCCTTACACGAGACGGTATAGCATCATGTAGGCCGTGAGTCAATACTATGTGCCCTGCAGACTCTCTACTGCCTTGGAGTCTACAGGTTGAAACATCTCGTTGCGTGACATCTCTTGCTGCAGCTGTGGGGAGAATTTTGTGTTCAGAACTAGCGATCCAATAGGATATTCTACTTTCCTCCCTAGTTTTGTGTCCCTGAGTTGCAGGATATGTACCAGCGCTTTGCCACCAAATCTATTTAATGGGCACATCTCGTCCTTCAGTTCAAGAAACCGAGAAACTTCAATTGACTCGCAAACATCACGACATCTACCAACATTCCTCCGCATAAATTGCCATGGCGACAACCTCGAACTCCACATCCACGGGCACCATTGTCTTTTATGACATCGGCCATAGGCCCCCCGTAACTGAGTCGTGCTGCTCACCGAATCCGTGGAAGACTCGCCTTGCGCTCAACTTCAAGGGTGTTCCGTACTCGACTTCGTGGGTTGGCATGCCTGACATCGCTAAAGTACGCCGCAGCCTGGGCGAGAGTGCCGGTCGCAAGTTTGCCGACGGTTCTGATTTCTATACTTTGCCTATGATCCATGATGATGCCACTGGTTCTACAATCAGCGACTCTTTTGACATTGCTGTCTACCTGCAACGTACATATCCCGACTCGGGCGCTGGCGACTTGTTTCCGGCTCAAACTCTCGACTTCACTTTTACGCCTCCCTTTGACCTGGCTGTGCCACTGTCAGAACGTGGAGATAGTGGCTTTCCCGAGTATTACCGATTCAATACAAACGTGGATGCGTTATTCACCACCCACACTCTGCTCATGGTGAGCGGCATGCCGCTTGATCCAGCGACGATTGAGCAAACCAAAGCTGAATTTGTCCGTCGTGCTGGCGTTCGCTCTTGGGATGATTTCACCTTGACCAGCGAGGCGCGCGAGAAGCTCATGGAACCCTTTCAGGGCGCTCTGGGCGACCTGGCCAAGCTGTTTCTTGAAAATACTGAAGGCCCTTTCTTGCTAGGGCAGCGGGCTAGCTATGCGGACTTGATTGTCGGTGCTTGGTTGCGAATGGCATACGTGTGTTTGCCCAAGTCCGAGTGGGAGGAAGTGAGATGCTGGCACGATGGTGTTTTTGGGCGGCTGCATGACGCGCTGGATACGTTTGCGGAAGTGAAATAAAGCCTTTCAGATTGAGCAATGATAGGGCTGTAAAGACTCAACTTGATAAGAATTAAACTACAACATTGTATAGATCATGTATCAATGACCCACCCTGCAGCAAGTCTTGAAATACATTTTATCCGAATTAGCTACACTGAATCTCCAGATACAGGAGAAGTCGAGTCCCAAAATACATTCAGTACTCACATGATTTTAACAATTAGTATCAACTAAGTTTTACAATACGGTATGCATGATGAAGAATCGCCATTAACGCCTGAGGCTGTTCCCCTTCAAATCTGGAAGATAGTAAAGAAATCTATATGCTACGTTTAGAACTATTCATATATGACTAATGGGGGGCAGAGAAAAGTAACCCAAGTTAAGTTTATTGTACCTGCAGCCGTATTTGTGTGGTTTCAATGACTAAAGAGTCAATTTATTGCAATCCTATTTTTAGAGTCCTATGTTGCTCGTATAGGATGGTACCCGAAGCAGGTTCTGCGATGGTCCCGTTGTACATAACGTCTTGACTGAGGCCTTCTCTGTCCATCCTCAACTGATCCCAGACCTAACCACATGAGAGATCTAAAGAAGCGACCCTTGAATTAGAGCTACAGATTATGTTAGCCATCGTCTAATGAGCGATCATGGAGTCCGTACACAGTAGTAGACGCTTCGGCAGATGTTACCGTCGCCGCCAAACAGTTGTCGGTTGTTATCTTTATAGCAGTTGAAAAATCTCTCTCTATTTTCACCCTGTCCAGCATATTGGCCAGTAGCCAAGTTCTGTGCTCCAGCGTTGATGTTGCTGGTAAACCTGTCGCCAGACGGGAAGTTGCCGCTGCGAACGGTGCCCTCCCAAGTAACCACATCTGCACATCCAAAGCCTTCTACACACGCTTGATTGTTAGCAGCCGGGAATTCAGTGCCACTTGGGTCACCATCCGCATAGTAAAAGAAGGCGCTGTGCAGCTGGCCATTGGAAGTGTACTGGCAATTCGAAAGGAAAACCTGCTCAGCCGCCACAGAGAATACCAGGCAGGACAGGGACAGAAGTGATTTATAAAGCATATTGAAGATGAGTTTATAACTTTATGGGTGAAATGGCCTTAGATGTGAGTGTTCGGGTATAACAATGATTCATGGAGATGAAGAATTCCGTATCATTATATAGCTGGATCATCGGGCCAAGCCTCGGTCCTCGTCATATTAGCGGATGACAACCTCTTCTAAAAAGAGGCAGTAGTGCGAATCACATACCAATGCATAAGATGTTGCAAATCATCAACTTCTCTCATACATCATGCAACTGTTGTAGGAATCTTACACAAAGCTAGATCCCTTAAGTTACTAGTTTTTACTTCCGCGTTTCTCCTATAGGTGGTTTTTCTAGAATAGAAGGCTGCGGATTTAGATGCTAAAATCGCCGGTTGGTGTAAATAGTGGATCAAAGAACACAGATCGCATCAGCAAACAGCAGAGATTGCATCAGCAAAGCCCCATTCACACTAACCATATATACTATAGATGATTATTTGTGTATATATAGTGTAAAATAGTTGGGTTGATCCCAGCAAAGCTTATAAGGTATGTGGAATTATTGCTTACTGGTGGAGGCATGCAGTTCTTTTTTCCTCGGATTGCACGCACTATACTTATGATATATCACATTTTTGATGCTGATAAACAGCTGAGTTATAGTCATACCACACAATCAGCATTTAATGCTAGATAAGCGTGGTAATGGCAATATCGTATTATAACTTCTCAGATGCTGTTAACAATACTAATTCGAGACAGTTTGTTGCACCCCGCCTTGGCCGCCCCAGCCTTCCACAGCCAAAACCTGATAATTCATGGTGCCTAAGTTCATTCCTAACGATCTCCATGCATTAAAGTGATTTGCAACAGTGACTGTGCCACTGGATCTTTTGGAGTTCCGCACGGAGATGTACTGGTTAAAGGTCGCTGTGCCCTGGATGGAAGGCTCATTGACACGCGTGTTCTCCCAGATCGTGTAGCTTGATCCGTCACTGGTGACACTACCCTTCACCGTGCCGGCGGAAGGATAGGCAAAGTTGTCTTCCATGATGTAATATTCAACAAGAGGGTTGGTGCTCCAGCCATAAACAGAGAGCAGGCCAACTCCGCTGCCGACACCAAAGTTACCGCTGAACTTGATGGGGCTTTCGAATGTTGGTATTAGCAAAGGAATGGGAAAGAAAGAGTTATGATTCTTACGCGGATCCTCCAGTGCTCCAACCAACTCCTACGACGAAGTCATTGGGAAACGACCAGTTAACCGCAAATCCTGTGTTTGAGTGGGTGTAAACAACATCGCCGCCAGTAGTGTAGTCTTGGTTATAGTTTATGGCAGAGCGGCGAACGGCATTATGTCCTCCCAGAACGAAGTCGCTGGGTCCACGTTCGGTTATGTTAACATTGAGAGACTCATCCAAGGGAGCTGCCAAGGAGCTACCGATGCCAACTAAGGCAACCAAAAATGATGAAAAATTAACCATGATGAAGGTTCACTTTGTGAAAGTAGTAATAAGATGATAAGATGCTGTTGATATGAGCTTAAGATTGAACAGTTTGAGGTTATATACATTTCGCACCAACGGAAACGTTTGGAGTATCTTCACATCAACTGACATTGAAACGAAGCTTCATCAACATCCGCTTTTGGATTTTGCCTAAAAGCGGCACATGCCTGCTTCACGGCACTTGCGTGCCGATGGAAATTAATAACCATCCATAAAAATAGGACTGGTCTCAAGAGTTTGGAAGGTGATGCATTGCGCCAATACTGTTTCATTGGCGCGGCAAGCGGATCTGGGATCTGGGGTGCATCCGGTTAAGTATGGGATTTAGCCTACTAATTATACTGATATATTTTCGGGGCTGCGGAAGAGGTAGCATTCCAGACATCCGATATATACAGAGCTACTCGCATGAGAGATTCTTAAGTTTAATACGAAAACAAGTTAGACATATACTTAACTTTGTATTTTGTGTTGCGGGGTGTTAACCTCAGATATGCGTGGGCGTTCTGTGTTAAACACTTATAGCGCTAGGTATCTGACAGCATGATCAAGCAGTTACCGTACGTAGAGGCTAATACAATTTGTGAATAAGCAACCTTGCTTCCGCACATTCCGTTGTTCTCCTTCTGTATTCACCTCGGTTATTAGTTAGAAACTAGCTTTCAGTCATATGGCTGTATCTCAAACGCTTGCTGAACCTGTATAAAAAAATTGATAGCCCAGAAGTAGTAGTTGTAACGTAGTGATTGGCATCGGATGCAATGGCAACGATTTTATTTTATTTCCATTTTTCTCTTATATTCCTGGCTTCTGAACTAAATCTTTTTAGTGCTCTTTTAACTTAAGCTTAACATAATTCTTACCCCGCATTGCTGTTATGAAGAAGCAACTTGAGATTACAAAATATGGACTCCATATTACTGATGTTTTTCAGTTAAACGTGACGCCTGCGAGCACAAGGTTGCATTTGCCTAAATGCAAAGATATTAGCCGGTTGTGCAGATACTGAGCTGCCAAATTTATCTGTACATCATTGTGTATTACTTCAGCTACGCCATATATTCAGAAATGACTAAATTTATTCTTCCATCCTTCCTTGATAAATCTCGTGGTAACTTTGGCTTTTCACCTATAGTGTAGATATACTGCCACTCCATGTGCTCCAATAATGCACCATTTTATAGCATCTGAAGAGATTCCTGATATGCCCTTTAAGGGGAAACCATTTGAGCCAAAAGTTCGGAACAAAATTACTATGGCATAAATATTGACGGAGCTATATTATAAATACAATACCAAAAGTTTTAACAGACTTCAAAAACCTTACGAGTGACATCATGTTCCAGCGCAAGACAGCTGCAGAGATACCAGTAAAAGCTGCAGCCTTCGCACAGGCCTCTTGAGTCTTGATCTTTAACCATGCAATGTTGGAAGTCATGCTCCAGAGGGGAGATCTCAAAGAATTATTGTTATTTTTATAGAGCACTTTTTTTTAAGTCATCTATTACTTTTAGATGACTATGACTGTGTGCTCTTGAGCTATCATCATAGTAATACTATCTAGATGTAGTTGCGAGAGGAGTAACGCAATTGTGACTTTTACACGAATAAGAATATCCCTTAGCCCCCCGCTACCCACTGCTCTATTGAAGAGCTTCCAAGAGTAGTTATTTAAGTCCCGTAAATTGCCAATTATATAATTGTGAAGATGCACATATTATTCAGTATTCATGGTAGTTACTAATGGAACACATCGTTAGATGTTGTCGAGAGATCAATACCTTGCCTCCGGTGTGGATTATGAGTAAGACTTAGATATACTTCTTATGAAACTTCGACGACCCCAAATGATTGAATAGACGAACCTTGAAAACTGGCGTGTATATTTTTAATGATTATTTGCATGATGGAAAATACAAGGCATCTAGATGGGGCTGAGAAACGCTCTGTTGAGCTAAGTTGCTTCTACAGAGATCTCTCACGACTTGAAAATCTTCAGTGACGCCTTCGGCCGAAGCTGGATCACTGACTTACACCCATCTCACTAGTATCCTACTGTATTTGAGTTTAGTATGTAACAATTCCAATCAGAAAATTATTACAAACAACGATACGTATACACAAGAAAAAGATCAAGATTATCCGCTCCGGAATCTAAGTGAACCCTGATGCTGATCAATAGAGGCATTATCCAGTGAGTGCAGGACCTTATCTGGGATTTCTCGCCATATGTCGGGGTGCCTAGAGGTGATTGAGATTGCTGTAGACCATTCAATGATCGTTGACAATTGTGTCATAGCGGTGCCATCGGCGACTAATCCCAAACTCGGGAATAATCAGGCAAGGAACTACTAGGGTATGCCTTCGGGAAATATCTCACCCAACTTTAGTGGTGTCTTTATTACAAGTAATCATGAAGACTTGTCCGCGGTTATCTCCGAGAAAAAGCAACAAAGTAATGCAGCGGCAAATTTTTTTAATATCGGCTCAATTAATTTCCATGTTGGAGTTATTTATATGTCCACAGCAGCCCACCACCCCGCGACAGTAAGCATAGACGCGACCTGGCGTGTGGAGTTATCAAGAGATTTCTGCGTTATTCACTATACTAATTCATCCTATCTCGGAGAAGCAGGACTTTCTTTCTCTCCAAGAAACTGTCTGAAACGTGAAGATTATAATTAATGTCTAATATGTAAGCTTGCAAAGCTAACAATATGCATATTACTCTAACATCCCTAGGTCATTGCTGGACAATGCGATCGAGGCCGCCGGCGGCCTGGAATATTACAACTCCATCAAATCAATTTCCATCAATGCCTCTCTTTTGGGATCAATAATGGAGCATAAAGGGTTGACTTCTCAAGTTCTCAAATTTACTGTGGATACAAAGGCGCAGAAAGTCGACTTTCATAAATTTGGCGATTTATTTAAGGGCATATATACCCCTCACAAAACAGAAATTTACTCTCAAAGTCCAAAGTCGCCGACCAGTATCCTCTACAGCCCTCGCCCACGCTACATGGGATGTGGTAGTGGGACTAGGGAGGAATTACACTACCAATTGTACTTCTATGGCTATGCATTCTGGTACTACTTCAATGTACCATTTTGCCTCAAGCTTCCAGGATTCTCTACGAAGGAACTAAGTCCGTGCTATCGTGATGACGGAGAAGTGTGGAGAGTTCTGGAGATTGTTTTCCCCGACGACTTTCACACTCATACCAAAGTACATCGTCATTATTATGACGAGGAGTTCAAACTGCGCAGAATCGACTATTCCGATGACCTCCTAAAATCGGGCCCCGTGGCCCATTACTGCTATGACCATACAAAAGTTGGTAATCTTCTCATTCCCAGGTTTCGGTTGGCGAATTATGATTCTCCATGGTTTTCACACAACGATGCGTTCATGTTACTCATAAGTTCGGTGGAAATCCACACAATCTCCGATTGGGGTAGATAGAAGAATCAACAGGTCTAGCCTTTGCAGCCCAACGCCAGAAGAGTCATTCATGGGTAGGTTATATGATGCCATAAATACGACATATAACTGAATATTATTATACGTGCCATTGAATGCATGTTCACTCGAAATATACTAAGCAATTATGTTACCAGGGTATCTAAGGACATTTGCATCAATGAAGTCTTTTAGAAATAGAGAATATTAGAGATCGTTGCCCAATTGGCGATTACTTCAATAAATTACGAACCATGACACTTAATGCATGATTACCGGAATAATCGGAATCGGGCGTGACTGTCCATGTAACTTTACTTATGCGAAAAAATTCCGAGCACATGCATTTCTTATCATGGGATTTGGCTTATATAGAACACAGCGCTCGATACCATGCTGTACTCAGTAGCTATACAGACATGAAATTTGCCATGGTAGACGAATAAATGGGATCCATACCCGATTATGCTCCGGAAGCTACCATGAGAAAACCGAATCCAGAAATGCAATCTTATTTGGGGATCTTCCAATGCGTACGTATATGTATACGAATCATCAAGTAAATTGTGTGCTTGAGAACTTCGATTCAATGCGCGTTCGATGTATCGAGAATTGCCGAATTATTCGTACCCAGGTAATCATGCATGAAACATCACGATTTCGGATCTCTTTAACTAGCCCGCGGCTGCAACACTAAGAGTGTGCATGCGGTCAGCTTTACGTAAAATTCCCCTGGCTCTCAAGGTATTCCGAGTGCAAGTCTTTTGCAAAACTTGGCAGTTCTCTTTCGGAATAGACGCTATCGAGACCAGAAAATAAAGGTAAGGTGTAATATGAACCTCCACCACATATAATCAAGGCTGCGACTCGATTATATTGTATTACAGTCATGTACCGTGCTCAATTTACAACAACTCCTAGCGTGATTTTGACAACTCTGCATGAATAACAGGTCATTACATGCCTAATAATCAAGCTCTCCTTACCTGTAATGAAGGTGCTTGGAATCATCGATGGCCTCACTAATAGCATTGACGTGGAGACTAAGATCCTACGACTTTGCCCAGTCAGCTTACTGCCCAGACCAGTCTTTCGAAATCAGTATATAGACTAGTATGCGGCATTTGCATTGTAACAAACTCCGCATAACCGCGCAGCTGCAAATCATGTGAGTCCAAAACAGCCAAATGACCAGTTAGCGGCTGCGTATACTTCCTATTCCTCCGCAACGCCTTCCGAGATCCCTTGGCGTAAGTCGATGGTACTCAGCTTCGGGTGTCCGTATCCACTCCAAAAACCCCGACGAGAATGCAGCATAGTGCCATCATCGCATTCAGCGTTCAGGACTAATCGTCTCATTATGTCGTAAGACCTAGGAAGCGGCAGTGTGGGCGGCAAACTTCGTCCTGCTTGCTGAGTACTCGCAGTAAGTGAGTTAAGCCATAGCTCATAAGCGCTAGATATGTCATGATATGAGTATAATATACCATATCTCTCCGTATGTTTCAGTAGGGAAATGACCAGCTATGCTGAATTTCCACCGCTACCACTCTATATGTTGGTCCATAGACGACATGAGACGCACTGCTTTATCAATGATCCTATGCCGAGTGTTTAGAAGGAAGTAGGCGGGCGATGTATTCGAGTTGATGTTTCCTCCTATATCCTCAACCTGCGGTCTTATAGTCAACGGTATGACGCTGAAATAGCTGGCAAGAATATATATTGTCGCAAATAAATCCTGCCGCAGTTGGGTTCGATCGTCTAGGAAACAATTTAGAGGATCTTTGAGATCTTCGCTTGGGCTTTTTATGCGCTTGTCCATAAACACACACCACCACAACAAACATATATCGTGATGGCTAAATGATGACGATATTCCGTCGGATTACTAGGAATGATGTTAAAGTGCTCAGGTATGCGATTCCCTCCAACGTGCCTGACACGGCCGAGATAGGGATTTGATGCAGCCACTAGTTCTCACTTATAAAGCGAAAGCGACCATGAGTAGATGCCATAGTGTGCATCGATAGTGCCAGATCGATCAAGATAAAACTAGTAGTTAGGAGAATACGAGTAGGATGAAGGAAAGAATTCCGTGGAGTGCGAAACTTGTAACAGGCAAAAGGTCACATCAGGAGTATACGACAAGAGAGAGAGCTAGTCGTGATTTAGGCTTTACAACTAATCGAAGGCAGAGTCGACATAGGAGACATCTCAATTTCCGACAAGCTATACAAGAGAATTGACAAGGGACGCGAGTGATAGATGAAGCTCTAACAATATTGATCATTGCACAAAGTACCACTATACAAAACACGCTCTATTACATATGCATTCAAATATATAAAGAGGCGTTGTGTCATCGAATGGAGAGCCGTGGAGATGAAGTTTTCGTGATCCTGAATAAGCCCTAGCAATCCTACTCGCGACGCCACCAATCACATAGTGCTAATTACGGCGTGTGGACTGAAAGAAGTGTAACAATAAACTTATAGCTGCGTGCCTTCTCGGTTCTCGGCTAAGCTTGATAAGGAGTCCCAACTTTAGAATTTGGCTTGGTAAGGAATCCCAAGTTAGCATTTGGAGCACTAACTTTCATCGCGCTTATATGCCCCCTCGCATACGAGTACCTATCACGGTAAGTTATTCGAGCTTACTTTGTAAAATACATTGGTCTTGAATCTGATAAGAAGAGCCACCTTTGTCTCCTTTCTATTTCTTCTTACACGCCCACTTCAATTCTCCTCAGGCATCATCTGTCTCGTCTAATTCCAACCGCATAACTATATGGCACCGTCACCATGAGGTATGAGCTACTAGGGATCGCCTCGGCATCGGCCGGCGTTCTATCGCATCTTCTCTACTTCATCCATGGACACAAGGCCATGCAAGCACCGCGAATTTTTGTTTTCTACTTGATGGCAGAATGTTTACTATGGGGGCGATGCTTTTACCTACAGGGGGTATTTGAAGGGACTCTCAGTGCTACCACTATATCTCTGTCCTATTTCCTAGGCCTCTTTACTAGCATCGCAGTGTATCGCCTCTTCTTTCATCGCTTAAGACGTTTCCCTGGACCGTTAGCGGCGAAGCTCACCAAATTCTATGGGCCATACAAAGCTCGGGGCGGCAAATCACATATTAACTTCGTCGAACTCTTCGAGAAATACGGAGATGTTGTCCGAGTTGGTAAGGTGCCGGCCCACAACTAACTTCAAGTGAGGGTACTGACTCGTCTGTTTTTGTTGCCAGCTCCAAATGAGCTCATAGTGTTATCAACGGACGCTCAACAGAAACTCTTTGGAGCTGGTACCCGATGCTCGAAAAAACACACTTCTTATGAATCCGTAAACTACAAAGGCTTCCAAAATTTGGAGGCTATGACAGATCGCGAGGAACATCGCAAGAGACGACAAATTTGGGACAAAGCTTTTTCTACAAAGGGTAGGCTACATCTCTTTTAAATCTGTTGTTCTAAAAGCTTAATGGTACTAGCATTGGAATCCTACGAAACTTACGCTCGCGAAGTAGTATATGAATGGCTGGGAAAGTTGGCATCTCTGCAGGGCCAACCGGTTAATACTTCATTGTATTCCCTCTTGATCCCTTTCGAAAACATGGGCCGCATGGGCTTTTCCATCAATTTTGGATCTATCCAAAAGGGCAAAGAGGATATTATGTTACACTACCTTGAAGAAACGCTTGGTACGATCGCCAAACTCGGCACAATGTGGTGGCCGATTGCTTTAATCAACGCGTTGGGAGGCAGCGGCGATCACATTGAATTCGAAAAGCTTGCTTGTAAGATGGTTGATCAGAGAGAAAAGGTAGGTGATGCGGCATGCCTTCCCTGCGTAAGAGCCTTCATAACTCAATTTGCTGACATTCTTATAGCAACCTGATGATGAAAATGAGGACATAATGAAATATATTCTCCAAGATCACCACGCAAAAGTCCCGAAGGGTTTCCACCATCACGATATTTTATACTCAGACGCGCAAGTTATTATGGTCGGAGGGACCGACACTATCGGGGCAGCTTTATCATTTGCTTTCTACCATCTAGCCCGCGATCCTGCTATACGACAGAAATTGCTTGCAGAACTTGAGCCTCTCTATGGACGCACGTTGACTGGAGAATTCACCAACCATGACTTGAGCGACGCTGAAGCACCATACCTAAACGCGATTATGAACGAGACGATGAGATTGGATAATCCGACTTGTTCTAATGGTGCTCGAATTACGCCGCCTGAAGGGCTCGAGGTTGACGGCATCTTTATCCCCGGTGAGGTGGTCGTCTATACACCTACGCATGCTACACAACGAAGTGAGTATCTTTTTGAACACAAATCCTTTAGATTCAGAATTCTACCGGTGTCAAAGTTCTAGTAGATGTCTTCTAACCAATTCAATTATGATAGGCGCCAAGTACTTCAAAGACCCAGACAATTTTATTCCAGAACGTTGGACTACGCGGCCCGATCTAATCATTGATAAGCGGGCATACCTTCCCTTCTCTCTCGGTTCTCACAGTTGTGCGGGAAAGAGGATTGCTATTCTTGTGCTGCGCTTGGTTTTGGCGTATACGGTCTGGTACTATGACTTTGAGTTTGCTCCCGGTGAAGATGGGCTCGCCATCCACCGAGATTCGATTGATGCGTCAATCTTGAAGCCGGGCAAGCTGGAATGCGTCTTTTCTCAAAGGACTTGAATCAGGGTATGAGTGTAAGCACCCAGGCTTTGCTTGTCGAGTTCCATGAATTTCTACTAATATCGAGCAGATGCAAATTGACGGCATACCTATTGGAAAAGAAGTGGTGATGTATGTGCAGTCACTTTGAATGCCACCGGCATAGTTATTAGATGTTCCAATCAGCAGCTACGACAAGAGGAGGTATTCCGTAGCCAAGCAAGAGTGATGAACAAAGACGGCGCGGAAGCAAATAATCGGCCAGCGCGAGGTCCGAGTCTTGAGTTACATGCAAGGTTCAAAAGTTTCTTTCCGATGAACTAGTAATCAATCTCAGACGTACAGTAAGAATATGATATCAACGGCTAGATTCCGGATGGTTGTGATTGTAATATCGCGAAAGAATATAGCGTATGTGCGGCGCTTATTAGTGCTTAGTTCATCACAATGGTATTGCCTGATCGCTCCGACTCATGGAGCGACTGTGTCCATTAACCTACGGAATACAGCGCTGAACAAACTTCGCGACTCTACGGAGCATTGCGATCTGGTTAAAGAATCATTGGTTACGGAGTGCCTATGGATGTAATGAGTGGCTTTTCCGTAACCAGAGTGTACCAGAAACGATGCCTATCTCTCATTTGCTTTCTGCCGTCAATAGTTGCGTAAGAGTCCACACACCGGCTACATGTACTCAGCACTTGTAGGTGAGCGTTAGAGCTCGGTGGCCTTGGTGGCGTAGCCAGGATTCAGAGTGCTAAAGATTTGGATCCGGTTTCCGGAGCGATGTGCATATCTCCACGGCATCACTTATTAGATCCTCCGAGCTGTCGATCCCCTAAACAAGCTGAACTGACTAATCCTTCTGCGACTCAATAATACTTGTGCACTATAGCACAGCGTTGAAGTTGACGATACCAGGGTTGAGAAGGACAGAGGCGAGGAACTCAACAACACTTCAATTGAGTGTCGAAAGATGGCAACAAGATATCAAGAAGACTATATCATCCTATTTTGGGTTCCATCGTCACCTCATCATTTTGAAGCGATATTTCTTCAGTATTAACTCAATGCAGCCGAGAGAGACTCAAGATCAGGGATGCTGAGATTCACGAAAACCGACATTTAAGGATGCGGGAACTGCCGAAGAAGCAACTATATTATCCTGAACGGGCAAATTCTCCTTTCTGTGATTAGTTATTGGTCCTGGTGACCATGGATGAGTCCGCCCAGGACGCACAACATGAAACTGGTGATTCATGGTAGCATACCACGCTTTTCAATTTTAGGGCCGTTGATCCCTTGTCAGCGAAGTACAGCAGCTGGAAGCCTGTTTATAGGATCAATTTCCCTTTAGAGTAATAAAGCGATTACTTTTCCAACCCATCTGATTGAATGCAACGCTCCCTTCTAAAGTAAGGATGCTAGCTGAGTTTGGCATCACGCCGACGACGCAATCAAGCATGGTAAATGGGGTCTGTGGGACAAGAGTTTAGCTAGCCTCGTGGGAATCTCGCAGCTGCAACTCGAATACGTAAAAGTTCAGATCCATTAGCTATGGCTAACAAAGACACGAGAGAGCTTGCTGGTGATGAACGGAGTGGGTCGTCGCCATCAGCCTTACAGTATTGTGCAGTTACAGTACATCCATGCCCATGTATGTGGCTGGCCGGTGATCGGAAAATCTGCCGTATTTGTTTGCTCTGTAGTCCGTAGCAGCATAACTCACATGCGGCAATCGTGTATGTATAGACTACGGATGTCGCTCCGCAGTGGAGCGAAAGATTCGCCTTAGCCACACGCGAAGGGCGAAATCTTGAGCTTGTCAGACGCAAGACCCGATCCGGAGACTCGGATCACTGAACATAAATAACCCAACGCCGAGAATCGGAGTTCTGGTCATACCTTGTCGCTCCGATTTTGCAATCTTCATTTTGGCCCATATTGATCCGGGTAATAGGGGTTTTCTCTGAAGTGCCAAATAAATAGCGGTGTTAAGAGAGCTGTGTAGGCGATGTTGGATTCACCGCGGCAAGCCCGGATCAGTATTGCCTGAGGAGGATGGTCATGGAATTAGTCATCGTAGTAAACATCGAACTTATTACGAACAGCAGTGGCTTTATTCGAAAGGATGGCAATCAGGGGCGGCTTTGTACATTCTGTAGATCTGCTCAATTTTGTAGACCGGTGCCTTTGTTTGGCTGAGCTACGGGCCGTGTCGCGGAACGGGCGACAGTAAGGCGACTACTGAGTAGCGACTAATGTACTCGAGAGGCCAAAAAATCATTGAAGCCAGTAGCACAGCTATACATATGGATCGAGTTTACCATTCGACTGGAAACGATAATGCCCGCAGTAATACACAGCACCCCATATAATGGGAGAGTTGAAGCCAGTAACATTGAGTCATGCTTCAAACAAGTTAACACAGTCGGTAAGCTGGCGCAAGTGCGCGCGGGCTTGAGAATCGGATGGCAAAACGAATCCACCCTCGTAAGATTTTAGATGCCGGGGCGTGTACGGCGTGTACGGGGCACTTCTTTCTGGGATGGGTGGAATAGTCATATATAAAGCAGGCCATGGGCAACACTGCCATTCGTTTGAGATGTTGAATCACTCGGAAGAATAGCTGTTAAACGTTCAGACAACTTCCATCACAATACAAAATGACTCAATTAAAAAACGGAATCAAGTCGCCAATTCAGCCCTCCCCACGAGTAGCAGGCAACGTGCAAGATGTGTGGTGAGTATCCATATGAGACTCATACGAATGTCTTACCTTGATTGTGACTCACTGATTGCATTCAGGTCTATCATCAACGCTGCAGCTGCAACTACGCCCAATCAGCCTGTGGTGAACATGGGACAAGGCTTCTTTGGCTACAATCCTCCCCAGTTTCTCATTGACGCCGCGAAGAGTGCGGTAGAACGCCTCGACTGCAACCAATACGCACCTCCAAAGGGCCGTCTCCGTCTGAGAGAAGCCGTTTCCAATGCCTACTCTCCTTTCTGGGGCCGGAAGCTTGACCCAGAGACCGAGATCACCATCACCACGGGCGCCAATGAAGGTTTTCTGAGCTGTTGCATGGCCTTTCTCCAGCAGGGCGACGAGGTGTTGCTGCTAGAGCCCTTTTTTGACCAGTAAGCGTGCCAATCTTACGCCGTCTCAGCAGCCGGCTTAAAGATATGAAGTGTTTTGATGCTAAGATAAAGCAGATACATCAGCAACATTGAGATGGCCGGTGCCAAGGTTGTATCTGTGGCGTTGCAGCCACCAAAGTCAGGAATGACAAAAACTCACTCCGCTGGCGAATGGTCGCTGGACGTTTCGGCATTGAAGAAGGCCATTACTCCTAGAACGAGAATGCTGGTTTTAAACACACCTCGTTAGTAGCGCTCCTGTATCCGGATATCGGTGGTGATGCGGCTAACATATTCGATCTGGTAGACAACCCATTGGGCAAGATTTTCAACCATGAAGAACTGAAACAGATTGCCGATGTTTGCGTTGAGAACAACATTCTCATCATCTCCGATGAAGTCTATGACCGACTGTTCTACGTACCATTTTCTCGCATTGCGACCATGTCGCCCGAGGTGGAGCGCATTACTTTGACTCTCAGCTCAGCGGGAAAGAACTTTTATGCCACGGGTTGGCGAGTTGGTAAGAAGCTTCGCCATATAAGTTAGTTTATGATCTTATCGCCAGCTGACTGAGTATACAGGTTGGGTTATGGGTCCATCCGAACTCGTCTCATACGTCACAAAGGCGCATGCACGAATTTGCTATTGCTCTCCATCACCTCTTCAAGAAGCGTTTGCCATTGGTACGTTAAGATCGCTGATATCAACATACAAAGGACTAATGAAAAACACAGGTTTCGAACAGGCTGAAGCAAATGGCTTCTGGGACGAATGTATCTCTGACATGAAGTCCAAGATGGACATGTTTAATGAGATTTGGCACGAGCTTGACATGCCCTACTCCGAGCCTGAAGGTGGCTACTTTGTTGTGGTCAACATGAGCAAAGTGCAACTACCAGAGAATTACGACTTCCCTACCCACGTATTGAATCGTCCAAGAGACTTCAAGTTGGCGTGGTTCCTGATCCAAGAATTCGGAGTGGCAGCGATTCCACCGAGCGAATTTTACTCACCGGCTAACCAACACATTGGAGAGCAGTGGATGCGGTTTGCCGTATGTAAACCGAATGAAGTACTGGAGGCTGCTAAGGAAAGACTAAGAGGATTAAAAAAGTATATTAATTAGACGATTCACGTGGATCAGCTGGCGCTTTGTTATAGTAGATTTGATTAGTTGTATATAGATGCCCCCATTTGTCAATTACAGCCGAGTGTTTACTCAACATATTCGCAGAGCCTACTGTATAATGTGAGGCCCAAAACTACAATTCACCGCCCATCTAAGGTCGAGATCTCTGGGATTAGCCCCATCGTACAGCGGTGTGGAACTTGTGGTCAGCTTATTTGTTTATGCTCTTGTTGATGGAATCATTTACACGACTCTCCATAACTAAAAATAAGGCAATTCAAAAAGAACCGTTGCCATTACTCGGGTAGTGTTAGTGTGCCCGTAGGGCTACACTTTCTCTTATTACTTTAGTGGTTTATGTACCTGAAGCCACTACTCGGTTGTTTAACCTCTTAAGTGCTTACCGTTTAGTAACTAAAAATCCCAAAGAGGGGCAGAAACAACATGCGTTGGGCTCCAGATCTTGTTAGGTTGCCATCAACGGCTGCAGCTTCACTCAACCCTTGATGGCTGAGAATGGCAGGTACCTAACTTCTAGCAGCATGAAAATGGCCCAAGTTCATATAGATGCAAACGATTTTGGTACTAAGTATCTGCTACTATATCTATATTTCCCTAATAATCGCTACTATATGTATAATTCTCTAGTACTTGCTATTTGAATTATGTACTTATTGATTTTACGGTCTTGCTTTTTCTGACCTTCGCTTGCCAGGGTGTCGATCGACATGCGAGTCGGTATACCCTGTCTAGCTTTTTAACAGGGAAATAACCATTGGTTTCTATCCGATTGCGGGCGCTGATCTTCCCGGAGATGGGTGGAGAATGCTCAAGTGCCGTCGTTCTTGTCGAGTAGTATTTAATCTGACTACCTGGCAATTGATCGTCGTTCTCCTGTGACTGCTTCAATTTTTTTTTTCCCTTCGTTTTTCACGTGCCAGTACTGCTCTGATGGCGACAGAAAACAAAAGCGCCGTAGAGGCGACGAGCGAGGCCAACTTGCCCAACGTCTCCGAAAAAGATGTTGATCGCGCGCTGCTACGAAAGATTGATTGGCGCGTGATGCCAGTGGTAAATCTCTACTGTCCACATTTTTTTACTCAAGATACTGACATGACATGTTTCCCAGCTGTGCATTACATATGCCCTTCAGGTAAAGACATCTCTGTCCTTCTATAGCAGCCACTTGGCTTTCGTTGTTAAGGCGAATAACTGACCAATTCCGTATTAGTACTGGGACAAAGGTTTGCTTGGCCAAGCAGCTGTATTCGGGCTACGAACAGACCTTGGCTTAACCCAGGGCAAATCTTTCTCTTGGGTGTCTGTGGTATTCTACTTTGGTCATATAGCCGGCATGTATCCCGGCTCTCTACTAGCACAACGGTTTCACCCTAAGCGCACCTGTTCCATCCTGGCTATCGTCTGGTCCATCATCATGCTCACCACGCCAGCATGCACGTCTTATGCCGGTATTATTGCCAATCGCTTCTTCCTCGGCGTGGTCGAAGCTGGCGTTAATCCCGTCTTCATGCTCGTTGTTGGTACATGGTACACGCACTCGGAGCAGGTCCTGCGATCTAGTATCTGGTATTCCTTCAGCGGAGGCTCATTGTTAATCTCTCCGGTCATCAACTTTGGTCTTGCCCACATCCATAGCAGTCGATTGAACCCATGGCAGATAATGTACTTATTTGCAGGGGGTATTTCCTTTCTTTGGGGCATCGCATTGCTTTGGGTCTTCCCAGATACCCCACAGCGTGCCAAGGGCTTTACGGAAAGCGAAAGGGAACTCATTGTCGAGCGCACGCGTGTTAACAACGCAGGCACCGAAAACAAACACATAAAGTTCTATCAGATCAGAGAGGCTCTTTTCGAGTTCCAATTCTGGGGAATTCTCGTACTATCCCTGTTGAGCTGCACAGGCTCAGCTGTTGTCACACAGTTTGCTTCTATTGTGTTTAACGGACTGGGTTTCGATGCTTATACCTCACTCTTGCTTAACCTCCCGACCGGCGCGATGGCTTTCATCTGTGTCCTGGGCTCAGGATACCTTGGAAGACACTGGAAAGACTCGCGATTCTTCATTATTTCATTATCTTGCCTGCCGGTCATTCTTGGCTGCTCACTTCTGTAAGTTTAAAGTCTCCTCCCATCCAATCAATGTTCAGAAAACTAACACGCACTCAAGCTGGAAACTTGATAACAGTAGAGGTGGAAAAATCTTCGCCTTCTATTTGCTGAACTTCTTCTCTTCGGCCTGGGTTCAATGCATCGGACTGGGCACATCAAATACGGGCGGTTATACAAAGAAGGCTGTGTACGCTTCTGGAACCTTTATTGGCTACTCATTAGGCAACATTACGGGCTCTTTGCTCTTCGACCAGTAAGTGACGAGAATGAGCTCAAATATTTTTCACTTGCAATTAAATGGATGCTCATGCCGTTACCACTAATAGGAAATTTGCTCCCAAATTCGGCCAGAGCTTCACGGGTGTTTTAATCTGCTTTGTGATTTGCTTCTTCCTCGCACAGGTAGTCCGATTTGTGCTTGATAGAGAGAACAAAGAGCGGACAAGGGTCCATGGACCGCCCACTTTTGAGAAGGGCCTCGATGACTTGTCGGACAGGGAGAATATGTCATTCAGATACGCACTATGAGCGACTCTTGACCAGTAGGATATCAAGATTCCCCATTGCAGGTGGTATTCGACACCGAGATGAGCGGGACCTAGGTAGAATTGCATGATTCACATGCTGTTTGGCTCCGGTCCTAGACTGGGGCCAGATCCATTCTTATAAGGCTCGTATCAATTTAGTGGTTTCTTTCTGCTTAGCCGCCATAGCCTCCGAGACAGACCCATCCAATCCCATCGCAGGACTTTTAACTGTGCATGCACGTAATGGTCACTGAGCTGCTAGAAGAGCGGATTGGCTGCATGCACGAAAACCGATTCGGCCCCCCGAAGAGCGCTAGAAGAGGATCTACCTTTGAAAGGTCAAAGATGCTTACTCTTCCGAAGACGGTGCCTTTTTCAGCTGCCAAGTTTTGCCCTTCAGCTGGAAACACAACATGTAGTCTCCAGCTCAGCTTCACGTAGGCTGGCTATAGGCAGACACGATGATTTCATCTGGAGTATCTTGTCGTCAAAAGAAACATCGAAGCAAAAGATGCAATAGGAAAGCATATGTCAAGGCTTTTTGGCCAAATAGACGCCCTCTGACAGTATATCTATGTAGGTCATTCCGCAATAAAAAATAGAGTTACTTTCTTGAAAATTGACAGATCTTCTTGACATTTAGAAGTTGGCAAACTTATCACACCTCTATAATGGCAGATCTCAGCTTTTATCAAAATGATGAGAGCACATCCCCGAATGCGACCCATATACAGCTGATGGAAGAGCTGTGTAACTATTTCTTAATCACGCAAAAATTATCATTGTCATCAACAATTGTCGACATAGCAAATGAGGACGAACTTGCATATATGCGAAATGCCGCGAGGCCAGGCGCACAAGCATTACCGTTGAACCATGTTATCGGTGATATGGCCAAGATCATGTCTCATCGAATAGCAATGGACCACCCGAGATTTTTTGGCTTCATTCCTTCTCCGGTCGACGAAAACTCATTTCTAGGAAGCATGCTCACTACCATGTATAATGTTGGCGCTGGTAGCTGGTATCAGAGCTCTGGTGCCAGCACCGTGGAAGATTCTCTCATCAAATGGTTCGCTGAGCAAGCTGGGCTTCCACCATCATCTGGTGGAATTTTTGTGTCTGGAGGCTCAGTGGCCAACTTGACGGCCGTTGTCACCGCACGCGATGCCAAGTTGCAATTCGAACAGAGGCCAAAGGCAGTCATTTATATGTCTGAGCAAACACATTCTTCCATGGCAAAGGGCATAGTCGTGGCAGGCTTTCACTGGAACCAGATCCGTCGTGTGCAATGCGACTCGAGTTACCGGATAAAGCCTTCGAGTCTTAGGCAGCAAATTGAAAGCGACAGAAAGAATGGCTTGATACCATTTATGATTGCGGCAACTTGTGGTCTTACCAACACCGGGGGCATAGACGACTTGAACGCGCTCGCTGACATAGCCGAGTCCGAAAACTTGTGGCTTCACGTCGATGGCGCATATGGAGCATCCATACTTCTCTCAAAGACACACAAACATTGTGCTGATGGCATTGGTCGCGCGGATAGCTTAACGTGGGACGCTCACAAGTGGCTCTTCCAAGTGTACGATTGCGGTCTGATACTCGTTCGAGACAAGTGCAACCTAATCGAAAGTTTCGCGACGGGTGCCTCATATATCCGAGATGCTGATGAAGCCTCATCAGAAAAGGTTAACTTTTGGAATCGAGGTATCGAGATGTCTCGACCTGCGCGAGGCATGAAGCTCTGGTTCACCCTTCAAAGATTGGGCCTCGACAAGGTCAGCGATATGATTGACCACGGAGTCGACCTCGCAGAATTCGCCGAGCTGGCATTCCGAGGTTTCGAAAATTGGGAAATTCTTTCACCAGCCCAGCTAGGGATCCTCAATTTTCGTTATGTTCCGCCCATATCACAGCCTCCGGGTGAGGGCCTGGATTTCGATCAGTTCTGTGATAAAGTGAATGCAGAAATATCCCGATTAGCGGTAGAACGGAACATCGCAGCACCCCTGACGACAAGAATTACCAAGGTCCTGAATCTACGAATGTGCACCGTCTCCCCTCAGCTGAGTAGGGATCAGCTTTTTGAGGTGATACAAAGTCTGGATTCGATTGCAAAGGAAGTTTCGGCCTCATTCGTGAGGAAAAGGATTTTAAAGATTTGAGGCTGTTGCTCATAGTTAACGTTCTTCTCTTGTGTGTATATAGTTGAATATAGTCAGTCTATTTCGCCTTTTGGTGAGATCAAGAGCGCGAGTCAATAAGGTGTTGCAGCTTACAAGTAGTTAGGAGAGCAAACCCATGGAGTGGTGCAATGCTGAATAAGAAAGAATACGTAGAAACAAGTCTAAATATTTAAGTGTCCTGATTTAACTCCATTTCCGCCGATTGCCATATCAAATTGATGTAAAATAGATATGGGGTAAAGTGAAGCAAACATTGAGTCATCATTATTTGACTTACATCGAGCTCTTCCTGACTACCAGGTAGAGAAATAGGGTACCTAAATGACCATGGGTGCTGCATTGCCACTTGGATGCCGGTTTACAGCCTTACCCTTCCAAGACCGACCTGTTGGTTTTATCCTAGAATGTGTGAAAAAATGTCAGATATTTCTCAAGATAATTATTGAAATAGATGAGCTGATGGGCGGTTGTATCATGGATGACATAAGAAAAGATGGCTGCTGTAGGGTGGTAAAAAGCGAGCTCAACGACTCATGTCATAATACATCCAATAACACCAACATATCAGCGACTCATCATGCTCTAATGTAGGTCCATGTTCCACCATTATTGCAAAGCAAACAAACGGAAAAAACAGTTTAAATGAAGATACACTTGTACGAGCTATTATATCCTTTCGAGTACTGTTTCGTGTGTTTGCAGATCTGGTAATTCTCCAAGTACCGGTACCATCTCGCCCCCGCCATTGCCGCACCCCGCCATCAAGTAACAGTAACCAGCTCCCCTACCTCTGACAGGTCCGGGTCCCCCACCAAAGTGACGAAACGATGCGCTCAGCTCCGCCAGAGCTCGGCAATCCGAAGCAAAGCTCCCATTTAGCCCGAAGACTTCCGCTTTTCCCTTGACATCATCTTCCTCTCTCTCAAACAATCCACCTCTGTATCCATTGGTAAGCGCCCTTCGGCATTTTGCAATTCCCCTTTCCAATCTCATCATTCCAAAGGCGCATCTTTGAATTGCATCTTCATCTGCCTTTTCTCCCCCCAACTCTCCCAATTGAGCTCCCCTCAAGCTCTTTGCGCCGCTGCCCCTCATCCCGTCGCATCTCCAATTTCCCGCGATTCAACACAGCAGACAGCTCCGGACTCTTCTTACTTACCTGCGAATAGCTGCGATAGATCAACAGCAACAGAGCCATCATGTCCTCCTCCCTCCTCCGCACGACGCCTCTCCTGCGCGCCGGCCTTCGCGCCCGTGCCGCAAAGCCTCTCGCCGCCATGGCCACCACAAGCTTCACCCGCGGCAAGGCCACTCTCCCCGATCTGCCGTGTAAGTCTCCGAGCTCCTAGAGCAGGACAAGAACGATATACCTGCTCCAAATCGTGCGGCACAGCAGAGCTGATAGCATATTGCGACCTAGACGACTATGGTGCGCTCGAGCCCTACATCTCCGGCCAGATCATGGAGCTTCACCACTCCAAGCACCACCAGACTTATGTCAACGGCTTCAACGCTGCCGTCGAGGCCCTCGCTGAGGCTGAGGCCAAGGGCGACGCCAAGACCGCTGCTGCTCAGGCCCCTCTGCTCAACTTCCACGGCGGTGGTCACGTCAACCACTCCCTCTTCTGGGAGAACCTCGCCCCCAACGGCAAGGGCGGTGGTGGTGAGCCTGAGGGCAAGCTCCTGGTATGGCTCAACTCACTTTCCTTTGTAGCTCCCTTCTTCTCTCACGCGAAGCTTTTGGCTTACCAAAATATGTAAACGTACAGACTGCCATCAACCAGGACTTTGGCTCCTTCGAGAACCTCAAGAAGCAGACCAACGCTGCCCTCGCCGGCATCCAGGGCTCTGGCTGGGCCTGGATCGTCAAGGACAAGGCCTCCGGCAATCTCACCCTCGTCACCCGCGCCAACCAGGACCCTGTCACCGGCAACTTTGAGCCCCTGCTGGGCATCGACGCTTGGGAGCACGCTTACTACCTCCAGTACCAGAACCGCAAGGCCGAGTACTTCAGCGCCATCTGGGATGTTATCAACTGGGGAACCGTTGCCAAGCGATTTGGACAGTAGATTATCGCATCCAAGTCGGCACTGAACAATTTGTAAAATAAACTAGCATTGTAGCACATTCCATATTGTTACAAGTCTGCAATATCTGTTAGTAGGAGTAATTGACCAAAGCGTATCTATCCACGACAACACAGTCTGCAGGTTTTGTCAAAATACTCAGTTCAGAAGTTACCGCGTTCATTGCTAATTTGCTATTACTAGCCGAGGGAGCAATGATACACACAACGTAACCTAAACCCCACGTATATTAATACACTGCACACACTTGACGTTTGGACCCCACGCCATGTGCGCTCATCCCCTTCACCTGTATATATATGCGATTCTGTGAAACAGGCGAACAACGATCTTTTTTTGCGCATGCGACTGATGGATCTCAATCCATAGCGCACATATATGAGAGACAAATAAGCATGACCAAAAACCCGGTATACTCGTACAGAGAGCCATGAAAAATTCCATGCTGCCTTCTCAAGCAGATTCACTGTCTTTGGCATCTGGCAATGCCCTGATACGCCACAAGTTCGCTCGGATAAGTTTCTGCAAAAATGTCGCGAGCATAGTCGTACCAGTCTTGGTTTTCCGGAGCAGTGCGAGCCTCAAAGAACTTGACGTATTCCCACCACTCCGGATACCAACCTCCACTATCCCAGCCGAGAATACACACAATCTTGCTGTTCTGAATAATGATATTCTTTGGGCTCAGCTCGCCATGAGTGAAGCGTATATTGTAATCTGACCGAAACTGACAGGTTAAGGCATCGGCGACTTGTGTGGGAACAGATTGGACAAACGACGCGGCCAAGAAAGCAACGAAGTGACGGCATGTGGGCTTGACACGGACTGCCCAATAGGTATTATGGAGATGCTGGTCCAGAATCAGAGAATAGGGACCAGAAGAGGCAGATCCCAGCATGGCCCCTTTGCTCGTAAAAGTCGAGCTGATACGAATTGGATTCATGCCACTTCGCATATTGTTGAGAAGGTGACGCAGTTGGCGGGCATAGGCAAACTTTGCCTCAGGTGTGAGATCGTACCAAGCGTTTTCTAGAAGCTCTCCTTGAACGACCCGCTTTATGGTCCCTTCCACTTCACTCGGAACTGGTAGCTGTAGTACCGGGAGATCTAGATGGTATTGGATCGCGTTTCCTAGAAGCAGTCCTGCATCTGTAATTGAACGATACTGGGTCGAAATCGATTGGCCACTAGAACCACACCTTGACTTGAGCGTCAACTGGAGGCAGCGTGGCGTAAGCAGGCTTTCCAGGTACATGGTGTGCTCATTTGGTGCCGGTTCTATGAGGCAAATGAGACATTACTCAAGCATAATGGCGAAGACTCATATACTTACGCGGAGGCAATGTAGGAGGATTCGAGCACCACTGCTGCTCTGAATCGTCCAGATGATCGCGGGGCCTCTTCACTCCCGCAATCACCGAGGGAAGATTCCTTGGAGTATACACCAGCGATTGGGATCCTCCATTTTGCGATGGAGGAAGCTCTTGTTTGATGCCTGCAGGCTTGTGAGAAGTAGCCACGCCCAGCTTGAGGGCGTTGCTACCCGTCTTGAGTGGCCCAACCGCGATTTTGGTTGGCAGTTCTGGAGAGCGTGGCTGCAGCAATCGCATGGCACGCTCTGGATTCAAGCCCTCCATCTTGCTGAGGGGATCTTTCTTATCGCCGTCGATGATGGGAGTAAGGCGGAGATTGTCTGCCATCGTATCCGCCATTTCTCGAGTCTCGGGAGACCTAGATGCGTTAGTACTTAGAGGGAGACGGTGCAGCAGACGGCGGCTCAGTCAGATGGCAAACTGCTGCTACCTGAATGATTCGAATTGTCGTCACTGTTTGTGGAAGATTGGAAGGGGAGGATAGCTCGACAACATGCACAATTGGCTAAGGAAACAACAAAAGTGAAGATGAAGCAGCAGAAGAGCCTCCTCTTCTTGCATGGATGAAACAAAGCGGTGCCTGTTGACAGAAGATGGAACCTTCACAATAAAGGAGAAAAAGGGAAAAAACAAAAAGAATAAAATGCATGAGGAATTTCTGTTTGTTTCCTTCTTTGTTTGACTTTGGCTGGGCAACGGTTTGGAGGAAGGAGCAGACCATGGACAGTTGGCGGCCAGTTGCCTTGGACTGACTTGCAAAACGTCAATGCGGCACTCAGGCAAAAGGTACATGCACCTGAATATAACCTGTTAATGTTTGTATTAATCTTACATAGTATTCTTTAACAAAAATGATTGAATTGGCTGTTAATGAATGCATCGTGAGTTGAACAGCACTTGACGACGATCTGTTGAGCAAGCTCTATTAGTACTAAGGATACGTCCTCCTGCCAGGGCAGCCACAAGCATTACGGCGGTTACCGACAGCAATATGAGCAATGGACCCAGTGAATAAGGACCAGTGAATTAACATACTACTAATCTAATAATACATTTGCTGACATGAGTGCTGACTGGCTGGTAAATGAAGTCTAAATTTTAAGTTGAATGAATGAATGAATGAGATAGTGCTGATGTACTCTTGTCATCTTGGGTGGTTAATACAGCACGCGTTGCAAGTGCGGCGAACTTGGGTGCGGCTACGGTGTATTTGATTAGTAGACGGCCAACAAAAATACCAACAGCTGCGACAAACAACCAACTGCCATATCTCATCTGTAGAACTACACCATGCACATACATCCATGGTATTGTCATGTTGCTGCCTGATCTCAACCAAGCACCTGTAGCGCCGCAGAATTGCGGATGTTACCTGTCTGTATTTACAGCCTCAATGGTTGACAGCCGAAGCCGACAATTACATCCATGGATGCGCTTACCAATGAGTGGATGTAAGTAAGGTTAAGGTATATCGTTTTTACGAGTTACTCCGTACATGACCTCCGAACCCAAAATATTTCCGTGAAAAGATATACCATAATAGATCCAACACTCCGTCCTGATTCGCTACTGATAACAAATCCTCGCAATGGTTGCAAACAAGGGTTGCCTGAGCCAATCGTAGCGGCTGTCATCATCCGAGCCGCTTGCGCTGAATAAGTCTGGTGTCAGACCAGGAACGCGTAATGCCAGCAAATCCTCCTGGCCGTGAAATCCACGAAATGAGACTTTCGTTACACATGTGTTGCACACGATGGCTTCCATCGCAGTCAACATGAAGTTCATCGCTTTGCTGGCTTCGGTGGCGGCGGCTCAGGTCCAGACATCACCAATCCGCCCAAGCCATGACAGCGCAAAGGCTAATGCCAACCACATCTTCAACGCCATTCACTCTGCTGGCCGTCAATGGGGATCTTCCTTGAACCACAACGGCTTCGGCTTCATTCCTGTTGTTGTTCCAGCGGGGACTCTGCTTTATCATGGAGGCTACTTCGAGGATCCTCCCGATCGCTTCGAGTGGCTGGCTTTCGAAGTTGAACATGCGGAAAACTTCGTCAGAGTGCCAAACAGGGGCCGTGTAGGTTGTGGGGATGAGCAGCCTCATCCTCCATCTTCTGACCAGAAACTTCTCGACCAGCCGGAAACAGGTCCCGGTGACTGTGAGGAGGGAAGAGTGAGAGGATATCTACAGACCTATCAGACGACGCGCGACGTGCGGCTGCTCTATCTCGATGGCACATCGGCAGGGAAGAGCCCCATGGGGACCCTAGACTCACAAGATGAAGTGCTTTGTCCCAGCAACGATTCAGACAGGGGGTTTGGAGGCGAAATGTATCGTGCAAAATGCCTTTGTGATCTAGTGACCGAATGGGGATGGGATGGCATTATGCGCATGGAGATTGGTTTCGAAGCTATATACTGCAACTTCAGCGCCGGCTTACATCTTGATTCCTCAGTGCGGACAATTATCCCAGAAGAGAGATTGAAGCCTGACGGCTACATGATAACTTATCTGTGGTCAAGAGCAGCCGCCGAACGATATGATGACATTGGAGGCGACCGAGTTCAGATGGACTTTTCGTCCATGATATCTGGGTTTTTCTTCCCTATCAACGTTTCTAATACGGATCCAGACCGGCCGGACCTTATTAGACTGGGGGCTGCAAAGCGAAAGCATTTGAAAGATATCAAGACCTATATACAGAGCGCCGTGGAGGAACCCAAAAAGTTCAATGTCAACTGGCAAGCCGTTGTAGACATGATCATCACTCGTTTCAGCAAGAGGCTGGCAGCAATGGCTTCGACGAGCGTATCGACAGATTTATTCATCGGCGAGCTGGAAGGTGCAATAATGACCTATCTCGAAGCCCCAAGGCTCCCAGGCGATATCACGGTGGCAGAAGATGACGATGGAAAGAATAGAACCGCCGAGGCTGTTGATCGCTGTGCTTCACACTACCTGAAACCGGCGCTGTTATCACAAAAAGACTGGACGCTGTCAGACTCATTGATTCACACCGCCCTCGGAGTCGTAACGCAGCGCATCTGCAGTGATCTCTATCTCATCCGATCACTCCTCCTCCAGGCGTCACCAAATGCAGAACCCGATGCATACTTTATCAAGAGAGACGTAAAAGGTGCCGATATGGAGAAAGCAACGAATCAGTCACGCACCATTGTACGTGACCTCCTGGAAGATCTTGCTTGGACCACATGGAAGAAACCGCAGCTATGCGGTGTGGATCAGATCCTACTGACCGCAATGTGGCCGTTTGGAGACAGCGTCGACCACTTCAATCCCGGTTGTGTCTCCGTCCAAAATGTCACAGCGCGCCGAAGAAACTATTGGACTCCCCATGAGCGAAGGCCTTTTACTCTTTAAATGAGACCAACCACTTACATATAATTCCATATAATGTTATGCGGGATCGAGTAATTGGATACGATGAGACATGAAGGATTTGTTATATTTACAACTATATAATGCTATGCTATTTCTTTGCGCCAGCCTTCTCAACTATGTGCCAAACTAAGCCTTGACTCCAAGCAACTTCTCGGTAACCTCCCAAATCCTCTTCGCAGCAGTCTCGTCGTAGGTATGACCAGGGTGTCCCAGCCAGTCCGGCGCGTCTGTCTGCTCCGTGGGGAGTGAAACGCGACAATCCTCCAAGTACTTTCCTCTGGCCTCGGGAGCCAGGACATCGTCACTAACCGCCGCCCACACTTGCGTCGCAGCGCCCTGCGTGTTGTTCTTGAAAAGCTTAGAAGGCCAAACGCTCATGAAGCCGTCAATGGCCTCCTGGGAATATCCGGCGTTCTTCATAAAGGCCGACTCCATGATACCACCGGGGTGGACGCTCCAGGCGAAGAGGTTCTGGGCTCCGTAGCGACGGTCAATCTCGGTGGCCGTGTAGATGCTTGCCGTCTTGGCCTGGGCATAGGCGCCTGTGGAAGGGTACTCGCCCTTTTCAAAGTTGAGGTCGTCCCAGTTGATGTTTCCGTAGCGGTGTCCGAAGCTGGTGACGTTGATCACACGGCTGGGGTTGGAGGCTGATGCGCTTGCAAGCAGAGCGTCCTTGAGAAGGGCGAAAAGGAGGAAAGGGCCCAGATGGTTGATGGCAAGCTGCTGCTCGAAGCCGTCAACGGTGACCTTGCGCTCGACGAGGACACCGCCGGCGTTGTTGAGCAGGACATTAAGCTTGCCACCAGACTGTTTCAGGAACTCGGCAGCAAAGGCCTTGATACTGGCATTCGATGCCAGGTCAAGCTCGAGAAAGTGGACGTTGGGAAGATCGGCGATGGTCGGGAGCGCGGCCTTGGCCTTGGGAATGCTTCGGCCAGCGAGATAGAGAGATGCACCAGTGGCAGCGAGGGCTACGGCACTGGCACCGCCAATACCGGAGGAGACACCGGTGATGATGATGACTTGGCCCTTGAGGTCTTCCTTTCCGGCGTCCTTGATGATCTGTTCGGCAGAAGGGCGGGCATCGCCAGGTCCGGCGAGCTTATCCCAAGCGTGAACAGCAGCGTAACGAGCCATTTTGTATATAGAACGGTATGTGTAAATACCTAGTAGTGATTTAGAGTTGATATCAGTTGTAATAGAGTATTAAAAGTTTATATGGATGTTTGTTTGTTTGTTTAACTGAAGCAATGAAATGTATCTCGACGAGTCGTCCAGTCCCTCTCTCTTATATCATTTCCACCATCATCTAATCAAGACATTCTCAATTCTAATCTCCGTCCGTCTCTTTCTTGCCTTCGGCTCCATCATGCTTTAAATCCGCGAAACAACATCCGCAAACTGGATGGATGTTTTGCGGACTCTCCTCAATCCCGTGGGTTTGCCTCCTCTTTCAATGGATGCATTACAAAAGGGGGCTCCACAACATATGGTCATTGTGCCAATAGAATTGCTTAAATTGCGAGCTGGCCAATGAGGTGTAATATTTGTTATAATAGCGGGGCGATCTGAAGATTTGTTTTCAAGGGGCAACTTTTGATGTGGCTATTCTCAATTAGTTTAGCTGGCCGAGCCCCTCTATGTATGTATTTGCCCATCTTGTCCCTCTCCTTTCTTTCCCATGTTTCTCTTGTATGGAAATGGTACAAGCCTTCTTGTTGTGTCGGGGGCGGAGAAAGACTCCAAGGTCCTTACAAGTAAGCGGAGAATGCTGTAACTCCCCGCGCGCCTAACAACAGGGGTAATATGACGCAAAGAGGCGAGCTATCCGGTGGTTGAAAGCAAAGCTGTGTTTTACTCCAAGTGTAGCTGTGTACATGTATTGTACTCGTACCAACATGTTGCGGCAAGGCATAAGACAGCCTCAATCAAATAGCATCTCCTCATAATTGATGTCCATTTGCTCTGCATTTAATGTGACTATGGCGACATGAGACCCAGCTACCTCAGTCCGTTGTTCCTCATCGTTTTGTTTTATACTTGTATACCACAAGACTACAAGAACACAGATAACATACGTAAGTGTTCCACATCATCTTCACCAGCTTCCCCGCGTTCTGGCCATTCTTCTCGCATTTTCAAGTACACGTTTCAATGCCAAAACATTACCGTTGCCCCTAGCCGCGGCAAGTGCCTCTTTTGTCATTCGGACTTCGCTCCCCTTTTCCTCCAACAGAGTAACTAGTACCGACTTTTCTCTGTTATTTGCTGCTGCCACAACCACTTCTTCTGTAACCTCAAATTCCGTCCCTTTTGCTTGCAATAATATTTTCAACGCCGGAAATTGTTCGTTTTCTGCTGCTGCGACGGCAACTTTCGGTGTCATCTCGATCCTGTCTTTCCATCTTCCAAGGAGATAGACCAACACAGAGCGTTCCCGATTCTCAGCTGCAGCAATGACAATTTCTTCTGTAAGACGAATCTTGCTTCCATGTCTCTCGAGAAGATACTGCAGTACCGACTCATTGTTCCTCATTGCTGCTTCTATGACTACCCTCTCTGTAATCCGTATCTCGTCTTTCTCTCTCCCAAGTATGCACCACAATACTGAGCTGTCGTCGTTCTCCACTGCCGATATGAGTATTTTTTCTGTAATTTGGACTTTTTCTTGAGAGAGTAAAAGGCACGTTGCTTCCATGTTCTCCTTATTCACAGTTCTTAGAAGCAGAACTTCCATCGGCGGGGGAGTATATTTTTTTCGGCCAGGTGTCTGGTCAACTTCCGCTTCGCTGTTAAACTTCTTCTCCGCTGCAATGACAGATTTCTCCGTGACTTCAACGTCTCTCAAGCTTGCTTGGGCCAGAAGAACGGCAAAATCTTTGTCTGCCATCAAGGGATGCCGTCCGGCCATTTCTAATAAGCTGGCTACTTTGTCGAAATTCTTCGCCCTGTGAAAATGCCCTTGGCCTTTGCACATTGCCACAAAGTTGGTCACCTCTCTGACGATGTCTTCGCGTCTCTCCTGCGAATTCATCCTCGTCCAGAACATTCGCCAAAACTCGCTCTCAGCTTCCCATAAATGGCCTGTTCTTCCGTACATCAAGGCAAGTTTGCTCATACACGTGAGTGTTCGTCGATCCGCTTCTCCAAAGTATCCTGCGTAAGTATTCTTCATCTCTTGAAGAGTGTTGATTATAGTTTTGTCGTTGCTCCCCGCATCACTCATAATCAGAGCCACATTCCACAGTCGTGTTTGCTTGTCGATATAATTTTCCGATTCTCCTTCTGAATACAAGTACTCGGGTACTCGACTTGTCATCCATGATTCATAATCTCCACTTGTTGTCTCCTCATTGGAGCTATTCCAATCCCATACAAGTAGGAAATCATGTACAGAGGAGCTCTCTGGCCGTTCTAGCTGCTCCAGGTCCATTTCTTCCATTCTGTCATCTTTGGGAGGAGTAAACTCAACCATAATGATCGTAAAATAGTCATGACGCGGCCTGATCACCATGGATTTTGGGGCTCCAAGTAAGTGGCACAAGAGGTCGCCAGCCTCGATTGGCTTCCCCGCCACTTGGACTGTCCATGATGGTCCAGGGGCGTCCCTTATCTTCAGTCTAACGTGCTGCTTGTCTCCACGGGAATCGTCATGCGCTATTTGAACCGAGGACACGATGCCAATAACATATCCTTTCGCAAATACTACTGCTGCCTCCTGCTGCATCCACGACTTGACAATTACCCGTTCGCCTAGTAGAAACCTGACAAGTTGTGCCATAAGTTTATCCCATGGCGTTTTGTAGTTGGGCAATAGCCCGTGGGTGGTCGGATCATTAGAACTCATTCCCAGTAGAGCGAATATTTTGTCATGGCGCTCAGTGGCCTCGTGCGTGTGGTACATATCTATGAGCGCGCCTAGAGGGCGTATATCTAAAGATATACCACCTAATGAATTGACACTATACTTTGGTCGAAATATGCAGCCTCTCATAAGATACGTTGCCGATCGTATATGACTCGGGATATCTTCGTACTTGAGAAGCGACGGTAGGCCCAAGCAAAAAGCGTATCCATCAATCCTTATAGAGCCGCACATAATGATAATGTGCTGAGCAGCGGCGACCTCTTGAAGGACCTATGACAGATATCAGTATATCCCATGGCACGGTGAAGTAGGTACTTGATTTACCCATATTCGTCGAAACCATGGGCGCTCCAGTATAGCCAGAACCGCCTGTCGATCCGTATCCTTTTGAGACGATTGGTGCTCCTCATCTGCTGCCATTCGTATGCTCTTCAGAGCTTGGTCGCTATTGTCGGCTGCTTCACCGAGCCACACGATTACACGATTTGCTTTGGAGTAGATCTCCGCCATATACTGAATCTGTTCTCCACGCTCCTCGATGCTGGTTTGGTCAATGCAGACTGCGTCTATCCATAATATCCGCTCAATCATTCTATCTCGGAGACGTAAGAGTACCTCGTAGAGGTTCGCTGTGATTGGCAGGCTCTTCTCATCAATATGTAGAGTGTGTAGCCTTTCTGAGCTCCCCCACACATATGATAACGCCTCGTACATATGTTGTCCATCGCTCAACTCCAACATAGGGTAATCGAAGAGCTGAGAATGAAGTGGGGCATTCTCATTCCGGTCAGGTAGCAGGCGAAGCAATCGAATGTGCCGATGGCCCAATAATGATGAGTAACGGTAGGCATTGTGAACATCTTCTTGAAGCTCATTCGTGGGCTTCGGGAGTAGTGAATTACGATTGGTAGATGTTATCCGAACGTCGGGCTGTGTGGCTGCTGGTATAGGCGTAGCAAGAGGAGAAATGCCAAACCGGTTCATCCCGCTGCCTTGCACGACAGGCATCTCTTTGTTATTTGCTGGAGCCGAACAGGTTGAATGCTGAGTATGCATTTAATTGGCGCACGAGGAGATATTTTTTTAAAAAAAGCCAAAGCCTATATTAAGAGGGAATACTTCGCGTAGCATATATCATTATGCTTCAATTGTGTTGTCTTCATTGCGCCTCCGCACGGCGATTGGGCATTAAGAATTTTGCCCTGGTTTAGCCTCAAAATAGCAACAGGCAACAAGGCGTTCTACGAGTCTGTCTGCAACGTCTGACATGCCCGAATACGTCGACTTGGCGCCGGTGTAACCTGAAAGTCGCATAATACATTAGTAATCATGGATAGCAGCTACGTGGGTAGTGAAGATGGGAATAATCGGACATATAAAGATGATTAGAAGGGAGTGGACAGAATAGCCTTTGCCTGTGTAGAAAGGCAAATGAGATTAACATCTGGAGACAGCTGCAGGAAAATGGGCGGAGTTTCTTCTCGCTAGAAATATAAACCCGCCAATTTGCCATGGTGCAAACCGGTCCGCTGTTCTGTTACGGAAAATAAGCCTTTCATTTCCGACTTGTTTCTCGTAGGTAGTAACGCCTCTTATTGCCAAATACAGCGCGGTGATGCAAGATTGATTGGTTCAGAAGTCTGTGTTGGTTGATCGGATGGAAGCCGGGTAGGTAGATGACGCCAGTAGTCTCGGCCCATCGGGTCGGAATAAGCATATAATCTAAATCTACACATACACGGATTTGCTTAGAAAAGGCCAAAAAGATGGCCTATGCACAATGCAAAGGAAAAAGAAAACCTGGAATCGATTATCCATGACTTGAGCTGGGTACAGGTCAACGCGGTTCAATGGTGTAGGTGGAACGGTGTGCATATATATGTTGTTTTGAGGAGGCAATGATGATGTTCTTGTTCTTCCTCTTTGAATACGCATTTACTCCCTACATATTCATCTCTAGAACTCTTTGGCTCTGGCACTGTATATTGTAGATCTATCCGAGAGCGCTCGGCTTAGATCTGTCTCGATAATTGAACATGTCACATCACACCACCTCCATCAGAACTACGGAGTGCGTCTGAGCAAGTTTTTATTGGAATTGAGCAAGTTTGACTGGGATCTTAAAACTCCACATATCTAGTCAACACCGAAGAGGGTCGGTTTTATTGTGATAGTTCTCGATTTTGCCGCCAATTCATTTCAAGTTACACAACATTGAGACTTTAGGCTCACAGTAATTTAGTAATTTCGGAAGAGATCTGACAAATACCGTGCTTGATAGGTGCAAAATCCTTGCTCTTCCAGTGAACTCGACAGAATTGGAAATTCTCACGAGCTCTACTTCCGATTCATGGACTATATATACTACCCAACCGTTTCATTTTATAGACGCAGAACTCCATCAACACACTTCCTTCATCAAGTTTGCTCTTCAGAATCCCAATTCTATTAAAAAAAAATCCCTCTTATTAAAATGGCTCCCATTGTTGTTGGTTCCCTCTGCTACCAGTATCAAGCCTCCGATGTCATTGCTCCATTTGACATGATCGCAGGTGGTAGCAAGCAGTTATTGGAAGCTATCAGGACGTACTCACCAGACGTCACCGATTTAGGAATCAAGAACGCCCCGGAATTTGTCTTTCATCACATTGGCCTCTCTCGCGACCTCGTGGACCTGACCGCTGGCACAATTATAAAACCTACATGCACTGTGGATGACTGCCCTGAGCTGGACATCCTTCTCCTTGGAGGCCCAAACCCCGTCTCTTTCGATCTCAACCCACGATACGCCGAATTCATTCGCAGACATGTCGCTGCAGGAAAGATACTCTTTACCAACTGCACCGGTGCCTTCGTTGCCGCCATGACGGGTGTATTAGACGGCAAAAACGCCACGGTCAACCACATTGAGTATGAGTGGGTTAAGCAGAAGTACCCCAAGGTGAATTGGTCAAAGGACAAGAAGTGGGTTATCGATGGAAACATTTGGACAGGGTCCGGTCCAGTGGCGGGCATGGATATGATGATTCACTGGCTGCGGGAGAAATATGGGGAGGAATCGTTTAAGTGGGCGGCTCTGAATCTTGACTTTGAGCCTCGGGATATTGACGGAGTTAATGTGGTTCCTTTCCGATATGGCGCGGATGGAAAACAGCTGTTTACTTATGTTCATAACTATTACGATTCCTACTAAGTGTCTACTAAGAGATGGGAGTTGAATGACGAGTCACTCTTTATTAAACCAATATAACTTTCCATGCTACGTGTTTCATCAGTGTTCAACCACCTCTTCATCAGATAATTACGAAAAAGAATTAAAGGAGGCATTCTATTGATACGTACATTTTCCTACAAGAAATAGAATCTGCCACTGCCTCGCCCCTTGGAGTCCCTCGCTTAGTAGACTTGGTGTGGGTTCTCCTTGGCTCTGGGCTAGAGAGAAACTAGGTTACACGTTGAAGCTAGCTGTATAAATACATGTAAGTTAAAGGATATCGGAAAACAAGAGTAAAAAGAGTGACAATAAAACCAATGACTGCAAAAAAGAATCCAATTACGGAACCAACACCAGCAACGGCAATAAAGAATCTTTCTTAGACAGAAGAATAGTGAGATTAGGTTCAATAGTCAGCTTCAATGCGCTGTGGCTGCTAATGTTCTGACCAATTCCGATAAGCCCTTGTCTGATCTCTTGGTAAAGAAAAGCCTAAATTTCCCAAGTAAGCTTTTAGTTTATATTTGGCCGCATGAGTATGTAAATAATTTCTATATCCGGGATGATACGGATATAAGTATCTTCAAAATACGGGAAAATTCACCCAGTACTTGTTGCTACAACTATCCATTTACCTTCGGCTTTAATGAACCTTCGGCTTTAATGACTTCCGTTGCTTCTTATTCCGTGCCTCTTCCTCTCTCTATCATCGTCCCACGAATTTCGTAACCTAATATTGCAGGTAGAAATTATTAACAGGGATCATGAAGACTTCTGATGGAAGGACATAAGGATAAACCTGCAATTCAATCATATATTGTACTGCAAGACGTAACATCTAATTTCACCTTTGTTTGGCGTTGAATTTAAGTTTTGAATGGAGTAAAATTGATATAGATTGAATCTATACGAACTCAACATAGGATTCTACACATCGATTTCGGGTTTCGAGAAATTGATTCTTGATCCGCTTCTCATTGCAAACATTGATGCTATCATCTCGACTAATTCTAAGAGAGTCCAGAGGAACTACGTCGATCTGACTTTGTGATCAGCTTCAGCGCAGTCTTCCTCCGAAACCTCTTTCCCCAGCAACCAACCGAACCCTTTCAAAATATCCCTTCTTTGTTTGCGGGATGAGTCCAGCTGTGGAAAAACATCATCGTATCCATGAGGAATGCCAGGATACACGTCAATTCGCGTTTGAACTCCATGATCGCGCAGCACTTTCTCATAGATAAGTCCATCATCCCTTGCCGGATCATTTCCATTCACCTGTAGATACACAGGCGGGAGACCTTGATGCGGGCTTTCGGCGTTGAAAGGTGAGTATTCGGGCGAGTTGATATCTGGTTCATATAACGACCGAGTGAATTTTAGCGACGCTTTATTGAGAATAATTGCGTCCGCATTCTGTTCCCTAGAGAACCACAGTTCCTTGTATTGATCAGGAACGTATTGCTCTTCAAGCAAGACGGGCATGTTTAGCCAGAGTCCAGTCATACGAGGGGATACTGCTTGAGTGACCCATTTTTGGGCTGCGACGGCCGCCAGGCTCGCTCCAGCGGAAGTACCGCCAACAATAAAACCGGTAGACGAGTCTGCACCGAGAGATTGCGCGTTCTCTTGGATGGATAACCACTTCAAGTTATCCCAAACATCATTCGGTGCAGTTGGAAACTTGAACTCGGGAGCCAACCGATAGGATATACAAACAACAACAGCGCCATATAAAACGCTTAATGCTTCAGCGTGGGTCCTCATGAGACTGTTATCACCCAAACAATATCCCCCGCCATGAATCAATACGATCAATGGCTTGGAACGGGAAACAGTTGTCGGTTTGTAAACCACAGCGCCATTCTGGTGGCCATCCCTCATAGGAACGGTGATTACCAAGGCATTTCCTGGTGGTGCCTGTAAGGGCAGAGTATTCTGTCGGGACATCTGCAATAATGTCGGGAGAGGTATCAACAGCATTGGGTTTTTGGAGCCCTCATTTGCAAGGTACTGAAAATAGTCAGTCTCGTTCAGTCACTCTCTACAGTATTGCTTACTTCAGACACCTCTGGGCTATATAGTGCGGGTGTTATTATTAGCTATACATCAAAAGCCATGGAAAAATAAGATGCACATACTCTACAATGCCCAGACTAGAGATATCTGCTTTGGTATTGTATACAGCCATTGATAGAATGAATTGTCGCTATGAGGTAGATGCTGGTGTTTTTGGTATTGTTAAGAAGATGCGATTTAAACTGCCATTCAGGTCGATTACATTGTCTTTTTATATCTTTTGGTAGATTTGAAGATCCAAATGAACATTATGAATATTCTTCTTAACGTTGAGGCCATCAATCTAGTTGGTGGAATAATAGTTGGTGGAACAATGGGAATAATGTCCAGGCCCCTGGTTCCTAGCCTCTTACTATATCGTGAATATCACGGGCACATTGCTACTTGTTCAGTCACGCCAAGAAAACAAAACGTAAACGTTCCGGAAATAAGAAATAGCAGTTGCTAAAATGCGGAATTCCGCTTTGCTCACTTTTTCTTATACGTCGCTGGTTGAAGTAGGGACCCTTGCCATCACCCTCGTCTGTATCAGAAAATTAATTCCATATTTAAACAATGGCCAAAAGTCTTGAATAGTCATTGCAACCTAGGGGTAACCTTTAACTATTTAGGATAAGGTCTTACTGGCCTCAAGAGTGGGCTCATATCTGTTACAGCACATAGCCAAATGACGCTGAGTCTCAATTGGCAGCTACCTCAAACTATACAATAGTACTGCAGCGTGGAGAATGCTGACACGCTATAACTCTAAAGAGGAGGAAATTGAAACTTGGGAGATCTTTTGCGAAGATTCCGTTATAGGGCACTTTCTTTGTAAATCCTTGCATAAAGTGACAAGGCTCTCTATAGGCTATGATATCCAGAATAAACCCAGGTAAGATGACTTATCGCTATTACACTTGGGAAGAGTCTCATTGGGCGGATATTTTTACACGATACTTAACAAAATGTTTAAAAATGACCGCTCCTAACCGGTTGCTGCCTAACCCAGCCTTGTTTGTCCTGCAAGTCAGGTCAAATGAGCAGGCTACCAGTGATAGGACTGCAGATGGCGGGGAGGATTCGCGGTGTGACAGCCAAACTCTTGTTCGGTGTTCAACAGCCTATCATAACGGACAATGTACGCCTCATTCTCCCGAATGGCATGTTATGTTCAAAAAACCAATAGGGTGGCTAGAAATTATAGAATACCTATTGAGAATGTATCCAGAGAACTGCTCTCTTCCCCGCTTCGTCTACTTGTTGACATATGGTCCCTCCTACGCATACTTCCGCCATAGCTCTTTGAAATACAACGGAGACAGCGGTTCTAAGCTTCTCTACCAGCCTCTTGTGTACTCGATTTTACGAACGATTTCCGTTGTGAGCACCACTATTATCACGATGCAGCGACCACTCGTACGAGAAGACTTCGAAATAGGCATCATTTGCGCGTTGCAATGCGAGTATGATGCAGTAGCTCTGTTGTTTGACGAGTTTTGGGATGAAGAAGGAGATCTTTTCAACAAAGCCAACGGAGACTATAATGCCTACAGAACTGGACGCGTTGGCAAGCATAACGTTGTGCTTGCTCTTTTACCTCACATTGGCAAGGTAAACGCAGCAGGTGCAGCGGCTAGCTTTCGATCGAGTTATGGTGCTCTTCGGCTAGTGATTCTAGCAGGAATATGTGGTGGCGTACCTTTTATTCAAGGCCGAGACGTTGAAGTCTTGCTAGGAGATGTTATTATAAGCAAGAGCGTTGTTCAATATGACTTTGGCAGGCAGTATCCAGATAGGTTTATCCGCAAGAACATGGACGCAAATAACTTCAGCAAACAGGATAAAAATATCCATAACTTGTTGGCGATATTTGATACGAGAAGCGGCCGAGAGACTCTCGAAGAAAGAACTGCCTATTTTCTCAAGCAGTTACAGTTGCATGATGCAAAGCTTTGGGGTAGTTATCAATATCCAGGTCCTACCGAGGATAAGCTATTCGAGTCGAAATATCGGCATAAGCACCACCTATTACCAAATTGCACCTGCGGCGGCTGTCAGGAAAAAATGGATCCTGTCTGCGAGGATGCTCTTCGCTTGTCATGCAGTGATTTAGGATGTGATGAAACATATTTAGTTACAAGGAAACGGCTCCAGCAGGGAACCCAAAGGTCTATTATCCATATTGGAGCAATTGCGTCCGGTGATAGCGTTATGAAGTCTGGAGAAGATCGAGATCGTATCGCTAAAGAAGAGGGCATCATTGCATTTGAGATGGAGGGAGCAGGTGTATGGGAAGAATTACGATGCATCATTGTCAAAGGTGTGTGTGATTACGCTGACTGCCACAAGAACAAGAAATGGCAAAACTTTGCAGCAGCAGTGGCGGCGTCGGCGTCAAAAGCAATTCTCGAGCGATACATCAAAACAGACAGACGGTCGCCATATCTTACGCAGAAGCAATTTGACTCGAAAGGCGAAATTAATTCGGTGAACGCCAGCCTTTATGTTCCGCAAAAGCATTCGAGTCCACACTTCATAGGCCGAGCGGACTATATAGATCGAATCGCTGCCTTCTTCCAGCCTCGACGGAATGATGAACCTCCAGGCCGGCGAGAGTTTCTCCTGCATGGACCTGGTGGCTTCGGGAAAACACAAATTTGTCTTCGATTTGCTGAAGAGTATTCGAGACTGTAATTGACCCCAAGCCATATACCGATGATAGCCTCGTTGACTTTATAACAGGTTCTGGAGAGTATACTGGATTGACGCGACCAATAAACAGAGTCTCAACAACAGTTTCCATAGGGTTGCACAAGATCCAGAAGCTAAGCGTGCCGGACTAGACGGCTCCATTGAAGCTACTTTCCTGTGGTTATCAGCACAACGTCGAGAATGGCTTCTGATCTTGGACAATGCAGACGAATATCATGATTCCTTAGATGAGTCAATTCCTGGCGGCATCCGATCCAATATCTTGATCAGTAGCCGAAGTGCCAGCCTTCAATATCGTGTTCCTCATGATCAAGCCATGCGCGTCAGCGAGCTGAGCCCTGATGAGGCAAAGCAATTGTTATGGAGCGTCGGCCCAAGCCACCAATATCCCGAACTTACAGCAAAAGTGGACGAGGAGCTTGGTAAGATAGTACAAGAGCTATCTGCCATTCCTCTTGCCATCCACCATGCAGCAACTGCAATTCTCAATGGTTACTGCAAATTGTGGGAATACCGAGAAATGCTCAGCGATCGTAGGAAGTTGATGCTGCAGAGTCCATCTTACCGCGGAGACTCGGGGTACAACAACACTCTCTATAGTGCATGGAGTTTGACGATAACTCAGTTAAAAAACCGGGCCAATTCTAGGATTCCTAGTTCTAGTTCTAAGGGCGAGATAAGTAAGGACTCGATATGTCTTGAAGTCGAACTGCTCAGCCTTCTGGGATTTTTTCATCACAGCGCCATCTTAGAAGATATATTCCATCGAGCAGCAATACAACACAACGAGAAAGTACAACTAGTACATGAGATCAAACTCCCAAGGGTCTCATCAGACATACCTCATGGCCTCCTTAACCTCAACAAGAACGGCAATTGGGACCAGCATTGCTTTCGTGAGGCTATACAGGCCCTTCACGGAGCATCTCTGATCCAAATCGATGTGGGCCATAACACTTACTCTATCCACCCACTCATTCATGCTTGGTCTAGGGAGCGGCTCACACCGAAGGAACAACAACGAATATACTCGGCAGCTAGGGCGATTCTTGTCCAGGCAATTGCTAGCGATACGACGCCAGACAGCCACAATCTTAATCGCCAACTTATTCCACACATGATTTCGCTTCGGAAAGCAATAAAAGATCTCAATTTGAAGGACCTATATGCCGATGATTATGCATCAAACTTTTGGAGAGTTTTTCTAGCACATGGGTACTATGCCGAAGCAGAAGTCTATGCGAGGATGCGGAGGGACGGCCGAACTCATCATCTATGGGAATTGCACCCCCTCACGCTCGAAGCGATTGAGCGACTAGCAATGACTATGAAGGAAAATGTTACTCCTGCTATATTGAAGAAATCGATTGACCTTTTGAGTCACGCGGTTGAGATTAGAGAGCTACTGCAGCCGGACGGTGTCGATACTCTCAATGCTAAAATCGCTCTTGGCACTCTATACCAACATAAGGGTGAGCGGCAATCTGCCGAGGTTCTGTTCAAATACGTATGGGACACAGCCAAAAATCGCTTTGGCGAATCAGAAGATGTTTCTATCCGGGCTGCTACAGCGCTTGGTGCGATCTACATGGATCAGGGAAAGCTTGATGAAGCAGAGAAGTTGCAGCGAGTCATACTCTCTTATGCTAAAGCAACATTTGGGGAGGATCATGAAAAGACATTAGGCATTATGGGTACTTTGGCAGCAACGTTAAACCTCCTCAACAAATTGGAGGAATCAGAGGCGCTGAAGATTCACATCCTAGAAAAGCGCAAAGTAATTCTTGGAGACGACCATCCGGATACGCTTCTTGCCCAAGCAAATCTTGCTGCCACATATTCTCGGCAGAAGAAATGGCAAGAAGCAGAAGCAACCATCCGAGAAGTGACAGACAAGAGACTGAAAGTCTTGGGAGAATATCACCGAGAAACATTACGAGGTAGGGTTGTCTTGACAGGTTGCTATATCGGACAAGGGCGATTCGAGGAAGCCATAGTAGAAGGGCGGAAGGCTTTAGAAGGTAGAGAGAAGATTCTTGGCCACAGCCACCCGGATACTTTATGGGCGATGCGGAAACTGGCAGAGGTGTTGGAAGGTCAGGGTCAAGTTGAAGAAGCTACTGATCTGCGAGAAAGGGCTTTGAAGCAGCAGTGTGCGAAACAAGTTGCTGGGGCGAAGAATATTGTTGGTGAGAAATCTGCAAATGCTCCGTAGAAGATTGAGCTCGGGAATGTTGGCGATGATAACTCAGTTTAATTCAATTCAAATACCATTGCTCCTCCAAAATCCCCAATTACTTGATAAAGAAACACGAATACTGAACTTCATCATGTGGGGAGTGCACAAATTGACAGACAATAGTCAACGTTCTTTGGAGCCCACCGACGCTAAATCAACCAAATGTGAATGACTTTCACTCATGTTGAAAGAATTAAGTACTGCATATTTGGTTCGGTATTGAGTACGTGTAGAGGATGAAGAGCCCAGCCAAGATGCCGTTTCTCTATCAGGAGACTCTTCGTGATGCCAAGCACATACGACCATAGGTAGTGGAGAATTCGGGGTCTCGTCTGCTCCCCCAGAGACAAGCCACTAACCGGCAGATTAGTAGTTGAGTGGGAGACCATCAGCGAACACCGGCTGTTGTATGTTTCTTTTTTTGTTTCTTCTCTCAGTTAATCTCATTTTTTGGTGGTCTTTTACCTACGGCTTTTGGAATTAAGCCTGTGCTTATTACTTAAAGCTAATGGACAGCGGCAATAGTGACTGACGACTGAGAGAGGCTCTGAATAGTTGTAAGTAACAGGGAAAAGAGTCCAGAGCGTGGATGGAGAAAAACCTTTGTCCATGTAATCCTAAGCCGGAGGTAGATGCATGCGGTGCTAAGATTCTGGGCTTAGTTGCCATCTTTGCTGGCGAAAAGTGAAGGCAACCCAGATTGCCATGTTCATTATCTATTATTATATGTAATGCTATTTCATGTCCTAGTTGTTAATTTTCTTGCTTCATCGCTCTGATATGCACAAAAATGCCGGAAAACAACACGCAAAGGGCGGCCCAACCGCACCTACGGCTTCAAAGTCTCATTCCACGACTGCCAATACTGATTCTCCCAGGTAGGCATGCATTTCACCATACTTGGAGGATCGAGCCGCCATTCTATCTTATCGCCCTCAGGCTCTTGTTTCGAGACTGTGTCAGACGTAAATCCCTTTGCTTCCTTGATTTTCTTTGCTTTTTCCACAGAGTACTCAAGGTTTACGGACGGAATGACGGCGATTTTGCGGTAGCCCTTGAACCAGAGGTCTTTGCAAAATAACTGCGGCTCACCTTGTCTGCATTCACCAGCGGTTTCATTCGCTGCCCTAAATTCTACGGTCTTTGCTAAGATTGGCTGGGCTGTGAATGCTGTAGCGCCGTTCCAACACGAGAATACTTGAAAGGGACGCTGCGAGTAGAAACGATCTTGAGTCTCATCGGCGTTCCAGAAGAGATTCCATGCCGAGTTCCAATTCCCGTCCGGGGGGATTTCGAAGAAAGAATCGCCATGGATTGTGCGGGCAATCCATACATCGTAAAAAGTAGGGTGCTCGCCAACATATGTCCAGTCCATGGCGCATGTCATATCGGCACCAAGAACATTTCTTTGATGGACAAGCTCGAGGATATCTTCGGAACATGCGGATACATCGTTGAGGAAGATGACGGTTGTATCACTTGTCGCTTTACCATGCAAGTCCAGGAGCGGTGCTAATGCTTTGTTTCGAAGCTGTGCAAGGCGCGCCACACGGTTGTCCTTACTTGGATCGATTGCAGATGACTCGAAATAATATGTGACTCGTAAACTCTCAAGGGCTGGCCGGAGAGCAGCAAGTACATCTGCGGTGCCGTCTGGAGAGTTGCCTTCAACTATGGACAGTACACATTGTGTCGGGCCGAGAAAACGAATCGCTTCGACGATGCTGCCTATTAGTTGGGGTAACAAAGGCAAGTTTTGTCGCAAGTTGAGGGCGAAGAAGTATTTGATGGCGGGATCGGAAGGAAGTTTGCTATTGAGCGAGCCATATCGTGTTGTGTTGATCGCAGGACATTCTAGACTAGGTAGCGTTGAAAGCTGTGGTGTGAGGATTGCCTCGAGATATTGCGTGATGTTCGCGGCCGGCAAGATGCTACCTGGGAGATCGAAGAGGGTCAGCCAAAGCTTGTGGTGTTTGCGAAAAGAAACAGCGAGGGCCAAGAGCAGAGTACCAACCATCAAGAGTAGGCTTTAGCTCCGGTGTCTTGGGTCTTCTATCATCAGCGTCCTGTTGAGACAAAGGTCGCGCAAATCGATCCCTTCCCATTAACAGAGTTGTAGCGACAATGAAGCCCGCGATCAATGGAGCTGCCAGTATCAACAATCTCGTACGCATCTCGGGAACCGACAATTACACAGCGCGTTGGCTCAAAATTGCATCCTCGGCTACATCATGAGGCACAGAAGAGGATGCGAAGACTGTCATATTAAGGGGACTGTAGCCGCTGACTGGTGGTTGTTGGTTGTTGGTTGATGATTACATGTGCATCGCGCAATCCTTCCAGTGGTCAAGCTGAGCAGAATTGCGGGCCAAACGAGGCCGCGAAGCGCCGAGTCTACCGCAGTCGCCGAGCCGGGGTGGGGGCACTATCGGTGCAAGTGGTGCCACTGTTGAAGATAGAGTAGCCGCCCAGGTTAAACATAGAACCAACAGCTTTGTTGAAACCTCAGCCTTGACACCTGGAGCAGCTGGGTGTTCGGGTATGTTGTTTGGGTGTCTTGTAACCTGCTATATGTATGGCTGAGGAGAGGGGGGAACCCGAGCATCGGGTAGAGTGATACAGTCCTGCTCTCGTTCTCAGAGTTATCCGCTTCCACTTATGTTGCAAATCCGTCACAATATCTTCATGGTATACCCAGCTAGGGCATGATAGAAAAGAGCCATGGTTGTATATATGACGAAAATACTCGCCTTTTTCCTTTTCTTCTCCCAAGTCAACAAGTGTAGAGCGTGGAATCATGGCAATACACTACCCACTCTCGCACCGCAGCTGATTCAACGCAATGCAACGGGATTCGACAGACGAGCTGTTATGCAGACAGAAATGTCTACTTGCGGATACGAAAACGGCGATCCCAAAAAGATTCGCACCGCCAATCCTGGATTCGACTGTCGAGTTGACACCATGAATGGCCTCTGGGGCTTCTGTCCCGTCACTGTCATAGCAGCTACCGACTGCGGCTTGGCTGGAAGCTGTGTCGACCATGCATCGTGCTCGAGTGGCTGTGGAAAAACTGCCAATACCAAGCTGACTACATTTACTTGGTAGGTCTCATCTTCCAATAGTCACAGATTGTCTTTGTGGTGTGGCGGTTGTTGATGACTTGACTCTCCAGCGGGCCAAAGCAATTCTGCTCCACCGCCCTCTTGACTTTTGGCGTCGACCAAACATACTCCTATATTGGCTGTGGCGGGAGTCCCAGAACGGATCATTATCTTATTTCCCCTACCGCCGATTCTGGTTCAGTCTCCGACAAAATATCTTCACCAACGAGACCGGCTACCACACAGATTTCGACGACTGCGCTTTCATCGTCATCGTCATCCACTGTTGACAAGGCATCAGTATCGATAACACCATTAATTGCCGTAGGGCCTGCAAAAGAAACAAATGGCGGCAGTGACAGCACCAACAGTGGTTCATCTGCAAACAACACTGGAGCAATCATTGGCGGTGTCATTGGCGGCATAGCTCTGCTGTGTTTCTCCGGCATTGTTGCAATTTTGCTTTTGAGGAGGAATCGATCATATCGCCGCCAGACACCAATTAAGAGAGCGCAAAGAGATACTCATGAGTCTTGGTATCATTCGAGTCCAAAAAACAAGCATCGTCGCACGGGTGGCTGGGGACCTATAGAATTGCAAGGCTCACAATATGAAAGAAACCCTGATAATGCGATAGAACTACCCGGCTAGTACTCATAAACACCAGGTTTTCAAAGGTAAAGCTTGTCGGATTCATGTCTAGAGCGCGATGGAGTGGTGTTTCCCTGGACAGAGGTCTTTGAACTTCTTAAGTCGGGCTGTTGCCAAATGTCAAGAAACGGCAAGGTGCTAGCGGGGTGTTGATGAAACGAAACCACCACCACTTTCAGCAACTCCGGCCAGCGAAACACCGATAGTTGTATGTCCATTTGTTTTCTAGTTTTTTACTTCAAATTAATTACAATCCCGTCACGTTGCGGTTCTCAACATCTAGTCAGGATTTTGCATAGTAGCACGTCCTGTTAGTGGTTGTTGCTGATGCCATCGCGGTGGAAGAGACGTATAAAGTCAATCAACAGTAGTATATTTGGCTATTGAATCTGTGAAATAAACTACCGATGGGCCCTCACGCGCCCAAACTACTTTCTGTCCTCAACCCTAATGTTTTCTTTCTCGTTCTCCGCATTTTAGCTCACCAGGGAACCAAGTGTAAGCTTAAAGGCAGAGTTCTCATGCACTTAGACGTAGGTGTCAGTAACGGTCGAGCCGTCAATGGTAACGCTAGTGAGCACCTGGTTGTTCTGTCGAATGTCAATGACTGAGGCGGTAGAAGCATCCAGTGAGGAGCTTCCAGTCGATGCCGTGGCACCAGTAAAGACAACGCTGCCCCAGTTGGCGAGGGAAACCAGAGAGGAGCCTTCCTCGAAATCCTCGACAATCCATTCCGCATTCTGGCCTCCAAGAGCGTAAGTAGAAGTAAGAGACTTGGAAACGCTCTTGCCAGTGGTGACGTTCTCGATAACTGCAACGCCAGCTTTGCTGGAGGTCGAAGTAACGGTGGTCTTGATGGTATCGCCGGGAGAGATGGAGAGAGTAAAGTCGTATGCATAATCGGGGAACCACTCATACCAGGCGTCGTAGCTCACTTTACCATTCGTAACGGTAAAGTCAACGCCGGTCTGCAGAATAGCATTCTGGTAGGTGTCGCCATCAATGCCAACCCAGGCGGAGGCACTGTAGGTGCCGCGAGAGGAGCCACCAGAGGGAACCTTAGGGGTGGGCACAACGAAGCTAGCCGAGACGCTCTTAAAAGTCTCGCCAGCTGGGGGAGAGGTGATGACGGCCCCCGACCAGTTGCTGGAGTAGGAGACGTGGGTGTCATTGCCACTGGCCACAGATTCAACATCAATGCGCTGATTGGGCCCGGAAGAGCGTCCTTGTCTGCGGGCGACACGCTCGCTCAAGGTGCTCGGAGCGGCAGAGACATAGCCAGCGAGCAGTGCGTAGCTGAGAGTAATGGCGGAAAACTTCATTTTGAAAGGTTGAAGTTGTGTTGGAGTCTTTCCAAGTTGTGCTGGTGCTATGAGTAAGAGCTGGATGCTTCTGGACTGTGTTGTTGAAGAGTGGTGCTGAAATCCAAATTCACTGGCAGGTCCGTATGTTTTTATAGACATCACAATATAGCTTCACTCACGAGAATAACCATATGTATATAGCTTGTATGCTTCTTGATACTACCTTCCCAAAATATCGAATTATCACTTAGCTTAATGAGTATAAGTCAACAAAAAACATGCAAGATAATGCAGCGAGTGAACTCCAGCATGTGATATTTGGGATGTTGACTCCGCCTCTTGATGAATCGTAGAGTAGTAGCTCGTCGTAGTAAGTGACGACCCACCATCTCTGCTGCATTCCTATCCCTAAAAAGAAATTCGGATACAGGAACCTTTGCATTCTCAAGGCGTAATTACAGGGCTTGTATTGCTAGAGATTATCGTGAGAGTTTGCATTGGCGCGGATGCCATGGAAGGCATCACACTTCAGTGCCGTGTTCCGGCAGATGGCACTGCTTGCCAAGACTCGGGAATGATCTTGTAAACGATCTTGAACTAACATTCCGCATCATTAACCTTAGACCGATTCACCTGCCTAATTCAGCGCATCCTACCGAGATTCGAATGGCGTATTGTGTTGCTATAATTGCCCTATAACTCGTTACCGTCTCAATGGCGTATTTTGTTGCATAAATTACAGAATTGCGTGGGTTGTTGTGATACAGGATTGCATAGTCGCCATAACTAAGTCAAACCACATACTAATCGGCCACACGGACTAGTCGGCCACCCTTTTACACTAAAACTCAGGCTTTATAAAAATTCATAATTAATTCTTAAGAAAATATATAAGCTTAAAAAATACATTATATAAAACTATTTTTTATAAAATATAATATTTTAATTTATATTTTTCTATAACCTCTTTATTTATTAAATAATAATAAAAATTAATAAAAATCTAAATTTGTTAGTGTTTATAATAATTTTATATATAAACCTTAACAAATTAAAAAACTTAATATTTTATAGTTAAAAGTATATAATAATAAAGTAAATGTAAAATTAACTTTTTTTATTATAAAATAATAATATTTATTAAAACTAGCTTTTTTTATTTATTAGTATATAATATATTATTAATACTGTGCTGCCCTATATAATTTTGTATGGGAGTGGCCGATTTGCCCGTGTGGCCGATTAGTATGTGGTTTGACTTATGCCGTGTCGCGGGTTAAATACGGACCGAGCCGTTGAAGACAATGGCAACCCAAAGCGGCAATTGGTTAATAGCCAGATGGAATAACTCTAAGCGAAGGTTGCTTCCGAGTGTTCTGGGAATGTTACATAACTACATGATTTATTATACTACAGGACCCGAACTGGGAAGGGAGGTGGCAAACGTGTAAGCAAAACTAGGTGATGATTCGTCAAGAACTGACATTTGACAATATCCCCCACACTCTTTTACCATCTACATGTATCTTTAGCAGCTGCCGCGCCTTTTCGACATTTTTTTTTTCTTTGATAAAAGCATCTGTGCTATATGCAGGTGGAGAAATGCCAGGCTCCACGCCAAGTCTTTGTCCAATACTCTCCCATGGCTGTGTACTATGATCTGGTGCATCATATGATCTTACGAAACATATTCGTTTATATCTTTCGAAGAACCTAGCACGATACATTTCATCAAAAATGAAAAGAATGTCGCCATGTCTCTGTAGGTTCCCACTGAATCCAAATTCGTCAAGGTGGAGTTCATTGTCATAATGAGTGCGACATCGCGTGAGCTCCTAACAGCCTTGCATTAAAAGATGCAACTGATCAATGTCATATGAGAAAGCTGTGTTGTTTGTTACACACCAGAGAAATATCTTTAAAGAAAAAATTAAATGTCAGCTTTGAAAGATATGGGACTATTACAGAGTACTAAAAAAATGAAGCCAAGAGGGTTCCGTGAGTAGATCCACTAGGTTGCTGTGTCTGTATGATGTACCTCGCCTTGGGCAGAAACATCACCCAAGCGTGCATGCAGTGGCTCCAGTTGACCCTCATGCGGACAGGATTTCGTCATATGCAGTCTATATGAGACGCAGTACTTAATCATTTTATATACTCTACTATGTATCAACAAGGTTGTGCAGACTCAGCGGGAGGTGACAAAATAAGGGAGCAAAGGTTGAGTTATACAAAAAACGCTAATCAACAACCTGGGTGGCAAACTACTTGAATAAACTCTGAATAATGTTCAAGTACCAAATTCAGTCTATCTTAAGATTGAAGGTTAATACTGGTAGGAAAGAAAACTGCCATGATTCTCAGAACCAGCCGACTGATGGCTAATGCAGTCAAGCAATGTCGTCTGTAGATGATTCTGAGTACATTCTTTCTAATCATCAGTGGAAGATTAATTATTGAATTAATAGGTACATATCGATACTTGTACGCTTATGCACATCAAGCGTGTACAGTCAACAACCTTCACCGATTGATATTATACTACTGTCTCGTACTTCATATTCTACTTTATACAAGTCTGGAATAGAACCTCATGTGTCTCTCCCAATATGCTGTACCATTTTCAATTAATTCACAATAATATCTCGCTAGAACTGCAACTACATATTCCTGCCAACGTCAACGACTATTCAGGTGTTTCATAAGACACTCAATGAGCTTCTGCTATGTTATAGGAACCCCCTCAAGAGACCAGTGTAGCCAACTGTTTAAAACTATTTGTTTCGCCAATATCTTCGAATAAACCGTCGACAAAGGCTTTCAACTAAACTCTCTTCCACTCTCTCTAGGCATTACTAAAGTCAAAATTAGAAAAATATGGCAAGCAAGCCGCAAGATTAAGCGTGAACTTTGCCAGAGAGACGAGCTAGGTCATAAGTCAAGGCACATTGGCGCGGATGGATACACTACTACCCTATGGTAGAGAACATCGGAAGGAGGAGTATTGTATAACCGATGAAGATGGTTATACTCCTCCCCTTCGAGCATGTAGTTACGTTTATTCTGCACTTATTGATCAACTATCCGTTTTGGTACAAAGTTCCGGCACAAACGAAAGGAAAACAGACATCACAGTACCACTCACTGTATATAATACCTAACTTGTCATAACAATAGAAGGGGAGACAGATAGCCAAGACCGATGCACTTTGCTCTTCATGTCCTTATTCCACCACAACATCCTCAATTCGCTTATGACCCAACTAGAGGCCACTCACACATCCCATGCACGGCATCTTTTGTAGTTTGTTCCAAACTCATATCTACAGATGATGGGCTCAGGTTTGAATTCACTTTTGGACACTTAAATAGCACATGGCAGTAATGGTTTCTCAAGAACAAAGAAGTATCATTCATGCTCAGACAACGGCTAATTGCAATCCACTACCACCAGGTATACCCATCTTCCCAAACAAAACTTAGTCAGTGTTGCATTGAACATACTCGATAACATCCTTAGACTCGAGAATGATGATTCCAGGTCCATTCACCTGGCCCACTCCCAGACCGCGGCTCAGCGCATCCAGGAAAGCGCAGCGAGCACCAAAGTATCTGCCGGGGAGGGCAGGGTTCGCAAGTGGCTCGACGAAGACATTGTCAACAATGCCACCGCTGTCTAAACAAATGAGTTAGTATACGTTTTGAAGAGTCAACCGCCAGATTATACGTACTGAGAGGCACCTGGGAGATGCTGTCCTGAACCCACTGCATCTCAGATTGAGATCCGTTGGTGTAGGTGAAAATGACACCGATCTGGTTGTCATGGCCAGCCGCAGGGGCGGCCATGACGAGGCTGCTAAGAGCTGCGAGAACGACGGCGGCGCGCATGATGATTATTGGCAGTTGCAGTTTATTGAACCAGATGTAGGATTGAAGTTGGAGATGCTGCTGTCTTCAAAAAAAGGAACATCTTTGCCTGTTAAGAAGGAGTCTTATATACAATTGCCCATGGTGGAGCACCTCCTTGTTTTCGTATTTCGCCAATACCCCCGGCATTTCCCAAGCCCGTATCAGCAGTGATGTTCTCTATACGAGTAAAGGCCAAGCAATTTTAACCCCGGACTGCAGACGCCAAGCCTCCAAAGCCTCCCCCACAACAGCACAGTTCTTCAAGAAGCCACGGAGTATCAGCAAATCATCATCATACGAGGACTTTCTCATGATAGAAAATAGCGGTTTAAACACGGAAGCGGTGTGGCTCTTTGCCCATTTGTCTTCTCTGACGCCAAAAATGCCTTTCTGGGACGTGAGTAGGTCTCCGGTTATTAGGCCCACATGAGTAAGAGTGCACATTTAAGGGGTTAGACTTCCCAAAGCAATATGCCAGGGTTTTTCCACTATGACAATGCGAATTCCCCTATTATTCCTTGTCGACGAATCGCATGCACTACTGTATCAGGTAAGCATCTTGACATTTAAGCTTCAATACCTACCTCATAGCTTTGGACCGGTATTGGCATCGCGACAACTGTAAACATTGCGAAGCGTCCGCTTTAACAGTACGCAGAGACTAAATCTCTTCTTCGGAAATATATTTCTATAAACAAAAGAAAGAGAGACTCGGCTTTTTTTAATCATGCGCGGTCCAGCTGATACTGGAGCCATGTTTACTAACAAGTGTCCGAATTGTTATCACCCACTATAATCGCAGTAAGTGATGATCAAACATACGTGTGTGGGTTCTTCCATTGAATCTCATATTCTCTAAATGGATTCGCGGTTCGGAGCTGATCCAATCAGTTTCTTTTTACCAACACTATGAGATCAGCTATGTACGGCATTATAGGCTAAAGACAAGGGTGGTGGAAGGATCCTCAAAAACTGCTCATCTTGGAAACTCATTCGGTTAAGGTGAAGGCCATGCTGACAACTAGCCTAATTTATTTCTAGAATAACCTGCCAAGCCGAAAGCCCTTTTCTATTGTTTATTGTCGAAGATATTTGTGTATTGCTGAAGCAAAAGATTCTGGTCAAAATCCTGCGCCATCTTTTCAACTGTTGCAGATTCAGGATCAGATTTTGCCAAATCCAAGTCCATCATGAATGTTGCTCTAACATCTCCTGGTAATTGGTTCCCATTACTATTGCTGCCATTAATATCGTGCAAAACTTGCCGCGCGGTTGGGCTTGTGATATCTCCTTTACGCAAAGCCATCGAAAGGAGGGCTGTTGAGATGGCTCGTGTAACACGCCAACACGGTCGAAGTCGTTCGTAGCCATAAACACAGAGTAAAAAGTAGAAGAACCAGTTTTCGTCTTTGGGTTGGTGCAGGACGGCGTTGGCCAAGTAAGTCAAGGCCGTATGCCATAATATCGTGTAAGATGATGAGGCGAAGTTGAGCCTATAATTAATAATGAGTTGCTTAAGCTGGCGAGCCGATGCGATGCACACATTTTCCGGGGTGCTATGAGGACTGGTGAAGGTTTTCAGGTGCTGATTCTTTATGTCGCTAGACATTGAAAACCTAAACAAGTCGAGGATTGCGGCATGAAGCCATATGCTACAGATATGATTAGGGTTTGGGCTGAATGGGGATGCATTCACTTCAATTACATGATGCATACGTACTGTAAAATTTGTACATAATGCGGGCTTCGATCGTTTCGAGACAGTTTTGGCGGTAGGCGGTTGCTCCAGGCTAACAATTCACGAAACTTGAATTCTGCAAAGTAGAGAGTTCTCCGGTCACCCGCGAGTGGCCCTTTGTGCCTGTACATTATAGCTAGTTCATGTAATATGGACCAGAACTGACAGATATAAGCGAATACTCCTCCCATATACGGGGGATCAGGCTCGACTTGTGGATTGTCTGAGTTTTCGGGCTCTCCTGTTGCATCTGGTTGGGGATTCCAAGGGATAGGTAGTTTAGGTGGAATCTTGGGGCATTGCAGACCTGGTTGGCGGTAAAATAGAGACATGTGACTGTTAAAGGTGAGCATTGAGATTGTCTACTCGAAGTGACGGGGTGATGAGAATGTGAATACTCACGTAATCCAGTTGAATGATCCCCAAGCCGCGTACAGCTGCGCAGTCTTTGCTGGTTCTGACATAAGCTCAATTTGTTGTTGTTTGTGATTTGCCCCAACCCCAAAGAGGCCCATACGGACGGCCATCTGGGATGCTTCGTTGAGATATGCCAAGACAACGTGATCTCTACCCTGGCCCAAGTAACCTAAACTCAGAAACTGTACGGCTGCTAAATTCAGTATTGAGTCATAACTGCGTTGGCGTTCCCAGAGCGACTCCGCCTCAGCGCAGAAACGAAGTGCCAGTGAGCCACTATCGGGGTCTTGAGCATTATTCAGCTGCTATTTCTTCAGTTAATTCTTGAATCGCAGAGACTAGTTGCATTTATATGCTAGTACTTACGCATGCCCAATATAGAAGCGCGTTGACAAGCATTGGGGAGCAGTAGTCTGTCTTGCGCGCCGTGAGGCTACCTACAAACAAGTTTGGCTCGAAGAATCCCAAGAGGGGGTGATCTGTTTCCAAATATAGAGAGATTGCACGAGCAGCGTACTCATTACTAATTGCCACATTCGTCCAATTGCTTATATCTAATTGGGCGAGACGACTGTCACAAAGAGGAGGTTCGGGTACTGCTTCGGGCTCTGCTTCGTGCTGTGTTATGCCTTGCAAAGACTCAGTACCCGAACCTCTCCTCGTTGTATGCACAAGCTGCTGGTACGTGGCCTCTTCTAGAGTTTCTAGGCTCAGATTTGGTGTTGCAGGATATGCATTTGGATACTGAGGTCCTAGCTCCAAAGATTGAAATGCATCGCTCATCGTCGCCGCTTCGAAGCTAGGATCAGAAGGCTGCAAAGTGCCAGCTTTATCTCTCAGACTAGAGAGGACAGCGGAAGCGTCACCCTCTTTTTTCAGACTCCTTAATTTGTCCAAGACTTTGTCTTCTGGAAGTTCGTTCAGCAGGCGAATTGCTTCGAGGAGTAGCGATTGAGACTCTTCCGATATTGCAGAATCATCCCTGTACACGCAATCGCTCTGTGTACTCTCACAAGCTGAACAAACTGGTCTTTGGCCGTCGCACTGTGAATGTTAATTTCAATCGATGATAACTTTGCATCTCGAATAATGAAGGACATACCCGGATCTTTTTGCGGCGGCAGGCGTTGCAGGCTATTGAAACACCAACACGACGTCGCTTGGATTCTAGTACCCCCGAGGAGGTGGCCCCAGAATCTTTGTTGTCTTGTGAGCGTTTGGGGGTGATGGATACGTAATTATGCATGGTTGTGATTCATAGATTCATGATAATCGACTGAAATAGCATGGAACCGCACTTGAAATAGCCTTTGAGAGGAAAGGGTATTGACAGCCTTGCCACATGCTCCGGTCACATCATGCTGACGATGCTCAGAGGCTGTAGCGGTTGTGCAGTACGCTAGGGCTTAGCGTCAGAAATGGCTGAGACATGACAGCATTCTAACAGCTATAGTGGACATGATCTGGCTGGCGAAATAATGTGGTGATCTCATAAGTTGCCGAATTGGCATCATCTTGAGCCCGGAGCGAATCAGAAGGCGGTCATCGTTTCGATCGCCATGTGGGAGCCGTTGCGTGCGGCGGTTGCGAAAGGGTTGGAATTCCACCTAGTATCCAGTTAATCTGACGGTTACTTTATATTAACTGTATGTTATACATGGGGATAATGAAGTCTTCACGCGACAGTTTATAGTGTAGCGTTATTCAATGTGCCATGCATGTCATTTCCTTGAGCAGCGACCTCGATAGACTTCCTACACGCAGCTGTCACCGTTCCAGTCGCAAATCATTAGCCATTGTACCCATTAGTTATCAGTCCAGAGGTGTAACCACCAAAACGACCTTCTTTATCAACCCATCCAAGCAATACACAAAGGTTTCGGTACAAGAAGTATCACGCGCTTGATTTCTGGATTCTGTACGGATATATAGTATTAAGTAAATTATTCCAAAGAGATTTTCTAAGCATTGATGACGAGACAACTCTCAACATGATTCTATCCAAGTGGCTTGAAGGCATCCCACTAGATGGCATTGCGGTAGCCTATTGCCACATAAATTTGAGGCGTGCAGCAAGTCCTTCCAATTACCCATCCAGAAACATACTGAATTAGCGTTAGCTGTCACTGAAATCACACCAAAATAGTATTTGGTAATAGTCAGTACCCCAAGTCAGCTATTCGGTACCCTAGCGACTGCGTAAGGTTCAAGTGTGTCAACGGGATGCGAAGGAAAGCCCTTTTATTTGAGATACTTACTTACTACCGGTACTTTATTTTATTGTCTGCTACTATCATCTGCTAATATGGCGGTATTCCTCGGGTTTCTGACATTACGACTCACGACTTATGTATGCAGCTTTAAATCTGAGACACAGATGCTGGATGACAGACTCGGAGTACTGGCTTATATTCTTTTTTTATCATAAATCAGCAATGTCGGATACTAATTAACCATCGTGATCACCTTCTCAAAATGACTAAAAATTCATCATTGGTTGTCGCTGGTTTTCGGCTTCTTTTCTCGGCACTGACAAGCGACTCAATGGAGCAACTTCATTCTTCGGAAACTCTCTGTAGCCAATCTGAATCCTTTGAACACCTGCATCTAGCTCCATGCGGGCTCAGATTTGCCATCCATTTTGCAATGTCTTCGGAGATTAACTTCCAAGTACTGTCCTTTTGTTCTTCCAATTAATTGACAGACACGCTACATTCTATCTCCGACAGCGCCTATCCCCGCAGCCAATGCCATGAGATGCGGGCCTAAATTTGTGAAGGATCCTTTAACATAGGTACGCATAAGAGGGGACAGTGCACCACTGTATACAACAAGGTTGGATGCCTAAAAGCAGTCAGGCGATGCTTGTCTCGCCTTTTCAACCAACACCGACTCAGCCTCATTTGTGAAACCCCCCCTCCATTTAAAAGGCTGCTCTTCACTCTTCACTCAATATTCAATTGCAGCGTTACATTTTTGTATTCGGCAAGCAACTCAGGCTCAACTTCATCAATTCATTCGCTATCTCTGCATCAGGTATTGTCTTCCTCCCAATGGCTCAAGTCTCTCGTTTACTCATATTCGAACCGTAAGCCGGCATGTCGGTGTCCCAGCCGGAAGGACAAGATGTCGCCTCTCCAGAATCTCTGAGCGACGCCAATTGTATAGTGTTTGATAAAGAAGCCGCGGGCTCAGACAAAGATGCCACCGAAAATATGTCTCTTGGAGACTTCCAGATGCGCGAAGAAACTCCGGAACCTGCGGTTAGCACGCCCCTAGAAGCCTATCAGGTGCAATTGATGCGCCTTGAAGCACAAGGGAAAAGACCTCTGGAGATGACTCGTCAAGAACAAACGGAGCCTGGAATTAATTTGTTACAACAAAAGTATGAGTCGCGATGGAAGCTTCTTGAGGAGCAGACCAAAACCCGCCTTGTCATGGCTCGTCAAGAACAGCCGGAACTTGCAACTGGTTCAACCCAACCTGACTATGACTTGCAATTGAGGCTCCTCGAGGCGCAAAACAAAAGGCGCCTTGAGATGGCTCGTCAGGAACAATCCAAACTCAATACCCAGCAGCCGCACCTTGAGTCACAAAGCAACCAAACTTCTGAGATGACTGGTCAAGAACAACCGAAACCTGCAACCAGTTTAGCTCAGCAAGACTATGAGCAACAGTTGAGGCTCCTCGAGTTGCAAAACAAAAAGCGCCTTCAGATGGCTCGTCAAGAACAATCACCACTCAATATCCAGCCGCCGCAGACTCAAATAAAGATGAAGGGGCCTCCAGAGCCCAATGTCATGGCTGTTATGCCCTCAGTGCAAGGAAACTCAACCGCGGGGAGCGGAAACATGATGGCAACCCTGCCGCCCGGAGCTCGATACTTCATACCGGCCCCTGGATCCTACCCGGCGAATCCAGTGGCTATGAATGTGAAAATTATGCCTAATTCAGAAACCCAACCCGTCAGTAAACCCAATCCTGAAGACTAGGCAATGTCAATGCTAATAGCTTCCTCCAGACAACCCTACTAATGCCACCAAACCCTCCAGATCATCAGGTTCTTCTTTTACAAAGGCAACTCAGAGTTCTCAAGCTTAAGAACCAAGTACTTGAGCGACAGTTGAAAGAAGCAAAAGGGATCAATTTCGCTATATTCCACTGCTTTATCGGACAAAAAGGGGAAGAGACCTATCTTGGGAAGCCACACTGGACAAAAAGTGGTGAGAAATATCACCTCAAGGCCTACCCACCTGTACTTTATCCCGATGCCTACATTCTTTACAAGCCTCTCGCATTCGTTATTTACAAATATTACTCGCCGGATATATCAACAGAAGACAGAGAAGCCCTACGGCAAGGTCAGATGCCAGAGCCAGAGCCAACCCGCGAGGTCATAAAGCTCTTTTCAGGCGATTTGATAAACGCAGTCGTGTTATTTGAGAAAGAGGATGAAGAAGCACAGAAGAAGCTTCCGTGTCTTTCCGTCAAGAAAGAGATGTCAGCGCCGTACCCATGGTGGTACCACTACCGCGACAATCGAAACAAAATCTCTAACCTACCGGAGGCTGAACGCGAGCTCATCCACCTTTTGACCAATTGGATTGATGTCAATTATAGTGAGCTATACGACCGAGTTGATGACCAATTCAAGCGCGGCGTGGTCTCCGCCGCATCTTTGCCTTTCTTGGTCCAGCCTGGAGAGGTTTTGGTTCGTAGGGATGCGGAGGGCGTCGAAGCTTTCTTGGCAACGTCTTGGTTAGATAAAGAGAAGAGAAATTCTGAGATGCAAGTGCCTCCTGAAGATCCGGACTGGACCCTCCTATCGGTACCGTCATCGAAGAAATCCGAGTGGAGTTGGGAGGTTGACGCTTGGTCATACGTGTATAGCGGAGGCTTTTATCGGGTGATGAGAAGACTCGTTATAAATCTTGACGTGGCTACAGCTGATACGGATATTCCCATTGTGGACTTGGATGTGTTCCCGCTCCGGTTCGCCTCACAAGAGTTGCGAGAAACGCTGGAGCGGCGAGGCAAGACCTTCTGGAACAGTCGATATGGCAACTACGTCTCATACGATAACCAAAACAAGAACGAAAAGCATGCTGTGAGTTATCAAATTTAGTCACCATCTAGAAACCGAAATCTCTAATGCGTCGACGTAGCAGGAAGAGTCTTACATGATAGACTGGCGAGCATACACAATTCCACCCTATCTACATATGCCTTATCAACGCGCAACGCCTAAAGAAAATGACTTGATGCCTGAATTCAAGGTGAAATGCCGGTATGTACATGTAGGTCTGCGTCCATCAGAGCCTGACGTGTATCTTTTTCCTCGAACTGCCATCGGTTATCATCTACAGCGCAAGGAATGGAGTACGTATTCCCATACTCGTGAAAGTGATATGCAGAGGGCAACACACTGACACCCTACAACTTAGATCACCTGAAAGTCGATCAAATCCAGGAGATGCCTTGGAATGAGAAGGCGTTTAGTAATATCGCTGCAGACGTCGAGATGAAAGAATTAGTTCGGGCTCTCATCGCAACCAAGATTTCTGCTGCAGATATAGGAACAGACTGGATGCATGGGGAAGGCGACACCGTCATCACGGTCCTTCATGGAGGCCCGGGAACAGGAAAGCCATTCACGACCGAGAGTATTACTGAGCTAGCACATAAACAGCTTTTGCAGGTGAAATGCAGCAAACCTGACATCACAGCCGAGTATCTGAAGTCAATGTTCCACGTTGGCGGACTTGGGCGCCATTTACTTATGTTCGAAGACGCAGAGGCTCTCCTAGAGCAGTGCTCTCTGGATGGCGTGCCATGTGATACTCTCGCCTCGGAGTTTTTACGCGAAGTCGAGCGCTTTGATGGTCTCATCATCTTAATCTCAAAGACTGCCGGTGATCTTGATGAGTTGCTCAAGTCACACTCACGGCTATCTGTACACTACGAAAAACTGACTCAGTCACGACGGGCGCAGGTCTGGCGCAACTTCTTGCGTCAACTCGACCCCCTGGGCGAAAAGAACATTGACTTTGATGGCATTAATACTCACATAGGCGAACTGTCAGAACAAGTGATGAGCGAGCATCAGATCTGCAATGCCATTACTACTGCCTGGCAGTTGGCTCAGTTCCAAGGCAAAATAATGACCATTGGCCACTTGAGATATGTCAATAGCTGGGCTGATCTTCGTGAGGGAGTGACTCTCGACTCCCTCTCCGGGTCTCAACTTGCCAAATAACAAGCGGTGAAGGCTATGCTCAAGATAGTCTCCCGAATATCGCTCATTCCATCTTTTGAGTACTCTGACCAACAGTTTTACGACCAACAGCTTTACGGATTTACACTCTCACGGATATACAGCTTCACGACCAACAACATGAGCCATTCATTACTAATGCGACAAAATCATCAGCCAAATAACTATAACATTTACAAGAACAGATTGATCGATGTTTTTGATAAGCTCTTCCAATATGATGATATTTTACCAATGTTCTATATTTGGTGACTAAATATGATGAATTCGCTGGCTGTATCTCCTTGCTCAAAGATCAATTAATGCTGGATCGATGAAGGATTTTCTACCATATTTAGAGAAACAAAAGAACCTGCCAATTTCAGACTAGTCTCCATCTTCCGTACCTTATTTCACCTTGGTTCTGAAGGCTGTGTTGCCTCCATCTTGAATCCTCTTGTTGTGGTAACAAACGCATGTTGTTGCGTTGCGTGGTCGCACCGATTGCAGCGCTGCAAGGATCATCCAAATAGCCCTGTTTATTACAGAAGAGATGTCAGTTTGTGGCCTAGTTATATGCATACTATCCCCGCTGTTAGGGCATCAAATTGAGCAATGAAATGAAGGCGTTAGCCGCCGTTGGGTCCATCTCATGGCCACAGATGTAGTTATATGTACATGTACAGTATTCCAGATTCCAAGAAGTCTTATTTTTCTCCAATGATGCTGTCGAATCTCAGCATAACTGTATCCTCAGTCGTTCATACACACCGTGTTAAAGAGCGTCCTAGTCATGAGTGAGCAGCGCCGAGGTGAGCCGAAATCACGGCTCATCAGCACAATGTCCACCTTCCACCCCTTTTCTCGTCTCCCAATTGAGCTTCGCATTCGTATCTGGAACTCAACAGCTTTCCCCCGTATGGTACATGTGAAGCGACGGTGGGTAGGCAGATACGGAGAGTTTGGGCTCCAATATACGGCTACATCTACGCCTTGCCCTCCGGTGGTTCAGGTCTGCCAGGAGTCTCGACAACACGCGCCATATCAGCGAGCCTTTACAACTGGTGCTGAGCCGCGGTATATCTGGGCCAACTTTGAGACTGACATGATATGCAACGACAACAGCCACAACGCACTGAAGCTTGCACCACATGAACAAGATGTACAACGACTCAGGTTCTCAATTGATGACGAGCTGGCTTACAAGTATATCTCCATTTACGGCAACCAAGAACTTAAAAAGTTCGCCAATATCAAAGAGATACACATAGCAGTAGACAGAGAAATCGCGGGCTTTAGTGTGGATTTTATGGCAGACACCGTGAACCGATGCTTCAATGAAAATGACGATAAGGTCAAATTCCTCGACGTCGGGTCAGGCTATATGATGAATGCTAATCAGGTCCGCATATTAAGTGATTGGAGGAACTATCGTTCTTTTGATACTTATGGAAAGGCAAATGTAGACACTTTTGAAGAGGACATGCAGCGGATGCAAGATTCCGACTCCATTCTCACATTGTCGGAGATGCATGCCCTTGACGATGAAAATGCCAAGTTTGAGCAAGGCCAACAACATCTAGAGCACATGTATACGAGATAATTCGAGTGAGAATCCTTTTTAGAGCCGTATTCTAATAGATACAAAACCAACATACTGCAGCATTCGGAATTCGAGCCTGTTGGTGGTCCTCATTCTAAATATAGTACAGTATGCTTCCTGTGTTAGTCTGTTGGTCAGCAACTTTGTGTCTATATACGGGTATAACATGCATTTCGGAAGATAAAATTAAGCTAATTCAATCCTGTAGATGTATACGACGTCATCAGAAGCTTCCCAGACAATATTAAAATATGGCAAACGCGGGCATGACAAATTGACTTGCATTTATTTACTATTTTACACACTATATCTACAAAGGAACTATTTCATAAAGACCTTATTACTGTGCTTCAATGTCGTGCTGAACATAGATGACGCCCCGCGTTTCTGTCACAACCTTTTTCCCAGGATCATACTTGATGTTTGTCGTTACCGTCGGAATTTCAGCTCCATTGGTGTGGAAGCTCTTCGATGACTCTTCCTCAATCTGGCTATACTGCTTTTTGGCGTATAAAGTGCTCCTGCTGTCAGCCTTGGATCCAGCAGTGGCGCTTTGTAGGCGGATGTTATTTCCATCAGATAGCTCAGTCAGTCTTGTGATGACCGGCTTGACGTAGGTCTTGAGCAGGGGTCCAAGGGTAGGAATGCAGGCAGCGATGATTCCGAGCCACAGTTCGAGCAGACTAATCAATCCGATGTCGAAGAGGTTGAAGACGAAATCGGTATCGTTGAGTGTCGAAATGGTGAACTGTAGTCGCCATGCCATGATGCCAATGGTACTGATCAAGTTAGCTACCCATACCTATTGTTGTCACGGTCCAGAAGAAAAGGCACTTACATGAAACCAATGCTAAACATGACGGAGACGACCAGCTTTGAGCGAACAGCCAGCTGGAGACTCCAGAGCACTGGTAGAGGCATAATGACAATTCCGATATCGACAACCATGTTTAGCGACACAGAGGTCAATTCCTGGACGACAATGTTGCGGCATGTTCCTCCCGGCACCGGAGCCCATTGCTGAGAGATGGGTTTACATTGAGTCATGAAGAGAATCAGAAAGGCAACACCGTAGCAGGCTACGACTCCCATCATGATGTGCGCCCATAGCTTGAAGTTCTTTGTGCTAAAGATTCTCGTGTATAGCCAAAGAACCGACAGCTTGATGAAGACGGTGCCCAAGAGCCACGTCACTCCACTCGCGAGGATAAGCTGGTTCGTACTGTTTAGTTTGGGTCGCAAGATTAAAGATGGTCGATGATTGATGGATGGAGTCATACCTTGAACTGAACGCCGAATTCATACGGGCTAAGTTCATTTGTGTGCTTTCCCATGCCATTGTAGATGGCCCAAATGACGACTCCTTCCAAGGAAATGGTGTTGGCCTGAGTTTCTATTATTAGCGTCTCTATTTACACAACCAACCAACATATACCTGCAGCCTCTGATTCCGTTTGAGGAAATCCCAGGCATAAGGCGTCGAAAGTTGTTACCTACCAGGGCAAACAAAACCATGTAATCATCTGGAAGCAGCTTCCGCCTGGAGAGAGCCGCCGCCCAGAAGCGCAGTCCGATGCAAACCGTGCACAGCACGGTGAATACAATGATCCATATGAGGAGCTGGATTCCTCGACTGCCTGCAGACATTGTTGCAACGGACGAACGACGTGGCAATGTGTGGATGCGGATTGCTATTGTCGTTGGTTTGAGGGGTCGAGGAAGTGGTAGCAGCACACGAGGTGGGTTTGGCATAACTGCCTTATAAGTATAAGCACGCCCGACGGGGAATATGTAACGAGCATCTCTGACTGCAGGGCATAATGCTACTCTGCAAAGTGCACATGCGTGGTGCACTTACAAATGATACACAATCAACTGGGGGAAGACAATATCGTATCGTATCACGGACGCGATGGGGGGGCGTGCGGTCACACCAGCCCATCAGAGTGTTCCCGCAAAACTGCCCGTTGCACCATCTGCTACCACTTTGTCCTGCCGCTCTGAAGTACCTCTACTGATAATCTACATGTACTCAATTTGCCTGCTGCATGTACGCCGTAAGACGGGTGGGGGTAAGGATCCTGGCCCTTGTCAACCCATGTCAACCATGTAACCCTGCTGCATTAGGATCTCTGCACCCACAGACAGGTGCTCGACGGACAGACAAGTCCGTGCGAGGAGGATTAATGTACATTGGGAAGCATTGTCCGTGTAGATAGCCACTCCTCCTACCAAGTTGCTCTCTTTCCAAAGACTTTCCAAGGATTGTGTAAGCGCTTGGACTTATGGGCCTGGACCTCGACTACATAAGGCTGCTTGTATAACCTGGACATTGACGCCTCCCCCTGGTTTCTGGCGGACCAAAGCATCCCGATACCTGTATGAACTCTCAAATATTCCATCTCAGAAGACCACAAGGTCCCTAAAGCCAAGCACGTACGCAAAACTCCCACATCATGCAGCCTCCTTTGCCCTCTGCTACGCCAAGCTGGCGCAATGACACTTACACGGCCATCTCGCCCACAAGGCCTGAGCTCAATGCTTCAGGCAAGACCATTGTCATCACCGGTGCTGTAAGTCATGTCATATCTCGCCGATAGCCTATTTCTTTCGGCCACTTGTACTCCGTTCATACGGTGTTCAGTGCGGCCTGGCCTGACCCCCCTCCCCCCCTTGTCGCCACCACAGTCAACCCTCTAGAAGCCAGCTGGCGATCTTCTTTCTCCACCCCAGCCTACGAAGCTAGGGAATCTTACCGCAATGGAGTTGTTACAATGGCTCAGCGTAATTGGTGGAGAGAATGGGGGATCATTGTCCCCGATCCCGGCTAATAAATGTGCTAATCTGTGTGCGTCCAAAAGGGGAGCGGCATTGGCCGCGAGACGGCCACGGCATTTGCAGCCGCGGGAGCTGCCCGCATTGCCCTGCTTGGCCGGACGGAGGCGTCGCTAAAGGAAACTGCTGCCGCACTGCCCTCTTCTGTTTCAACCTCGTCCCATGTGATCGATGTCACAAGCGAGGAGTCTCTGGCCAAGGCGGCTGGGGTGATTGGCACGTGGGATGTGCTCGTCCTGGGGGCTGGACATGTCTCCACGCCGTCGAGTATTGCGGATTCGAACTTTGCAGAGTTTTGGCAGTCTTTCGAGGTGAGTTTCATGTACTCGTATTGCTCTCCCCCACGTGTTGTGGCGAACTGAGCGTTCATGTCGCATTTGCTGAACCATTCTCTCTCTTCTCACGAACCACAGACCAATGCCAAAGGCACCTATGCTTCGCTTCACGCATTCTTACCCACTGCCAATGCTACCCATGCAGCGGTCATTGCGGTGACCACAGGCACCACGGCCCTTCCAGCAACCATGGTGCCGGGACTGTCGGCGTACATGTCGTCCAAACTCGCACAGACGAAGCTGATCGAGTTCCTGGCTGCCGAACACTCGAACCTCTTCGCAGCGACCCTGCACCCGGGCATGGTCGAGACGGGCATCTTCACCAAAAGCGGTGCCAAGGCCGAGGCTCTTCCCATGGACAAAGGTGTGTTTCGCTTGTGCTTCTGAATTTTCTTTTGCGACGGCATTCAAACACACGTTTTCTCTAACACGTATCACACTTGCCCAGTACAACTTCCGGCGCACTTCACCGTCTGGCTGGCGAGTCCTGAGGCGGCCTTCCTAAACGGGAGATCGGTCTGGGCGAATTGGGATGTTGACGAGCTCAAGGCAAAGGCAGAGGCCATCCAGCAGAGTCAGCTCTTTACTGCTGGCATCAACGGCTGGCCCTTTACCCCATAGGCGGGCTGTAGGTAGACTCTAGACAGGCTCTAAGGAGCAATTAGGAAGAATGAAAGATGTATAGTTGGATATTTTTAATTATTATTGAATCACTTTAAAAAAGAAAAAAAAAAAGACCTTGTCATAAAAAAAAAAATTGTGAATTATACATGTATTCTAGAACTACATAGACTCCAACTGCCCACTTCCCGGCCTGCAGATTGGCATCGATTCCTAATCAGTGGCGTGTCTCCTCTCGAATTGCAATTTCAAGGTACCAGGATTCGACGTAAACTGGTCCTTCACAGTTTCCAGGGCACTTAAGCTGTCCTCCCCTGGCGCAGCCCGGAAACGATAGTTCTTCAAGATCCTTGCCAGCACATACTTCATTGTGTCCAGGGCCAGGGTCTTACCCAGGCAGCTGTGGTGGCCCGTTCCAAATGGAGCGTACGCTGCTGCATTTCGAACCATTTCGGGCCGAGTCGTCCAGCGCTCTGGGACGAATTCAGAAGCATTCTCAAAGCAGCTTTCGACTAGTAATCACATACATAGTTAGCACATGCTTCATTTGACTATGATCGACAACTTACGTCTGCCAATAGTATATCGAGGAGCAACAATCGTTGTGTTGGGAGGAATAAACTGATCGCCAATGGTGAGGCCAAATTCGGTCGTCTTGCGATTGCCGCCCGTGAGGAGAGCTGGATGCAAGCGAAGGGATTCCTTCATGACGGCATTGAGATGCGGCAGATTGACGAGCGTCTTGAGATCCGTGACATCTACATTCTTGACTTCCTCGTGAATCTTTTCAGCGTGCTCCGGGTGTTTGCCAAGCTCGCAGAATACAGCAATTAGAGCAACTGCTGTTGGCTCACTGCATCACGGTCAGCACTCTACGTCTTTATCATTTTTGCTGGTCTTGTTCATCTCTTACCTTCCAGCTACAATAGCCAGTAGACTGTCTCCTGCTGCCCAGTGCCACTTCTCATTCTCAGAGAATCCATGTCCTTCGGAATCCTTCTCCATCAAGTAGTAGGACAAGTCTTGCGACTGGCTGGAGCTACCATTTTCGAGTCTATCACGCATCTGAGACTGGCACCACGCCACTGTGTCAAACCAATCTTTTAGCACGCTGACTCGTGGAGCCAAGTTGAAGCCAACCTGGATGAGCCATGGCACTGAGCTAAAAGGGCCCAGCAGAGAAAGAGCCCGCTGCAGACGGACAATGATGTGATGCCACTGCTGGTTCTCAAGCATACCAAAGGACTTACTAAAGACAAAATCTCCCATGATGTCAAATCCGAACCAAAGAAGCAAGTCTCGCATGTTTGTCACCTTTTGCAGCTTAGCATCCTGCTCGATGCATTGGTCAAGCTTATCGACATATTTGAGGATTTTGGCTTCATGCTCCGCCAGGGCTGAGAAAAAAATATTCCGGTGTAAGCAACATGACGAAATTCCGATGAGAAGCTGAACTGACCTTTTGTAGTAAAGCCTGCGTTCCATTCACGACGACGAATGGCATGGACTGACTTGTTTCGTGCTGTGACAAGGGCCTGGCCCGGGTGTAAGATGTCATACCACTCTGACTTGACACATTCGGAGCGCGGTCCATCGACTGCCATGAAGACATCTGGATGAAACACGGTGATCTCGGCAGGGCCTGTATAGATGTCAGCTTAGCCAGCCAACTCCCTTTCTCTGTCTTTTCTTCCCCGCAAAGTCATAATAGATCTCTTCTCTCGAGGATTCTTACCTGTTCTCACGAAACTTCCGTATTTCTTGTGTATTTCGTTAAGAATATGGTGATTCTTTGATCCCCTCGCCGCCCACATGTGCCAGATCTTGGTACATCTTGCATACCACGGGCCCCGGAAGCCAGCTCTGGTAAGAGGATGAAAGAAGACGCGATACAAGAGAATGCTCGCAATGAGGCCGGGCAGATACCCGTAGCTCCAGAATATGACTCCTTGAAGAAACCTAGCAATCGCTGTATCTTTCAAGGTCTGTGCCAGTACAGGGCAACCGACATATAAGGCAAAGAGTTGAATGGTGATCTGAGGCGCTTGAACATGCCACTCTCCCCGGATGTAGACAGCATTGTGGGCGATGATGCCGGACAATGCGCCCACAGCCGTGAGGATAGCTTGCTGATTCGCGTAGTAAAAGTCCATTGCCTCCGTTTGTCTTTGTAGTAGAAGGCAGATGCCAATGGGCAAGGCAATGGGTTATCAGAGGACAAATTTATCACGTCAACAAGTCCGTTCGCGTTGAGGCACAACTTCTCGGCGTGGGATTATATCAGATTGACCTTCCCATTGTGGCTCTCGGATAGATCAAAGGCTACTACTTCGGCTGGATTATATTTCATTTTTAGATAGTCGTGCATGCAGTCACTCACATACAGCCGGTGACATCTTACATGTAGGTACATTTACAATTCATGTAGCATCTAACTATAGCCGGTGCCTGATATCACATATACCATCTTATTGCATATCTTCGGAACCTACATCAGAGCTCTAGATAGATTCTCTTGACATCATAATCCCGACCCAGCTCCCAGATTCCCCTTGCCGCATGCAACCTAACCAGGATGAGCCTTTTTTGCCCCTCGCTATCATGGGCGCCCCGACAGGATCCTCTTTCTCTGTATGAGCATTCTGGCAGAGAACCGTGTGTTTGCATTAGCTCAAGGTCACCGAATGTAACATGAAGGCCTGTGATTCCATGTATGTAAGACGGCATGGCATTCAAGTAAGCTAGACCGGCAGCTATCTACAAGGGTGGAGGGCTCGATGGACCCCGATCTACCACCGGGGCCCCTGGCCTGGCCCCCAATATTGACAGGGATGGCACAGCATGATCTCCATAACCGAGCGTCACAAACGCACGCACCGCAGCGTAACCCAAAATGTGACTCTGTCGAACGGCAGACCCTGGCCGTTACTCGACCATTTGCCAGGGGACTTTCCTGAAGGGGCTTATCAAGCACGGGATGGGGGCTGTTCGTATCGAGCCAACAACTCTACTTGGACAAGCACAAAGGGCTGACTGTATCCCCGCTACTCGTTAACGGTAAATCCGCGTACCAACAGATAGGGAGTACAACCGGGCTATTATCGACACCCCCAAGCCAAGACCAATGGCAGGATCAGAGCAAGCCCCGTTGACGCAATCTGTCATCTCATAAGTCAAACCACATACTAATCGGCCACACGGGCAAATCGGCCACTCCCATACAAAATTATATAGGGCAGCACAGTATTAATAATATATTATATACTAATAAATAAAAAAAGCTAGTTTTAATAAATATTATTATTTTATAATAAAAAAAGTTAATTTTACATTTACTTTATTATTATATACTTTTAACTATAAAATATTAAGTTTTTTAATTTATTAAGGTTTATATATAAAATTATTATAAACACTAACAAATTTAGATTTTTATTAATTTTTATTATTATTTAATAAATAAAGAGGTTATAGAAAAATATAAATTAAAATATTATATTTTATAAAAAATAGTTTTATATAATGTATTTTTTAAGCTTATATATTTTCTTAAGAATTAATTATGAATTTTTATAAAGCCTGAGTTTTAGTGTAAAAGGGTGGCCGACTAGTCCGTGTGGCCGATTAGTATGTGGTTTGACTTAGCTCTATTATTTGCCCGCTTCAAAGTGAGGCCATTTTGTTTTGCCTTTGTCTGGTCCGTGTAGCCACCAGCACTACACAACCAACCCCCGGCCACCTTCCTATTGGTGATGTTGGCTCAATGGCTCTTGGCGGGATAGCGGAAAGGCGCCGTTGAAGAATTTCCTCATCTTACCAACAGACTAACAGTGCACGGCGGCACGGGGAAGAAGGGAAAGCCGAAGCATCGCCTCCTCCTTTGACGCCATGACATGGCGGAGCGGCAGTTGGTTGAACGCATTTGTTATGTCTGAGCGGCCATCCATCACGTGGTAAGCCAATGTCGACGGAAGCGATGTGATGTTGGGACGGGACGGATTTGAATCCATCTCAAGCGTGAATTAGAAATCCATATTTTTGCAGTCGTTGTTATTTCTTCCTCGGCCTGCGCTCTCTCTCAACTACACGAGGCACCTTTTTAGTACATGAAACATTCACCGCTGAAAACTTAAACTTCAATTGTATTCCACAAAACGACAAATTATCTACCATGGCTAGCTACGACTACATCATCGTCGGTGGAGGACTTGCAGGCTTAGTCCTGGCCGCACGCCTGACTGAAGATTCCTCGAAGCGGGTCCTTGTCCTGGAGGCGGGCGAGGATCTGACGGCAGATGCCCGTACGTCGGTTCCGGCTATGTGGCCGACGCTGCTGAATACAGACGCAGACTGGCAATTCAAGACAGTCCCTCAGGTAAGAGATGAAGCATTGGCTGTTCCATGGTTCGTTATACTAATCACTCATCGTTTCAGCCTGGCTTCAACAACCGTCAAATCTCCTTCCCCCAGGGCAAGCTCCTCGGTGGATCGAGCGGCCTCAACGGCCTCTCCTTCACGCCCTCGTCCAAGGCCAATGTGGACGCTTGGGCCAAGCTTGGGAACCCCGGCTGGGACTGGGCAAGCTTCTCCAAATCGCTGGCCAAATCCTACACTTTGACCACCGCCGCAGGGACCACCGCCGGCGATGGCCCGCTTCAGCTCAGCTTCCCCAAGGATACCGACAACAGCTGGCCCAAGATCTGGCAGCAGACGCTGGGAGGCCTGGGGTTCCAACAGTCTGGTGAATCCTACGCCCAGCAATCCACGGGCCCGGTAACCGTCGCGGACAGCATCCATCCTGCATCTAAGACGCGGAGCTATGCTGGAAACGCCTATCTCGAGCCTGCTCGCAGCCGAGAGAACCTCACCATTGTGACTGGCGCTCCGGTGAGCAAGATTGTCTTTGCCAAAGACGGCAGCGCAGTCACCGCCGAGGGCGTCCAGTATGTCAAGGACGGCGAGACTCAAACCGCGACGGGCAAGGAGGTCATCCTCACCGCCGGCGCCATCAACAGCCCCCGGATCCTTGAGCACTCTGGAGTTGGTGATGCGAAGCTCTTGTCCAAGCTGGGTGTCGACGTCGTCATTGACAATCCCAATGTCGGTGAGAACTTGCAGAACCACCCCATGGCCGGCCTGAGCTTCGAGGCTGTTGAGGACGCAAAGACAATAGACGGTCTTGCGCGCCAGGACCCGGCTGCTCTTCAAGCTGCCATGGCCGCTTATGCACAGCAATTGGGTCCGTTTGCAAGCAGCGGCACCAACAACGCCGCCCAATTGCCCTTCCCAGGCATCCAGACCGCTGAGGGCAAGGCTGAGGTTGAGGCGCTTATTGAGAAGCACATCACTGGCGCAAACAACGGTGGCAATGCCGCCTTTGCCGAGGCTCAGGCTGAGTTTGTCCGCTCCATTCTCACCTCTCCTGAAGAAGCATCTGGCTATTACATCTCGTTTTCGGGCTTCGCCTCGTTTAACCCTGACGGAACAATGGCAGCACCGCCTCCGGGCACTGAGAAGTACTTCTCCATTGCTCTGTTGCTTACGCATCCCCTCTCCAGAGGGTCTGTCCACATCAACTCTGCCTCTCAGTCATCGACAGACCTCACCATTGACCCTCAGTACTTCTCACACCCTCTGGATCTCGAGATCCTCGCCCGTCATCTTCGCTTCGTCGAGTCCCTTGCCAGTGCCGAGCCTCTGGCCAGCCACCTCAAGGCCGGCGGCAAACGCAACCCTGCCGCCCAATCAGCCGGCACCTTTTCCGCGGACTCTGGCCTCGAAAAGGCAAAAGAGTACCTGCGTCAGACCACAGTGGGCGCCCACCACTTCACCGGCACTTGCTCCATGATGCCCAAGGACTTGGGGGGTGTCGTGGATGCTCAACTCCGGCTTTACGGATGCCCTAACCTGAGAGTGGCAGATGCGAGCATCATTCCGCTGACGCCTCGGGCAAATCCCCAAGCGACTGTGTACGGTGTGGCTGAGCATGCGGCATCCATTATCAAGGGTGGACTTTAGGAGAGCCGACGACATTGGGGGCTGTATCCGTAGTGACCACATGTTGTTTTTTTGGCTTGTGATTTGTATTACGGGGGTGGACCATTGTTGCATAGAGACATATATAGTAGTATAGCAATGTTAGTTAGTTTGGAAATAGTATTGATATCATCAAGAGTCCCTTGCAGGGAAGTGATCGGCCAACTGCCATTCTAGTGGAACATCATCAAGCTTGCGTAACCGTGACTAAGTTGAAGACTACACTGCGTATCGGATTTTTACTGCGTATTGAATGCCGCATCTAAAACTCATTAGGCAGGCCTTGTAGAGTTAAACATGTAAACGTGCGGGTTCTACAAGGCTCATACAGGCACACAGCACCTTTAGGCGCTCTCCCATCCCAGCAGCCACATCCCGGTCCTGTCAACCCCCGGTCCATTCCCAATCCAATACCAGTGAACTGTGCCAAAGAGCCAAAGAGCCGGAACACCCAAAATCCCACTTTTTGGTGCTAAAAACGTCTGGCCTTTCCGGGCCGAGGAAGCCCGTCTTGAAGTCCGTGGTCTGACACAATCTCCCGAGACTAATGTAGTAACTAATTCGCGAGCCAAGTTTAGCATCAAACTCGCTAAAAACCTGTAATATCTCAACTACGGGTTCCTCCTTCGGGTATGTAGTGTGAAATCTGCAATATCCCAACTCGGAAGCTCCCACTGATATCATTGCACAAGAGATGGGACGACACCAAGACGCGGCACTTTGCTATCCGTGCAACAGGCTAAACTTGGCGCAGATCTTTTTCATCCCATCTCTACCGTTTCTCTGTATACCCGGTCTGTGCACAACCCAGCCTGAGACCCGTGCACCTTGAGAGACCAGGGCAAACAGGGATAGTATCTCCCTCGCAAGGGTTACTGATATACGAGTAGGCAGTACAATGCAGGTAAGAGCTAGATATGCGCATCCGGTATACATGTAAGCATTATAACGCCATGGGTCTGTGCTCAGGTTCTAGGCCGGGGAGCTTGTAAGCCGAAGCGGGATCGAAGGAAGCGGTTTTGCATGCCGCTACTTACAAGTACCTATGAAACGAAGATATCTCATCATCATCACATGGAGAAATCTCCAACATCTTCAAGATCAACCGTACTTGTATGTACCTGTCATAGTTTTGAATGCCGAAACCCCAAGCCGCTCCTGTAACAAGATCCCGCAGTCAAAGATCATGGACCCGAGCGTTGTCCAGTTGCCACAAACAGCTTAACCAACGCTTATCAAACTCCACAAAATATGCTTGGTAACTAGTAGCCGAGTTTTAGCTTGTTACTTGGAATTGTCCGAGTAGCAAGAAAAAGACAAAACACAGGAGGAGTGGCACTATCAACACCATTTTCGGCGTCTCCAAGAAAAGTCACACAACTCATCCCGCTTCCACCAAGGTACCGGATGATCACAAGATGTCGAGTTTGCACCCGGAAAGGCTATTATAGCTCATGGAATATAGCACGTTTCGGGCAAGGGGTGAATGTCAAATCAGTTGAGGATGTAGTTGGAGTTCCCACAGATATCACCTCGTTCTCTCCGGCTGGGCCAATAGGATAATTGCAACTGACACTGCTCAGGGACTCGGTGGCCATTTAGTGCTTCCGTGTGGTATCTGCATTGTTTCCGTTATTGCTTGTTTAGTATTTTCTTAGCATATTTCTGAATAAAAAAAATTAAAGGGGAGAGTGACAGAGAGAGCCCGGAGGGAGAGAATTGTAGATATATATGTCGAAATGTCGACATTTCTTTTTCCAAACTTCTATCCTCCTCGTCTTCATGCAGCCATACCAGGATCGACAGCAAGGATAAATTGAATCAATTTGTTCAAAACGCAGTCTTTATTTACAATGGAGAAAAGCACTGCAGTTACAATGGAGAAAAGCAATGCAGACGCCATGCATCCTGAGCACAAAGTTGAGCCCGCCTCGTCGGCCGTCTCCACGATATTCAACATCCCGTATCTCATCTGGGAGTTTACAGAGAGCAACTTTCCTACCTTTGTCATCCCAAACACCACGTTTGGCATTCTAGGAGCCCTCGCCGGCTCTCATCTCGCAGATGGTCAGCTACCTTCACTGTGGCAGGTCGCCCAAGCCCTTCCCCTAGTCGTCGCCTTCAACTGGTACAACGTCCTGATATTTGACCTCGCGAACCAGAGATCCGAAGAGTCGGTTCGAGAAGATCTCATCAACAAGCCCTGGCGCCCGATTCCGTCCGGCAAGATATCCGGAGACCAGACCAGACGATCTATGCTGCTGGCCGTCCCGATCGCCCTCGCCCTCAACTACTGGCTAGGAGTTTGGAAGGAAGGTGTCTTCATCCAGATCCTGACCTGGCTCTACAACGATCTCAAGGGTGGAGATGAGGTAGTACGGGATCTGATTATATCTGTCGCATACGGTTGCTTCAACCACGGTTCGCTGCGCATCGCGCTCGGATCACAGGCCACCGTCAACCAGGAGGGCTTGACATGGATCCTCATCATCAGCGGAGTCATCCTTACGACTATGCAGGTGCAGGATCTCAAGGACCAGGAGGGTGATAAAACACGGGGGCGTTTGTCCATTCCCTTGCTCCTGGGCGAGCAGTTCTCACGCATCTCCATCGCCATAGCTGCAGCTGCCTGGTCCAGCATCTGCCCATTCTTCTGGAAACTCTCGCCATTGGCTTATGTCGGACCAATGGTAGTTGGAGCAGTCTTGATGACGAGTGTCTTGTTTCGAAAGACGGTCAAGGCAGACGACCAGTCGTGGAAGATTTGGTGTCTGTGGACAATGTCTCTCTACACATTGCCATTGTTTACGCTATCATGATGGGTTGATGGGGTTGAGGGAGCAATTCGACGAGTTACGCAATTGAGTATAGTGGCAGGCGTTTTACTTTGTTTCAGTCTTTCTTTTGTTACCCTTGAGGAAAAGTGTTTTTTATATCTACAATTGGTTGTAGTAGCGTTTTGTACGAGTAGCTTTCTCTTGTTCTCTTTTTAAATAGGCTTGTAGCAAATTATATATGAATATCCTGCCAAAGCAAAGCTTTCACTTCAACATAGCGAAACGATGAACCACCACGAAACGCCGAGAAAAAGATATCATGTATTCCCTTGCTTCCTTTTTATGTTGGTCGTTCTTTATAGAAAAGCTTCGACGCACGATATCGGTGTTGCCGAAGGTCCAGCCCTTTGCTTTGTCATGAAGGCTGCATGTCGTTACCCTTGTCAGCCATCATACATCCCTGATACCCCAACCTGATGTTGCACTCGCGCAAGTACTTTGTATTCTTCTCATGGTACCGTGCCTGTACCTGTAGACTCTCAACCAGGTTGATGCCCGTACCTAGCAAAGAAAAGGTCAAGGGAATGTCACTCTTGCTTCCAACTGAACCACACCTTGGCGTAAATCCGAGACTGAACAAGGACCAGATAGACCAGGATGACAGCAGAGCGTCGTACTCCATCTGGAGCAGGCAGATCCGCGGTCAATGCACCTGTCAATGCGCCGAAGCATTTTCCAAAACCACATAATGTCTCATGCACGCACTCCGTGGTCATCGGCTCATTTGTTCCGTTCCAGTTCAGCTCTGCTTCTTTTGGGGACAATATCCGCTCTGTTCATTTCACAGAATGGGGAATGGGGAACAGTAAAGATTATTGATAACAGCCCCTGAGGAGTAAAGAATCCTCAGCGGTCAAGTTTTTCTTTTTCTATACAGGAGACAAAATAAACACAGATATCGCTTCCAATCGCAGCCTGTGGCTACTGCACGCGGCCCATGGCCCAACGAGCTGCCAAACCGTAAGCGAACGTTTACAACCCATGACAAGACCTTCCCATTCAGGCAACCCGTCCGTGCAAAAAGCAAATAATTTACATGTACGAAGTAATCTCACCGCCCGGCCGCACCGTCAATCTTTTGCGCACTGACATTCACTATAGTGTCACTGATGCGTCGGCGAGTGCTGGTCGTACGTGCGGAGAGAACTAACTGAGTTGCCTGAGAAAGTTCCATATCAACTACATGTACGCACGGATATGGCGGCGGGCTGAGCCCCACGATGCTCAGCTATGATTCATTTCTTGGGGTCTTCGAGAATGCGGGTGGTAAGCCTTCGAGAACTATTGCTTGAGCAGTTTCCTTGAGAGAGAGTCTACTTGGCACGTAATAGGAAATAGTATCACCATCGTCTCATGACTGCTCTGTGTGGTTTCTACAGCACTTGGCAAGTGTCCGTGTATACGGGGGATCAGGTCAATCCGGAGTTCGGAATACAAATCCGTGTATAGTTGATAACGGAGCTGCTACACAAACTGCATCAAATTGTTCAGCTCCCACGCATTATTACACGAGTGCAATATAATTCCCTCGGCCGTAGAACGAACTCAGCTAATGCACAACTCACCTGAACCAATCCTCCCGTTTCGTTCCATGTTCTCCGCTCCCCTCTTCACGTGGCAATCTACCCACGACAGCATCCCAAAAGCAAGGGCTGCCTCGTGGGCATGTCGTCCTCGTCTTCCATCTCTGCATCTAGATTGAAGGAAATGACCCCATCTAACCCTCTTTGCAGCCTAGCTCTTACATCCTTCGAGCCCACAGCTCGACATGGACGCAATATGAATGGCCGAACGGCTTGGAAGGGGTGGCACACGCGGATAGTAAAAAACGTGGTCTATGCATGGAGCACCCCCCTGGTCCTGGGAGAGACGCAATATTGGCTCGCAAGTCCACCAGGCATCCTGTGAGAGCTCTTCTCCATGAATGTCCACTCACTTTTTTCCCTTACCATGGAATATTCTATATATCTTCTCGACAATTCCCTGCTGAAGTTTTGAAAGATTCTCATCATCACAGCTTCGATTCGGACTCAATTGACCTCAGCAATGGCTCGACTCATCGCCCTCCTGGCCACCGTGCCAGCTTTAATATCAGCAGCTGCCATCGCTCCCTCTCCCGCCGCTTCTACTGCTACCAATTCAAGTTGCCGCTGCTTGCCTACAGACCCGTGCTGGCCCTCCACAGCAGATTGGAATGCCTTCAACAAGACACTAGGCGGCAAATTGATCGCCACGGTTCCCCTGGCCAGCGTCTGCCACAGCTCTTCATTCGGCTGCTTCAGCGCCTCAAAGTGCAATCAATTGAAATCTGTCTGGGACTTCCCCGACACTCACATCGAGTCCGCCTCCGACCCCGTTGCTCCCTTCTTCGCCAACCGCGGCTGTGATCTCTTCACGGCGCCCGACGCCGGCTGTGTCGTTGGCTCCCTCGTCCAATACTCCGTCAAGGCTTCAACTGCTGCCGACTACCAGGCCACGATCAAGTTTGCCCAGCAAAAGAACATCCGCCTGGTGATTCGAAACACGGGCCACGACTACTACGGCAAGTCGACTGGAACCGGCGCTTTGGCTCTCTGGACGCACAACATCAAGACCACCCAGCTCCTCAACTACAACGCAAACGGATACAAAGGCAAGGCCATCAAGGTCGGCGCCGGCGTCCAAAACTTCGAAGCCCAAGCCTTTGCCCACGCCAATGGCCTCGCGCTGGTCACTGGCAACGGCGGATCGGTTGGCTTTGCCGGAGGCTACAGCCAGGGCGGTGGTCACGGCCCCCTCGCCACCAAGGTTGGCCTTGCCGCCGATCAAGTTCTCGAGTGGGAGGTTGTCACCAGCACCGGCCAGCAGCTCGTCGCCACGCCCTCGCAAAACTCCGACCTCTACTGGGCCCTTTCCGGCGGTGGTGGTGGAACATACGCCGCCGTCTTGTCCATGACCGTCCGAGCCTACCCCGATATGGCGTCTTCTGCCGCCAATCTCACATTCACCAACCAGGGAATCACTGATGATGTCTTTTACGGCGCCGTTGCTCAGTTCCTGACCACGCTCCCCAGCATTGTCGACTCTGGTGCAAGTGCTGTTTTCCTGCTTGCACCTGGTGTCTTCCTGCTGCAGCCTGTGAATGCTCCTGGGGTGACCAAGGCGCAGCTCCAAACTCTTATGAACCCTACTCTCAACTACCTGACCTCCAAGGGTATCGGATACGGTAAGTTTGCTCATCCACAATGATATCATTTGGTCATTCGACCTCCCCTAGGATGAATCTAACCTTGTCCAATTGTAGACTTTCACGTCGACCAATTCTCTACCTTCTTGGATAGCTTGAATGCCTACAACCCCCCTCCCAACGTGACCGAGTACAACATTGGCGGTCGTCTCATCCCACGCAACCTATTCACCACCGCATCCGGAGCTGCTTCAGTCGCAAGTGTCTACCAATTCATCAACAACGCCGGCGGTGTCGTCTCCGGTGTTTCCGTCAACGTCAGCAACGGTGCCAAGGTCTCCAATGCCGTTAACCCTGCCTGGCGAACAGCCATCACAAGCACCGTGATTGGAGTGTAAGTCTATTCACTATCCGCAGTAATCACCTAGTTCCTTCTTACTAACATCTCTTGCAGCCCATACGATCCCCTCGTCTTCCAGAACAACCTCAACGCTCAGAAGAACATCACTAGCGTTCTAGTTCCTAAGCTGGATGCTTTGTCCCCCATCAAGGGCGCTTACTTGAACGAGGCCGACATGAACCAGCCCAACTTCCAGCAGGTGTTTTACGGCAACAACTACGCAAAGCTCAAGTCCATCAAGAACAAGTACGATCCGACGGGCACATTCTTCGGCCTTACAGCGGTCGGAAGCGATGACTGGACCGTGGATAGCACCACGGGAAAGCTTTGCAGAGTCGCGTAGATAGAGAACCTAGACTGGGGGACATATAGAAACGGGAAGGCATAAACTAGGAGACGAAGACTTTATGATATTTTAGACTAATGGCAATATACTCTCTTTAACTGTTAAACTCATTTTACTATATTCATTGGGTTTTGCTAAGAAAGCGCAAATCAGGTAGTCTTTTCATTCTTTTCATTCTTGTAAATACTGAGAAATTGCCCGCGTATATACTCTTGGCAGAAACTGGTGTGGCATGATAGTCTAGCCTTCACAAGTCCCCAGTCTGCGTGCCGTCCTGTGACAATATCGACTGTGACTGTTTGGAGTGTATATACCAAGGTTCGCTTTTGGCAGCTTCTACACTGTTGCCCACAGCAAAAAGATCAATATTTGTGTGCTCCTTACTTACGTCTAGAGACGAGAGTTGAAGATAAATACATAGACTCTCACCCCACAATACGTATAGAAAGATCTAGGGTAATATTCAACTTACCTCGCGAATATATTGTTCTACCTATCGTTTTCTTCGCACATATCTCCATACCAAGGCCATAGAGTTATAGCAATACGTCAAACAGCAGTGAACCATGTGTAACGGAGAGAGCTTGCAAAGCCACGCCTTTATCAAGTGAGCGAGGTTTGTGTACCCCGGCAGACAGATATAAAACGGTGATTAAACTAGTAATGAGAATCAATGTGTGATAGTAAAGGCCCAGCGAAGAGTCTGGGAACTATAGGACACCAAGGTTCTAGGGTACTCTCCCGGTATCCCTCAGCGACACTTTCTACATGTCACTTCCCGGATGCCAGATAACCAAGTTGGTATGCTGAATTAACACAACAGAGAAGTCAATAATTTATGCACTTGTAGGTCATCACATGTATCTCAAAAAGAGCAGCATGGGTAGTTGTTTCAGCTCTTCCGGGACAATCAGCTTATTCTTTTCCTTTCCCTGCACAAATCACAAAAACAAAACAGGGACTCGGAAAAAGAGACATTTGTCTATGGCTTCTTATTTTTTGTTTTTTTGAGAATCCGTGACTATGCGAGAGGGCGATTTGATAGCCCTTACCCAGCGCATACCAAACTATGTGAGACACTGATAGATTCTGACCCCCCAATCATTACCCATGATAAATTCGTTCCAACAACTCTCAACACCGGTATTTTGCACCCGCTTACAGCTTCTGCATGGCGACGACGTCGGTGGACTGGACCCAGTCCTCGAACTCCTGGATCTGCTCCTGGAGCTCATCCAGGGAGACCTTCTCATCCTCAACAACCAGGTTGATCTGCAGCTTCTTGATACCGAAGCCAACAGCGACCAGCTTGGAAGCACCCCACAGCAGACCGTCCTGCTCAATGCCACGGACGGCAGCCTCCATGGCAGCCAGGTCAGTCTCGTCATCTGTAATCGCAAAAGTTAGCATCACCGCCTCTGAGAAAAGAAACCGTCGTGGTGCCGCGCCAAAAAAGACACCAGTATCGGCAGGAGATGGATTCGGAATGTAGTAGAAGAAAAAAACGTACCCCAAGGCTTAACATCGAGGGTGACAACAGACTTGGCGGCAACCTTGGGCTTGGCAGCCTTCTTCTCGCGGTAAGCAGCCAGACGCTCCTCACGGACACGGGCAGCCTCGGCATCCTCCTCCTCGTCGTCAGAGCCGAACAGGTCGACATCATCGTCGTCCTCGGCGGCGGGGGCCTTGGCGGGGTTCAGGGTGACCTCGGCGACCTCAGGGCCGTAGACGGTGTAGGGCTTGCTGGCATCGCCCTCGAGGGTGGCGAACTCATCCTCGTATGTGGCAATGTGCTTGTACCAGCGGGCAGCAGAAGGGTACTTGGCGGCGTTGGGAGCCTCCTTGAGGGCCTTGAAGACGGCGACGTCGGCCTGGCTGGCAGAGAAGCTATATTTGGCGGGGGAGGGGTTAGTGAGGGGTGTTTAATGAATTTTTTTTTTTTTTTTTCGTCGCTGTCATGCAGGCACTGAGGGGTGGAAAAATATGAAAGAGGGGCTGGGCTGCTGCATGCAAATCATCGCCTGATTGTGACTCAAACGATGGGAAATTTTGTGATGTATGCGATAAAAGGTTCGAAATTCAGGGACAGGAGGAGAGCGTCGTCGTCGCTGCGCAAAGGGGAAGAGGGCATACCCAGTGATGTAGGAGCGGGTGGAAACCCAGCTGTTCAGGACTGTCGACACATTCATCGTTAGCACAAGTAGCCACCAGCAGCACAGAAAGAAGAGATTTTTGGCTTACGGGTGAGGCCAGCATCGGTGAGGAGATCGGTGAAACCCATGGCTGCGGTTTTGTGTATGTGTGGTGAATAAAAAGACGAAAAAAGGAGGTTCGTTTGGGTCGAGAAGAGTGTTGGAGTTGGGTATCTACGAAGAAAAAAAAGATAGCAGAGCAGAGCAGAGAACAGAGCAGAATGCGCAGTATTGAGGCAAACCCCCACTAACGGGAGCCCTAGCAGAGGGGAGTTGTGGCCTGAGGCAACGAAAAAGAAAAAATCTCCCCGCCTGAGCAGATGAAAAAAAAAATTGTTCAATTGCCTGGAAAAGTGGCGCATGTGGGCGATGGGACGCTGGAAAAGGCATGTGGTGAAGCCGTGCGATAAGATTAGAGGATGGAGGGGAGAAGCTGAGCCACAGAAAGTTCAATGCCCCGCGTCGAAACATTTTGAACCCCGCCAACCATCAATTTTCAGTGCATGATGATGGTGATGATGATAACGACATGAAGTATAACATCGACAAGAAGGGTTCAATTACAGAGTCCATATATACAGTTACAAATACAATTACAGCTATACAGGCTAATGCTCGCAAAAGTTGTACGATACCCGCTCCATATTGTGCTTCGCCTTCTCCTCATATCTCGACCGCTCGTGCATCAGCTTCACCCGGTGCTCCTGGGCCTCTTCCACCGTCATAAGACTACCCGGAATCTCCCCCTGACTATCCTCTGCCGCCTTTGAAGCCTCCGTCCACCAGTCCTTCTGCTGGGGCGGCACATTGGCAGTAGACACGATGCGCTCATGAGGGTCGACAAGCCAGAGCGCCAAAAACCTCCTGTGCCCTGGCTTTGTCTCATCTTTAAGACGGAACGATGAGACCCGATGTTGGCTAAAAAAAAAGAGACACAAAAGATGATTAGTGTCTTGCATTATATAACAGCGTGTAACCATTCACGACTCAACTTACTATACGTTTGGAAAAGCAAGGACTCGCCCCTCACATGTCTTGACATCTCCATAGTTCTGGATGCAAGATGCCCCATGCCCAAGGCGAGTGCCAAAGACTCGCTCCAGCCAGTTGTAATTGTCTTGGCCAGTTGAGATCCTTTCATTCAGGTAGGCTGACGTCTGCATGCGGAACGACAGATGGCTGTCCGTCACGTTCTCGCTATCCAAATAAAACAGAGCCGTGGCGCAGATTCTCTCATTCATCTGCCCTTCAACCTGTAAAACTCGTTTAGCATACGTCCCCCACACTTTCCTAAGAAGGCGGAAACATTGAACTTACATGCCACGAGCCAGCTGGGAAATGAGGCATCTCAGGAGTCAGCTCGATGCTGGCCATTTTCACAATGACCTGCAGCCCGTGCTCCTTGAATTTCTCCTGGATCCTCTGCGGCGGAGTGTAATCTATCTCCTCGAATTCCATTGGCTCCGGGAGAATGGCGTCTCGGTCCTCAACCCACTGGCCAGGAAGAAGAGTCTCACCCCTACTCGGCTGTGGTGGCTTGCCATACCGGTACCGATTCAAGTAATTATATCTAAACTCTCTCGGTCGTTTATACCTCATCGACGTTTTCCACAAATCTTCGTCATCATCACTAAGTCATATACCGCCGTCAGTTTGTGATTTCATCCAGAGCATCTTAGGAAAACTCACTCTGCCTCGGAAATAAATTCGAACCGCGACTCGTTTCTTCCCGCAGTGACACTTTTGTCGAATTTGATATCCTCCTTAAGGCACTGATCCCACGCTGGTAGGGCCGTGTCAATCGCATGCTCAATCGCCTTGTATATGGCTGGATATTTTCCTGGGTGAAGGTTATTGATGTAGCTGGTAAACTCGGTTGACCCGTCCTCGCGAAATGCAACATTGGCTGGCAGCCACTGATATAAGCTTGACCGATACTCAGGAGGGACAGTCCCCCGGTCTTCCGGCCTCCAACAGACATTGATAAATCTTCCCCCAAAGTCGGCAAGGCGAGTTATTTCGGGTACAAGTTCGCCTTTATCAACAAAGTCAAAGGCATTTTCCTTGTTGACCTGTTCCTCTAAAATAAAGCTGGATCGGTCTGTGTTTCCAAGCCATTGATGATTAGATCTGGATTCCAACATTTCGTTGCAGGGGGTTATACTAAGCACATACTGTAGACAAAGGGGTACATGGAAGGATGGACCAGATTCTGCACCATGTCGTTGGTTCCAGGATGCCAATCCACGTTTCCAGCCTGGTCCGCCCGGAGTGTCTCGAACGCTTGCTTCAGCTCATCGCGAAGCTCAGTGCTCATCAAGTTATCAGACTTGACAATGGCATTGCCATCCGAGTCAAGAGTCGGTATCAGACCGGTCTTAACAAAGTAAGCCGCCTTGTTGCGCAACTCAGCAATGCACTATGATTTTTCCAAGTTCCACGTCAGCAGGTCATCTTATTGCAAAAGGGGGCAATCCAACGAACAAACTCAAAAGCCTCTTCCGAGATAATACGTGATTGAGGCGTAGGTATTGTGTTCCAATGCGTCTTTCCCTCCATGATCCTTGAGTAGAGGCCATTCTCCGACTGCGTCCTGGCCTCTTCCCGCCATTTCTGGACAATGGTCTCGTCAAACACTTTTTCGTGCCAATTCGGCTTATCCGTCAATTTCTCCATGACCAACATCATGGCAACCTCTCTAATGGGCAATATCATCGAAGTGGCCCCTCGCGCCTGCGGCATCCCAATCGCATAGACGGGCGGCAACTGGTCAAAGCGAAAACGGTCCGACGTATTGAGCGGCAAGTTGACGCCGGGGTACTGAAAGCCAGCCATGCTGTCTTGTTTGCCTTGAAGAGCTGCTAAAGGATTTGAGAGAAAATTGACAACCGCGGCAAAGGCTGATTGAGTCGACGGTGAAAATGTTTTGGCAGTGCTGTTGGGCTTTACCTTTGACTCGCTGGGAGGTGGGAGATCTGGAAGAGAAAACGCCTTTTTAAGCTCGTTGTCAACATATGGCTGAGATGCTCGCGCTTTTGGCATCTTGAGCGGGTCTGTTTTTCCAGGCAGGACTGGAGTCGGTAGTGGACAAAAGAGGAAACACCGCTGGAATCAGATAAGGCCATTGACATGCCCATCTCGGATATCGGCTCAAGCTGCTCTAATATACATGCAATTGTAATAGCCTCCAGGCAATAACGCCGTTGGCCCTACAGCTGGTGAGCGGGGAGCCGAAATCATCGTGGCCGTATTGCTCAGGCAGCAGCCCCGTAAATCCACAACTGGTAATATTGAAAGTGAAAATTAACTGCTATTTATTATGTTCCATATTCACAAACACTACTATACCAAGTTTAACAGCAAGGATGCTGATACAGACTCGTGTTGTCTATTTCAGAGGATATGCTTCTATTGCTCAATTGGGGTTGTCTGCCTAAACTATCCTGGAAGAGACTGGACTCTTCGGAATTTTTCAGGCCAGAAACGCCCCCGAAATCGTACCGTAGCTCAGGGATAAGCGCTGCACCTTGCTATTTCGGGGGCTAGTTCAGATTCCAACATCCAATGTTGCTAATCAGTGTACCTATTTTGTTGAGAATCCATACGCGTTTAATGAGATCAGAATGCTCCCGAAGTTGATAGCGTTGTTGGACTGCTACATTAGAAAGCAGATTGGGTGTGCCGAAGAAGTAAGTTCTCGCCTAGAACGCCCAGCGCAGCCACACCTCGCGTTGGGTGCCGTAGCTGCAGCACACCAGAATTTCGGACATCAGACATGGCAGTGATCCGAAACTGTGATAAAGCATCGGAGAATGTGGCATTGTAATGCTTCATTGATTTGGAGGTTGTTATATAATTTCAGGCGCTATAGAGGATGTCACAGGCTGGTGGGGTTATCAGTAGATACATGTATATGTATATGGTAGGTTCATCAGCTATAGTTTGGTCTCAAGGTTGGATCAGTCCGTATGTATTCATTGTTGCGAAGTCACAGTATGGGAGTTCGCTCTGTATCCAAAGGGAATTGATGTTATTCTCTAGGGGTTTGAATATTTACAGATAGTCATACAAATCATGAAATCGCCGCAGATTCATCAGCATAGAACCTTTTATTTAGCAAGTTTGCGATAAATATAATGCCCATGATCTCCACGTGTTATATAATTGCTGTTCAATCAATATAAGTTACCTGATAGATTTATGTTTCCTTCTAGCTGTCGAGACGGGTTCTTCTTGAAACATTCCAGAGTTTGATAGTTTTATCAACTGACCCTGATGCTAATAGCTTTGAGTCATGTGAGAAAGCCACTGAAAAGACGCTACTGCTATGACCTTGGAGTGTCCGTTGGCATTGGCCTGTAGTTGTATTCCAGAGTTTGATAGTCGTATCAGATGACCCTGATGCTAATATCTTTGAGTCATGTGAGAAAGCCACTGACAAGACGCTTTGGCTGTGACCTTGAAGTGTTTGTTGGCAATTATTTTTACCGGTCATTAAATTCCAGAGTTTGATAGTTTTATCAGTTGACCCTGATGCTAACAACTGTGAGTCATCTGAGAAGGCCACTGAACGGACCGAGTCGCTATGGCCTCGAAGTGTCTGTTCACGTTTACCTCTACCTGCTACTATATTCCAGAGTTTGATAGTATCATCAGATGAGCCTGATGCTAGTAACTTTGCGTCAGGTGAGAAGGCCACTGAAAAGACGAATCTGTTATGGCCTCGGAGCGTCTGTTGGCATTGACCTGATGCTGTATCCCAGAGTTTAATGCTTTTATTATCATATGACCCTGATGCTAATAGCTTTGAGTCAAATGAGAAAGCCACTGAGCGGACCGAGTCGCTATAATTTGGAAATGTCTGTTTGCATTGGCCTAATGTTGTATCCCAGAGTTTGATACCTTCTGACCCTGAAGCTAACAACTTCGAGTCATGTGAGAAGGCCACGGAAAAGACGCTGCTGTTATGGCCTTCGAATGTCTGTTGGCACTGGCTCATCGTGGCACCAATGCTGACATCTTGCTTAGGCAAAAGTTGCACGATATCCCAATGCCCTCTCTCAGTAGCCAATTGAAGCGCAGTCCAGCCATCTTGATTTTTCGCACCAACATCCAGCTTACCCTTATCGAGTAGTAGCCGAACCACATCGACATGTCCCTTACTTGCAGCCGCATGCAATGGCATCCATCCGCCTTTATGGACGACCGCTGTATTAGTACCTCCATTGAGAAGTAATTCAACTATTTCGGCATAGCCATCTTCGACAGCCCATCGAAACAGTGTCGAGTCCCTTATTTTCTCTAGGTTGCTTTCGTGTTCATAGCCATCAATCTGCCGGAGTTCGTCTAACCGGGTTTGTGTGTATATCCATTGCTTAGATAATTGTTCACTTTTCCCCGTAAACTCTACTTGCACTTTATCAAGATGGTATATCTCTCCAGTTTTATCATTTTCTTCCTCAGCTAAGAAAGTCTTCCGCATTTTAAGCTTTCGCAACTCTTCTTCCACTTTGCTCTGTTGTTCCTTAATTTGTCTCAGTTGAATGCTGATGCTTTCCGTTTTCTGGGACAGTAACTGCTGTTCCTTTTCATTTTGCTCGTTTCTCCGAATCATTTGTACTGACTTCAACATTAGGTTAAATTTTTGCAGTTCTCCATCCGCATTGGCTACAACGGCTGGTTTCGAATCATTGCTAGCGGAACCCCCCGTTGTTGGCAGCGATAGGAATTCCTGCTTACTTGTGTTGAGCAGCCGCACGATTGCCTCGTGTCTACCTAAGGTGGCCCACGAAAGCGGCGTCAGACCCGAATCATCCATCGCCTTGGGATTTGCGCCCTTGTTAAGCAGCAACCGCACGATAGCCTCATGCCCGTTCTCAGCGGCCCACGACAGAGGCGTCCGGCTGTAACTATCCTCTGGGTCCCAGCCATGTAAGTCGAGTGGGATCCGCACAGCTTTCTCAATCCCAAAGTATGCGACCAGGTGAAGTCCCGCCGTCTTGTTTGGAACATTTTGGCTATAATGTGGTTTTTTTGACTCTTTGACAGCGAATAATGCTTGACTCGACGCTTCGACCTTTGATTGGTGCTGCAGAAAATCTAGGACTTGTGGATCGAGGTTCATTGCCTCGCGGGCGTGATGCCCCCATTCATGGGCGGCATAATCGTAGAGCTGGTATGACCGCAGCCGTTCTTCGAACGTCGCATCTGTTTGACAAAGTCCGGTCTCGAAGACATCGAATGAGAGATAAGTCACACAAATACTTGTAATCTCGTCTTCTGCGTCTGGGAACCAGTGTTGTTGCGTCTGCTGAAAGTATTCCTGCGCCGTATAATGAAACAGCCGGATAATATCGCTATCTTCGTCCACCGTGACTAGCCCGACACAAACAGATACCAGGTCCTGGGCTTGTGGAAGATATTTTTCGTTGAGTCTAGATTCTCCAATTTCAACAGTGAGAGCATGTCGTAGCTCCGATATAGTCAATGGTCGCTTGGCGCAAGTGATCCATGACAGAACAGCCTTGGCTAATTTGACGGATCCCGGGCCTTAGTGTTCTATTCTTTTCATAATTGTCTCATACGCATGGCTATATGCTTTTGAGCCCTTTGGAAGATTTTTCAACTTTGCCCGGATATCCCTAGGTAATTTCACGTCCAGGAGTGAATCTAGGTCCAGTTTTGCTAAGAGAAACCTGGGAGCTGATTAGCAAAGGTTGCGTTCGCTCAGTTAGGTTATACCTACATGCCATCGGCAGCGCTCATAATCCCTGTCGAGGCTTCTGCTTGCATATCTGCGTATGTCGTCATCGCTAGCACGGATTTCCAGCCGAATGCTCCCCTCGAACTTGTCCATGATGTCCGGGATGGATCTCGACGTCGCAAAGATATTTGCGCCGCAATCTTGAAAGTCAAGGAGCCCTTTTATGAAGCTCACCCGGCAGTTTTCAGATGCTTGACATTCATCGAGAGCGTCTATAATGATAAAAGCTCTTGAGCAGCATACTCCAATAACGTACTGGAGGACTTTTAAGATCTCGTCTAACGACGGCCGCGTCCCTTTTCCCTTGTGTTGATCATAGAGGTTTTTCAAGCTTGCTGGTATGAAAGACTGTCCTTGAACTAATTGCTTTAATAGACTGGCAAACAAGTCTTCCACCTTGTGGTCATCTTGTTGCCAAAAATTAAAGTATATGTAGGCAATTCCAACTGACGGGTCATGTGCAAATCGTGAAATAAGATTATTAACCACAATAGCTGTGAGAATTGTTTTTCCTGCTCCGGGCATCCCTGGGCAGAACAACGTCTGTTTCTCGGTTTCGGCCCATGTAATAAATTCAGCGGAATCTAGAAGCCATCGCCCTGTTCCTTTTTGATGCATTTCAATGTATTTATTTTGTTGCAGACTGTAGTCTTTTGACGTAATCCAATCAAAGATCTTCAGATCTCCCTCTCTTGCGATTATAGAGGTTATTTGAGCAACGTCCTCTCTGGTTTTGGACACAATATTGTAGACTACACAATATCGGTTAGCGACCTTATACAAACTTAACTCGGAAATCGACTGACCATTGCTAAGCGTGTCCTTTGCTAAAGGCTCTCGTTTAACATCATCTGGCTGTACATATTGCAGAAGCTCCTTCGCCAAAGCCGCTGCCATAGCCGCTGCATGTTCCTGCCAGTTCTTGTTCTTATGCGAATCGGCATAGTCACAAATCCCCCGGATGACGACACATGGGAAATTTACCAGTCCTGCCGCCTCCATCTCAACACATAAAACATGACCACCAAGATCGGCATTAAGCTTATTCCTGAGAATAGCATCTTTTATGACCCGATTCCCAGACGCAATCAGGCCATAATGCACGCGGGCATCTCTAGGTTTCCTTTTTACAATCCTGGTCTTGTCGCAAAATGTACAGCTTTCTTTCTCGTTGCCCTCGTCCTCAACTCCTGTACCACTCTCATTGACATGGTTGTAGTCTGAGTGAAATAATATATCTTCAAGTGAATCTGACCGTAAATATTTCGATACCAGCCTCGGCCAGTTCTTTCGCAGCGCCTCGAGGTATTCAGGTATCTTCGTACCAAGCAACTCGTGTTCCGTCTCTAGTTTTGACAGTGCCGTAAGAAGTGAGCCAGGCGGATTGTTTAATGATCCAGTGCGTTCAAAGCTGCCGTTTTCCTTAGCCTTGCCCATATCCCATTGGACCACGCCGGGAAACTGTCCCACAGGTGTGCCAACTACCACATTACCAAGTCTAACTTTGGGGGGGATACCGCCGCCAATACCGACCATTAAACCAAACTTAATACGCGAGAAGGTGGAAACCATCCGAGTAGCAACAGTTGCTGCGGAGTTAGTACCGACCTGTCCTTTGGGTAGACAAGCAATAACAACATTGTGTTTGCCTATTGACCCGAGAGTGTAATTGTTGGGGTCAGTCGAGGGCTTCCGAACAGCGGGATGTATGTCATCTAGCATAGCTGTGGCTGCTGTCTGCTCCTTTGGCAGCGCGCAGACCCATCCTATGGTGTATTCGTCGTAGGATCTAGGCTTCGTAGATGCCATGGCAAAGCCCAGGGGGTCTAGGGCGTAGTTATAATAAAGAAACAGAAGCGGAATGGCGAATTTTTATGTCAAATCGGGTTCGATTGGTCGTCCAATTTCGTAGCGATTACATATATATTTGACAGTAGAATTACTCAAAAAGGTTGCATGTGTCAAACCCCAGTGTTCACCAAGAAGCGGAAGAACATAAAGCTGATACAGAAATCCTCAAAATACTTTCTTAGGTGCCGGCAGAATCGCTGCTACATTTAATGCCTGCATCATGCCTTATCCTCCACCGCAAGCGTAATCATCGCTGCCCAATCTTGTTGTGAACTCTTACTGCCCGATCCTGCTGCCTGACCGTGCTGCCGACTGCCCCAGTCATAGGCAGCGTTGAAGTACAAACCAGCACCCAACACTACATTTCCCGTAATTGCATGCAGAGGCACTTCCAGAAAAAAAGAAAGAAAAAAGGGCATGGACCACTAAGAATTCCCTTCGGTGAAACACGCTGGGCCCAGAGCTGGACAATGCCGTCGCTCTACACGAGATTAGTATACACAGTAGCAGCCTCATAACAAAAGCAGAGCTGATCATTGCTCAATCTATTTACAGCCTCTCTTCGCCAGTTTTTGGCAACTGCGATTTGGCCAAAAAGGATCTCAAAACACACAGAGTCCAGTCCAACGTAGTAAAATGACCTCATCTCAGTCAATCTCACTTCAGTTGAACCGGTAGTAATTGTCTTCGTGCTCGAATCTGCAGGACTCTGTCTCTCCACTGCCTTGCACACAATCAAGACAAAGGCTGACTCTCCTCTTTGCTTTCTCCAGCTTCTCAGCAAGAGTTGCGATATACTTGGCCGGTTCGTGATAGTAATCCTTGTCATATCTTGAAGTACTCGCGTGATATTGCCGGTTACCGTCATACGAAATCGATTGGATCCGTTCAATAACTTTCGAGATGGGTGTCCCTAGTATCCTCAGAGGGGTATACTCATATAACAGATCTCGGTAGCTATCACTACGACTTTTACCCCAGCCACAGGAACAGCTATTTTTCGTCTCCCTTAGCATTATTTCCCCTATTTCTGCTCTCATCCGATTTCTGCGTTCTTCTAACAAGTCTACAGATGTTAGCGACTAGGCCGAAATCTCTGAGGTATAGGCCTTGGCTCACGAGGAGTATTAGGAGGCAGTATTTGGGATAACGTGGAGTCCGCTAGAAGTTCGATATAAGAATCTTGGTGCTGAAGAATGAGAGCTTGGCTATGCTCTATAAACATGTCCATATCGTCGAACAAGAACGCTGCCGCCATGAGGTATGCCAACTCCATCATATCGGTGATATTCTTCCTCTGCAACCACTGCGCTTTCGCAAAGAGAAGAGCCGTACGAAGGTCATATTTATCTGCCTCAATGGCAATCTGAAGCAATTCTCGAGGCGAAATTCTTTCAGGCAGAATGTCGTTTCGGTGATGGACGACGCAACAAATTGTGTATAATGCCTTGGCGTCGTCCTCTATAAGCGGAATCTCTTTCGGCGAGTTTTTGGAGAGATTTTGGCCCTCACTCCAGTTCGGGCCGAGCATTGCGCCAAAGACTTTTGAAGCACTGACGAGGCACTGGGAATGGACTCTCAGTTCGACTTTTTGCTCTCCGACAACAAGAATAACATCGCCGTCCGAGGCAATAGCCTTGACGAAGTCCAGTTTCTTCCCATCATCGGAACTCATCGTCGTCCTCGTAAAGGTGTCCTTGGCAATATTGTACGAGGCCACGTTGGAGAGATGAGTAAATGTTTAATGAGTAATGGCAAGTTGAAGAGCTGACTGAACGAGGGCGGTCTGTCGTTTTTATTACCCCGCATTCGAATCCAGAACCATTTCAGCTCGCAGACCAACTCCTTGCAGCTGACGATTCGACAAATCAGCCAAGGCTGAGACAAGATGCAGGTTGTTCCAAGATGGTAGTATGTGTGTTGCAGTGTAGCAGGGTGGGCACGCGCCCGCTCCGATGCGCCCGACGAAAGACGCCGAAACTCTTCACATCGCCTGGACGGAGAGAGATCTGAAGGTTTGAAAGATACTTCTCTAAATGTCTTGAAATTGATGATTTATCTTATAGATGGTCTCTACATGGTCATTAAGTGTTGATGCGGGATGGTTAATATAGTGCAATAATATGTGGATTTAGCTACGTGTAGTAGCTTCTCATACTAAATCATGTGAACACTTTGGCCTTGACCAAAAAAAGAAAAAAAAGATTCGAGACATATATCTACGAGCGCATGAGAAAAATTCGATTTAACAAAGAAGATGAAACAAGATAAATATTCGCCTATAAATGAAACAAAAACAAAAAAAAGACTTGTCTAAAAAAGTCAAAAAGAACAATCCGACAGAGACAGGATTCGAACCTGCGAGGCCGAAACCATATGATTTCTAGTCATACCCATTAACCACTCTGGCACTCTGCCAATGGCTGGATTGTTATGACAGAGATTCGCGTTGACGCACTTATGAATGTTTCTTTTGCAAAACACATTACATGCGAAAGGATAACCATTGAGTGCAATTGCAATTACATGAGGCCGACCTTGCATTTTTTATACGAGCAAGACGGAAGCTGAATCTCTTCACTATATCCAAGAGTAAAGACATGTTTCACTGCTAATACAAGACTAACCAAAAGCAGCCGTGAAGTGCCATGTCTCAGCCTCAGACGTTCAACATACTACGATCCCGCCCGTTGCATCTAACGATATCTTGCTCCGTAGCCATGTGATCTATCGTGTTACGTTCAATGAATTCTTTTTTTTTTTTTTTTTTTTTTTTTTTTTTCAAAAAAACTATAGTCCACAGGATCCTCGTATTGTGGCGTTTTGAGAGGCTGAGATAGGATCACACATTCTGCACACTCCAACGCTCCAGTTCAAGTTCACACTCAAAGCGCACAATTCAACATAAACACAGCTTCCATCACCAAGCATTGAAGGTTCTCATGTTCTCATCAATTCATCAGCAATGCTTGTAGATATCACACATATATCGACCATACAAGCGTCGTTGTCCTTTTTTTGTATCCGAATAGTCTTCTCTGCCACACCATTTTTCCCATCCAACCCCGTCAACAGCCATCTAAGAAGTACCGGCGCAAGCAACAAAAGCGTTACCGCTAGCACCAGTGTGTGTAATAATACCAGCAATCGAGCACTGGCCGTTAATCACGACACGATCAGCCCCAGGAGAACCTACACCATCCTCAAACGTCAGTCTCAAGTCTCATTACTCATACGAAAACACCAAGAACCACGCACCTCCAGTATAAGTCTTGCCCGAAGACAGAATAGGAAACTCATAAAACGGCTTAGAAAGACCCTTGAAGCGAAAATCCTCGTAGTTGTTGTACACGTGAGGATAAGTCGAGCCTCCAGCAGTGCTGCCAGCCCGGACATAGTTGCAAGCAGCGTTGGAAGCGGCGCTGACGGCGCTGGCGCTGTAGAAGACCTTGCCGCAGGTGGCAGTGTCTCTCTTGGTGAGCTCATCCAAGGGAGCGGCGCTGGCAAAGGCGACGAGGGAGAGGAGGCTGAGTAACTTCATCTTGACTGACGAAGATGGAGTATAAGCAGAGAGATGGGAGGACAAAGATTGTGTGACAACGAGGAAATGACACTGGTAGATGTCAATGGAGAGCCGGAAAGTAACGTCATTTTATACTCGATCCAATTTCTTTCTGTCCAACGTCTCACAATCTCATCTCGCCTGCCAACTCTGGCCCAAGTGCGAAGCTACCACTACATGCATCCAGCACCATCATCAACCTCCTCCCATTTTACACCAGCGGATCCGCAAAAACACTCAATCCTACTACTTTCTACAACACATCACATCTATACTCGTATACATCTTCGGTTCCCCTTTGAGGTTGGAATATTTCCTCTTGCATCAAACACAGCGAATCTCCCCCGCCTGATACGCCGCCGCGTCTCTTGGCCCTTCTTGGCACTCTCGCATACCGACATCTCCGACACACGCTGCCAGCCACTCAGCTTCTGCATCTGCAGCCATGTGCGACAGGTGAACCCCAAGCCGGGAGAGGTTGCGCAACTGGGAAGGTCAAGAAGATATAAATGGAAAGCAAGCAAGCTGCAGAGATCAGTCCGGCGGTGGCGGAGCTCTCCGGAGAGATTACCGTGTTAGCATGCCGTATGAATGGATGGATGGATGGACTTGCAGACAATTGCTTCGAGGATAGAACTTGTCCATTGGCGGGAAATAGTCTCTAAATTTACTAGTTTGGGAGACCCTGTTCTTTGGAAGCCTTGGCATTTCCCCAATCACCAAGATCGACGAGCTGATCAGCAAATTTATCCCCTCCGTTCATTAGATCCGACGAGTCTCTCTTCTCTGCAACATCATGAATAGAATAGAGCAATAGTTCGTCAGAGGAGGCCGGATAGAAGAAGAGACAAGAAAAAATACCGGCCCCATTCCACAGAACGAGAGACCCAGGCACTGTCGTCAAATAAGCTTATCTGGATGCTCCCGCACGCCCGACCTATGAGCAACGAGCGTCGATCCCACCTTTGTTTCAAGTCGTGATGCTAAGGCATTTAGCATCGAACCCACCCATCCATACCGCATTTTGGAGCCTTCCATGTTGAGATATGTCTCCATGGAAGAGCCCACCGGCGGTATTGAAGGGAGTGCAAGCTGTGATTTAAATTCTAGGGACCTTTGTATAGTGTGCTGAAGAAGGGGCGGAGGTGGCCGATAAAGAGTACACATGTATAGGACGCAGTTGTATATTACAACATGTAAAAAGAATCCTTGAATCTGGATTATAAGCTGCATTTACTTTCCAAGGCTACAGGCATGGAATGGAGTTGTGTTATGTTCTAGGCAATGGTCTAATAGCTATGGGCAATGGTTAAAACTCGAAGTAAGCAGGAAAGCACACAAACGAAGCACCAACAAAACACAAGACAAAAGCAACAAAAAAAGCAAAAAAGAAAGGGGCCAAACCGTGGATTGAACACGGGACCTCTTGCAGTTGCGTCAACGAAGAACCCAAAGCAAGAATCATACCACTAGACCATTTG